>CM070671.1:6085980-7285980 GCA_036346575.1 Dendrocalamus sinicus | reverse complement strand
GAGCGGTCGGGATGTGCCAAAGACGGCGAGGACTCGAAGTGGTTGCGAGGCTTGGGCGGCAAGAAATGAGGAAGCTTCCCAGAAGGTGCAGGAGGGGCGTTTTGGTAAAAGCGCAGGGCTGCACAAAAGGAAGCGGATTCGGTTTCAAGTTAATGGATAAAGCACTGATTTGTTGAAGCTATTGGGTTGTGAACTCGTTAGTGGAGGCTATAAAAGGAGAGGGGTAGGCTAGAGAGAAAGATGAGAGAGTGGGTATGAGAGTTTTATGTTTGTTTCTCTCCATGTATGCATGAGATGTGAGAGTTGTAGGCAGTAGTAGGTTTTGAGTTTCATTTGCGCGTGTTGATCTCTGTGAGAGATGGAGTGATCTTGATGTAAACTCTTTCTTTTATTAATCGCGTATGTCTTTGTATTGATTTCAAGAAACCTTATGTGTTTCAGTTTCTTGTTTCATTGGTAAAAGGTATTTCTGTTTTGTGTTCTCTAGTCTTGGAACCATTTTCCCTTGAGAATCTCAAGCTTTTGGCTTATGGTCTCACTCTCTGTTATGGCTTGACAATTCATTCAACGTTTTGATATAGATCAGTATGTCATCAAAGTATACCGCAACAAATTTACCAACGAATGCTCTTAAAACATGATTCATCAATCGCATAAATGTACTAGGTGCATTAGTTAAACCAAATGGCATTACTAACCACTCATACAATCCAAATTTTATTCTAAAAACAGCCTTTCATTCATCACCAAGTTTCATCTTAATCTGATGGTATCCACTTCTCAAATCAATTTTAGTGAATATGACAACACCACTAAGTTCACCTAGCATATCATCTAACCTAGGAATACGATGATGATATCTAACAGTATTGTTGTTAATGACACGATAATCAACACGCATTCTCCTGTACTATCTTTCTTATGAACAAGAATTACGGAAACGGCGCAAGGATTAAGACTTTCGCGTACATACTCTTTCTCAAGTAGTTCTTGTACTTGACGTTGAATTTCTTTGGTTTCCTCCGGATTAGTGTGGTATGGTGGACATTTTGGAATTGACAACTAAATCAATTTGATGCTCTATTCCACGCAATGGTGGAAGTCCCGCTGGAATCTTCTCCGGAAACACGTCTTCAAAAGCTTGCAAAAGAGATAAAACACCACTAGGAAGAGAGGTCAAGTCATTAGTAGAAAACATCATAGTTACATCTTTGTACATAAGCACAAAGTGTATCTTTGATGGGTCATTGCTCATATCTCTCAATTCTGATTTTATGGCTAACATAATCTTCACTCCCTCACTTTTACTTTTTCCTCTCATATTTGGCTTGTGGCTCTCACACACCGATGTATGGTAATCTCTTTTCTTTCTTTTAACCCTCATTTTCAGCAAGCTTCTTTCATTGTAATTCAGTATGTATCTGACTAGAAATCATTGGATTAAGCTCTTTTGTCTTTCCCTTCCATTTAAAAGCATATCGGTTGGAACAGACATCTGTTGCACACTTCTATCATATTGCCATGGTCTTTCTAATAGCAAATGGCACACGGTCATAGGCACCACATCACACTCAACAGTGTCCTCATAATCACCAATCTTAAAGGTAACATGCACCACAAACTGAACCTTCACATCCCCACATTCGCTAAACCATTGCACATTATATGGCCATGGATGTTTCATCATCTTTAAACCAAGTTTCTCACATAATTCAACACTAGCCAAATTATGACAACTACCACCATCAATAATAAGTTTGATTACTTTGTTGTTTGCCTTGGCTTGTGTTTGAAACAAGTTGAACTGTTGCAGATGTGCATCTCCTTCTTGTGCAAGCATACTTAATTTTTTGGTAACTACTAGTGCCTCTCATGTTTCATAACTCAACACATCAACCTCTTCATGCTCATCTGATACATCTTTATATCTCTCCTTTTCATGACTGAGCTCAACCTCGTCTTCACTTGTTGATTCATATTTATCTTCTAACAGAAGCATAACTCGGTTGTTGGGACATTCTCTAGAAATATAACCACGTCTCAAACACTTAAAGCATTGAATTTTCCTACTTTTTGTTGCAGCGCCAATTGAGGGTGTAGGGGGTGGAGTAGCCTTCTTCTCACCTGATGCAGGTGCTGTTTTTGCAATTGACGAAGGACGAGCATTAGTGTTGGAAGTAGTACTAGCTGCAAATATACCTCGTCCCAAATTGAATCATGTTTTGGTGGAAGTGAGGAGCTGCACACACTTTAGTGTAGGTAGACAACACAAGGTGATAGATCAAGCAAATTCAATTGCACAAGCACTGTTATAACAATGGTTTATTTGTGGAGCTTGGATGGACAGTGTTTACCTATGCAATCTGAAATCCTAGATATTGTAAAGTTAAGTAATAATCCAAGCTAAAATATTTTGCTTAAGTGTTGATCCAAAAAGGTTTATGTGAAGTGTATGAATGCACACGCAAAGATCAATGTGACTCAGTGCAAACAAAGAAATAAGCTAAATAGAGGTAATCTGATAATTGAGAAATAGATAGCTCGTTTTGCACCAAGTACTAGGAGAGACGCTAGCCAATTGCAATATTAAGGATATAAGGGCACAAGATTGCTCAAAATGATCTGATCACATAATTCTAAATTTTTTTTTACGTAGACTTCGGACACAAAGTTCTTTCTCTCTCTTTTTTTTAACTCGTGGCTCTTTCTGTACGTTCACTGCCTTCTTGGTGCAAAAATTCAGATTTCAATGAGTGTGATTACTACTAAGAGCAGCCATTGATGCAATGCCAACAGCTAGTCTCAAATATGCAAGGAAATACTATGAGCGAAGCTCACTGTGATTACTGTTGTCGGATGAAACAACAGAAACGACACATTGATTAAGCGATGCTAAGGAAACACAATGATCAGCACCTAAACAAAATTTCTAATGGATGAAAACTTAACAAACTCACGAGACTAACAGATGCAAAAGCTAGGGTTTGGATTTTTTATGGCAATTTTCGGTTTTGCAAACAGTAAGAAATTGATCTAAAAGCTAGAGTAAGTAATCCTACCTTATGAACCGTACTCTGATACCAAGATGATGCGAGGTGCCCGATCTTTACTATGTAGGATCAAGGATAAATTTAGATCCGCATAACTTTGACGTAACCGATGACGCCAACCAATGTTAGAACAAAGAACTGCAACAAGAGAATTCACCCAACCACATGCTCTGATCCCGTCTACCTGACCACAAAGCAGACGTATCACTGCGCCCGCAAACCACAAGGAAACACAAGAACAACGGAGGTACTCTCAAGAAAATCGTCCCATTCCCCAAAAGCATCACGTAGCATAAACCCGAGAATAAGCAATATTAGCTATCTTGTAAATAATATGGTCTACCCCAAAGGCTACGTATTACAAGGCTTACATAGCCCTGGGCACAATCCGTAGGACCCCCTAATCATGTACAACTCAATCTTTTATCGTATTAGACTCAAACCCCTACAAAAGGAAACTAAAATCTTTTATCTCGGATGAATCTGAGGATAAGTCCTTATCCGTTACGTAGTCCTTGAAATAAGCTTTTCAATAAGTCCAAGATCACCTCAATCGGACTCTATATGCGAAAGTTGTTGTCCTTTAATCACAAGAAATCCCTTCCAATTTGCGTTGTAACTCGTTACGACCACGTTGAGGTTTGATTTCGATTACGACCATGCCCTCTTTACGACCACACATCTACTGTCGATATTGGCTTCAACCACGAGTAGCAATCGTTACCTTCATAGTCATCCGAGCTGCAAGAGGATTGAACGGTCGTAAGTTGTAGTCGTAACGATGCAGCGGTTGAAGATATGATCAGACTGTTCCGAACATCTCCAAGTCAATCAAATGGCTGCAAGCGTCTCTAGCCAACCTAACGGCGGGATCGTTCAGCCTGGTCCAAACGTTACCATCAATATCGACCATCCAAATTGATCGAACGACGCAGACACGAGCGGTCCGAACGTCACCATCGCTATCAATCGTCAAAACTTGATCAAACGTCATAGAATGAACGAATGTTCGGAGCGGTCCGAACGTCTTCAAGGCGATCAGGCAGTCCGTTGAAGATCTGACGGTATATCTCATTTGGAGTGGGGCCAAACGTTTCCAAGGCGATGGAGCGGTCCATGGAAGATCGGATGGCGCAATCGTTCGGAGCAGTCCGAACATCTCCGAAGCATCTGAGCGTCCAACGCTGATCAGACGGCTCAAGCAGTCGAAACCATTCGGACTAGTCCGAACGTTCTGAAGGTCTTGCGAGCGCCCGATGTGCATCGAATGGTCTAGAGCACATCTAAGGTCGATCCGACGTGACAATGAGGACTTGAACAGGTCTTCCCTTACTTGACTCAAGTATTTCTTCTCCATCAGCTCCTCCATGGCTTCAATCCAAAAGTTTCATATTGCTCAAACCTGGAAACGCACAGCACATTGGAATGAGGTAATATCCAGTTCTCACGTAAATTATGACCAAATCCAATTATGAGCGAATTCACCTGTTGATTAATTTGTTTAGCTCATGTTCGTGTAATTGGTCCAATTGGTGTCTTCGGGATGTCCTCATCACATCTGATTTGGCTCATTATAGACAGCAGCGTACTCTGGGAGCCCCTCTGCCGAGTCTGCTCTGTCGTCTGATTTGGCTCGTTATAGACAGTCTTCTCAGGAAACATCTTCGCAAATGGTGGTAGCAGCTTGAGGAGTGTCCACTTAGTTCCCTTTCTTCCTTTCTTCCTTGCTCGAGTTCTCTTTCCTTGTGAGCCCGATCTGTGGAACCAACGAGGTCATTAGGTTCAAAAGCATGGCATGTGAACCAAAAAAGACCACCAGACACAAAATATGCAATGTATAATAATCTTTGCCTAGTGACAAGACCACTAGTAGCACATCAGAATACGAGAAATCTATTGTAACACTCAACCCATAGGACATCACAGTAAATAATCTACCATTGGATATAATTAAGGACAAATCATGGGCATCAATGTTTGAATCTCAATTAAGAAGGGAAAATTAGACATTTTGCGCACCGTCCCTCTCATGCTTGCTGAGATAATATTGTTTTAACAGTCACAGTGTGTTGTGGTAAATGGCCAGAAATTTAGTGTGTCTTCTAGCCAAACACAATTTTGGAATATCCTAGAGCAAATGCCAACATTTTACAATGCCATATAGCCCATTTTGCCTTGTTTTTCCTATTCCTCTATTTCCCTAACTTTTCCAATATTGAACCCTTCTTCCACTGTGCACTGCCTCTTTCCTGTTGTTGTTTGGCTGCAGCACCTTCCTTGCCTTATTCTCCTCTGGCCCTGCCACCGAACAACAGGGAGAGGAGCCTAAGGAAGGTGTTACACCAAACGACATTGAACGGGATGTGGTTGAGATTGTAAAACCACACAGCACCAGCCCTGCCCATCAATGCCATTGATTGAAGTAAATACCCACACAGAACATGCAGCAACTATTGTTGCTACGAGGTCACACAATCGCTCAGCGCTTACACGTTATATGCCTCATATGAGGTTTAGCTATAACAAGAGAAACTACAAAGGAAAATACAATGGTATAACATAATTGCAGATTGAATCCTTGGTCGTAATAGATTCCCCCATATATGAATACAAATAACACTTATCTATGTCTTTTGAATGCTATGCCTTCAGAAAATGTAAGCAGTATTTGAAAGCCAGGACATTAGAGATGCACAACAAGCATTACTTTGACTAGGAATCATAGTAAAAAGAAATGCCCGACATGAAGGCAATCATAAGTAGATATGACTTGACAAGTTGGGAAGTGTATAGTGTAAACACCTTCTACATGCTTTCATGTTGTGAAGTATATAGTGATAGCATTTATAAGGGTTTTCCACCAGATATTCCCATAGAAAAGCATTCCTAACTTCATGTTTCGCGGTGCCTTCCTTGGCCCTTTCATTGTTACAACAACATCACAGTTGGACCGTGGCAGCACAATGTCTTTGAATGGCCTTACAATGTATTGAGTCGCACTTATATTGATAAACTTGAAGGCGACACACTCATCTGTCATGTTAGTAAGCTGCAGTGAGCATGAGCTCTCCTTCTTTAACAAAAGAGGGAGCTGAAGCTCAAGTGGGTCAATCCTAAGCAGCTGCCTGGAGTCAGAGCCCGTCTGCAAGAAATAACTAGGAGACTTATGGACAGAAATATTGGTTGGAATGTACAAATAATTAACCAAGGCATATGCACAATAGTTAGAAAATCGCTAAATATTTCGCATTTATTGAGGGAACATTCAAAGATGAGTATGTCTTGGATTTGGTATGCTCATACGTAGACTGTCTTCTGAAAATGAGCTAGCATGTGTCTAATTTAAAAATAGAATAAATAAACCTTGACAACCTAGGCAGAATAATTTTTTTTTCTGCTCAAACCAGGCAAAGCACGAGTTATACCAAAAGGGAAGAAAAATGAATGCGAGCATATGATTAGTGTGAATCATCTGGAGCATATGGATTATTTCCCTTGCAGTAGGTCTATTTCTCTGATCAGCTGCCGTGCAGTTTAACCCTATATTGATGCTTACTTGCTGGAGGCTCTGCATCTAGTGGTGAATACCTTGATGTGATTTGCGATGCTTCCATCCAATTTTTCTGTACCTAATGAATTGTTATAGATAACTATAACTGCAGTATTAAAAAAGATTGCAATGATCTTTGTCAAAGAATCTTGAATCTTTAAATTGTTAAATAATTATTGTTCTTACATTTTCAGTGAAGTACTGACCTGATATGGTGGCATTGATTTGGCAGTTCTTTTGCCCTGTCATGATCTCAAGGATTAGAATACCCAAACTGTATATGTCTGACTTGGTCGACTTGGTCGACTTGGTCGAGATTTCTCCCATGGTATATTATTCTGGTGGCAAGTATCCTCTCAGGACAGGAACATCAAAACATGAATGTCTTATGCTAAAGAATTTTTATTCTGGAGTATTTAAGACTTCAGAGAAAAGAGAATGCAATATTGGTTCATCATAAGAATTAAAAAAACAATGAGTTTCTTTAGAAAAATTGGGCATACATGGATCCCGTAAGATTTCCGATGCAAGTTCGAGTTTGTTCTTCATCAGAGAGCCTTGACAAACCAAAATCTGCAATTTTTGGTACCATGCTACCATCCAGTAATATATCACCAGGTTTTAGATCCATATGAATAATAGGAGTGTTCCGCCATCCTTCATGAAGGTAACATAAACCCTCACAAATTCCTCAATTATTCGATAATGGTCATGCCAATCAAGCCCATGAGATCCATCTGCAAAAGTAGACTGCGAGTAAAATATTTGAAATATTCATATTTTTGTATGTTAAATAAAATATGGGATGATAATTCATTTCTGCCATATGTGCTGGTTCAACTATACTATGGTTTTTCATTAAATGCATTACAGTGGTCAAAAAATACAGCAGGAGGGATGTTCAAACCATGTAAGCTTTAGTGCTAGAATACGAAATTAGAGTGCAAATTATGTTGCATGTGGCAACTTCATACCAAAAATTAGGTTGCCAACGCTTCTGTTAGACAAATTACTCATAGCACAATAATTTTTTCTTGCATCTCAGCAAAAACATATTTTCCTTGGTGCTCCAATCTATCTTGTCTTTCATCACAGTAGCCTGATCAACCTCATTCTTAAACTGTCTGACATTCCTGGCATTACAATTTACATGAAAGCCTCTTCACAGCTATCACTTCCCCATTTTGATGTATTCCTGTTTGGCTTCTCATATCAATATGGCTAAAGATTTTATTATGTTTGGTTAACATTGAATTGAGGTAACAAAAGGTAAGGCTTAAGTATACCTTATAAACCACTCCAAATCCACCTTTACCAAGCTCTCTCTCAGAAGAGAAATTGTGTGTGATCTCTTTTAAATGTTGTAGTGACAACATTGCAGTTGGAAGTTGCAACCTCTCCTGGTTGTCCTCTTTGATGTTCCCATCTTCTATTCTGCTAACAGAAATTGTTTACGCATGAAGGCAAGTATATGCTAGTTTCCAGACGATAGCATAACAGCATTGGCTATATGTAGTGCCAGAACGTGTTGGTTTAGTCCTTCACCATGACAACATAACCATGACAGAGCACGTTCTAGTTTCTAGTACTAACTCTATCTTTTTTAAAACATATTTTTAGTACTACTTTCCAATATGGGTAACGGCGAGAGAATTAAATTGGCTAAATTACTAACTCGACATTATGGAGTTGCAATAATCTACTGTGAGTTTTGCAGTTTGCAGTAGGCTAGTAGCAAACTGCCAAACCACACGGGATCACATCATGGCTGCATCTGTAACACCCTAGCCCTTTAGTACCATATTGTCAATTTACCTTGAGTTATATTAGTATATAATACATGTTAGCCAGGGTTCAGAAAAACCGACAGTTACCGGCCAGTAACCGGATTTCCCGGTGGGTACCAGGAAATGAAAAACCGGCTGGGTTTTTTATAAGTGCATTTACATTTGTGTCTTTTGCGACTGTGTAATGCACCTCCTAAATTGGTTTAGACCTTTTTTGTGCTACGTTACCTATTGTATGAGCTAAATATACTTCGAAACATTCCAAATTCAATTTTTTTTTGTGTTTTTCCCCGTTTTTAGCGGTTTCTCCTTTTTTGGGTGGTAACCGGTTACCGGTTTCGAACACATCCTAAATTCATAATTTAGATTCAAACTTTAACCAGTTTTTCCAGTTACTGGCCATCCGGCGGTACCCCCCCCCCCCCCCGGTTCCAGGTTTTGGAACCTTCCTTGATGTTAGCTCAAATTATAGC
The DNA here is from genome assembly GCA_036346575.1 of Dendrocalamus sinicus. Classification (NCBI taxonomy): domain Eukaryota; kingdom Viridiplantae; phylum Streptophyta; class Magnoliopsida; order Poales; family Poaceae; genus Dendrocalamus; species Dendrocalamus sinicus. Next base: position 7,277,120 of record CM070671.1, on the reverse strand, counting down.
ACTTTCAAGTTAACCCTTTTGGGCAAAGCGATGACAAAAAACCCAAGTGAGGTGCTACGCATGTATGCCCACCCTGCATGGGGCTGGACTTTTAGCAAATTTCAGGCCGCAGGGTGAACTGAGCCCAAGATGCAGGCTGTGACAGATGCCCCATCATTGAGACTACTGAATCCTACAATGTGAACTAGCTACCAATGTGTTGCAGAAAATGGGTAACGTTAGCAATTCATTCACAATCCATTCTGCAATTCACTGAAAGCGTCCAATCAGAGATGAGACAGAATATCGTGCAAACCAGGCCGATTTGCATCACAGCATGCTTTGAATTGTGGAAAGCAAGAACTGATCGTGTCTTCCAGAGCAAAGACTGCTGCACGGTATCACAAATCACAACTCACGAAAGTTACATTATCGCTGCGGACGATGAAGGTAAAACAGCATGACAGGGAACCGCTACAGCTCAGTTCAAAAAGTTGGATTAGAACCCTCCCTAGTTTTATACATAGTTTCCTTTTCCCTTATTCGCAAATTCTTCCCTTTCGTCTTCCTTTTGGTTTAACTATTCCTTAGGATCCTTTGCAGTTATTTGCCACTTTATTTTAGCTTATCAATTTGTAAACAGCTTTGGTCTTCAGCTTTTAATATGCAGCTAGAATTGAGCCCGCACAATATTGTGGTAATTCTACTCTCTTTTTGCAGTTTAGTACGAAAAAAATATAATATTAATGGCAGAAGGAAGTGCCTAGATGGATTTCATTTTACTGGCCCTTTTAGCTAAGCACACCAAGTGAGCACAAATCTACCTGCCTTTTTAGTTTTATTGTTTAGGCCTCGTTCATTTCGGCTTGAGCTTCTAGCTTATTTTTCACTATTCCTAAATTTTGACTTTTCTAGTTTTTTAGTTTTTTTGAGCTTTTTTACTGGTTCTTTTTTCCCGTATTTGTTTGCGTTGTCCGTGATGTGCTAACCTATTTTTTCTATTTTAAATTTTTTAAAATTTAGTTACACCAAATAAGCCACTATCAGTTACAGTATAATTTCAACCCGTTACAGTACAATTTCAGTCATAAGTGTAACGCCCCCGTTTCCAGGGGCGCCAGGACCCGGCATCCCGCAACTACCCATGCATGGCCAATTACGGAGTGTCGAGCAAGAGAATATCATCACAAACAAGCTTACAACAAAAGATCCAACTTTATATTACAACATAAGGTTTAACAACCGAGTTTTTCTGCAACGGGCATACAAGTCCGAAATATATTACAACAAAACAACCCCCAGGAAACTTGAGCGCGATCGAGACCTAGAGCCACGGATCCTCATCGAAGAACTGCTCTTCCGGAGCTTCCTCGACTGGCTGAACTTCACCAGCACTCTGAAACTCTGGAGTGGTTTTGCAAGCCATGAGCACAATAGCTCAGCAAGTTACAAGGGAAACCCTATCTTAGCTATTTGCACGGATCACCAAAGGATGGGATATACTTGTTTTATTAATGTATGTGGATGCAAGTTTATTTATAAACATTTTTGAAATTCCAAACCAAGGACTACTCCTTAAGAATAAAAGGTTTTTCAATCAAAGTTGATTATCCAACTAAACATGTTAAAAACCATGAAATCTACTTATACCTTGCTGTTGGAATCACCCATAGACACAGCTCCATTGACCGAGAGCACGGCGTACTCGAATACCATTTAATTGACTCTGCAGAGTTGCTCAACTTTACCCACAAGCATTCTTAACCCTCATGACTGAGTTAAGAAACCGGGTTGTTTCACTGCTCAACTCTTGGTATACACTCTACCCGATAGGTTAAGGACTCGCACACCCTCGGGTATCTGTTGGCCAACACGGAACGCCAGACCCGAGTCGTGGAGACCTATCATTGTCTTAGTCCGAACCTGCCAATGCAGGGCTTCACTTAAATTGAGCAGCTACTAAACCAGGGTTGACAAGTCAACACCGGTGGTTGAGCGGCTAATATGTCACTTGCTCAGCGCAAGGGTCTAGTCCTTACATTTTCACCAGGCCTCAGCCTCCACCCTACGGTAAAGCGGTGGGCGAAGACCGACTCGCGGTGTCCCACAGCACCTTTACCCTAAACCCCAACATTTTAAATCTACCGGCCCGCGGCCACAACCTTAGTAGTGTAAAGTTTGCATGAAATGTAAATACCCTACAAGTATTTCTATTTTTAGTATGTAAGTATTGCTAGGGTTAACAAAGGCATGGCAGCAATTTAACATGGCAATTATCGGTGGTAGGAAATATCTAAATATCAGGTCGTTCTAAACATTTCATTTTAAGCAACTAGCAATTCACAAATAACAATAATGCAAATACCATAATACATAATTTAAATGGCATGGGATTCAACATGATCAAAGTCTTGCAACTTGCCATGGAATTCGATGACTTTGGCAACCTCGTAAAACATGCTGCTCTGATCTTGCCCTTGCTCCCGAGGACTCCAACACTAGCGCAAACACACAAAAATAACATAAGTCCGGCTTGAGCCTAATCAAGCGAGGAAAAATTAAATCTATGAAAAAGGAGTAAATTGCATAAAACATCAAATGAGTGATTTTGAATTTTTTTTCAAAGATGAATTTGGTGGATTGGAGGTCAAAAAATGGGTTTAGGGCATCAAAATGAGCAAGATGGTGTAATTTGGGAATTTTTGGGATTTTCTGGGATTTTATTTGATTTTCTGGATTTTTGGAAAAAGGAAAAATCCCTGGAAATTCGGTGAACAGTGTTGGACCAGCCCGGTTGCAACAGTTCAGCCCATCACGCGCGCGCCTCCCGGCACTGGATGGCCAACACGTGGCCAGTGCGGGCGGCTGCGATGCGGTGGGAGCAGGCGGACGGGATGTGCCGAGTTAAGGCGAATCGAACGGCTACGGAGGGGATGAGATCGGGCGGATGCGAGGGGAGGAGTTAAGTGGGATCGGACGGTTGCGGGGGTGTCAACATTGGAAGGTCGAGGTTAGACGGCAACGGTGGGGGAGGACGGTGGGGATGACGTCACGTCGATCGTCTTCAACCTCTCGCCACTCGCGCCAGAGAAAGACCGCGGCGCGAGGGCCTCCACTTCCCGGCGACGGCGAGGGTCCCCGACGGCTACCACGCTCTGTCTCTGTCTCTGTCTCCTTTAGTTTGTTTATAGCTAACCCAAATCATTCCACACGGTTTCAAAATTCTTTGGAAAAAAACAGTTTCCAGATTACAAGTTTTATTTCTTTTCAAGAGGAGGCAGGAGAACTTGAATTTTTTTTTGAAGTTAACCGATAGTGTCAACACAAAGTGTTTTAGCATAATTGCATGAACGAAATGATTTTTACTACTACGCATTAAGAGAACTCTTTTTATTATTAATAGACCTTTTTACAACATATCTTAAAAATAAACCCCTCCCCAACTTATTTATTAAAAAAACAAAGCTTGTTCATAAGCTATTTTCAAAAATGAATATTTGCAAGGGCTACCACGCCATACCCCACTGGCTGTTCGCGTGGCAAAGCTTGCCATGTCAGCAACAGTGGAATGAGAATGGACTGTTCTTTTAGGCTGCACCTAATAGCTTTTATTGTGTTTGATGGTTTGTGTCTGTGTTTTTCAAGACAGCACTAGATGGCATATATGTTTTGGACTCAAAAAACCGTCTGGAGAATCCGCTTCAAGAAATCACCATATTTATTCTGACTTTTAAATAAGCTAAAAGCAAAAAAGCAAAAGACAAAAGGCCAAAAAGCATAGCAAATATTTATTTGGCACACTAGTACGCCACCAACGATCCAACATTGAAGTGGCTGGCCCTGCCAGCAGGGTTCATTTGTGAAAATAAGTGGCAGGGTATTATGCCAATACCCAGAATGACGCATAAATAGATGGAGTAATTTGCTTTCTTAAAGCAAAGATGGAGTAATTAGTTTTTTAAAAAAGGAGAGATGGGGTAATTAGCTAATTTGCTGGCCCTGCTGCCTTGATCTAAGGCCATGCCGAGATGGAGACTGGATACGGGCCGATGCTCGTTGGGCCCCATATCTATCGGCCCACTGCGAGAAACTTGACCCTTGAACCCTAAATAAACCCCGGCCTCGACTCGACACTCATCTTCTCTCTCCATCCCAAAATGCGGCAGCTCTCCTCCCTGACGCGAGCGCTCCGCCGGCGCCCACCCATCGGCGCCGCCCCAAAGCCCCACCCTTTCTCCTCGTCCCCGCAGCCGGTGCCCGACGCGCCAGCGGTGCCGATGCCTACGCGGCCGTGGGAGGAGGCCCTCGACACCGCACAGCGCGCGTTCTGCCTGCCCCTCGCTGGCCGCGTCCTCGCCGCCGCAGGCACCGGCAACGCGGCCTTGTCTCCCGCGGCAGTACACTCAGCGCTTGCGCTCGCGGCCTCCGGCGCGCGCGGCGCGACGCGGAGGCAGATGCTCCAGGCTCTGGGCTGCGGCGGCGGCGGCCGGGGCGCCGCGGCCGACGCGGCCAACGTGGCGTCGCGCGTGGTGAAGCGCGTGCTCAAGGACCGGTCGACGTCCGGAGGCCCGCGGCTAGCGTTCGCCGGCGGCGTCTGGGCCGACGCATCGGCGAGGCACTCGCCGGAGTTCGTGGAGGCGGCGGGTGGCGTGTACGGCTGCGCGGCAAAGACGGCCGACTTCAAGAACAAGGTATATATTGTTTGGCCTCTTTCTTGTAAGATTTGCACGGTAACCGTAATGATACAGGCTATGTTTATCAAGAGCTGGAACATTTTAATATGTTGTTTCACGGTTATCTGAATTTGATTATCTAGTTTTATAATTGTTGTTTAACCAACCTGATTCATGTAACATCTCATTAGTCATTAACATAGGGAATCAATAGCTCCATATTTTGTTTGTATTTCGGCTTCACTGTCTTATGTACCCTGTTCACTTCTTTACTCTGAAGAAATCTTAGTGTGCATCGAAGAACTTGTAATGGCAAGGAGGCTCTCCGTACAGCACTACTGCATTTGACAAGTAGTACACTATGGTTGTACAGTAAAATTCTTCTAAAGAGTTATTCTGAATTTGTATGTCAGCAACTAACTGCAATATTATGATGTATAGTTTAGTTGAAGTCCTTTGCGATTCAGAATTGTGAAATTTACCCCTTTTTTTGGTTGATCTTTGAAGCCAGAAGATGCTTCTGAACAATTTAACTCATGGGTTGAAAAATCCACGAAAGGTACTGTTACCTCGCTCCTTCCGGATGGATCAATCAACCAGAATACAGGGCTTGTTCTTGGCAGTGCACTATATTTTAGGGGCAGATGGTTGGATAGGGATGATATAAGGAGGACCACTGAACAAAAGTTCTACTGTCTGGATGGAACATCAGTCGAAGTCCCTTTTGTGGAGTATGACAGAACTCGTCTTTTTGCTGTGCATGATGGGTTCAAAGTTATTAAGCTTCCTTACAAGCAAGGAAAGAATGAACGGAAGTTTTCCATGTACATTTTCCTCCCAGATGCGCACGATGGCCTGTTTGAATTAACCAAGAAGATTTTCTCTGAACCGACGTTCTTAGAACAACATTTACCGATAGAGAAGCGCCATGTGGGTATCAGGGTGCCCAAGTTCACCATATCTTTTCAGATTGACATGAAGGATTTTCTGAAAGATATGGGGCTCGAATTGCCATTCCTCCGTGATGCAGATTTCTCAGATATGGTCAAGGAAGATGACTCAAGCAGGCCTTTGTTTCTGTCCAATGTACTTCATAAAGTGATTTTGGAGGTTAATGATAAAGGGATTGAAGAAACTTCTGTGGCAATGGGCATAGGCAAGCCTTTACCAGCAGAGCACTTCATTGCCGACCACCCCTTCTTCTTTGTCATTAGGGAGGAAGTGTCTGGCTCTTTAATCTTCACAGGGCATGTGCTTGATCCTTCATCTCAGACCTAACATCAGGTTCGTAGACTTTTATCACCAAATTACACGTATTTGTTTGATGATCTCTAACTTTCCAATCTTCCTTATTGAAATTTTGTTAGTGTATCAGCTTGTTTGCTTCATTTTTAGTGGTATGCTGACAATCGGTTACTCCATTTGACTTTTATGTTTTCTTGCATGTCTCATTATTATGTTGGTACACCATATACTAAAGGCAATTGTACAATCTGCTTTGCACAAATCTATATGCATTTGTCCAATTTAGAGCAGAAACTTTTGTTTCCACATGTCTGCATCTGTTCTTCTCGTACATCGGATTTACTTATATACTTCTAAAGTATGCTAAAATGTAAATGTACGCATTGGTATTGGATTTATGGTTTTGTGAGTACTTTGAACTTTTGAACCACCAGTCTGTGCATTTTACTATTGCTTTGAAGATATTTTCATGGATTTGTTTCGCTGTTATGTACATAATGGTATATTACTGTTTGTTTGCTTTTGCCTACCAGGAACAAGCTGGTAAACTTACATATATTAGAGCCTTTGATTCATATAAGTATGTAGAGATGATAAAAGGGCCTTTATGTTCCAGAAAAGCATCTTGATATAAAACTGTCCTTTGATGGCATTTCGTTGATTATCACCAGGTTTTTTTAATCTTTGGTGACGACATGAAGCACCAAGTGTATCATCAAGTGCCTGTAACACTAGCCTCCTCACATTGATCAAAAGAAAAGAATTTCTTTGCAAGGGTCAGAGGAAAATAAAAATGTATCATCATCTCACCACCAAGGATTCTTTTTGCACGAAGAACTGTCAGGAACAGGAATCATTGATCTGAGAAATATGAGTAACTCCGCTTACCAAATAGGACATTAAATCGAACAAACACAAAGGCCCGAGTGTGGGAATGCCTCTAGAATGATGAGGAGAGCAATACCTAGAGAAGCAAACCATCTTCAGCTCTCGTACGCGTGATGTACAAGGAAACGGTTGCTTCTTCAGTTTCGTCGATCGCAACACTACTGACAAGTTGTATGGCGCATCGATACCCGTTCTGCTGTGCAAACATGGTGCGTGCGTATCTTCCGGATTGTTATTTGTCTTTCTCATATAGATATAGCGACGTAGTGTGGTGATGTACAATTGTGATGAGGCTGGTGGCCTTTCGGCCTGGAAGGAAAAGGATGTCTCCTAAGCTCTCAAAACTGCTTGCCTTTTTCCAACTAGTTTGTTCCTTCTTTTTGTACTACTCTTTTATTATTGGCACAAGCCGGACAGCAAAAGAATTGGTTTTCTTTGGGAAAGGAAGCAAAAGGATTGGTTTTCTTTGGAAAGGAAGCAAAAGGATTTGTTTTCTTTGGGAAAGGATTTGTTAATCCATCTTTTAACATCATTTTGTCCTTTATTATAGACAAATCAGCTGTGTCATATGCATTAACGCAACTTACACACATTGTTAAATAATTATTAATACTTGTGCATTAGTATTATCTAGTGATGGGAGTATAGAGCAAACATTCGGTCGGATATTTTGAAACATAATCCATATTTTTCTCTGGATTGGCGGATCATTAACCGTTTGTAAGGAATACATGAAAGGAGGATTTATTGTCAAGAACTTTATACTACTCAATAGTGTGGAAGATTTTATTTTACCATTGCAAAAGAAAATAAAATGTCAAATAGCTAGAAGTTCTATTCTTGGACGTCGGGATTAACCGACCCATTTGATATAAAACAGTGAAATCATGAAAGCTTTATAGTTGTTGATGCTGGGTTCTTTGGACAGATTAAATGCAGCTCCCTACACGGCATGCGACTTTCGGTCCACCTCTTGCCTCCGTGGCAGATGTAGTAGAGGAAAAGAAAAGGCAATGTCTTTTGGGATTTTGTTTTTTGCTTATCTAAAAATCAAAATAAATGGTGGGGTTTTTTGAAGTAAATTCTTTGAACAGCTTTCCAAGCTTAAAATCGTGTGTGTCATCCGTATTGGTGTTTTCGTCGTCTATTTCATCCCCATCCGCAGCTCTGTGGCCTTTTCGAAAAATGTGGACAAAAGCTATTAAGCACAGGAAAAAACAGAACCAATATGTGTAAAAAATAGAAAGGGAAATGTGTGACCACAACTTTATTCAACTGTCAAGAATTTATGCAAGATCGTTAAGAAGAAAGAAATACTAAACCTTTATATAGTATACATTATCTGACACCACCAATGCCAGGCGGCCAGTCTGGCCAATTTAGTGAACTGGTAGTACTTCCAAGTTCCAACCAAGGATGCAGATTCTCTGGGCTGTTGGTGCCAACTAGACAACCCAGATATACGGGCCGTGGTTTGGTCCCAACATAGGTATCAATGAGTTTTATACGCGGCCAAGTCCATCTAAAAGTTTAAGATGCTAAGAAAATCGGACAATTTACTCGTATTTAAACAGTACTATGGCTTCGTACTTACACGAGAGTACGGATACCTTAGTGCTCAATTTATGCAACTATGCGTTAACGATACGACAAGGGTGCACCGGGTGAGAATCACCTTTAAAATGCAAAATTCTGAACTTGCAGCATGAGCCTTTCAATCAGCACGGAAGGAGAGCTAGCATCCTGTAACATCAATCAGCACGGACTTTCGGAGGCGGTTAACCAGCTTATATGTAAGTGCTTCTCAAGGTAAGCTAGTAAGGTGAGACTAACTCAAAAATTCATATACGCACACACATATATCAATATGGGCCGAGGTGTCACACATCCATTAATTAGATGCTAGCAAAGTCAGCTTCCATTGGAGCAGGTAGAAGGGCTGAGCAAATGGTGGTTCAAGCTGCATGGACAGTGGTGACATCGATCAATATGGGCAAGGCCATTACGGGGGTAGGGCAGGCCACTGTAGTGGTATCAACTGGAACAGTAGACCATATATCTTTCGAGACCTTCGAGTAGTACTTATTTATTGAGTAATGACAAAGGAGGTAACGTACTAATGTACTTGGCTACGTGTCTCCATAACTGTACAACTGCAACAAGGCCAATGGGCTGATGTTACACACCTGAGATGCTCAAAACGGTTTGTTAATTTGTTTCATATCTACCGAAGGAAGGGCGAGTGCAAGCCTGAATGTGGTAGCTAGGAAAGTTCACGACAGCAGGTGCTTTGGCACTTTTGCCTTTTGCATGATAAATCCAGCCCTTAAATCAGGTATGCTTTACCTGAAAAATCAAAGGTTAACACAGGTTCAGACATAATATTATGCCAAGCTTTTGCAGCTAATGCATTTTAAATGTTCCAAAAGGACAAGGAAAAGGCAGCGTGTTCTTAGCTATGTGATGTGCACAATTCTCCTAAACAAGTCCAGCCTGGTTCTGGCAACTAGTGATCGAGCAGTTGCTAATGGCATGAGCATGTTCCCATGGAGATTCGTTTAGGCAAATGTTCAAACTATAACAACATAACAAGCCAACAACCGACAATCCCTTGAGGTGGGTAGTGACAATAATGTAATTCTCCTATAATTGAATCGCCACCAAAAAGAGTATAAAAAGTTAAAACTGGACATCTGTAGCAGTGTGGCTACGTACGTTGTGATCAATTGAGGAAATGAGAGTATGGAAGAGATTTACACATGAAGTATCATGACGTTAAGTAGGCCTCAAACAGTCAAAATCATCGTAAGGGAATCTAGGTGAACTGAATTTGACAAATACTAAAGTGGAAAATAAATAGCAAAACTAGGCTGAAATTGATTTGCAATACAATTTTCATCTCATCGGTAGTATTTTCACAACATAGTCTTGTCGATGGCGATACACATGAGGTATCATGACGTTAAGTAGGCCTCAAAGCAGTCAAAATCATCGCAAAGGAATCTAGGTGAACTGAATTTGACAAATACTCAAAAGTGACAAAATAAATAGCAGAACTAGGCTGAAATTGATTTGCAATACAATTGTCATATCATCGGTAGCATTTTCACAACATGTAGTCTTGTCGATGGCGATACCAAGTGCACAGTAGATGTTATGAAGAAAATGATCGCATTTATACATGGTTGATTTGACTGAACCGAATAAAAGGAGATTAAAACTAGCTTGGTCACCCTAACATGATTGGAAGCACCACAAGCGCTTAATTAGCAATATGTGAAAAATAAAATGATCCGAGGTGAAAAATTTCAAGATCACATGCACAAACTCCACAGTTTTAATTAGTTGGGAGTTGATGGTAGGTTAGCTTTAGATGGTGCTCATTTGGAGTTTTTTTTTTTCTTATGGCTGAAAAGATCAGTAGTTAGATAAAAAAACATTATAGCTGACAGAGATTTATTTAGCATAATTAAATTTAAAAAATTTAAAAAATATAAAAATATATATTAGCTATTATATATAATACAAATAAATACAGGAAAAAAGAACCGGTAAAAAAGCTCAATAAAAAATTAAAAATTTAAAAAGGATAAAATTTATGAATAATAAAAAATAAATCGAAAGTTAAAAGCTGAAGTCTAGAGCAACCCAAGCAGTGGCGTACCAGTGATGTGATCATTTATATCCCATTCGTCCTATTTTTTCCTCCTATTGTCTAATGGATAATTTGGCCACGAGGGGCCTGACATGATGATTAAACATAGCTATAGCTAGGTGTGAGTCATATTCTCGTACAGAAAGAAACCAAGCTGAATCAGACACTCCAACGGTTGAAGCACTACGCGTAGCCAATCGACCCGTCCACCTTACCAAACATGAACAGCGCAGCCGTCTCCCTAGCTAGGCCGCCACAATATTTGGGTGAAAAGATGGAAGTGAAAAGCAAAACGTGTGGAATGCGGGAATTTGCTTATATTTATGTGGGAATCAAATTGTTTCGGTGATCCTTTCCAAACTACGATACAAATAGTGCAATCGCTACAAAAAGATGGACTCGTTGTTGTTCGCATTACAAAACAAGGTCCTGTTTTGTTTAGTTTTAACTCTTGTTTTTAGTTTTATACAGTAACTAGTTTTTAATAACGTCTACTAGAACAGGCTAAGAGTAAGCATCTAACTGAAGTTTGATGGTGATGGCCCAGCCAATGTTAATGATTCTTTTATCTGGGATAACTTGCTGGGAATTCACTAGAGCTCCTGTTAATTATAGTATATACTGTACCGACTTTATTTATATTGACAAAAACTGCACGTGAATTTCTGTTACTCTGTATCTCTCGCACAAACAGTCAAAACCATAAGCCGCAGCTAAAATCATAATCTCAACAAAAAGAACAGACCTAAAATTCGCGGCCCCGCAGTGGTATATATACACTGCTCGTGCTCCTGCCTGATAGAACAGTCAACGGCCAATATCATTGTTTGGTACTGTGGCAAGTTTGTTTGGTTTTGTATGGGACTGCAGCAATTTTGTTATCGATGCAGGAATGGTACCATAATACCATAGCGATTGATCCGGGCCGTCTATTTTTCCGTGAGATGATTAGGAGATGGTACAACTATCACACACCACAACGCATGTATCTTGTACGCATGCATGTTCTTCCTCTAACACTCAAAACATCCATCATTGTATCGGTCGATTAAGCCAAGCATGACTTGGATTCCACCTGGTCGCTATCTGATTAATTATGTAGGGTTTTCTGTAGCTTGTATACAAATCAATCGCATCACTTGCAGTTGCTAGCAGTGAGGTGGTTGGATTATATATCCGTCGATCGTCGGCCGAGGCGGCGAGCGAGCTGGGCGAACAGGGACGTTTCTTGCCGGAGCCTCCCAACGACTGAACATGTCATCTTCTTCTTCTTGACCTGTCACCAACACAAAACCAAGTCGAGTGATCCTAATCCTGTATTTATTTTGCTTATGATCCCATCGTGTATATATGTAGAGTCCACATGCACCTAACAGTGAGTGATCAAGCAGCTTTGTTCAAGTGGTCCGTGGCCGGCCACGCTTTCCTTCAGTTACGTTAATTTGACTTGAATACTGGTTTTGCAGGTTCAGACTTGTGCCACTTCAAGTACTAAAACCAAACAAAGTTGAACACTATTTGCAACGAGGAGGAGAAGAACCTAGCTAATGTAGAGGCCACAACAGTCAGTGATCAAGCAGCTTTGTCCAAGTGGTCCATGGCCACGTTTTCCTTCAAGTAACGTTAATTTGATTTGGATATATACTGGTTTTGCAGGTTCAGACTTGTGCCACTATAGTACTAAAACCAAACAAAGCTGAACACTATTTGCAACAAGGAGGAGGAGAACCTAGGTAATGTGCTCAATTTTCATTCTTCTCAAAAGAAAATAAGATGTTGTGCTCAACTAATTCACTCCAATGTCACCCTCACTTCTCCAATTCCTCGGTATTTCCTGTGTAGTTACCAAAACTTCCTAGAAATTGGTTTACATTTTCAGAGGAAAAACAAGAGAGAGATTCAATTAAATAGCATTGCAGGTCAGTTAATCATTCGACTTTGAGCTTCTTCTTTTCAGTTTCTAAAAGTATACAGTAACTAGCTTTTAAACAAAGTATATTTTCAAAACGGGATCTATAAATTGATTGCAATACACACTGTAGCGACTTTATTTATATCAGTCAAAATAGTACGTGAGTTTTTATTACTTCGTACTCTCTTTTATAAACAGCACAAAATCTATAAATCACAGTTATAAATCATAAGTCGAAACCCAAAAGAACATGAACTTTATAATTGACCCTACATCTGATATTGTGCGAGACGTATGCGCTCGAGCTGTTTCCCAATCCAATTACCCAAAATCACAGCCCTAAAATATTATTTAAAAAATTAACAAGATAAAAAGGGGAGAAGATTCGTTAGCAAAGGCCTATCCTCTCTGAGTGGGCACGGGTTAATCAGTAATCAGTTGATCACTCACCCTCAGTTTTATTTTAGAAAAAATCCGGTAAGTAAGAAGGCACTTTCATCTGTCCAGACATGTAGCAATCTCCATGTACAGAGATCAAAAGGCCAAGTACACTTTTTGGCCTGTAGATAGAATCAATCTGTTCTTAATTAGATGGTGGTAAGTAGTTTTCCTAGGATGACACATCCTAGAGGAAGCAAACAAGCAAGCCATAATTTTCACATGCATCAACAGTGCTTGTGTAATCTTGTCTTGGCAACAGGATAGGATCATTAGAGCCCTAATCATCTCTAATTTCACATGGCCATCATTGTTGCTAGCTAGGGGAGCGAGCCACTTGATGCAAATTAAATAGTATGCAGTTGCAGTGAGATGCAATGAACAGCAATGGAAGGAGTAGTAGAAGAGCAGTGTAGTGAAGAAAGAAGAGGCCAAGATTTAGATACCAAATACATCATCACCACCTGACTTCGCCAAATTCCTCACGCTTGTGTGGTGACCTTACCATGTCCATGTCCATCCACCCGCTCCTCAGCTTCTCGCCCTCCTCCTCCCTCACATGCACACCCCGATGCCACCTCACCCCCATGGCCATGGGTTCTTCCTCCCCTTGCTTGTGCTCGTGGTGCTGCTCCTGCTGCGGCCGGCCTCGGCGTCCACGCTCTCGACCTTCGCCATGGCCAAGGCCGCATCCACGACGATAGTGTGCGGGCTGCTGCCGTCCGCGGCGTCGCCGCTGCTGCTCGACCTGAACTGCACGGCGGCCGGCGGCGACCACGAGCGGCAGGAGACGTACCCGTCCTCGCACCCCTTCTCCGCGCTCGCCGGCGGGGACGACTTCCTCTGCGCCGTGGGGCCGTCCCCCTCGCGCGCCGACGCCGTCGCCATGCGGTGGTGGGACCTGTCCAAGAACCGTACGGACGGGCCAGGCAAAAACGGGACGGGGTCCAAGAGGGTGTACCTCGGCCCGCCGCTCCGGGCGCTGTCCTCCGGCGGGTACCGCGTCTGCGCGGTGCTCGCCAGCGGCGAGCTCCACTGCTGGCGCTGGCGCGGGCTGGCCATATCTGCTGGCCTCCGGTTCGTCGCCGTCGCCGTGGGGGACGGGTTCGTGTGCGCCATCGTCGAGGGGCCGCCGACGCCTATCCGGTGCTTCGACAACGGCACGGAGACGGAGGCCGTTACCGGCGCGCCGCGGGATGGGAGCTACGACGTGGTCGCTGCGCGCGGCCGGCAAGCGTGCGCGCTGTCAACTGCGGGGGGGCTCTCGTGCTGGGGCAGCAGCGCGCCGGCGTTGAACGGCGAGAACGCGACCACCGGGTACGCGGCGTTGGCATTGGGCGAGGCCGGGGTCTGCGGGCTGCGCACGAACGGCACCATCCGCTGCTTCGGCGACGGCGTGGCCGCGCCGCCGGGCAGCCTCGCCGACCTGCAGTACATCGACGTCCAGGCACAGGGCAGGGCATTCTGCGGCATCCTCATGGCGAACTACTCCCTGGTGTGCTGGGGCGGCCGCGAGTTCAACGCCACCAACCGCCTCGTCTTCGACCGCGTCCTGCCGGGCCCGTGCGTGCTCATGTCCTCGTGCCAATGCGGCATCTTGCCGGGCTCGGCCAACCTCTGCGCCGGTGGCCGCTGCATCTGCGTGGACTGCGCGTTCGAGCTCAACGTTGCCGTTCCCAAGGCGCCGCTGAGCCCCGGGAAGAAGAACAGCAGGGCTAGGATCATTTGGATCGCCGTCGCCGCGGCTGCCGCTTTCCTCGTGTTGCTGGTGGCATTGCAGTTCGTGCTGCTCCTATGGTGTCGCCGCCGGCGCCGCCGCAAGGACGGCTCGGATAATCAGGGGGCGCAGCAGTCGCTGATGCCGCCGCGGCTCGGGTCCAGCAAGGGGCCGGGCAGCGTGGTGGAGCTTTTCACGCTGGACGCGCTCCACGTGGCGACGGACGGGTTCTCCGACGACCGCCGGATCGGGTCCGGGAGCTTCGGGTCGGTGTACCGCGGCACCCTCCCCGACGGGCGCGAGGTGGCGATCAAGCGCGCCGAGGACCAGGCGAAGTCGTCGAGCTCGGCGGCGCGGCCGGCGCGCCAGCGCGACCGGGAGACGGCGTTCAACTCGGAGCTGACCGCGCTCGCGCGCGCCAACCACAAGAACATCGTATGCCTACTCGGCTACTGCGCCGACTCTGGCGAGCGCGTGCTGGTGTACGAGTTCATGGCGAACGGCACCCTCCACGACCAGCTCCACAACCGGAGCCCCATGGCGCCGCCGGTGTTCTCGTGGCGCGGCCGCCTCACCATCGCGCTCGACGCCGCGCGCGGCATCGAGTACATGCACGTCTACGCCGTGCCGCCCATCATCCACCGTGACGTCAAGTCGGCCAACATCCTCCTAGACGACTCGTGGACGGCCAAGATCGCCGACTTCGGGCTCTCCTCCGTCATGGAGCCCGTCGCCGGCGGTGAGTGCGACGACGGCAACCCGCAGCAGCCGCTCTACACCGGCGGCACGGTAGGGTACATGGACCCGGAGTACTACCGTCTCCAACACCTGACCGACAAGAGCGACGTGTACAGCTTCGGCGTGGTGCTCCTGGAGCTCATGTCCGGCTGCCGCGTCGTGCAGCGGTACGCGGAGAGCGTGACGCCCAAGAACGTCGTCCAGTTCGCCGTGCCACTCATCCTCGCCGACGAGGTCGCCCGCGTGCTCGACCCGCGCCTACCCGCCCCGACCCCCCACGAGGCCGAGGCGCTGACCTACGTGGGCTACCTCGCCGCCGACTGCGTCGGCTCAGTCGGCTGCGACCGGCCGTCCATGACCGAGGTCGTGGACGCCCTGGAGCGCGCGCTCGGAGCCTGCACGGCGGCCCCGCTGTCCCGCTCCGGGACCGCCCGCCGCGCGCTTTCCCGCTCCGGGACTGACCAGTTTGACCTCACTGACACTGACTAGCGAGCCCGCCATTGACCATCGCGTGTGCACGCGCACCTCGAGGCCCGCACGCCATTGTCACCCTCACTGCCGCCGCAGCTGATGCAACGTCTCAATCCGCATTGCGTCAGCGGCCACTCGAGGGGTCCAAGAAGCCACGCGGGTCACCGCTGGAGCTGGAGACAGAAGGACACCAAGCCGTCATGCCCCTGGGCCCTCGAGAAGGGGATTGATCAGGAAGGGGAATAAAAAGCAAAGCGATGCAGACATTCTCCAATGCTGCTGCTGCTGCAAAATTAATTGTCGATTTTCTTGGTGAGATAATCTTCTCTTACTCTCCATGATCAAGATGGAATGACAGATCGTTAACAAGTCCACAGAGACGTCGCACCGGCTCACCATGAGTGTGAAATTGGTGAAATGAGATGAGATGAAAAGACAGGGCACGATGGTTTCCCTTCTTTCTTTCTACCTTTCTCTGTTTTTTTCCCTTGAAGTGTGCACTCATTTGTGCTGCATTTGTTGCATCTTTGGGTCTTTCCTCTCTGGGTGGTTTCTTTGGGCATAAGGATTCTTTATTACTGTGTATAGATCAGTGAAAGGGTGAAATTTTTTAGTGTATTACAGGTGAGGATTAGAAAATAGGTATTTGTAGATGATTCTTCTTCGTTTCTCAATGTGGCCCATTTGTAACTTATGAATTTCATAGGAAGTTGGATGGGTTGTATCATTCTTTTTGTAAAATTCATATGAAGTTCCTATGTTCCAGATATACCAAAACGAGTGTAATATGCCGGTGCAAAGCTTATGTGCAAGTGAAACACTGAGTACAACCTTGAAAGGTTTCCGTATTGATTTCGATATGGTCCTTCGTAACAATACTGAGGTGAAGGTCAAAAGGAGAAGGGAAAACTTTTTGTGTAGTGCTCGTCTTTCCTGCTCACTTTCCAATGCTTCTTCTCCCTTTCGTCGCACTGGCAGGCTACGTCGGATCTACGGAGTTAAGCTTATTGTCACTACTACTGTAAACGAGCCAAGCTACTCGGCTCGTTAAGGCTTGGTAAGGCTCGATAACACAGAAGAGGCGGCGTCCAGCGGGGAGCAAGAGCGTGTCAGGAAACGAGAGCAGAGGTGACGGACGGCTAGGCAGGTCGGGTGGGAGGAGAGGTGGCCGGGGAGGCATGGTGGTTGGAGGAGAAGTGGCCGGAAGGGAGAGAGGGGAGATGGATGAGGAAAGAGAGGATCAAGCTAACCTCTAATGTTGCTATGGTCATCGTTCATGTCGTCGCCGCCACCTTCGTAGTTGCTGTTGCCTACCCGCTGTCGCCCCTACCTACCCGCCGTCGCTAAGGCTCAGTCCTTATTTGGATGAAGGAGACCCAAATTTGGATACAGGTGACAAAGGAGGCCTAGATTTGGACGCTAGCAATGAAGGAGGCCCAGATCCCGGGGAACAGGAGTGCAGGTTGCGACTGGCGGGGAGCAGGAGTGCTAGTCGCGGCCTCAGGGGAGGAGTGGCTAGAGGGAGTAGAGACTTGGTCTTGAAGAGTATAGTTCAGAGGGAGGAGATTTTGGATTAGGCTACACTTGGGCCGAATCCTATCAAATTATTCTAACTTGGCTTGATAAAAGCTCGTGAGCTTGAGATCAGACTCAAACTTGATTTATTTAAAGTCAAGCTCAAGTAACTCATAAGCTTCAGCTTTTCTTACGGCCTTACTTGTCAGATCACTGCTCAGTTCCGATACGAGGAAAAATTCTATTGTACACCGATTACACGATCCAGTTTGCGTAACGAGCGAGTGAGATGATGACACGTAGCAAAACACTGTAGCAGCTATTTAAAAATATTTTCCGTACATTTGGTACTGTAGCAAATCTAAAAATATTATTTTCGTACAGGCTACAGTTCTGCTACAGTACATTTGTCACAAATATCATCATCTCATTGACTCATTACACAAACTGAATTGTGTAAGCAATGTACAATAGAATTTTTCCTGGTACGAGGGGAGGATGAACCGAATCGATCTGCTTTTGATACATCACATGAACTGCCTTTTCTTTTTGGAACATGCCATCAAGGCAGCACCGGTTTCGCCAGAACGGCAGCTTCTTTTAAGCCTACCAAAATAGCTAGGAGCCTAGGATTCGACTAATAACACAACAGAATAGACTCCCCCTCAGATAAAAAAAAATGACAAAATTTCTTATTTATCATTGAAAGTTTGCCAATTCTCTGACATGCCACTAAAAACCCCTCATTTGTCACTCGTGTCACTTCCGTCCTATAGCAAATAAATAATTTTCTTAAAAGAAATTAATTTACCCTCCCAACCAGAAAAAAGATCTGCATTTATTTTATTTTCAAACAGCAAAAGTTCCGCAGTTAAGGGGTGTTTAGACCAGGAGGGAGGTTCGGAAATGAAAACTGATTAGCCTAGATGTGACTGAACTCTTAGTACATTTCAATCCTGCACTGCAGTATTTTAGATAATTTTTATGGTACATTTTAGTGGTAGTTAGGAGTGGTAATAGAAATTAAATATGATCATCGAATTCTTAAGGGCATTATAAACTTTTTTGTTCTAAATAGTCTTAACCTATCTAGATGTCACAAATAATTGACACCACAAAATCTCGAATCGACACCACCGCTGAACCAACTCCTTGGCATTCATAGCCTCATCGTCACTAGCGAGATTGTTGCTGGTGCCCTCTTCAACACCATCCTACATATGCAGCTACCTATATCCTCCCACCACCTTGCTACTACTATAAAAATAGTCATCACAAATGGTTCAAAACTATCATCACAAATAGTTTTTTGAACCGTCAAATTTTTACGTGATAATCAGAGATTATGATAGACGGTTTGTGAACTGTCTGAGAATAATACTATCATAGACGATTTTAATTATAAATTGTTTGTGATGTATTCGTTGGATTCGCTGGATTAAAAAGAATAAAACGATCCATAATAGTCGGTGTGTACCGTAAAGGAGCTCTAATAATGCAATCACGGCCGGAGTGCACGAGAAGAACAGGCGTGTCTTTTCAACAAGATGTGTTCTAGAAGGGGGCGAGCTAATCGTCAAATTTGGCGCGCTAATCTGCCCCGGTAGTTAACCACGACGGCAGAAAGGAACAAACCGGTGGTTAAGCAGTAAGGGAAAGCCAACACAACACACGATGGGATGGATCCAAGCCATGCGAGGACAGGCAGTCTGAACTCTGAAGGATGATCATTAGCAGCAACACGGTTTGACCAGTCCGATGGTGTATTTGAAAGCCTAACAAAGCGGGAGCGAACGAAGGAGAGGACGTTGCTGTCGCGCTAGCCAACGTAACAGCTAGCTAGTGGCGTACACGGAGAGTAGCGGCTAAGCTACCTAGCCCACGCGTCGATCAATCATCCATCGTCGCACGCTTGCTGAGCTCGATCGCCGCGTGCGCTGCTGCTTGCTGCCGAGCTGGCGGACGTCCTCTTCTTCCTCCGTCTGTAAAGGTACGTTTTTTTCTGTAATTTTTGGTTTGTGGCTACGGTTTATAGTTTTTGACTCTAGTATAATTATTTATATGAACGAACTGAAAGTCGATAAGTTATTTCGAAATAATAATGAAAAATTATAAACTATAAACCATAAATCGGAAAGAACGGTGCTTTATCTCCTTGTCGACCGCAGGGCTTTGTTATGTGTGATCAGCACATATGATTGGTTTGGTTTGGGTGGTGGTGTGGTGCCACCGGCTGAGAGCGAGTGCAGCCGTGATGCTGCCTTCTAGTTAGTCTCAGATAGAGTGGGAGGCGCCAAAGAGGTTGTTATCTACCTGTATGTTTGCATGTGCATCAGGGTGGATTCAAATCTGCTTTGGCTTTTGCTTTTTAACCGTGTGCTACAGTAACTTACTTTTTAAACCGCGTGTCTTTTTAAAGTGAGGTTTACAGGTATATTATAGGTGATGTTATACCAAATTTAGCTGTGTTGGCTAAAATTATATATGATTTTTTTCTCTTCGTATTATTTCTTATGAACAGTTAGAATTTAAAAATCATAACCTAAAACCACTGCCGGAAAGAACCCCATGTGACGTACAAAGAGATGTCCATTATCTGTTGGACTCATGTGCTCACCTTTACGTTTAGTTATCGAGTCATCATGAGTAATTTGGAAACAAATTTAGCGACGTACTTCTTAATTTACTCTATGTACAAAACTTTAAGTTTAAACTTATTCTCTGTTAAGAGTCATAAAGATGAGAAAAATCTAACAAATGATGAATCTAAAGGAGAAAGGAAAAATAAGACAAGCGCTACTGCTCACAGCAAACTTGTCCTTTTTGTTTCTTCCGACACATTTTTTGAATTCAAAGTTGAAATTTTAAATTAAGGGCGCTGGAACACTCCATAGCCTACATTAACAATTCTATTTCAGAATTTTTCTTGATGGTTTGGCGCCTAATCCGAAGGGTGAGTGCACCTCAACAAAGGGTATATATGTGCACATGATTAGTGTTATATAATGTTTGGTTCGCAGTGTGTTAACATGTTTTTTGTTTTTAGAATTGGCTCGTGTTGTTTGACAAGCAAGCAGGTGGGAGGCGACGACAGAAATATCAGCTTCATCGAACGTAGCTTCAGCAGACGAGCAGCAACCGTTTCACTGTGTATGTTAGCTGTCTCTTGGACCTTCTACTTTTCGACCTGCCAAGTGCCAGATACACACAAATTGTAAAGATGCGTGGTCTCTTTGGTTTGTAGCCAAACGTTGTCACACACTGTACCATGCATACACCTTTCAGCTTCAGCTAAATTAGACTTTGGATTTGATTTGGCTGTGAGCATGTGCCATTTCTTTAATTTGAAAGTTTAGTAGATATATTTATCGATTAATCAGAAACAGGTGGCAATCCTTATATATAGACGAGCTTATTCGTAAAGTTACCTACGTACCCAATTCCGTACGATCGAGGCGATCCCTTGGAGTTTCGTAAATAAAGAATGATAGCAAAACGGGAGGATATATAGAATATCGACACACAGGATATGTGCCATCATTGTGGTAACTAATGGCTTTCAGATTGAGTTGCATGCATGCCAGGGCAACTTAATCCGTGTGTGTCAAGCTGGCTACTAGTTAGGGAGATGTTCTTTTTAGCTTCTAAAAACTGTTTTTTGATTTTTCTACAGTAACTAGATTTTAAACGGAGTATTTTTTTAAGATAGAATCTACTAGTTAATTGTAGTACATACTTTACTGACTTCATTTATATTAGTAAAAATCGTACGTAAGTTTCTGTTACTCTGTAATCTCTCGTATAAATAATCTAAAAACTATAAGCTGCAGCTAAAAATCACAAACTGCAGTAAAAAAAACAGCCCTAGGTTAGTTTGTGACTTTGTGCATGGCTAGTTTACAAGTCTCAACAAAGGAACATACGACTGAGAAACGCTAACCTCCATCTGCGAAGCATCCATCCATCAAGTACCAGCGTTAGGTGACAGCTATCCATGGCCAAACAGTAGAACCATCTCTTGTTCTCTTGTGCCCCATCATTGCTTTGAAAATAATATTCTTTTTCTAATTTTAATACAATACTTTGTTACTTGTATTTGTTTGATGCATGTAGTACTATATCTTATCCAACTCAAATTTGGGTATTATTTTTTAAAAAAATCAGTTTTAGAGTATATATTCATCTATAACAATTCAAATGAAACACATATCATTGAAAAAATATACTCAAATTCAAATATTGTTAAACAAATTTAGATTACATGATTTGCTGATTTTTATATAAAATCAGCACATACCTATAATTAAACTACCATGAAAAAGGTAACTGCAGTTCGAATTTCAGTTCAAACTTGTTTGAACTAATTAGTAAATTAATCAAACTCGACATCCAAAGATTCTAAAATTCTAAACTAGGCACCATGATATAAAATAGGTTCTCCCATATGTATCATGTGTGAAAAATTCTAGAATTTTTTTGATGTCGAGTTTAACTAGTTTACTAACTAGTTCAAGTAAGTTTGAACTGAAATTCAAACTGCAGATATCTTTTTTTATGATAGTTTGTGTGTGTATATATGTATATATATATATTGTTGATGCATACAGTACTATATATATCTTATCCATTATTTGCTTCTCTTATCTACTCAATTAAAATAATAAAAATAACATTCAGCTCAAAAGATGACACGTACTTTGCACTTTTTCTATTACTAGCACAGGAGCAATGACCCAATCATTGATACAACTCGAGGGTGATTCCTTAACCGTATACTATTTCTTATACTTGAACAGTGATGATCATGCATGAGTGACAGGTATTACACTCGGACTAATTATTCAATTAGTATAATGATACTGTGCAGATGGATGTATACGAACTGTCGTTGATTGTATGGTATCGCTGGGGCATCGCTATCCTTGAATAGTGCAATGAAACGTTTGTTGCATGTCATGTATTCATCAACGTATGCATACGGAGAGGAAAATAATTTGGATACTAGTGTCGCTATCATAACCACCCGAAAATCGCAGCCATACGTTAAAGCATGATCCCATCCATACGGAATCTCGATCAACGTATATCGAACAATTACAAGACTTGTGATCTAAAAAAGGAATAATTACAAAACTAGCCAATTATATTAACTCGCAAAAAACTCTGGCCACCATAAAGATTTCCAGTTTACACCTAGTTGAGCATTGAAAGTGTGCAGAGTTTTAGAGAAATCACACAATAACTTGATTCAAGTGTTACATATATATAGACATCTTCCTTCTATATCTGAACAATCGGCCGTTTTCATATACCACTCAGTGGTGGAGGGAGGCGGTGTAAGCGTCATTGTACTAAAAGCATTGGCGAGGTGCTGTTGGTCCTAGGAGCCAACACCGGACATGGGGGTCCACAGTGCCAACTGGGGTGGCTGAGGAGGGCCACCAAAATCGTCGATGTTTCCAGGAGGGGCCGACGCACCGAACTGGACACCGAGATGGTCGAGAGGGGTGCAATGGTGAGAGCATGGGGCGTCGAACACGACGGTGGAGTTGGCGCATTGGGCCGGGGACCGAGGACGCCATCGACGCAGTGCGGCCACACCTGAACAGTCCTGATCCATGGGTTAAAAAAGGATGACCACCCATCTACTTGGCTTTGCTGGGCGCATGTCTACCTCCGCCGGCGCCGGTGGTGGGTGCCCCCCAAGCCACCGTTGCCCTTGTTATGGCGGCGGTTGCAGCTATGGTCTTCTTGTAGCCACCCACTGTTGCCGCCACCACCCCGCTTGGGCTCGGAGGGTGGGAGCCCTGCTGCCCAGCAGCGAGGAAAATAGAGGGTGACGCAGCTGGTCTTGAGTTCTTGGTGATCTCTTCAAGGAGAAGATGCAAATGAGTCTCTATGAACGTAGGAAATGGCCGTTGCATCTTGAGGATTAGCACCATATGAGAGAACTTCTCTTTGAGGCCGCAAAGGACGGACAACACGAGTGTCCAGTCAGAGATAGGTTCGCCGAGATCACCAAGACCATCTGTCATACTCTTGAGTTTGCGGCAAAAACCAGAGATTGATAAATCACCTTGAATGAAGTTGTGAAATTCTGCCTCCATGTACAGGGCACGAACCTTGAATGAAGTTTGTCGTGTTGTTTTGAATATATTGTCTATCTAGTCGATATCATCATCAGAAAAATATGCGTCAAATGGACATGTTCTTTTCATGTTCACTGGTAACCTGCTGGTAGAACGTATACGTATTATTCATTGTAGTTCCTGACTAAAAAAATACTGTAGCGACTAAAAATATATTATAGTAGCTATCGGTTTTTTCTAAGTAATTAAATTTTAAAAATAAAAAATTATATCATCATGGATAATACAAAAGAAATAAGAGAAAAACAAAAAACCTAAAAATAAAAAACCTAAAAAGATAAAATTAAGAAGCATACGTGTTTTAAGTCAGAACCCAAAAGTAGAAATCGTTCAGAACAGATCCTTAAGTTTTTTGGCTCATGGTATTTCGCTGGTTTAAAACCGGTAAGCGGTACCAGGCAGGTCCGATATTTTTTTCCGTATTCGGTTCTCAATCTATGGCCCATAACAAACAAGTGACGTGGCGGGCTGGACTAGCCACTTGTCGGGCACGACACTTTCTAGTGTGGTCAATGGGGTTGTGATAGAAAAAAAAAACTGAGGTCTCCGGTGGACGGTGTGATGTCAGAGAGCTCGATCGCACCACGGAAATTAAAGGCTCGTTCGTACGTGCTGATGGAAACAAAAACAAGAAGCTAGTGCCCTGGCTTGCACTTGCATCATGCTACCTAGAAGCTAGTGCCGGCCGCGACACCGTTAACTAACCAGTGGGCGGTCGAAGCGTGCGTACCCCAGAAAAGGTTGACGTAAAGATCACCCGTGCCGTAGCGAGTTTATCCGATATTCGTATCCGAGAAAACACAAATATGGTAAGTGTTCGTATTCGTATTCGATAATATTTGTATTCGTTTCGCTTCTTAGATCCGTATTCGTAGAAAGATTCTTCGATTTATATTAATAACACATGAATAAAGCACGCAAGCATTTAACTTTTACATTGGAGATTTTATATAAATAATGTGTTATCATTAAATCCTTGAGTCGATAAATATAATGGACTTCTTTATCTACCTCGTTGGAGAATCCGGATCTTGCAATGGCATCACGATTGTCGATGATCACGGCAGTGGAAAGTAGTATATTGTTAATGATCTCCATTGATGTGTAGGACCTAAGTCTCGGAAGCAATATTGTTCGTTGGAAGAAAATTTGAAGAGATTTATTTATACCCAACTTGCTCTAGTGTCGATCTCTAGCGCAGTGTCACCATCATCGTCCAGGTGAGTCGCTCCGATAAAACCCAATCACAAGTAAAAAAAATCCAGCCAAGAACTCAATGGGAACTAGACTAGTAAGCGTGTATGTAGAATCCATGTCAAAAACATTGAAGATCAAAGCACATTTATTCTAGAATTTCCAAGAAATGAATCATCTTAAGCATAAACTAAATCATGAATCATTGCAACAGAATTGATAGATATAATCTTCATAGAAAAAAGAAGTAAATTACATCCTCTATATATTACAACATGGCTCGTCTCGCTACAGCAAATTACATACAATCAATAACTTTAATTTATCTCCTTCACCATGCATTAAGCTACATTTCGGTATATAACTTTCACAAAATTTTAGTCAATTCTAGACCATGGTTAAATGCACGGATAGGAATTAAATGGGAGTAACAAGTCATTGTAACAGAGTTGAAATAAGACTACACATGCGAAGTAACATGTCTTAAAATAGACCACATCTAGACAAATTGCTCACTTATCGCTAACTACTCTCTTCCGAGACATGATCCTCTCTTGCAATGACTCCTTCGACCCACTGACTGCCTAGTGTGTATCTAAGCATAGATCAAACAACTGCAATAACATCTGAGCATTTTTGCATAATCAAGTCGAGCATTTTATAATTTATAGACTGTCGTGCATTAGCAAACATGATACAATGAAAATAATTTAATCTAAAGTTTAGAGTATACAAATACATAAAACAGAAAAACTAATACAAGAGCTATTGCCATCTAGAAATGCCAAGATCCTAAGCTCCAGCTACACAAAATAGAAGTATGCTGATTGTTTTCAAATGCAGGTTTATTCTAAGATAGAAGAAATGAAGGGAAGGTGGTTTGGGGTAACATCCAAGAATTATGAAGGTTGTGTTTACTATTGAATTACGCCACAAGTAATAGATAAAGCTTGATGCCAAAGTGCTGATACTCAGAGGACAGCATTAGAGAAATTATACTATACCATTTGTTTGCCAACATTGACTTCCAATATCTTATTTTTATCTCAAGGAGCTGTATGTTAGTGTTGATAATAGTTTTTTTAGAAAGATTCTCCGATTTATATTAATAACCCATGAATAAAGCACATAAGTACTTAACTTTTGCATTGAAGATTCTAGATAAATAACATGTCACCGTCAAGACTTTAAGTCGATGAAAATGCTAAACTTCTTTATCTACCTAATTGGAAAATCCAGATCTTGCAACGTCATTACAATTGCCAACGATCACTGGTCTCCATTGATATGTAGGATCTACGTCTCATTAGCAATGTTGTTCGTTGGAAGAAAAACAGAGAAGATATATTTATATCCAACTTAGCCTAATGCCGATCTCCAATGTAGGCATCACCATCATTGTCTAGGTGAATCAGTCCGATAAAATCCAATCATGAATAAAAATATCCAGATAGAACTCAACGAGAAGAACAAACTAGGACATCTTCATCTAGAAAAAATAGAAGAAATTAAATAAAAGATTGCTTCTGGAAAACAACGGGTTCTCCACCCACTCAACACCGGCGAGAATGTTGAAGAAGAGCAGAGAGGGGCTGGCAGTGGACTGACTTACGTTGCTTTCCCTGGTAGCTAGGTTTGGAAACGCTGGCTAGAGTCACATGTAGATAATAGTTTTTTATGAGTACAAGGTGGACACATGCATCAGTGGATATCATATTTAATAAAGTTGACGCGAATTAAGAATGTCGCCACAAATGGACAATGCTCTATCCATTCGGCCATTCCAGGTTGCCATGCTCTCTGCGGCTCTGCATCTCTGTGACCTCTGTCCACACTCCACAGAATCACAGAATGACAGAAAGCTAACTGCCTAATTAAAGTCAGAGACAGAATAACAGTCTCACAGCTAGCCATCTCTCACTGAACAACACGCTGGGCATGAGGGCACGGGCACCAGAGTCCAGAGATTAGATAAGTTCATGCATAAGGATTGAGGGGATCAGATAACTACCATAAGTTCATGTACCACAGTACCAGAGAACAATATGTCCGGGATAGCAAACCTTACACATGCATGAGGGCACCAGAGGTCCAGAGATCAGATAAGTTATAGCTTCAACCAGCAAGGAATTAATACATCAAATTCCTGTGAGCATATGATGCTTAAAGATTCAGAGCTATCTTACAGACCAAAGTTAATAACCATATAAGTTTTCAACTAAGGATTCTTTCTTTTCCTGAAGACAACACCACAATTTAACATAGTGAGCATATATCCAGAAGCTCACTAATTTAACTGAAGGGCAGTCCATCTCCTAATTTGATAATTCCAACACGCATGAACAGTGGCAAATGTCAATTTAATTATTATATTAAGGAAATAGCAACAATTTCACACGCAAATCAGAGATTACTTGTTCCATTTACCAATTGAAGGTTGAAACGAAGTCACCATATGACTTATGAATGTGTAGTTTATCAAACACAAAGCCAAGTGTTGACTATGGGTTACAGACTTACAGGCTTCATTTCTCAAACAACAATTAAGATTCAAGAGAACATAAAAAATTAAAGGCTTCAGTTAATGCTTAAAACTGTGTGTAAAGCCAAAAAAAGGCACTGACGGATGTTGGTTTCACTGTTTCAGTTCTGACTTGCATCAATGCAACAAAATCAAGACCCACAAGGGCCACAACCTCTAGCAACAATCATAACTTTACAGCATAGAAAATTAGCAATATTTACCACTATATCAGAGAACATCACAAAGGACCACAGCTTGGATGAATAAAATTGTTTATCCAAATCACATTTGCCCAGCTTCTGGCTCTCTCTCTCTGCGTTTCTCTTTGTGTTTACCTCCTTTGTCTGTACAGGCCCTTTCATCAGACATCTAGAGGCAGAAACTGTAATAATACATACACACGGAATAGAAGTTTGATGTTCTCAACTGCGTACCAAAAGGAGAAAAGCTTGGACACGGTGCGGCCGTGGCTGCCCGTGGCCGTAAGGCGGCGCGGGACTGGCAGAGGCAGAGCCACGCTCGCGGTCCCGCGGAGACCAGAGAGAGAGCCGCCAGGAGGATTGCTGCCGAATGCCGATGCCTTGCCCGTCGATAGCTAGGCAGGATGGCCGCCGGTCGCCGGATCCCGAATGGGGAGAATGGGGAATGGCCGAATGGGGAGGGGATTGCTGCCTTGCTGGTTGCTGCCGTGTGCCGTCAGGCGTCAGGACTCAGGACGAATGGAGCCGCCGGTCGCCGCCTCGCCGGATGGGGAGAATGGGGACCGGGGTCTAGCCGTCTGGGGAGGCCTTGCCTGCCCATTGATTGCTAGGGTTAGGGTTTGGGATTCATGTGATGTGCGGTGCGGATCAGGGGAGTGGCTGACAGGCTGAGTCACTGATTTGGATGGGCCGAGCAGCCAGGCGGCCGAGCTAGAGGGCAGCAGAGGCTCAGCTGCGTGCCTGCGCATTCGATTTTTTCCCCGGTTTTTCATAGGTTTTTACCCCAAAAAAATCTTATTTCTAGAAACCATATTGAATACCGGTCAAATTGAGTTGATCAGTACGATACAGTTTTTTGATTCGGTGTCAGAATGAATAGCCCTACACACATCTGTGCTTTGGGCAGTAAATGAGCCAAGGGTCCGAGCCTAGACCCTGGTTCTAGTACGCTCGATAACAGTCGAAACAATTTAACATGCACTAATTTTTAACAATAAGAAAATCTTGAACTCGGATCAAATAAGTTCGATAACAATCAAAACAATTTAACATACACTAATTTTTAACAATAAAAGAGCTTAAATTCAGCTCGAGTAAACTCAGTAGAAGTTAATATGCATCAAATATTCAAGCTCGGTACCAATCATGGTATTGTTACCCGTTCTTTCAGGATAGTTCATTCCTTAATGCCAAGGCCCAAGGCCTCTGTTTTCACTGAACAATCTTCTTTTCAGACCAACTCTTTTTATTTAAGATAATCGAGAGCATATGTTTTCAACACATAATTCAGTGAAGGAGCTTAAGTGTACACGGGTCTCGAAAGAGGAAAAGAAAAGAGCGAAGCCCAAACTAACAAACTAACCTTACAAGAGCCCACACAAAAGTTTCGGCCCATGACCGGCCCACGCTACGTGTGCGTGCACACTGGACGTACGTCGCTGTTTTCACCGACCAAAACGCCGCGAAAATCCCTAAAAAAATCTTGGAGATGGGGGATGGAGTGGCGCAACGTCCTGAGAAATTTCAGGCTCAGATGAGATCGGAAGAGGGAGAAGGGAGTGTCAGGTATCACTCGGATATTTTCTTTTAATTATCATCTAAATTTGTGATTTTTGGATTAGAGATCAAGAGACCTCTTGTTTTTGAAAGGGGGGATTTTTTTCAAGGGGAAGGGGAGAATTCATGGCCATTGGATCTCTAATCCAATGGTCATAAATCTGGATGATAGTTAGGAAGAAAATATCCGAATAATATTTAACAAAACCCTAGGGGGAAACAAAATAGAGAAAATTTTAGATAAAAAGAAGGAACGAAACCTATTGGGCTCTCGCATCTGAGTTGGGCCGCGTCAAAAGATGCAGGAGCCCCGGCCGCGCGGCTCGCGCTGGGTACTCGGATCCGTCGGATGGGGATCTGATGGCTTCTGGGCGCTGCGGGGAGCAGCAGACTCGAAGATGTTAGTACCACATCGGCTACGGAACGACGCAAAGACTTGCTTATAAGCGCTGGTGCTGAAACCTTCTGCGATACAGAGAAGATTAGCATGGCCCCTGCGCAAGGATGACACGCACAAATCGAGAAATGGTCCAAATTTTTTTGCCAATTCCCTCACCGGTCCCTGGACGCTAGTTTTTCCCTTGCAGATACGCCCCTGGAGCATTCTGTCTACGCCCTCGCGTCTTTCCTTCTATTACAATTAGGTCCTTGTTTGGGTCGGCCTGCTATTTTGCAGCCATAACATGCCCTCAGATGTTCTGTTTTATCACAAATAGATCCCTATACTTTTGCCAAGGCCTTCTTATTTTACAACGAAGACCTAATAGAGCTTTTACTTGTACGTTTTGCACACCTGACACCTGTATTCTTCAATTTCGTGTCCGCTTACAGTTTGGTCCTTTCAACTTTATTTCTTCCCCAGGTACATACATGCTGCATGCAGGCAGCCCTATTACGCTCTCTTGGAGTTAAAAAGACTCCCATATCCTTGCTTTCCAAAATATCTCCATGGAAGCACATAACTCTGTGCATGAGATCAATTTCCCTCCAAAATCTTACTCTGTTTTCCTTCATAACAGATAAGCTTAGACTTCATGACTGATAAGCTCCCAAGATATATTTTCTTTTTCTTTTTTTACTTATTTGGCGAAAAAGCATGAGAGCTGTTGCTTCACTGGACCGACCAGGAAGCATACACAACGCAAAATTGAAAAGCAATCAGCACAACAACAAAAATAAGCATATACATGTGCAATTCCTCGGTAAGAACGCATGACTTTATTAGTTATTAATGTACAAAACACATCTCGCATTTTATTTAATGGATAGTGGGTATCTCAAATTTTCACCAGCATCCATCAAACAATTGTTCTCATAGAATACACCACTCAGCTATGTGCATTAAGATGTTCTAGTCAAAATTATTACAATCTCGAGCGTCGTATGCATTTTATTGTATTGAAAAGTACCATGCCGACGAGCAATAGTACGTATGTGCCTCCCATTTATCGACGCAGAAGGCTTCAAGTCCCAGCCTTCTACGTTCTTCGGGACGCATACATCAGAAAGCATCTGCCCCAACACCCCATGGGGGTTCATGCTTTCCTCGCTTGGCATGTTGAACAACTCAGGTTTTGGTTCTTCGTTGCTGCTTTCATGGTACTCCATGGAGCTCGGAAAGAAGACATGATCAGTTGGTACTCTTCTTAGCCTATCGTTGGAGCTCATAGCACTTTTATGGAGATTGTAGATCGACTGAGGCATGCCATTGTGCTCACTCGTGCCCACCTCACAACCGTGTTGTCTTCTGCTCATGTAAAGCGTTGAAGCCTTTCTGAGTAGCTCGGTCACCGCAGCTCGGTCACCGTGTTGCCAAGTTTCTTTACCATTTAGTCCTACAGAAAAGGGGGAAAAAGCAAGAGCAGTAGTAGCATATCATGAGTTCTTACTAAGAAATGGAAACCTAATCGTGGAATAGGAATGAAATTTATACAGAAACAATACAATTGCAAGTGGTGATTTCCCCACATGTATAACTTCCATTGGCCCCTAAGTACCACTCCTTGTTCGATTGAAGAGTTAAAATTGAATAGGCACGGTATATTTGGATAAATACATCAAGAACATTTCTTTTGGACATCTAACCTAGGAACACACACACTCTCTCTCTCCCTCTCTACGCACGCACGCGCGCGCGCACACACACACACTATATATATACACACACATAGAGAGAGAGGAAACCTTTTTATTACACCTGGGTGTAATTACACCCTTAGTATCTACCATCCATCTATCTCAAGATACCACCAGATGATTTGGGTTATTGGGTCGGCTTGAAGACTAATACCGCCCAAAGCTCCAAACAGACTGCAAAGGTACCCGTCATCTGGCTGAAGAAACTAATGCCGTACGTTACGTCATCTCCTGATGGCCGTATTTATCTCGGGCACTAGTGATATATGACAATTTAAATACTCAATCGTATACTTACATACTCCCCATCGTGAGAACTGCATGGGCTGAAATGTGGATATGAGGCTGGGTATACATAACAAAATCAAGATGGATAGCCATGGCAGGGAACTGAAAGTTCGATTTGACATACTGTGTTTTGTGAAACCAAATTGGCTGAAACCAAATGGCCTGAAAACTGAATGGAAGTATGTACATGAGAAACAAAAGGAGTATTGTTTTAATCCGGATACTATTGAATGTTGTCGCTGAGATTTGTTAAAACTGATGCAAACACAATTAGCAAACAGACAGATGAATGGCAGTTGTGGCGAAGAATGAAATAATGCGTAATGATAGAGTTTTGTGCTCTGTGTTATTACATTTCAGAAATGGTACAGTAAAAACTGGGAAGACGCAACAGTGTTCGGCTGTATAGCGCGCACACGCACGATGGGTAACAAAATCATTTGACTATATTTCACATACTCTACCGTGTGAAGCAAAATGTCCTGATAAAAAATGGCCTGAAAGTTCAGGGAAGTATGTACGTACGAAAACAGAGGTAGTATTGCCAGTTGTGGCACCATGTAGTAGTATCCCGAGTAAAGCATTGCTCTATTTGGTTTTCGGTAGTAGAAACTACTAGATTCTCCCTTTGGAAACAATGTATATACTCCATTTGAAATGGCATACTCCTTATTTGTGTAGGATACTCGCGCCAAGATTGCACTTTTTGTTGTGTCCTTGTCCGGATTGATTGGCAGAAATAATGCACAAAGCATGTTCATTACACAGCTAGTATCTTGTCGCTGTGCAAATTAAAAAATCATTGCAGTTCAATATGCAAACCTCGTAGCACTTTCTTTCCTTTGATTGGGAACCCTTGGCACCTCTGTTCATCTGTTGTTCATTTTTTTTTGGGAGTGCACCAGAGACAGAGCCCTGGTAAAAGCAGATTTGGAGCTACTGCCACCTGATTGTTTGATCAGATTCTTTGTTTTGGCCATGGCCTACAATGGCAGCTTGTATAGCGAGTTAAATGATGGGAATGTTGATGAAGTTAACAGGATTTGCAAGTAAATGAGTAGAACAACTAGCAGCAAGTATTTTCATGTAGGCAAATAAATGAGCCGAGCTCAAGCTCAAGCTGAGCCTGGCTTAGGGTCCGAGCCTGGACCAAAACGCCGCGAAAAATCCCTAAAAAAATCATGGAGATGGGGGATGGAGTGGCGCAACATCCTGAGAAATTTCAGGCTCAGATGATATCGTAAGAGGGAGAAACAAAATAGAGAAAAGTTTAGATGAAAAGAAGGAACGAAACCTATTGGGCTCTCTCATCTGAGTTGGGCCGCGTCAAAAGATGCAGGAGCCCCGGCCGCGCGGCTCGCGCTGGGTACTCGGATCCGTCCGATGGGGATCTGATGGCCTCTGGGCGCTGCGGGGAGCAGCAGACTCGAAGATTTTAATACCACATCGGCTACGGAACAATGCAAAGACTTGCTTATAAGCGCTGGTGCTGAGGGCTCTACTGTCTCTTCGGAGACATCCGATAAAATTGGAACTATACAGAGAAGATTAGCATGGCCCCTGCGCAAGGATGACACGCACAAATCGAGAAATGGTCCAAATTTTTTTGCCAATTCCCTCACCGGTCCCTGGACGCGAGTTTTCCCTTGCAGATACGCCCCTGGAGCATTCTTTTCACGCCCTCGCGTCTTTCCTTCTATTACAATTAGGTCCTTGTTTGCCTGTTTGGGTCGTCCTGCTATTTTTCAGCCATAACATGCCCCTCAGATGTTCTGTTTTATCACAAATAGATCCCTATACTTTTGTAAGGCCCCTTCTTATATCACAAATAGATCCCTATACTATTGTAAGGCCCCTTATTATCTTACAACGAAGCCCTTATGGAGCTTTTATTTGTACGGTTTGCACCCTGTATTCTTCAATTTTGTGTCCGCTTACAGTTTGGTCTTTTGAACTTTATTTTTTTCCCCAGGTACATGCTGCATGCAGGCAGCCCTATTACGCTCTCTTGGAGTTAAAAGACTCCCATATCCTTGCTTTCCAAAATATCTCCATTGAAGCACATAACTCTGTGCATGAGATCAAATTTCCTCCAAAATCTTACTCTTTTCCTTCATAACAGATAAGCTTAGACTTCATGACTGATAAGCTCCCAAGATATATTCTCTTTTTCTTTTTCTTTCACTTATTTGGTGAAAAAGCATGAGAGCTGTTGCTTCACTGGACCGACCAGGAAGCATACACAACGCAAAACCGAAAAGCAATCAGCACAACAACAAAAATAAGCATATACATGTGCAATTCCTCGGCAAGAACGCATAACTTTATTAGTTATTAATGTACAAAAACACATCTCGCATTTTATTTAATGGATAGTGGGTATCTCAAATTTTCACCAGCATCCATCAAACAATGTTCTCATAGTATACACCAGTCAGCTATGTGCATTAAGATGTTCTAGTCAAAATTATTACAATCTTGAGCATCGTATGCATTTTATTGGATTGAAAAGTACCATGCCGACGAGCAATAGTACGTATGTGCCTCCCATTTATCGACGCAGAAGGCTTCAAGTCCCAGCCTTCCACGTTCTTCGGGACGCATACATCAAAAAGCATCTGCCCCAGCACCCCATGGGGGTTCATGCTTTCCACGCTTGGCATGTTGAACAACTCAGGTTTTGGTTCTTCGTTGCTGCTTTCATGGTACTCCATGGACCTCGGGAAGGAGACATGATCGGTTGGTACTCTTCTTAGCCTATCATTGGAGCTCGCAGCACTTTTATGGAGATTGTAGATCGACTGAGGCATGCCATTGTGCTCACTCGTGCCCACCTCATAACCGTGTTGTCTTCTGCTCATGTAAAGCGGTGAAGCCTCTCTGAGTAGCTCGGTCACCGCAGCTCGGTATTCCTCAAGGTGATGCTTGTAATGGCCTGCAAGGCAAATAGTGAAGAGACAGTGGTAAGCAGACAACACAGTAAAGATAAAAGAGCGATAATCATCCACGTAAAGAAGACTTCGCATACACAACTTCTGAGCAGTGTAACAAATCATGCCTTTGAGGTTTTTTTTTTAAAAAAAAGATTGTGACAATAGTTGGTCATTAATAATTTCTTGCAATGAGGGAGGTAGTATTTCATTTTTGTAAGTCATGGCCCATGGGTTGGATCAATCAGTCTTTTTCTATGTATATTAAGTGTTCCATACGGCATGCCAAGTTTCTTTACCATTTAGTCCTACAGAAAAGGGGGGAAAAAGCAAGAGCAGTAGTAGCATATCATGAGTTCTTACTAAGAAATGGAAACCTAGTCGTGGAATAGGAATGAAATTTAGACAGAAACAATACAATTGCAAGTGGTGATTCCCCACATGTATAACTTCCATTGCCCCCCTAAGTACCACTCCCTTTTTTGATTGAAGAGTTAAAATTGAATAGGCATGGTATATTTGGATAAATACATCAAGAACATTTCTTTTGGACATCTAACCTAGGAACACACACTCTCTCTCTCTCCACGCACGCACGCGCGCGCACGCACACATATATGAATTATGTAAATTCACATAAAGATATGGAGATTTAACATAATTGGCTCTTCAAATACCAGTATGTGCTGATCCTCCCCTTGAGTTCCAGGCAACGCCTGACCTAAACAGAAATACTATGAATCAATTCGAAGCAAGGAAATCAACCAACATCTCACTCCATATGCAGGGGGGGAAAGCATTACATCCTCCCACCCGAATGCTAACATTTGCATATCCTCTATAACCATTCTCACCTCTAACACAATTTGACTCCGGATGGTGATCTCCAAAATTCACCAAACCAAAAGAACCAGGTACAAGATCTAGTCCATCAAACGGTACAAATTCACCACTCCAAACAACCAACCAGCTTATCTAGACTATGAAACACTCCAACACCAATCTAATTCCCAGCACCAAACGCATCACGACCCACAGACACAAGCTAAATTCCCAGATCCACCAGACCAAGAACGCAAACGCGCGCCAAGATCCCACCTTAACCCAATAATCCCCCAAAGGCGCCATCTTTCACGCAGTTTCCCACTAAACACACCGGTTTACATCCAATTTTCGCAAGAATCAGATCGAAGAGGAGTACGGAGGGGAGAAGGGACGAACGGGCCCACCCTTGCACGTTGCGGAGCGTCTGGTTAATTCGGGTGTGTTTGGTTTGTTGCCCCAATTTACCCTAAGAAAATATTGGTCAGCTTTTGTTTGATTTGCTACCAAATCTTTAGCTGCCTACTAAAATATTGATCAACCCTCATAATTCCTGCCCAAATTTTTGGCAAACCAAGGGCGAAACATTCTCTAACAAAAATATTGGCCAGCCAATTTTTGGCTAAGTTTGGTGGGGCTACATAGTAGGGCATAAATCAAACATACCCGAAGCGCCACTCTGTGTTGTTGGGGCTCCCGCAGCCGCCGCTCCTCATTGCTGCCGGTCAGTTGGGCTCGCCGGAGTTGGTGGCGGAATTCGTGGCGGCGGCAGGGGAGCAACAACATGACAGTTGCGACAGCCATTCGTTCGACAGCTGGAAGCAAAATCCCCATCTGGCAGCGCTGCAAGAATTAGATGACGGCCCAACTTTGAAAACGGGCCTGGGCTGGGCCTCGGCCCATTCGCCTGTAAATCAACGCCTTGCACGTGCTCGTCCCAAAGTGATACCGTACAATACGGCGAAAATTAGCTCAGCGACATTGCAAATTAGAAAGCAGTATATACCGTGAGGTCGACATGTAGGTATTTAGACCACTTGTCTGTTGTACACCGGTACTATTTTGCAACCCGCGTTATCTTTGTAGCGTTAAGAGCATCTCCAGCAGGGCCCCTATTTGAGCCCCTAAAACTAAATTTGAGAGCTTGAGGTAAAAACAGAGATCCAGCAGGACCCCTACTAGAGCACTCAAATTTGAGGGGCCCCTCAAATCCCCCCTCCAACCCTCATTCCTGGGGGGTCTGGAGGGAGCCCCTATTTTTCTGTTTTGACGGTTTTCACTCGCGGGCATCGACAGCCTCCGCGCCGCCGCCGCCGCCGGTTCCTCTTCCTCCGACGGCCTGCCCCGCCAGATCTTGCCACCGCCGGCGGCTCGCCCGCCGCCGGCGCTCGTCTTCCGCTCCTCGCTCCTCCGTCGACTCTAGGCGCGGTGGAGGAGAAAAGAGGCGCCGTGGCCGGGGGGCGGGGAAAGAAGGAGGTGTGCGCGAGCATGAGCAAGGTGGTAGAAGCTCACCGAGCTACGGGCGGCGGAAGGAGGCGGGTTGAGCCGGCGACGAGCACGGCAACGGCGCGGAGGCGGCCGTGGCGGGGAGCTCGCGTGGCGGAGACGCCGGCGGCGGTGGGGAGGCTGCAGGTGCGGGTGCGGCTCCACGAGCGGAATCGGTCCGGTCGACCGATGGGAGGCGGTGGTGGAAACCGCGGCGGCCACCGAGTGAGGAAGAGTCACCGGGGTTGAAGGTGGCGGGCGTTGTCGAAGAGGCGAGGAGGTCGAGGAGTGGGTGGCCGCGGGGCGCACGGCGAGGGGAGCGTGGAGAGCGCGGCGAGGGAGGGCCGAGCGGGAGGAGCGTGGAGAGCGCGAGAGCGTGGCGAGAGGAGCGTTGAGAGCGCGGCGAGAGGAGGGCCCGAGCGGAGGCGAGGGGCGGCGAGGCGAGGCGCGCGCGCGCGGGCGTGGGAGCGGGTGGCGCGAGAGAGAGGAGGAGGCGCGGTGGAGGAGAGGAGGAGGCGCGGTGGACGAGCGAGAGCGCACGGGTGGAGGAGAGGAGGGGTAGAGAAATTTAAGAATGACGAGTGGGCTCTACATGTCATTCTCGGCTTGGAATGAATTTGAGGGCTCGATTTGAGGGCTTCACTGGAGTTCAACTCAAAAATAGGGCCCTCAAAAGTAAGGGAACCATCAAATCAAAAGTAGGGGCTCGATTTGAGGGCTCTGCCTAAATAAAAATTAAGCACAGCAAACCGAGAAGGAACGGAAAATTAGATCGGCATGAGACGACATTAAGGTTGTGTTTTTTTGCTTTTGGTTTTTAAATTTTGATTTTTTTGAAAGGCAAAATAAATAGAACAGTTTTTTGTAGCGGATTCTTCAAACAGGTTTCTGAGCTCAGAATTATGTGTGTCGTCCGTGTTCATTATCGTATCAAAAAACACAGCTAAAATCCATCAATTATAGTCAAAACTATCGGTCACAATTTAAAAGAACAGAATCTAAGATACACTGACCGATGGCATACATGTCCCAATGCCATAGCACTAGCAGCTAATTAATATATTGTTTCTTAGCTTCATATGTTATGCAGATAATCAAAGATAAAGAGACAGGTTCGATTTATTAAGGCTACAGACGAATTAGCCTGAGATAAAGGAGGCATAAGGAACTGGAAGGCAACCAGAGAAACGAGCATGCAATTGCAACCATGCATGCCAGGGTGAAGCTTGAATTGCATAAGCCATATATGCATGTCGATTCTCTTTATATTTCTTGGCTAATCAACAGCCCCTTCAGCAGGAGCAGGAGCACTAGCAGCAGTATCTTCGTCCTCCTCGTCCTCATTATCTGCAAGCACTTATTGGCGTTATAGATAGAAGTAACAAACTCATATATCCTCCAAAAATTTAAAAGGTATAATCAATTCGGTTTTTGGAAAACAATGTATAATCAATTCTTTAGAGTTTTTGTTTCTCTATGAATGGGATGTTCACGTAAGTTAATTGTATTAATTGTTGCACGCACCATCCTCCTTTTGTGAAGGAACAATGTAGATCTTCTTACGTCTGGTTTCGACCATGGCAGTATAATTATAACCTTATGACCATGGTAGTACAACTACGACCATACGATCACGGCAGTACAACAATGACCTTACGACCACGGTAGGTAATTGTAACTATAGTACTCGATAGTCGTAAACTTTACTGGTCGATAGTCGAGGGCTTTGCGGTCGTTGGTTGTAGGTTCTACAGACTGCTTTATGGTTTTAGATTTGGCAGTCTTGTCGATACTCATAGACTTCACAGTCTGCTAAAAGGATTAGCTTGATTATGAATCTTATTTTAAAATCTTGACTTTGAGGCTTGTATGTTTTATATCACAATCTTTCTATGCTCACTCAAGTTGGCATGTTATACATATAAAAAGGAGAAATCCTACAAGTGGTATCGAGTGAAAAGAAGATTGAAAAGATGTATGCTTCAAGTATGCTATGGTTAAACAAAAGAAAAAGTATAAAAGTGCACAAATGAAAAGAAGTATGCTTCAAGCATGCCACCATTCAAAAGAAGTTTGCTTCAAAGATATTATTATGAAAAGAAGTATGTTTCAAGCATGCCACATGCTTAAGAATCTAATGTGAAGCAATAGATTGTTTATGAGTCTGCTAGCCGAATGTTTACTTTAATTTTAGGCTTTGACTTTTCATTGTGATATCTCATTGTGCTCTTTATAATTGGTTTAGTCATTGATAAGATGCATGTCTTTGATCTAAATTGCCTAATTGTGCTAAAAGACTAGTTTTCGATTTAGTTATATGATATACGACTTTATATGATCTAGGAAGCTCTACTCACACTGATGGCTTGGTCAAAATATAAATACAAATTGACTTGTATAATCTTTAAAGTTTCTTGATCTTTACTCTCATTGTTCCCTTTTAGAATTGTTCTCTCTCTAAAAGTTTCTTGATGATTATATTGCCAAAGGGGGAGAAATTGAAGTAAGGGGAGAGATATTTGGAGAGATTTTGAATTGAAGAAATCTTGATGGTTTTGAATTGGAGTGTATGTCGAGTGCTTGCTGTGTTTGCGATTTTTGCTTCTTTTCAAAATGCAAATCATTTGAGAATTTTTCAAAGTTTTGTCAATGTATTCATCAAGGGGGAGATTGTTAGACCATGTGGATAGTCGTAAATTAAGAGATGATGAATAATTGACAAAATATTTGATAAATAAAGATATGATGAATAATTAACATTTGGTTTGCTTTGGATTTTGCATTTGTGAAATACTTGGTCGTTTGCAGTCGAAGACTTTGCCCTCGAGTGTCTGTGTTCTGCTTTGAGTGCTTTCAGTCGACTCCTACACCAGATTATGACCACGGCATAGCCAAACAACCATGCCATACTCCAACCACAGCATTTCGAACACGACTACGACCACATTTGGCTTTCAACCACGTCTGGCTTACGACCACGGCAGCTTTCGACCACGTCTGGCTTACGACCACGACAGCTTTCGACCTTGTCTGGCTTACGACCACGGCAGCTTTTGACCACGTCTGGCTTTGCCCACGGCAATACGACTTCAACCTTACGACTATGACAACTTTTGATCACGTTTGGTTTCGACCACGGTAGTATGACTATGACTTTACGACCACAGTAGGTAATCGTAACTACAATACTTGATAGTCGTAGACTTTACTGGTCATTCTTGATAGTTGAAGGTTTTACTGGTCGATAGTCGAGAGCTTGCGGTCATTGGTTGTAGGTTTTGTAGACTGCTTTCATAGTCGTAGATTTGGTAGTCTTGTCAATACGTGTAGACTTCACAGTCTGTTGTTCTGTTTTCGGTAGTTAGAGGCTGAGTGATCGGTTGTCGTAGGTTTCACGGTCGGTACTCGTAGACTTTCTGGTCGATACGAGTGCTTCACTCTTGTGATCTTCGAGTATGTCGAGTCCTCGTGTTGGGCCAGTGGTTGACTAGTCGATGTATGGTGGTCGATGATGAATGGTCGTTGCTGCAGTACCAGGTGGGTACTCGAGGATTGAGGTACTCGTAGTTGGAGGACTCGGTACTCGATAGAAGTGGTTTCACGATCATGGTAAGCGATCGGGTGTCGGAATGTTGTTTGTACTTGTAGGCTTTGAGTACGTGTTGTGGCTGTGATTTCTAATCGATACTCGGTAGTCGGTACTCGATAGTCGGTATCGAGTACTTATGGATTACGAGTACTCAGAGTTAGTGGTTGTATCGAGTAGTCTGAGGGTATGTTTCAGTTAGCGATAGTCTGTGTAGTCATGGACAATCTGGGGTATGGTCGTAGATGGGTTGGTTCTTGTCTAGGGATAGACAAGGGTGTGTTTTGCTAATGTGTGTTGATTATGGTCAAGTTAGGGAGAACTTATACCAGGAAATGGTTTCTTTGGTTTTCGCATGTGCAGGTGAGCATGGAGGTGGCCATGGTCGGTGACGAGGAGGACCAGGACTAGGAGGGGGTAATCTGAGGTCCAGGCGGTCGGGATGTCACATGAGGTGGTCAAGCTCATGCTGGAGCACGTGGTGGTCAAAGGTGGATGATGCGTGGAGGCGATTACGGTCATTGACGAGGAGGACCGGGACTAGGAGGGGGTAATCTGAGGTCCAGGCGATCAGGATATCACGTGAGGTGATCGGGCTCAGGCGAGAGCACACGGTGA
The DNA here is from genome assembly GCA_036346575.1 of Dendrocalamus sinicus. NCBI lineage: Eukaryota > Viridiplantae > Streptophyta > Magnoliopsida > Poales > Poaceae > Dendrocalamus > Dendrocalamus sinicus. The sequence continues at coordinate 7,236,400 of CM070671.1, read as the reverse complement.
TGGCGCACAATGGAGATACAGGAGGGGATATCCTGGAGACTTCGTCGCGTATGAAGTATGGAGTCGTGGATGGAGTCCATGACTTGTACGAGGTGGTTAAAACCCATGTTAGGAAGGGTTTCAGGTCTCTTGATTTGAGGAAGAGATAGATTTTGTGTCCAGGTGGATAAGGACACATGTTGAGATGTTTGAGTTGAACACGGTTTGTGCGCTGGCCTATAAAAGCAGGGGAAGCCATAAGTTAGCGCAACAAGTTTTAGGGCCTATGTGGAGAAGGTTTTAGGGGTGCCGTGAGGGCGCTTTGTAGCCAAGAACTTAATGATAAAATAATAGATCGATTCTTTCTAGAAAAAGATCTCCGGTGACTTCCAGTGCATCGCTCCTTTTCCTCTGTTTTTCGTGCTCGAGTTGTCTTCAGCTTGTACTTGTTCGATCCGTGGTCGAATGGCTGGGGACTTTAGGCGGAAGAAGGTTACGACTACGTATGCCTTTGTGGTGTTGAGTGATCGGAACAAGCGGGCGATCGATCCGAGCAATCGAAGCAAGCGGTTGAAGCGAGTGTTCACGACGAGCGGTTGAAACGAGCAGTCATACGCAAGTGGCTCTACGAGCACGTACGAGGAAGCAGTCTGTGGTCGTTATTTTCATCTGGTAATTCAAATTGCTTTTCTTTTGTTTCTCCACGTTGTGTTTTGATTTCAGGTGGTAAAAAGTGGAGACAATCATTCACCCCCTCTGATTGTGCCATACAATCCTACAGTCTGTGATATTTATTAGAAGATGGATATTAATACAAACTGTCTGTGATTAGTAATTATCACAAGCGGTTTATAATAATAACTGTATGTAAAATCTCCTATTATCACATATATGCATGTCGATTCTCTTCATATTTCTTGGCTAATCAGCAGCCCCTTCAGCCGGAGCAGCAGCACTAGCAGCAGTATCTTCCTCCTCGTCGTCCTCATTATCTGCAAGCACTTATTGGTGTTATAGATAGAAGTAACAAACTCATATATCCTCCAAAAATTTGAAAGGTTTAATCAATTCGATTTTTGGAAAACAATGTATAATCAATTCTTCAGAGTTTTTGTTTGTCTATAAATGAGATGTGCACGTAAGTTAATTGTATTAATTATTGCACGCACCATCCTCCTTTTGTGCAGGAACAATGTAGATCTTCTTGACCGAAATGGTGAAAAGCCTGTAACATTAGATTGTTACTATTTTTCATGATAATCAAAACAATTACGAAATTCGAAAGAACAAACAAAAAAGAAAATATACATGGACTAATCAAAAATCAAAGAACTCACTCCCAAGGGACTTCACCGAGGAAGAAACGGCCACCATCCACGTTATCGTACAAAAGAACGAAGTCGTTGTCATCTAATGCACGATCTCCTTCATTGTGCACCAAGCCATTAAGTTGGAATGGTGACACTAAGCAATTGAAGGACAGTTCATAAGTAAATACTATCAAATTGAAATATCGCTCAATTATATATCTTGGAAGGACGATTTGCTCAATTAGGTGCTTCAATGCTGCTCAACATAAAAACTCAGCATGATTTTCTATATAATTTAGAATGGTCTGACAAAAATACAACCTAAAAAAACCAAAGTAATTTTAACACCACTTTTAATCATAAATACTTAACATAAAAGGATCAGAGTGTTGGTCAAAACATAACAAATGTACGGCATTTATTAACCATATAAGCAATTTTCCTTTTTTAATACCTAATTCAATTATTATCGCTCGATCAACTATTAATATTATATTCTACAACATAACCATGGCAACGATTCTTCTCCTGTTTCCCACTTTTAGAGTTGAGTTAGCAACATATAATATATGAAGGAGCAGTCATAAAAATAGTTACAAATGCGCGCACGGCCCATAGAGAAAACATGGAATTTTAAAGCTATTACTTATGTTAATTCTTGTGTCTAAGAAAAGTTATAGGTTATGACATAAGATAAAGATTAACTGCCCAACAAGGCTATACATATTCATAACTAGTAAGATCGAGATCAGATCCGCTATCCGCAAACAATATTCGTGTCACCCCAAGAGGCATAATCAATTAGAAATTAGATCGTAAATTTAGGTGTACTAGAACAACAGGAAATTGAGGAAGAGCTACCTTGTGGTGTGTTTTTTTTTAAATTCTCCATGCCTTCCATGTTAAGATTTTTTAACTTCTAACATAATCATTCAAGTGCTTGATTCAATATGTCGTATTTGAATTATACAGAGGCTACATATCCAGCCATGTAACTCCACGAATAAACGACTTTATTGGCAGATCTATTGATTAGTGCATACAGGTGCATATGGGAAAGTATAACTTACTAGAATATAGTTGTTGCCCAGTCTTTTTAAGGTGAAGGACAATGGGTCATACAGAGGCTACAGATGCTAAAGATCAAGTGCTAGATTCAATATATTGTATTTGAATTATACAGAGGCTACAGGACCAGCCATGTAAATCCACTAACGACTTTGTTGACAGATCTATTGATTAGTGCATACAATTGCATCTGGGAAAGTATAACTTACTAGAATAGTTGTTGCCCAGTCTTTTTAAGGTGAAGAACAATGAGTCATAATTGTTGTGAGCAGCCAAATTTATCTTCCTTCCAATGGGTAACCCATGCATGAAAACCTTCACAAACCTTGATGGTGACAATCCTGGTTTCACCTCAGGCTCAAGAGAAGCATTCCTACTCTTCATCTCATCCATCGATCAATCCCAATATGTTCTCTGGTAGGAAAACAAAATAAATTGCTCAAAACAACACGCTAGTGATTAGAGCCAACATGCATCGGTATTTCAGAGAGAGAAATAGAGCAGAGGAAGAAACAAAGTTGCTAAGGAATAAAAGGCAAGCTCATGGGATTGCTACATACATTGACAGATGTTACTGAAAATATAAGAAATGGATCACAATAGACATACCTAATTGTACGCCAACTAGGGGTATTTATACTTGAGTGAACCAGTCCAGAATTAAAGATAGTTTAATTGGCATATCTATTTTTCGCAGCTTCATCCTTGTAAAGTATAGTATTTCAAGAAACGCCATTTAAAACTAGCTATTTTACCATTGAAGAAACGCCATTTAAAACTAGCTATTCAAGAAACGCAGCTTCATCCTTGTAAAGTATAGTATTTCAAGAAACGCCATTTAAAACTAGCTATTTTACCATTGACATATCTTGCATTTGTAAACTGGAAGTCACATATGAATATATGCTATTTCAAGATGATCACACTTTAATTATTCATTTCATTTGTCTAGTGGTGCTCTAGTTCCAAATCTATCTTCAAAAAAATCACATTACATACCTTTTCTTTTTTATATTTTAATTGTGCACATGTCATTCTAATGTTGCTAATTAGGTTTACTAACTAGTGCATATATTTATAAACAAATTTACAAATAACTTCATATCGGAGGGGATAAGGTGATCATCAGATAATGTTTTTTTATGGTATTTCATCATTGTACTGTTTCAAATGCAAAATTTGATAAGGACTTGAACACAAAGTAAAATGGAAAAAATTAAGGATGTGGTCGTTTTTGGATAACCTGTCGACTTTAAATTGAGGAAGATATAAGGGCATGCCTGAAAATACATTATTGTTGCACATACGTCTGCAAATCTATCTCCAAAATTAAATGTCATATGAATAATGCAGCATATCTTGGTCTACGATTTTCATATATGTTGCATTGATGGCACATATTATAATTGACTTGCATGAATATAGTGGCCGTACGCATTGTCCTTTTGAGAAAACATATCTTGCGGCTTTTCTCAAGTCAAGCCCCTTGAATTATTTCTAAATATGATGGCATATTATATTCGTCTAGTAGTCCACATTGTTCTTGGAGACGTAGTGATCCATAGTTCTAGAGAAAATAATAGTTTTCTTTTATTTCTACAGTGAATGCAAAGCAAGGCGCATGATGTTCCGATGCAAATTGAAATTTTGCATTTATCGTAGTGTTTTAATTGAATACATCATATATGGCACTTGACACAAATCCTCATGGTGGCAAAATCTCCACATTCATATATACTATTCTATGAAAATTTCCGATACGGCCTTTGTGTGTTCATAAACATATTCGTTTTGGTTTCTATAAGTTGTTTTTCTACGGTAAATAACTTTTCTACAGTACCTACATTTTAAACAAAGTATCTTTTTAAGATGGAATCTATAGTTGCTTGTAGTATACACTATAGTAGCTTCATTTATATTGACCAAAATCGCACGTAGATGTCTCTCTACAAGTTTCTCTATAAATTGTTACTATTCATAAGCTAAAGTCAAAAGCCATTAGCAAAAAACAATATGAACGCCCCTCTAAAACTTGCCATTATACAAGAAAACAACATGGAGCAACAAAAATTACTTAAAAGTAAATACCTTTTGATGCAACATAGATTACTCTATATAATTCACACTATATGTATAATGGGTCTCATGGAGCATGGGTAAATATCACTCATTGGTGGTACCATGTAACTAACCTTAAATAAGTATAGAAATATTGCAATATTATAAGATAGTAGGAGCAATTTTTCTCTCATGATTGTACAAAGTTAGAACATAAAATTCACAAAATGATTGATGTACTAGATTATGGTAATTATACAAGAACTTGACCAAACCAACTAAGACGTCATTCCAAAATAGCTTTGGCTTTTGGCTTCCGGTTTTCAAAAGCCAAAAGCAAAATTGAATAGGTTGGCTTCTAGAAGCGACTTCTACAAGTCACTTCTTAAGGTACTATAGCAGCTTCTTGAATTCGGCCTCTTGCCACCTCAGTCGGCGTCGGCGCCGTCTTCTACTTGCCACCTTTGTGCTCATCTCACCCGAATCGTCGTCCCCATTCATCGCGACTTGCTTTGTCCTTGTCAACTCCATCGTCGATGCTGTTGATTGGCCATCGTCGTTGCTCCTCTGCAGCCAGATTCGACTGGATTTGGTCAAGCCTATGCAGATCCGGCTAGATCTGGTGGCTACTGCCTGGTCGTGCTTGTTGGTGTCGTCTTGCACCTGCACCGCCACCCCTTCTCCCTTGGCTCCGCCGGTGCCACTCCCGCTCATCAAATTTTTATTTTCCTTTTTTGTCTTTTTTCTTTCATGTTCATTTAATTCTTTTCAATTTTCACCATATTTTTCCTTTCTTTCCTTTTCCAAATCATCTCAGCTAAAAGCTAACAACCAAATTGAACACCTCTAGTTTCAACCACAGCTTCTTTTAGCCATTATAATACCATTTTACCCCATAGCCATCAGTCGCAGCCGAATTGAACATGGCCCTAGTGCATCATCAATAATAAATACTATTACACTAGCCAAAGGTCTTCATGTTGTTCCGAATGTATGTATACAAAACCAATTCAAATATGTGTTATGTAGCAATAATAATAGAATCAAACAAAACCCTAACAGAATAGACGAAAAAAATACTATACAGCACAAAATAATTCCATAAATCCTCACAAAAGAATGAAACACTTGCATCCAAGATTTCGTATGTCTACCCTCCACTGAGAGTTGCCTGGAGAGCAGCAATTAGACTTTGTTAGTACATATCTTTACTATTATAAAAATGTGAATTGGTGGTTGTCGGTCTATTCTCCCTCCTCTCTTCTCAGTCGTCCGATCAAAAATCAGCCGTCCAGATCCACATGTAGGTAGTTCTTCCGCTCCTCATAGAAAAGGTTAGGCTGACGCGTGAGCCGTACTCCTCCTCTTCTCTTCCCCCACATCCTTCGCCTCCCGCAACCACTCCACCTCCTGCAACCACCGCCTCCTTCTCTCCTTCGAACCCTCGTGCCACGCCTCCTCCTCCTCAGCGCCGCTACCAATTCCTTCCCGGTACGACAACATCTGGTCGCAGTCCTCCAACTTCCCCTAGCAGCGTCGCATCCCCTCATTGTCGCCTTTCCAACGCATTTGCCCCCCATCTCCTCTCCCCATTTGCCTGCCGTCGCCTCCCCACCACCACCTCCTGCAACCGCCACCTCCTTCTCCCCGAACTCTTGTGCCGCACCTCCTCCTCCTCCTCGGTGCTATAGTCGAAGGGGGCCGTAATTGAAGGGGGAAGTGGTCAACTTCGAAGGGTTGTGGTCAAAGGGGACAGTGGTCGAAGTCGAAGGGGGCAGTGGTCGAAATCGGGGCCGTGATCGAAGTCAGGGCCGAGCAGGCTGGCGCTGACAGTCGGGCGACAGGGCACAAGCGCACCGGAGGCCTGCCAATGTACGACCACTAGTGATGGTCGACCGCTCCTGACCTACGATCATGTGCAATGGTCGACAGCTTCTAACTTATGACCACGAGGTGTGATCGACGGCTTCTAATTTACGACCATGAGCACTGGTCGATGTGTTTCGACTTACAACTATGAGGTGTGGTCGATGTCTTCCCATTTACGACTACGAGCGCTAGTCGATGTGTTCCAACTTACGACCACGAGATATCCTTGATGGCTTCCAACTTATGACCACGAACGATGGTCGTCGGCTTCCAATGTATGACCATGAGCCATTGTCAAAGGTTTCTGATTTAGGACCATGATCGATCGTTGACTGTTGCCAATTTATGACCACCAATGATAGTCGACCGCTCCCAATCTACGATCACACATGATGGTCAATGGCTTCTGACTTACGACGACGAGGTGTGCTCGAGGGCTCCCGACCTACCATCACGAGGTGTGGTCGATGTCTTCCGACTTATGATCACTAGGTGTGATCGACGGCTTCCGACTTACTTGATGGATTTAAAAACTTTTAGAACATGTTTGTATGCATATTGTTAAATTTTTACCACGTGTGAGTTTTAAAACATGTAGTATGACAAATTTTAAAAATCCATAGCAACGCCCGGCATTCAACTAGTATCAAGAAAATGGAGAGGAAAGGGAACGTACGGAGAGATCTGAACATTGCCAAAGTTCTTCTCATGGAGGTTGGATAGAAACATCAGGCTGATCCACCATCCTGTCATACTATGTAACTCTAGCGACGTGTCTTCTGTTAGCAATGATCATTTAATCCTATGCACGTTAGGCATGTTAATTAAATTAGTGCTTGTATTAATAACTGGCATGAGCCCACAACGCGTGTGGAAGCCATGCAGTTGTGTGAGAGCCATGCAGTCATTCTGCATTATTGGCCGTGCCCATCAGTTTTCAGTTTCTGCTAGTATTACGGCACGACCAGAGTATTTGCTCGGTGTGGCGCGTTTGTAGGATCAGTTTTCTTTCTGTTGCATAATAAAATGAAGAAGAAAACACTGCAGTTGAGTTAACGCAGCACCAAAAACATCTGTGTTCCATCCTGTGTATGCATTCCATTTGACGCAAGAGCTAGAGATTTGAGAGATTCGCAAAGGGCGGCTGACACTTGGTATTAGAGCAAAATGTCGGCCCCCGCCCTTGCCGTAGGCCACTCCCGTACACCACAACGACATGGCCGTGGACGCTCACCGTCCCCACCGACGTGCCGCCCGCATCGATGTGATGGCGGCCAGCGTGAACTCGTTGTCCAGCGGGTCATGAAGGGGAGTAGTGGCTCCATCTCCTACCCCACGCTCACACGCTCAAATTACTCCGATTGGGCGGTGTTGATGTGAGTCAACCTGCAGGCTCAAGGCTTGTGGGACACTGTCGACACCGGTGATGTGCCATACCAGGAAGATCGCCAAGCCCTTTCGACGATCCTGCGCGCGGTGCCACCGTAAATGCTCCGGCTGCTCGTCGAGAAGGACAACGCCAAAGAAGCCTGGGACACCCTCAAGGCGATGAGGGTTGGGGTGGATCGAGTGCGTGAATCCAAGGCGCAGAAGCTACGCCAGACATTTGAGTCGATGCGATTCAAAAATGGTGAGCACGTGGAAGACTTCAGTCTCCGGCTCTAGGGTGTCGTCCGCGACCTTCGCCTCCTTGGGGAGGAGTTGTCGGAGGAGAAGGTGGTCCGCAAGCTACTGTGTGTTGTTCCCGCAGGTATCGCCAAATGGCCTTGTCAATTGAAACCTTGGTTGACCTCAGCACTCTGTCCATCGAGGACCTCACCGGCTGGCTCCATGCTGTCGAGGATCGTGGAGAGTCGGACGATGAGGAAGGAGACCAGGTTCTACTCACAGAGAAGGAATGGTCGTCGTACAACACCAAGGAGACCGGCATGTCCGCCTCTCGCGCTGCTGCGAACAGCGGGAACACGTCGTGCTCACGCCAGCACGACCGGCGCAGCCGCGAGCGTGACGGGGGAGATGGGGAACCAAAGTCTGGGCCATCCCAGGCCGCGTGCCACGACATCTCCAAGGACAAATGCCGCTATTGCAGCAAACTGGGCCACTAGGCCAAGGAGTGCTGAAAGGCGAAGCGGGATCGTGAGAAGTTGGCCCAGCGAGTCTTCTCTCGCCGCCGACTTCGAGCCCGTGACGTCGAACTCGTTTTAAACGAGGAGCACGCCTTGTCACTCTCGCGACGAGGAGAACCGGTTGATCCAGAATGGATCCTGGACACCGACGCATCGAATCATATGACGGGCGCACGGAACGCATTCTCCAAACTCGACACCAGTGTTCGCGGTTCCGTCAAATTCGACGACGCCTCGTGAGTCCGCATCGAGGGGTGCGGCACTGTGCTCTTCGCCTGCAAGAATGGCGATCACTACGCACTCACAGGTGTCTACTACATCCCACTCCTCCGTAGCAACATTGTCAGCCTCGGCCAGCTGGATGAATCTCACTGCAAGACGGAGATTGAGAATGGGATCGTCACACTGCGCGACCCCCAACACCGGCTGCTATGCCGGGTTCGGCGGAGCGCCGGACATCTCTATGTGCTCAACGTCGACATTGCACAGCCCGTTTGCCTCGCGGCGAGGGGCATGGAGGAAGCCTAGACATGGCATGCGCGTTTCGGCCACCTCAACTTCAATTCGCTTCGCATGCTCGCTTGGCGTGGGATGGCGCGAGGCCTACCGGAGCTTGAGCGCATAAATCAGGTTTGCGACAGCTGCCTGATCGGCAAGCAAAAGCGAACGTCGTTCCCCGCCGCGGCGGCGTACCGCACGTCGGAGCGCCTCGATCTCATCAACGGTGATATATGCGGGCCCATCACGCCAGCAACCCATGGCGGCAAGAGGTACTTCCTGTTGTTGATCGATGATCTAACCCGCTACATGTGGCTCTTTCTGCTGGCGGTGAAAAGTGATGCTCCTGCAACCATCAAGCGCTTCAAGGCTAGCGTCGAGGTTGAGACCGGCCGCAAGCTGCATGTACTTCGCACGGATCGCGGAGGGGAATTCTCCTCCGTGGAGTTTGGTCTGTACTGCGCCAACAAGGGTGTCCAGCGGCACCTCACGGCGCCGTACTCCCCTCAGCAGAACGGCGTGGTCGAACGCCGCAACCAGACAGTTGTGTCCACGGCGCGCTACATGATGAAGGCGAAGGACATAACGGGGGAGTTCTGGGGCGAGGCGGCGTCTACTGCCGTCTTCATCCTGAACCGTTCGCCGACAAAGAGTGTTCGCAACAAGACCCCGTATGAGGCATGGCACAATTGAATACCTACCGTGCATTACTTCAAGATGTTCAGGTGCGTTGTTTACGTCAAGGACGTGAGACCGCATTTGAAGAAACTTGATGACCGAAGTAAGGCCATGGTGTTCCTCAGCTATGAACCGGGAGCCAAGGCATATCACGCTTACGAACCGGTGTCCCGGCGTGTTTGTGTCACCCGCGACGCCGTGTTCGATGAAGCGGCGAAGTGGGATTGGGCGTCTTCAGGAGAGTCCGTTGCGGCCTCCTTGGGCGATTCGTTCACGGTCCACTACGAGGTGGTTTCCTCCTCTGTGCCATCCAGCATGGTGCTGAGAGGCTAGGCAGCAACACTGGAACACTTGGAGATGGCGGCTCCCAACGACCCTGCTTCGCCACGCACTCCGGAACCCGCCATCGAGTTCATATCGCCCCCAACTACTAAACCCGACGTCGACGACGATCACAGGGCACCGCGGCGCTACAGAAGCATGGCCAACATCTTCGCCACTTCGAAGCCGGTGGAGCTCAACTCCGCCGAGCTTCATTTAATCGCCACTCGGGCGCATCAGGTTTCATGAACTTCACAATGCGGGCATCGTCGAGGTCGTCACACGGCAGCAGGATTAGGGGGAGAATTGTTAGCAATTATCATTTAATCCTGCGCACGTTAGGCATGTTAATTAAATTAGTGCTTGTATTAATAACAGCACCAAAAACATCTGTGTTCCATCCTGTGTATGCATTCTATTTTACGCGAGAGCTAGAGATTTGAAATATTCGCAAAGGGCGGCTGACATCTTCCTACTATCCCGTTGATGCAGTTGTCTCCGTTTTGCTCTTGGCTATAACAGTCATGCACTTGCTCAGCTATATGGCCCTGTGCTCCACCCCAGGGCCGGATTGCACGCTTGCAATGTGTTGCTTCTTCTCTGCTACCTCATCATGGGGCCCTAACGCAAGTTCTCTTGGTTCAACTCGACGAAGATAGTCTCGTCACCGGATCCCCTTCCTAATTTGTCTCTAGCTTCTTCTCTCGTAGTGCCGACCAATGTTCTAAAACCAAATCGGAAGAAATCCCATCAGCGTCGGTAACGGTAAATGACAGATTACCAAAAAATCGGTAAAAACCGATCACAATTTGAAAATCAAAATTTGAATTTTGAGATGTTTTGAAACCGATAACCGGAAAAACCGGCGTAACCAGAAAACCCAGAAAAAACTGGCCAAAATTCGAAAATCAAAAATTGATATCGACCGGTTTTTTCGGTTACCGATCTCCACGGGTAAAACCGGTAACCGTCGGGATTTTGAACTCTGTGCCGACTGTGGCCGGCCGACACCATACTCCAATCAAGAAAGGGCGCAGGAAGCACTGCACTGCACTTGGCAGATTTAATCAACCACATGGGATGCGAGATAACGGGATCAGTGGAGTAGAGGCTAGAGATGCCAGGCGTTGGTGGCACGCGCAAGATCTTGGGACAACCGTAAACCTATTCTCTTCGTCTTTGTAATACTAGTACAGACAGTAGTTATGCATGACCTTAATTTACTTAGTAAAATCCGAAGGCCCAAACGAAGTTTTGTTTAAACATGTTTGTTTGTGGCACAGATGAAGCCATGGTTTGATTTGTGGTATAGTAGGTAAGATGTACACTCTCTTTAGGTTACAGTTTGAAAGTAGGTCTTGTATATCCCCTTGTAAAGATGATCTCACAAAAAAAAAAAGGCAAAGGTGACAAACAAAAATGCGACTAATTAGGCAAGCTAGTTGTATCGACTTGATATACAATTGTTGAAACCATTATTCAGAACTTTTTTGCTATAAGTACTTCTTATCTAATGCCCTAAAAACTATATGCACATCGATCATGAAGCATCATAACATTGGTACACCATAACAAAATCTTCAAATTAAAGCTAGCTAGCTTGGTAGTACAAGAAGAGCAACACAAGTCCACAGCTACATATGTCAAGTCATGAAATGTGCATATATATAGTATGTAGGTATATGCCCCAATCAACTTGCTTTCCAGGTGCCTTCAGTTATTTGTTGCTTCTTCAGTTTGCATCTCTTTTGGCAGCTTCATCATGACCTGCAAGTAATTGTGTAGCAAGCACGGGCTCTTATATAAGTAACTTTTCAATATGGAGAACTAGGAAACAAATAAAGCACGAGCATTTAGCAGTTACCTTTGCGATCTCCTGATGCTGGATTTCGGGCAATGTACAATCTTTTAGCCGACCCAAGGAACAATCTGCCAAAAAAACACAATTATAGTAGGCATGCATGATCCTGGCATTGTCATCTTATCGTTTAAAAGTTACTGCATATTTGGGAATAATTTAGCAAGAGTACTCTTAATATTCCACCTTTGAAACGTTAATAAACTCACAGCAAAATAATATTAACAAATTGCTTAGTTAAACCTCATATTATATTTCTCCCATGAGACCAAGAATTTTACCATGCTCTTATACAGCACACATTTTAACACGTATGAACATTATTATAGGGACCATTTAGGAATTATAAACATATATTATTTAGCAAATTTAACTGATGCAGCTAAGGCTAGATGGCTTTAATTTTGTGATAATATTAGTGCAAACCAAACATCCCCAAATCTTTTAACAAAATCTTGGTACATAATACTACCCTATTAACGGGATGGGTGGAAGATTTTGTGCGATTAATACTTACTCCCATGGGACATCGCCGACAAGCATTCGGTCGCCCTCAAAGTCTTCATACAGAAATATGTAGTCGTCACTATTTGCAGAGTCTTCTTCTCTCGAATTTGGACTCGAATAATCCATGGCTGCGTTTATGCAATCCAAACCCAGAACAATCAAGACCTCACCATAGTACAAAAATTAAAACAATGAAAAAATACAAACAATGACAATCCTAGCTTCTAAAAGCTATCAATTAAAAGTATATTCCGTCAGAAACATTTTGATTTTAGATATTACAAGTCAACCTTCCAACTCTCAACAAGGTTGGGTCTAAGTCAACTATTTTCGAGTGACTAATTGTTAGGGATAAGCAAATATTTACTTCGATGGGCCAGTTGGGCTATAGCCCACACTACTCTACACTAATATCTAAAGAACTTAATTGTGTGGTGACCCAGATTAAAATATCCAACTAATTGGGCCACTAAGTTTAATAATTTTGTAGAATTAAGCTTGCTCCTAAACCCAGGATGAGGCAGGGTCAGACACATTTGCTTAGGTTTTTCTCATAAGCCATAAACTTAGTATGATGATCTAGATTCATCTAGAAAGATTGAGAAAAAAATCTAAGGAATTGAAGAACCAATATGATACAGGACCCTAAAGTTAAGGAACCAATATAATTCAGATCGACTGAGATACTCCCATCATCCCATGGATACCAAAGTAGAAACGGAGTGTAGCTAGGTACTTACGGCAGAAGAAATTTTTGGTCATCTTGGTGAGCACCCGGGAGAGGGAATCGTAGCTGCGGTGCGCCCTCAGGTTGATCTTCCTGCCGATCAGGTAGCCATCCATGTGCACCTTGGCAAACATGTTCGCCGGCCGGGCCTCGGCGACCGCGCTGTTCCTCGGCGCCGCCGCGTTCTTCTCATCGACGGCACCCGTCGTTGAGCCTTTCGGCCCGTCGAGCTTCACGGCGGCGTCGGGTTTCGGCGCGTGCATGGTGGTGACGAGGTTGCGCCGGGAGGTGTGCACCGGCGGCCAGCCCACGGCTGCAGGCAGTGAAACGACACGGGCATCTCTGATGACAAGAAAAGCTAAGCATTAAGCATCCATTAAAAAATACTTTTTACTCCCGGGTGTAATTACTCCCACCTCTAATATACCACTTAAATAAACTTGAAATACTCCTTTATCATTTTAGGTATACTCGTATACTAATTATAAGATACTCCAATGTGAACCACACGAAAAAATTGCAAAAGAGTCTATAGTTTTTAGCGTATTTTGTAAATACCTTTATATACGCATATAAAAAGGAGTATGTCTAAAAAATATACATACCACCTTTGAAAAATTATACATACTACCTAGATGGTCTTAAATACTCGTATACTACACGTACATACTCTCCGTTCTATGAGATACTCCTACATTGTGTGATACGACATAGGAGTAACTACACCGGGAGTAGAAAAGAGGTTTCATATATATATATATATATATATATATATATATATATATATATATATATATATATAGGAAAATTACATATATACCATGGTGCCTAGGCACCAACATCCGATACACGTGTATGATTGATAATTTTTGAGTTTGGGTATGAAAATGTTTTATACCCTTGATATATTTATGGTAAGTAAGTTTTGAACTCAGTTCAAATTAGTTTGAACTACTTTTGAGTTCAATGCAACTATAGTGAGTATATACCATAAAAATAGTTCAAACTAATTAAACTGAAGTTGAATTTAAATTTTTGAGTTTGACATCTCAAATATACTTTTTATGGGTATATGAAGATACCCACATCAAACGTTATAATCTCAAGCAAATCAACGGTATTGATATTGGTGCCTAGGCACCATGGTGCATGAAACACTCGTCCTATATATATATATATATATATATATATATATATATATATATATATATGTAGGAAAATTACATAAGGCACCCACATCAAGAACTGTCCGATACACGTGTATGATTGATAATTTTTTGAGTTTGGGTATGGAAATGTTTTAAACCCTTGATATATTTATGGTAAGTAAGTTTTGAACTCAGTTCAAACTAGTTTGAACTACTTTTGAGTTCAATGCGACTACAGTGAGTATATACCATAAAAATAGTTCAAACTAATTAAACTGAAGTTGAATTTAATTTTTTTCGTAGTTTGACATCCCAAATATACTTTTTATGGGTATATGAAGATACCCACATCAAACGTTGCGAATCTCAAAGCAAATCAACGGGTATTGATATAGGTACCTAGGCACCAAGGTGCATGAAACACTCGTCCTATATATATATATATATATATATGCATGAAATGCAATATATATGCTCCATCTCTCTCAAAATAAAAAGATACGTTCACCAATACCAAAATTTAAATGAAGAAGACATATTTAAGATCAATCTGTTTACCAATGATGTTAGTAACAAAATTTTGTAGAAGCCACTGACAAGTGGATATGATCAAATTAAAAGTGCGGTCAGGATTGTCAGTGAGCTTTACAAATTTTCGAAGAAAAGATTCATCCAGACACTCAGTAGTAATTCTCCCAACGCGATGTGATTGCAAAAATAATCTCAACTATACTTTAGTACTTTAACTAAAAAGTTGTCATCTAATTATTCGAAATTACCGGCCCTTACTTTCAACTTTGAATTGTCTAACCCGGCTACTTCTCAAAAGACTACCTAGGGTTCCCCCAAAGCAAAAGTTTCTCTCTCTTTAAATTCCTTTCTGCTTTTCTGTCGCCCGTATGCCTTTTTCTTGGAAAAACTTTTGCCGCATATTTCAATGGTCAATGCAACAACACACGAAGCTACCGTTGGTTGGTCATGCCCTAAGGGAATGTTGACATGGAAACCCCTTTTAAAGTGAGATTATGATTTCCATGCATGCATTTGATCTTGGACTTGGAGCACTAGCTAGCATCGTAAGATGCAAATAAATGAATAGTTGAATTCAGATCATCCCCACACAAAAAGAAAACAGAACCCTATTTAGAGTGCCGAAATTATATAGAAATTTTGAAGAAGATAGATCGAACATCGATCACTCTCCTAGAAACAGATTACTCTCAGCAAAATTCCTGTGAGCATCCTACGCTCACACCGCAAGTGGACCATGCTAAAGCTAGGCAACTGGTGCCTCTCTCCATCAGCTGCTGGATCAAGTTGGCCAGGTCAATCCAACGGCGAATGGGAGATTTTCTTCCAGCATCCAGCCTCTCTAGTCGGCCTGTTCTTAACGGCTTCTAAAAGCGGTTTTTAGCTTTTACTACAGTACCTAACTTTCAAACAGAGTATTTCCTCAAGACGAGGTCTACAAGTTATGTACACGTTAAAAGCCTAACATATGTATGAACTAAAATCACAAGCGAGTATCTCTCTTTTCGTAATCTCTATCACAAATAGTAAAAATTCAAAAATTTCAATCAAAAGTCATAAACCACAACCATATTAAACATGCCCTCTATCTCCTAAAGACACAGAAGTTGAAAAACAAATGCATCCACTGCTCACGAGCCACAGTTAGCAGAGCTGTCCAATTATGGGGAGGGAGCACACATCCACATAGAGAGCGACACAAAAGTCGTTTTTGTGAAAAAAGACTGCACTAGAGACTAGACGGCCTACAAGCGAGCAGGCCATGGTGCGGTCATCATCGCTGCCCCCCCTAAGTGAATATTCCCTCGTGCAGGCCCAAAGATCTTCTTCTGTACGTACGTACGTGTCCCTCCTATTCTCATCAATAACAGTCCCAAAAGCACACTCCGATAAGATACAACATGCATCTACGGCTCATTTTGTGTTAAAACTTTGTGCAGGAGAAAACACATATATCACAAATAAATAAAGAAAACATAAAAAAATTTGAATTTCACTATTTTCGTATTTGCTCCCTTTTTTCTTGTAAAACTGGCTACAAGTCTTCTCAATATATAGACTAATAATCTCCTACTAGCATATGTATTCGGATTTCAAGTTAGACACAACTTCAACTTGAGTTACACACGGAGACTGACTCTACTACGTCTTGAACTCTAAGTTAAGATTTGTCTAGAAAGCCAATGAGTCGCCAATGCCAGCCGGTGATGGCCTCGACCCCCACTGTCGTCGGCGTCGGTACACCTCTACTCCAGATCCGTTCTTCTTCGCTCCACCACCCGTGTAGGTGTACCTCCACCACCCCGGATCCGTTCTTCCTCAGCTTCGATGTGCGTGGCGGTCGACATCCATCTTCCTCAGCTCCAGCATCGCTCTGATGTACGCGGCGGCCAACGTCCATCTTCCTCAACTCTGACGTCCCCGACATGCGGTGGCCGACGAGGGCCAGATCTAGCCATGCCATCCTCCTCGTCGATGCACCGCTCGCCATCATCCCCCTCACCTGTGTGCACTGCGCGTCCCCCGCCGCTGGATCTGGCCAGATCTTGTTCATCTTCTTCAGCTTCGGTGTCCCCAAGGCCATCGTCCCCCACCTGCCACGCCGAGGTGTTCGTGTACACCTGTGACCTCGAGGTTCCCCTCCCCTTCATTGTCTCCTCCGTAATGTCGAGTTGCACCATGTGCTTGTTGGCGTCCCCGAGGTGCACCACACCACCTCCACCTCCCCGCCGTGCACTGTGCCGCCACCCATCGTCAATGTATTGATGCAGAGTATGCTCCACGTACGCTATTGATGTGCGTGTGTATCATGTGCTCTCTCTCTCCATACACAGTACATACGACGTACTATCAGTGGCAGAGCCATGATTTGGTTACGCCCCGGGCTCAGTGGTGGAATGATCTAGACTATCTGAGCTGAACCATGAAAATGTTACTCAGACTGGACTAAATTTACCCGGGCTATACACTAGATATTTTTTCACACTCCGAACTAAATCCTACCCTGCCTGGGGTGTGGCTCCGCCCCTGGTACTATGTATATGTATGTGCGATACGCATAGTACACATGCTTCAGATTGAGAGCTGTACAGAATTTCTAGTATTGTACGATGTAGATTGAGAGCTGTACAGAATTTCTAGTATTGTACCTTGTACAATATATTTTACTATGTGAATTCAAAGGATTGTATCGTTATATTGTGTGTGTATGTTTTCAAAATTCAAACACAAGTGGGGAGAGGCGGAGGGAATTGAGAGGTTAATGGAGGAGAGAGAGAGAGAGTGGTAGGTCCACGTGTACTTTATTCTCATTGTTAATCATATCTTAAATCCTCTCACTTATTTCCTATATCAAGCAAAAAACAGAAAATCAAATTGCTTGCCCAGATCTTGATGCACGTTGTGTAACTATGATAGTGGGTGCACCTTATCTTAGGATCGTTGTATTGTTTTTATTTCTAACTTCTTTAGAAAAGTCAAAAGTTAATATGAACATACGACTTTTCGAAACGGTTTTTTCGCTTCTCTTACTCCCGTTTCGCTCTAGAGATAAGGCAAATGGTTACAGGAGCATCGCACATCTCACTCTTCTTGCTTCCATCTTGTACATGTATTTCTTTCTTATTTTTCCTACCGCTCACGTCCTCCTTTTAAAAATCACTACTTATAAATAATACTTATTTATTTTTAACAAAAAAAATTATGAGCTACAACTAAAATCGATCGGCCGCAGCCCGAACGCTCCTCGTATTCCTGTCGGCATCTCGGGCTAATGCAAGTCCCACAGATATAGTACCATTTTTTTCTTATGGTTTGGCAACCGTGGCCTATGCTTTCCAAAGTAAATGGCTATCATGTCATGCTGTTGCAGTCGGATAGAGACCAGAGATGACTAGTCCCATCACAGCAATAGCTAGTTGCAAGCATGTTGCATGGAGCAGGTCATGCATGCCTGTTCATGCTGATGCCTACAAGGACTTTTCTTATGTATGATATGTAGATAACTAGATACCCCAGCCATTTCCCTCTAGAACTTAGTACATATTTATTCAGATTTTTAATGAACTCCATTGATACATGCATATATTTACAAACTGTACGTAGCTCTTGTCATGAGCCCTTGGGTATGTACGTACGCACATACAAAAGAGTCTAATTCACAATCATTTCTAAACGCAGTTCTAAGCACACGAGGACCTGCAAATTACTAATCGATGAGTGGTGCACAATGTTCATGATTGCAATCATTGGTACGTAGATCACTTTGATTCTGCCTTTTCCCCCCTTATATATACTTATTTGATTCATGATTGCGCTAGGTCTTATTCACACAAATACGCTAATTAAGTCGACATATGGACTAAAGTACGTAGTGTTGGCCCAATGGTGTGGTATATTGGCTCTTAAAGGGTACGTTATTCACTTGTTCGTATGAATTTGCTGAGATTTGAACATGTAACCTATTGGCCGTGAGTTAGTGACTACACTAGCCAATTGTTTGCACTCTAGAAACTATACTAAGTAGTACTAGCCAATTACCAAAACCTGTCCATATGAACTCGCTAAACCACAAGAGAACTATATATGGACTTAAAAATTTGAGGTGTCTAGAGAACACCTGAGTGTTTTTGAGGTTAGAAGTACTAAGATTTTTGAGCGTTGGATCTCTATCCAATGTCTTAGATTCGAAGCACTCATATATTTTTGGAGAGATGGGATATAAGGGATCCGTTAGGTAGAGATCTAATACCTCATATTTATTTTTTTTGAAGGGAAAAGGGTATGGGGGATCTATTAGATAGAGATCCAACGTCTCAAAATCTGAGTGCTCTCAACTATAAAAAACACTCAAGTGCTCCTTAGCACTTCTCAAAAAATTTTAGCTAGGGTTGCAGTGAGATGAACACATAAAAATAGTACTGGATGCTCAAACTAAAGCATGGAGATGCACATGTAAGCTTTGCCACTAATTAGATACTTCACAGTGTCCACACATAACGTTTTAGCTCACCTTGGCACATACGTGGCCGGCGGCGCCGTCGCAAGGCTCCTGTCCTGCTCAGCGGCGGCCTTCTGCTGCCGGGCGGCGAGGCTCCAGGGTGCATGAAGCCGGTCGGGCTCGGCATGAACGCCGCAGTCCAACTGCTGCTACTCACAATGTCTTGGCGCCCATGCCCTGCGCTAAGCATATTTGCACTTGCAGTGGCAGCAGTGATCATGCCACTGCTCATGCAACCACCGACATCGCCACCGCCGCCTGGACGATCGCCGTGGCTGGCCTTGGCGCCACCGCAACCGGCCGCATCGCAGCCGCCGCCGCCGTGAGACAAGGAGATGCCGAGGCTGAGGTCTAGATGGCTGCTGTCGAAGCATGTGCTGCTAGAGCTTGCTTCCTTTACCTTAATGGTCGTTGTAGCGGTAGTAGTGCTATCTTGCCTCCCAAGAGGAGGTGTTTCGAATGATATAAGATTCATCATAACAATGGATTAACCAACAAAGGTAGTAGAATCTAAGGAACAGATTGATGAGATGGGAGGAGAAGTAGAAGCAAGCTAGGGGGAGGAGAAGAACAATGAGGAGCTAAAATATGTGCAAGGAGTGAGAGAGTGAGTGAGTCGGTGGGACAAAACATAAGATGGTGCAGGTTGATGGATGGATGTACATATATGTAGCTAGATATATAGGTGTACAAGCAAGGGGGAAAAGAGAGAGGAGGAGCACTAATTTCACACAAGATTTTTTTTTATAAAAAAGATGGGAGTATGATGTGCAGTCCTTCAATATATGGCAGTCCTCCTGCCTTTTCTTTCAAAAAAAAAATGATGTGCAAGAGATGCCATGTGTGTGCACCCATGCTAGGATAGTAGTTTCATCGTTTTGTTTTATGTACCTAGAAAGATAGCTATCGCGCTTTTTTTTTTGTTTCATATACGGAGGCGGCTGCGTGGATCCAGGAAATAAAAAGCAGAGGGAGCAAAATTGATAATAATATAGTTGACACAATAATGTTTATAATTTTGCCACAATTTCCATGATACAGTATCCTAGAATGAAGCTTATGTCCTTGAAATCGCTCTCACTGTCGATTTGGGGGCAGATCCACCACTATGGCTACCATGGCAACTTAGCCAACTGCCCAGGCCTTGGCCATAGCGCACTTCTATAGGTTCCATGGTGTATGTATCCCGACGCCGTAGACGACATAGTTAGCCATGCATGCACATATTAGCCATAGTTAGACTTGCTCAGACTTAATCTTTAGAGTAAAGTCCATTACCGGTCCTTAAACTTTTTATGCTGTATCATCCCGGTCCATAAACTTTTAAAGTATGCCATCTCGGTCCTTAAACTTTCAAAGTGTGGCAATATCCTATGTAGTTGTAGCAGTGAACTTTTTATGCTGTGTCATCCCGGTCCATAGACTTTCAAAAGAAATTGCCACACTTTGAAAGTTTAAGGACCGGGATGACATACTTTAAAAGTTTATGGACCGGGATGACACAGCATAAAAAGTTTAAGGACCGGTAATGGACTTTACTCTAATTTTTATTTTGCGTTCGCCACTGCTGTCGATACAGAATTAAGCTTATATATAAATCTTCTTCAAATGTACTCTCTCTCTACTCTCTCTCTCTCTCTATGTGTGCATTTGCACTGTACATGGAAGCATATACAGGCAACTCCTTTGCATCTCGGTTTGTTTTAATTTTCTTCTTTGGCATGGATATTGCGGCTGGCTCGTGGTGGGGATGAGATCATCATCTCCTCCACCACGGTGCAGTACTTGTTGTCCATTCCCTTTAATTATTGCTTGCAACCCTACTTTTGCACCGGGAATTTCCAAAAGGAAGAGCTCCAATACATGCATATATAGATACATATGCGCGCGCACACTAGCCTCATCAAGTCCAAATCACCACCGAGATCGTATCCTTTTGCATTGGCCACTGCACTTGCAAAAGGGAAAGTACTCTTTTGGAGCAAAAATATATTTAGTATTAGTTGGTTCTTGATTCCTGAACAATGCATGCGTACATCCATGCAAGTTTGTCGTAATCGTGTGATGGACATGTTAACCTGATTGTGATCTTATAATATTTTTAATTGTTCTCGGTTCACGAAGATCAGTTGTCCTTTGCGATTGGTTTGGATACGGTGCAGTGATTATTGCATGTGTTCGTGATGAGTGTAGTAGCTACAAATATATATAGTCGGCACTAATTAATTCTCGAGAGGAGAATGAGATCTTTGCCTCCAAAGTCCAATCAGTCTAAATTAGTCTTTATCTTGTGAATAAGAAATGTGACGAGATCCCAAGATCTGGAGGATATATAGATCGAAAGGATTGCAAAGCAGACATGACAGCCATCACTAAAGGAATCACAACTTGCTCTCAAATAGACTTGTCATATAATTGGATACATTGTGTATTGTGACTTGTCATTGGACAATTGCAATGTCCTTTAACAATATCTCGATGATATATGTAAGTTCAAATTAATATATATGAATATCACACAAAAACACCTCACAAAAAAATCATGACTAGGTAGCAGTTTAAAAATATTTTCCAAATGGCAATTGTGGTTTATGAGTAAGAATGTAAATTGATTTGGTTGTTTGACTGGTAGGACGTTAGATATTTGCAATTGTCAAACAAGTTAAACCAATAGTCCTATTACATCGATCCCTTGTTCGGAATAGTACGTTCCTTTTACATGTCTCTTAATAAGTACTATGTGATACCTTGGGATAAAAGCCAAAGCGGACAATGTGGTTTAATTCTATATCTTTTGATTGTAGAGTGAGTTAGGTGTTCATATCACTAATGAAGTGAACAACCGTCCTAATTTTAGGTTGCTCTTTTTAATTTAAGACCATGTTTGGAACAAGGGATTTTTTCTTTATTTCTTAGGAGTTGAAATGTTTATGTAAAATTTCTGTAAATTAAATTCTTTCCAAATGGGGATGAAAACCCAGGCAAGTTACTGAGTTGATCATGGATCCCACATGTCTGGAGGGTAAAAGAAAAAAAGGATGATGTTTATTTTTCGTTTTGAACTTAAATCACAAGCATTTACAAGCAATGATAGCCTTGCACAGATACGATAATTGATCCCTTAGAAAATGAGAGAAGAATATATTTTGGTAGTTACCTAGCTAGTCGATCTCACTTCATGCACGCGCACACACAGGAATCCATGATGCATGCCCACATTGTGGCGCCCTATACATGTAGATTGATGCGACGAAACGATTAAAGAGGGCATCGAGCATGCAATCACGTCGATTCGGGACGATCCACTCCACTCGCATACAAGTTGTCATGATCCGATGATCACCCAAAGAGGGCATCAACACATGCGTGTGCACTCCACCTGATCATCTAGCTAGCCCTACGCACTCAATTAATCCTATCTTCAAGCCCAGTGGCGGAGTTAAGATTTAGTTACGCCTCGGGTTTAGTGGTAGAATGATCTAGGCTATCTGGATTGGACATAAAAATGTTATCCAGACTGGATTGAATTTATCTAGACTGTACACTAGATATTTTTCCACATCTTAGACTGAAGCCTACCCTATCCGGAGTGTGGCTCCACCCCTGTTCAAGCCCACCAACCTTTCTATATTATTCTATAAATAACCCTCTCGACGACCTCTCCGTAAATAAAGATGTAAAAAGAGGATGCTTGGTTTTTTTAGAGGTTGAGCGTTCTAGAACGAGCTATATGAGTAAGTTAGAATGGATTAAATCTCGTACCATGATAAAAAAAAATGTCATGAGAGAGAGGAGAACCCAATACCCTAGCCATCTTTCTTTTTCTTTCCCAAGCGCCGCCGCCAGTGTCGCGCTGCTCCCGCATCCTTTCGCCGTTGCCGGCCATCTCTCCAGTTCGCTTCGCTGGTTTCCATCGCCACACGCTCGCACAGAACACCTGCCAGGCCATCGCTCGCTCGATCACGAGGACGCCACGCGCCAACTCGCGCCTGCACATCCCGCGCGCAAGAGCGCCAACGCCGTCGATTTTTCCTGTTCGCCGGCGCTAACCACCGCCGTCGCCACGCGCCCGCCCGCCCGCCCGCCCGTCCGCAAGCCAGCAGCCGTCCGCGCCTGCGTGCGTCCGTGCCAACTTGCGCGCCTGTGCCTGGATGCGCCCGCGCGCGAGGAGCAGCCGTCACACACCGTCGGGGCTCCACGCGCCAGCGTCCAGCACTCGCACGGTCGCACCCGCAGTGGACGTACGCTTGCGTCGCCGCGCGTGATCTAGCGCTATGCGCTAGCGCTCGCCAGCCGACAGCTCAGGCCGTGCGATCTTCTGTGCGTCAAATCGGAGGGAGCCAGGAGGAATAACGGGGGGAAAAGGAGAGTAGTGGGGAAAAATCAGGAGATCGTAGAGAGCAGTAGCGAGAAGATTAGGACGGAAAAGGAAAGGGAAAGTGAGAAAGAGACTCTGGTTTTATTGTTCTTCTCTAGGGTAACGATCTGAATGTTTCCATCTATTTTGCTAACATTATTAGAGATTAGAGTCGATATTAGAGAGTGATGTAGTAAGTGTTAGTCAGGATCGATTAGCAGATCGGTTAATCTGCTACGATTTTTTGCTGTGATTTCGGGTGATGTATGGGCATATTTAGATAATATTAT
Source organism: Dendrocalamus sinicus (assembly GCA_036346575.1). Classification (NCBI taxonomy): domain Eukaryota; kingdom Viridiplantae; phylum Streptophyta; class Magnoliopsida; order Poales; family Poaceae; genus Dendrocalamus; species Dendrocalamus sinicus. The sequence continues at coordinate 7,212,577 of CM070671.1, read as the reverse complement.
CTACAAGATAATTATAGAGAATATTGTTAGTTTTCTATAGAATATTTAATCATGTTGATTGGGTGGTTAAATTTTGAGTTATTATTTTTATAAGGTGCTGTCTGGAAAATTATCGTCTTCTGGTAGCACTCGGTAATCTGTAGATTAAAAATATTAAATAAATTAATTAGGGTTTTTAGTCTACATTAAAAGTATAGGTAATTGTGTAATAATTCTAGAGAGTCTAAGAACATAAATTTTGGATGGGTAGAATATAAGTTGTGAATTTTGAAAGAATATTATCTAGATTCGGTTGCTGCTGGATGCCATCGTGGAAAATTAATAATTTACTTGGTAGATGGTAGAATTGAATTTGGGCATAACTAAAAAGTGGTAGCTAATTTTCTCTAGATTCTGAAAATGTTATGATTCACTGGATTTGCATGAGTAGATTAATAGATAGGAAAATATTAAACTGCTGGCCAGAAAATGGCAGATCTATCTTCTGAGTTAAAGACGGAGGTTTAGATGATTTAATTTGGACATATGGCCAACTAAGAAGTTTTAGGGAACTTTTCATAGATTTTAGAACTGGTATGATTTGCTATGACAGAACTCAGGAATTGAAAGTTATGTCATTTTTATTATCGGGACACCAGAGGGTAACTGTTTGGTAAAAGAGGAATATTGTGGATTTACAGAGCATGTAGGAGCATTGTCCATTAATTGTTGTCTTGTATTGCTGTGACTTGTATTGAGTTTTGGTATTTACTGTAGGAGGAGTAGCTTTAGGGTTAGTGTCATCCTCTAATCAACCTAGTCATTGTAACTAGAAAATGTAAGTGCATTGTAAAATAACAGATAATGGTTGATAATTGTTTATTGTTGTTGATTTATTCATGTCATGCAATATTTGATTACCTTTTTGTTCAGTATGATATAATTCGATGATAAATATGACATCTGGTAAAATAATGGAATATTGCACTCATGACATGACATGTACATACAAATTAGGACGGTGAGTAAGTCAACTAGCTACGAATAAAGCTATTTAGGTCTTGAGTAAGACCTACAGAAGTAGGCACCTCCACGGGATGGAGGTTGAGGTGAACATCGACGGATGTTCCCTCCGCTATACCGGTATGAGCTGCAAAAAGAAAAAGAGACATGTGCATGAGCATTGAATTATATTAACAGAAGAGAAATAAGAAAAAGAGAATGTTGAAAATTCATAAGTGATATGAATATGATGTTGTTCCTATTATTTCATTAACTTGATGAGTCGTAGATGTACCCTTGCCTTATTCTTATTTTAAGGTGAACATCAAAGACGACATGCATGGGTGAAAGTATAATATGTGATCATGCACTTTTATAGCTATTCACTCTATCTAGTAATCAATAACTTATTGTCTTCATTATTTTAGTGCTATCCATGCAATAATTAGATGATTAATGGTTTTCCTTAGTTCTTTATGGTTCATAATGTTGCTACTTGATACGTTCCTTAGTTTATCTTAGTGATTATTTGATTCATCTTAAATTTAATTTATTGATTATAGTGTTGCTTAAAATTTTTGTTTATCATTATGCTGATTGCTTATTCTGGACGCCTAGTTGTTTGTATTGATTAAATGGTGGTTTAATTTGGTAGTGGTTAGAGTTGTAGGTGATATTTTTAACTTTTGAGAAGTTGGGGTGCTGTATATAGGGTCTGTTCTTTAACGGTTTCTAAAAATGGTTTTTGTTAAAAGTCATAAGCCGCAGACATATCAAATAGACCCATACTCCTTAGCCAGATTGGTCCATCGAATCTTCGCATCGCTTTAAAATGTTCAATCGTGTGTTTTGTCTCTTGTTCTCTGAGAAAATGAAAAGACATGACCATACCGATGGGTTTAGATTCGGTTCCACTAGCGATATGTTCGATGGGTTTATTTGTGGATTTGTTTCCTTGACTTCTCGGTTCTGAATCTTAATATAATTTGTCTTATCAAACTATACCATTTCTAGAAAAAGAGTTTGTACATATTATGGAAAAATTCCATGTACTTATGTACTTTATATCACGGTTCAAAGTATTTTACATAAATCTAGCTTCCAAATTAAAGCCAGTGAGAATTCATAGATATGAAATTTCCACGTTGGAGCTTATGAACTCCCTTGAATGTCTGTGAGCTCTAAAGGGCTAGTGAGCTCACTAGCATGTGGGTGAGCCCAGGTGAAGCGCCTACCACCCAAGCATATGACAACACAAAAAAAAAAGACTTACAGGGAAGGGGATTTTTACTTAAGCTATTATTATTATTATTATCATCATCTTCATCGTAATCGTAATCATCTTTGCTCAATTGCAAGCGCAGCTCTAGCCTGCCACGTGTGGGATTGCCCTCCAGATCCGAATTCCAAACCATAATTCTGATCAAGAAGCAATTTTTGGAGGCACAGCGAAAGAGATGCAGCAGACACGTACGTACGTACATAAGCCTACTTATGAGCATGCACTAATTACAAGTTTACAACTGGGAACTTTAGTCACTTGCTGATAACGATGCTTATACGAAATCTTTTTGCTATCATGAAAGACATCAGGACTCGTTAAAGCTAGCTTGGGGACAAGAATGAGATACCCGAGAAATTTTCAAGTGAAAAATTATAATTTATCGGATAAAAGAGCACATAATAATATATATACTACCTGGCTGTCTGGCCTCTTTTAAGCTAAGCTAGAGATCAGCGAGGCTATTCACGAGGCGACATGCGTACAAGATGATGATGCGTGCTGGTCACTTTGTTTTCTTTTCTAACCATCTTTTGCGAACTTTTTCTCCTTTTTCTTTCTTTTATCCTCTTTCATGCCTGCGTTACTTTCTTAATGTTGCAGATCCAAAGGACAAAAGCTGAGCTATTAGGGCATGCATTAGGGTATGGAAAAGGGTTAAAGCGGGAAATTAGACCAAAAGTTGTAAAAGGCTAGCTTTTTGTGTATAAATCAGCTATTTGTAGAGTATTTGCACATGTTCATCGTTGTTAATAATTTTATCTGGGATGTATCGTGTGTATATTGTTGACTATGCTCTGCCTCTTCATGCAGTCAAACACGTTTCTAAAATGCTAATTGATTCCATTAAGAGTTAAGACAGCAAGAAGCAGAACCAGAAAGGAGTAAATTATACGTTGCACTAGGTAATTAAGTTGTTCCGATCTTCACAAAACCCCATGTTTCATCCACATAAAACTGCCAAAAGAATGGAAAAAAACATGCAGACTATGTGTACTTATTTTCCTTCCATGCCAGATTAATGAACCACATCCAACAAATACAGATGAACTTCTCCGAAAATTAAAATACGAATGTCCTACAGAAACCACGGTCGATAATATAAGCGGCAAATCAGCCAGGCAATTGGCAATGCTGCGTGACTACGAACTTGCGCACTTTGTTTCAGTAAGAGCATGGTACCTCTTTCCAACGTATAATTATCCCGGCACGCAAGTTCCCTTCACTTGTGGACGTACACTTCACTAATTACTAGGAAACACATTTATTAAAACATAACCATGTCATTCAAAAATAACAAAGTCCTATCGAAAGCCTAGAAGCTAACCAAAAGGTGGCATGAAAACCCTACTGCTAGCAGTGTATGCATGACAGCTGCACACTCTGAGGTGGATATACAGAAGCACCTCAGTAATTATATATGTCTGTTCAGCTCTGGGAGTTGAATAGAACCTAAATAGATTTGAGAGATGAAGGTATGGTGCAGCAAGGCCCTTCCAACCAGAGCCATCCAGCCCTAAAAAGCACACACAAGCAAAAGGGAAAGGTGAAAGCTAGGCAAGGTTGGCATCGTTACGTTGTTTAAATCCGGAAGAGATTATAACAATTTAGGCTGCGATCGTTTTTGTTTCAGCTTTTAGCTTCCGGTTTATTTTTCACTATTCATAAATTTCATTTTTTTATGAACTTTTGGCTTTTTATTGAGCTTTTTTGCCGGTTCTTTTTTCCCGTATTTGTTTGTATTATATATAATGGGCTAACATATTTTTTATATTTTTTTATTTTTTAAATTTAATTATGCTAAATAAGCCTTTGTCAGCTACAGTGTTTTTTTCAGCCAGCTACAGTGCTTTTTAGCCATAAGCCACCAAAAAAAGCCCAAATGAGCACCTTAGACGGTAGCCCCGGGGTGGATGTGGCTTCCCTGTCGCCCCTATATGTTCCCATTAGTGTTTCCGTTCAATGGACGCCTGAGATTTCCTAAGGTGGGACCGAGCGGTCGAAAGTCCCGTTCAGCAACACGACAAACTCACAACCTCCTTCATCAGTGGCTAAAGGTGAGCGCAAATTGTGAGACCATGTAGAAGTCACTCTATAGTTGTAATAAGTAATTGACTTTTGGATTAGAGTATCTGCGTAGTTTGAGTTTGGTTTTGAGGTTTTTGCAAAAGATCGCTTTTTGTCTGACGTCTTCGTGGTTTTCGAGTTCATCTGGACTGCAATTACTGGAGTATTCGAAGTTTACGACTTATGGTTGGACGGTTTGATCAGCCTTGTGTTGAACAATCCGATCGATAGGTCCAATCGGCAATTGTTCGAGGACGGTAGAACGACCACGGTATGTCAAGCATAGTAGATTGACCATGACAGGATGAGCACGATAGAACGACCACAGATGGTCGTAGCTTCAGTATGTGGTCGTTGTTCGGTAGACATAGCCTTTGCGATCGGTAGTCGTAAGACTTGGTACTTAGTAGTTGAGATGACTCGATACTCGGTCGATGAGAGGACTCGGTACTCATTGGTCGTAGCCTCGGTACTCGATGGTCATAGCTTCAGTGGCTGGTTGTTGGTCGTAGACCTCGAGTACTCGTGTCAGACCAGCTAGCGGTCTGACCAGCCTGTGCTTGGCGGTCAGACTAGCTTCTCTCAATGGTCTGAGGTTTTTATCTGGTATTCTTGGAGTTTTGGTCATGGTTTGACCTGGGTATTGTTACTAGTGTGCATATGAGTTTATTGTTTGGTCTTAGGTTTAGGATCAGTATTTGGGTGTATACGTATTGTATAGATAAATTACACAAATTGATGTTTTTGTGTATTGTGTGGTGCTATGTGACGGTTTGCTTACTGTTGTTGGTTGCAAAACTTCAGAGCAAGGTCATGGTGAGGCGTCGGAGGACTGAGACTAGGTACAGGTTGGTGCTGAGGTCCAGAACGGTCAGGGAGACGCCGAAGATGACCGAGACTTGCGGGATAGTTGCAAGCCGGGACGATGAGGAACTGGAGCGGGAGCTACCGGTGGTGGACACGACGGGCAATGGTAAGGTGGACTGGGAATAGAATCAGAAAGGAGTTGAGGTCCAGATGGTCAAGGAAGTCGGGTGCCGTCATGCACAAGGAGAAGCGCGTGGTGTGCTAAGTGACTTAGGTCGTTTGCAATCGAGGACGGCTTGGTGGGATCTGAACGCGTGAGAGGCTTGACGATAAGTCATTGGGGTCACGTGGAAGATGTTGAAGTATGGGCGATGCTTTGTGGAAAAGGAAGCAGGAAGCTTCATCGAAAGCGGTAGAGGGGCATTTTGGTAAATTGCCCAACACCAGAGAAGCGTGCGTGAGTAAAACCTGGTGCTAGGTGGGGTTAACGGGTTATCCCCAGTTTGGCCTAATGGGCGGATCCATTAGGTTTTGGTTTAGGTTGTGAGCCTATAAAAGGGGAGGAGAGACAAGTGTTAGGGTTTAAGTAGGTTGGCTAAGCCTTTTGGTGACTAATACCTCCGTCCCATGGGAGATAGTTTAGAGTGTATGTGTGTATGCTCTAAGGTTAGAGCTCTGTTTTTCTGAGTGGAGTGGTTATAAAACCAATCATCTCAAGTGAGCAATACATCAATCTTTGATCTACCTTTTGTGTATCTTTTTGTCTGATTGAGTTTACTCTGTTTTGAGTTGGTTTTTCCTCACCCTTTCTTGATCTCTTCCTATAGGTTGAGTTTCTCTTGTTTCAGTTGGTTTGATTTCTTGTCTGCCCTTCTCCTGATCTTACTGTGCCAAGGATATGAATGAGATGGAGATAATCTCTTGAGATCGACCTCTAATCATCTAGACACTTCAATAGCTAGATTTTCAAGAAACCTGTTTTTGCTCGTTCTTGACCTAATCGGGTGATTTTTTTAATCCGAGATTTTTTGGATTGATTCCTTCGGTGATCTTGTTTGCTGTGACATGTGAGAACGTGCTCAAAGCCATCTTGGCTATCTTATACCTATGAGCAAGATCTAATCATCGATTTTTGTTTTAGATCTTTGTTGGTGTGCGCTTTCTCAAATCGCAAAAAGATCTTAATTTTGTCATTAATTTTCAATCTAGGAATGGAATTGCTTCCTATGACCTTAAGAAACATGCATACAAAGTGTCATGGCTTTTCATTTAGTTGATCGAAAGTTCTATCGAGTTTGGTTCTCGCGGTTGGCTAAAAACCCTGTTCTTTTGGTAGCAACGGTAGTACCGCAGCTCCTGGTCGTCGACCACTTTAGTTTTCGACCACTCATTGGTCGTAGACCACCTGAGTCATATTTTGAACAGTTACGACCATGTTGGTTTTTCGACCACACACTGGCAATCGACCACAAAGATTACGATCATATCGGTTTTTGACTGTATTGGTTTTCGATCACTTATTGGTCTTCAACCACGCTGATCTTTTGACCGCACACTGATCATCGACTACGTCAGTCTTCGACAACGTTGGCTTTCGACCAAGTTGGTTTTGACCATGTTAGTTTCGATCATGTTGGTGTCGACCACATTGGTGTTGACCACATTGGTTTCGAACACGTTAGATTCGACTATGTTAGTTTCGACCACACTGGTTTTGACCAAGTTGGTTTCGACCACGTTGGTTCCGACCACTTTGGTGTCGACCATATTGGTTTCGACCATATTGATTTTTGACAACGTTGGTTCTTGACCACCCTCTGGTCATTGACTACTCGAGTCGAAATTCAACCACGTTGTCTTTGACCACGTTAGTTTTCGACCGTTTACTGATCATCGACCCCGAGTTATTTTCAGACCACATTGTCTTTTGACCAGTTGCGGTAGTACCGTAGTAACCACAACGGTATCTGCTAATTTTTTTCAGTGGTTCAGCTCCTTACTTCTCTGTGTCTTGAATATGGTTCCTATCTTAATCTTCGTAGTTTTGTAGTTATCGGAGCAAAGGATAGGTGAATACTTTGGGGGAAAATTTTAAGATACCATTCACACTCCTCAATTGCCTATTCAATCATACACAAATGTTGGCTTTGAGTAGTGCGGAGTCAAGGAGGACGTTGATGGCACACGCTCTGGCTGTCGGGTTGAACGATCAGGCGAGCAGCGATATCTCCATGTGCAATTATGCGAGACTGCAGATGTTTCCTTCTTTTCCTTTTGTATTTCGACGGCAACCAAACTCTTGTTTGCTGCGGACGTTAAAAACTCCAGGAGTTGCGACTTGCGAGCAATAACGATTTAGATCACAATGCAGCACCCTTCAAAATTCCACGAGTTGCGAGCCATGGCCATGCTGGTTGACCCATAGTGACCAAATTCACCCTACCCCAGCCGCTCTCGTTGCAACGATTTCTCGACTCACCGGTGCAAGGCGCACGCAGTTCACTGTGGAATGCAGCATATATCTAGTGGCGGAGCCAGAATTCGGTTACATCTCGAGTTTAGTAGTGGAATGATTTAGGTTATCTGAGCTGAACCATATAAATATTATCTAGACTGAACTGAATTTAACCGAACTGTACACTAGATATTTTTCTACACTTCGAACTGAAACCTACCCTATCTAAGATGTGGCTCCGCCCCCTGCACATACCACAGCCCGATTTCAGAGCCAAGACGTGCCACATTCCCGATAACTGCGGGTCGGCCAATGGATCCACCACCACCAGCACCGCCATCATCGCACAGCATGCAGCTTCACACAGACCCCACCCTCCCTCCAGCTGCCAGAAAAGAAGAACCCGAGGACTGAAGCTTTTGCCCCGTGCATCCGCATTGCTCCCTCTCGTTTGCCGGGGAGGAAAAAATAGAGGTCACCTCACCTCATCTCAGCTAGCTAGCTCCTGATCATGGCCACCTTGACTGGCTGGCTGGCTCCCATGGGGTTCTTTTCACCTTCGTGGCAGCCTTCTTTAGCCTGCAGGCTGCAGGAGAGAGGCCCACAGTATCCCTATCCTCTCCTTTCTCACACTAGACCAGATTCAGATCTGTGTTAATTGGTGATGAGATTAGACATGCATCCGGGCACAGATCAAGGACGCAATGATTTCAGGAAACATGGGATGAAAGCATGCGGCCAGTGCGAGAAATTACCGGAGCAGATGCGTGCGTAAGTACAGGAACTCAAACAACCTTGCAGAGTTGCAGTTGTGATTTCAGAGTGAATGGACAGACTGGGAAAAGGGTAGGATTAAATAGCGCGCGCACAAAGTATGGATGTATGCGTGCATGCTTACTGAAACCTAAATGATAAGCTTGCTTTTACTATGCCATCACATCAGCACTTCTGTTTTCTTTTTTGTTTCAGCAGAAAAGATAACGGAGTTCAGAGCAAACGGTCAGGGCCTTGGAATTTCTCAATGTGGTAGTTTCGTTCTTCCTCGTTAGGAGGAATTTGTATTCGTACATTGCTGTAAGATCTTCTTAAGTTATTCGATTCAAACGAAAAGACCAAAAGGAAAACAGAAGAGAAAAGTAAGAAGGTTTTGCTTCAGTAGGGGCTGTTTGGTTGCTAGCCACACTTTGCCACCATTTGCCAACAAAAATTGCCACATTTGCCTAAGTTGAGGTGCTCAAATTCTTTGCCACACCTTAGCAAGTCTAAGGGAATCTTGCCACACTTTTTTGAGTCACTGACACGTGGGACCTAGTTTGCTGGAAGAGAATCTTGCCACAACTGTGGCTGCAACCAAACAGCTGCCAAGTTGGTCAAACTTGCCTAATCTTAGGCGTGGCAACCTGTGGCAAAGTGTGGCTGGCAACCAAACACCCCCTAACTTTGCCTAGAATTTTGAACTTGAGGTGAGCATGCAAGTCCTGCTTCCAATGAAAGCACTTATGGACCCCCTCACACATCAATGATTGGAAATCCTGGACCTAGCAAGACAGAGGAGGAAGAGGAATGATGAATTGATTGGAAATCCTGGACCTAGCTAGACAGAGGAGGAAGAGGAATGATGGATTGATTCTCATACCGATTTTTTTATTTGACTTTCTAGAATGTGCTGTCAAACTTTTTAAATATTGTCTGCCAATAGATTTAAAATTATCTAGATTGGCTATACGAAAATTATATCATTAAATTTATCGTTAAAAATACTTTCATAATATTGCAATTTTATTAATATATCTTAATGTAAAGTTCTAAAATTAGTAGTCAAAGTCGTATATCAAAGACTGTAAAAAGTAAAAAATATCAAGTAAAAAGAACGGAGCGAGTATGTGGTGCACGGCAGAACAGAAACGAAAAACTGTTCTGATTTGTGGTTTCTCTTAAGGAGGAAAGGGGTTTCTCTTGACTAAATGAATCTAAATTGAAGTTAGCAGCGAACATCAGTAGCTCCTAAACTGGCGAAGATAAATTCATGACCATGGAAAGACATCAGAAAGCAAATTCATGACCATGGAAAGACATCAGAAAGCAATTAAGGTGGCGGTAATGAGAAATGACAATACTTTAAAATTTGCAGGTAACAACAGTAGCAGATGATCAGAGAACTGAATAATGGTTTGCATGACAGCCAATGGTTAATTTACATGAGAGAAAATTCATAAAACCCCCTCGTAAGTCACTCTGTATTTCGACCCTCATCTCATTATCGTTTACATTCCTCCATAACATAATTTACAGTCCCAATACACCCATGACGCACATGCTATTTCTCGTGGTTTTCATTAATTTTTTAAGAACTTGTTTCAATAATTTGAGTTCTCAAAACCGTGTATTACAAGTACTAAAAACAATCAAATCATTGAAAACAAATAATGACTTAACGAAACAAATACCAAAGAACATGAAAAGCTGTAAGAAATATAGCATTACCACCTTTTTTGTTTGAAATTTGCTCGAGAACTTTAGCATTCACTTAATGAGGAAGATACACACCCGAGTTCGAGCCCGGGTGGTGGGGCGTTCGACGACACCCTCTAACGCAGTAACGCTTATAAAGGAAATAGATATGTGAGGTAACTTACGATCGAGGTTGTTGAATTCTTCGTTTTGTTAGTTGCTACATGAACAAAGACTGATTTTAGCCAACAAGGACAGCATCAACGCACAGATACAGAACGAGTGCCATTGTACAAGACATGAGAGGTGGATTTACAAATGGGTTTTGTTAAACATCATCCAGATATTTTCTTCTTAACTGTTATTCAGATTTAGAATCATTGGATTAGAGATTCAATGGCCATGAATTCTCCTCCTCCCACTTGAATTCTACCCCTCCACCTTGAAAAAAATCCCTCCTTCAAAAATAAGAGTCCTTTGATCTCTAATCCAAAATCACAAATTTGGATGATAATTAGGAAGAAAACATTCAGGTGATGTCTAGACACTCTCAAAAGACAGAATTGGTAAAACGAGAAGCTCCATTGGAAGAGACTGTTCACAATAAAATATGTGTTGGCGCTCCTGGTAGTAGCCATTGTCGAGCCCACTGTACTACGAGACACGGCAGTGACAGTCCCTGCATTCAGATCGAGTTCTCTCAACATCGAAGGGGACTCAGAAAAATTCTCTACTGCTTCGAAGGAAACGGTCACATCGATCGACTTCTGTCATGAAGGGAAAGGCAAATTTATTAGCTAATAGCTAGCACTGTCGTTCTTTAGCTAACACGATCAATTTCACAAACCGGATATAGAGATACTATCATACTACAGCAATGCAAAGCAGCCATGTATAGACTATAAACCGTAGCCTACAATGCTGCAACGCAAAACAGAAAATAGCCTCTGTGTTGTAAAGCAGACCATCCCTGAAAGCTAACACGAAATCATACCAAAACTGGTGGTAATAACTTCGACTTATCAGGAGGTAAAACATGAGCAAACACTTGCTTCAAATCTTCAGTCATAAAAGGCATGCTAGAATTTAATCACTGCATCTGGAAAAGAACAAGGGCGATCGACCAAACCCAACCGCAACTCATCCATGATCTGGGACGACCATATCATAAGAAAGCAGCACAAAATGCGCACAGAAAACATAATTCATGAATATATGAAGCATGGTGATCCAGACGAGATGTAGCTCTGTAGATAACGATCTGTTGAAAGGGTTCAAATAAGGTACTGTAGATATGTAAACCTCCACATCAAACTAGCCTAGAGAAGGAACTACTGCATAAATAGATCATGCTGAAGCCGACAACCATTACTTTAACACTGAGTTTTAGCATGTCAAAATTAGACTAGCTAAAGCAAAATCTATCGAGTTCCATTTAGCAGAAAAGATGGTCTACACGGTAGATCCAACTGTGTCAGCAAGGGTCGCCTGCCGAGGGTCACGCTTAGCAAGGGGACCGTGGACACCAAGCAGCTGCGCATGAGCCAAAAGAAGAAACAATATCAGATTACGTGTGCTACTTACTGACATGTATATCAATCATCAACTAGCTGAAAACAGAATTATACCAACAAGCAACAAAGGAAGAATAATCAAGTTCAGCTTTTTGTTGTTAAGCACAGTAAAAACAGAAACACGGAACTAAATATAACAAGCAGTAAGATGGGATTAAATCACCAACATAGGAAGACTATCCCCGGCTCACCAAAAAACCCAGGATGTCTCTCACAACCACTACCACTATCAATTTTAAACAATAAGCAGGTAATAATATCACAAAGATATCAAAAACGATATTCCATAAGAATTTAACCATAAATTTTCAACAGCATAAATTAAACTTAATATGAACCAATTAAATACCAATGGCATCCTAAGACCAAACTACGCAACACATTATCTAGCAATAATATGAATAAAAGGAAACTAAGGGAAACCACAAGTATTCCAATCATTGAAATAAGTGGTGCTCAAATGTTCATAGCCAAAGATGATGTAGTAATATATGAGGTGAAGAGTTGAAGGGTGCAACTATCCATGTACTACAGCCACCCATGCATATCACATTTAATGTTCACCTAAACAACAAAATAAGCATGGGTGAGTCCACTTCGGCTGGAGCAGTGGCGCGTATGGCAGAGGTAAGCCTTTCAAGAGATTCAGTGATAGCAGCGATCGCTTTGGCGCAACATTTCCTCCTCCTTACCAGGAGATAGCACACTACTACAGCAGCAGCAAGACAAGCAGCTTGAACGATCAGACGCCGTCAATGAAGCAACCGGTCCTACTACAAAGGGAGACCCCAAAACAGAATCAGCAACTGTCCCACAGTACTTCAATCAGCCAATTCATGAACAAGAAGATATCGGTGTGACAATTGTTGTGAATGGGCAACATATCATCACAATAACACATGGATATGTAAACAGCAACCGTAAGCATCCCAAGTTACCCACGCTGCTACTTTGTTGCAAACATGAATTGACCTCCATTTTGATATACATCTAAAAGTCCGAGCACCGTACCATGGCCAACCTAGCTCGCGAATGCCTCTCCTACATAACTACCAGGCGAAGTTAACAGGCAACAGCCAACAGTACATCCACACAAGGGCCTCCTCCATTCAGATGATGCCCTGCTCCTGCTCTTTTTAGCTTTTAACTTCTGTTTTTAGCTCCTCCGAAAATTAAAATCAAACATCAAAACAGAATAACCTCTTAAAGCGGATTCTCCAAATAGCTTCTCGAGCCTAAATCCATATACACCATCATCGCCGCCGTCCGTTGCCATATCGAAAAGTGCAAACAAAAGCCATCAGTTATATCCAGAAGCCATTAGTCACAGCTTAAAAAATAATCCAAGTACGTAGAGGAAAGCTTCTACGATCACAACCTATTCGGATGCGCATGTGATGTGTGGGCCTAGAGACCAATTTGGTAGCAATTGTTTGTTCGAAGCTAAAAGAACAGGCCCCAAAACAAGTGCGGACGAAGCCAAAACACTCATTTCTGCATGATTACAGGCCCCATCTGATAATTGGCACAATATACACCGTAACAACAGCATTCTTGCTGTGAAACACTGAGGAATGTACTCTTGCGCTGACTGTTTTGCAGAGTACTGGTAAATAACAAAGCAAAGAGCACATGCTAGTAATGAAGCCGTGAAGGTGAGGGACAAGATGAGGATAAGGACTCACTTACAACAAACTTCTCTATTCACACATACGATAAGAATCTTCTGGGCTACAAAATGGCTAGTCCAATATGTTCCCCAGCACTATTGCTTTCTCCATGATGCATCATCGACAAATCTGCGGAATCGCACCGCAAGTTCTTGGTAGAACTTTACATCTGACGGCTTTATTCCCTTGATTGCAGACTTGAAATGTCTAATTGCTACTTCTGGAATATCAATGCTCTCCTGTGAAAATAGAGGCAGCTTAACAGTGAACTTCTGCAATTGCTTTGTGAAAATACAGTCATGTACCATAATGGGGAGAGAACAGGTGGCGTACATCAAGCGCAGCAATAGCAGCTTCCCTGCAGACAAGCATTATGTCCGCACCAGTGTAGCCTTTCGTAAGTCTTGCAAGTTCATTTAGATTGACATCAGGACTGCACGGCATGCTGCGTGTATGAATCCGGAAAATATCTTCACGATCAGCTTCATCTGGTGGTTGCACATCAAGCAGTCTATCAAAACGACCTAGTGCACACATCATTCATAAAGTCAAACCAACAGACCATAGGAAGCATTACATTTGTAGCCCAAGCAATGTATGTAAGCCATAAATGAAAGTTCATAATCCATATAAGTGGATAAGTAACCTGGCCTCAGAAGTGCAAGATCGATTTTGTCAGGACGATTTGTAGCTGCAATTACAGTAACGCCAATTCTTTGGTCCAAACCTGTTGCAACCATAGTACATTAGGCATGATCGAAACCTAAACATCAATAGGAGCTTCAGAGCTTGTAAATAGCAGGAGTCTAGATAGCAGGTCATAATCACATTCCATCTGTGATTGAGAAGAGAAGAAAATGACAGAGACCCGAGCAATTAATGTATCATAAGAGGCCCCTGCCTCAATTTTGACTAGCAACTACTGTTAGTCACTAAATTTATATTATGCAGACATTCTGTGCAGTCATTATATTCATTTAATAAAATATTACCCAGAATCACAACCTAAATATTATTACTATTTAGGCATCATGTTACTTCTAGCAAGAATGAACCACATAAGAAATCAAATAGTAGAACCCAAAGAAGTTTCAGATGCAGCTAGTGATTAACCATTGACTAGAAACATCATATCCAATACTTTGCTGCTTGGTTTGTATGCACTCACTAGTTACATCTTTCACAGCTCATAATCAGAAGTCTAACACACCTAATTGTCTTCTAGCGTTCATGAAGAAATAATTCCATTAAATTGCTCCCTGGGTAATTATTGGCTGGATCAAGATTAAAAACTTACCATCCATTTCCAATAGCAACTGACTGAGGACCCTATCAGCAACTGATGTGCCATCATTTTCATGCCCACGAGTTACTGCAAGCCCATCTATTTCATCAAAAAACAATATTGCCGGTGCATTAGCTTTCGCCTTTGCAAATAGTGATATCACTGCTTTTTCAGAGTCACCAACCCATTTGCTGAACAGTTCAGGACCCTTAACTGCAAGGAAGTTCAGCTTTGCTTCAGAAGCTACAGCACGGGCCATCAATGTCTTACTGCAACCTGGTGGTCCGATCATCAGCAATCCTCTAGGTGGCCGAATCCCTATGCGTTCAAATGCTTCTGGGCATTTCTGTGGCCATTGGATAGCTTCAATTAACTGCTTCTTGACTCTGGCTTGGCCACCAACATCTTCCCATCGTACCTTCGGAAGCTCAAGCATTACCTGTACAGGAAATGGTTGGGCCATTAGCATTGCTTTATCCGCTAAAGATCACATATCTACTGACATTGTGTGTATTTCCCAGAAGATAACAACAACACAATACATCCATGAAGCCCAAGGTTGTTACGGCGTCGCCTAGTCGTCGCAGGCGTCCAGTCGCCCAGAGCCCGACGCCATGGTCCATCGTCCAACTTACCGAGTTAAGAGCTCAACGCTGAGGTCTCACACAGCAGCAGCCGCCGTGCTAGCGGCCCCGAGTCCCGTCGCTCCTCCATCCGAAGCCACCGCCGGCCGGATCTAAAGCTGCACCGCCTCTTCCCAAGCCGCATCGGTCGGATCTGGAGCCGCAGCCTCCTCCATCCTCTTCCTGAGCCGCACCTCACCCCCAGCCGCATCGTCGTCTCCGGATCTGGCCGATCTGGTGGCTCTTGGTATGGAGGCGACGGGGGAGGCGCCGGGCGAGGGTAGGAGGCGACGGGGGGAGGCGGCGGCAGGGAGGGGAGGCGCCGGGCAGGGGGAAGAGGCGGCGGGGAGGCGACGAGGGGAGGCGGCGGAGGAGGAGAGAAGGCGTCGAGAGAGGGGAGGAGGAGAGGAGTCGGGAGAGGAGGCGTCGGGAGAAGGGAGGAGTCGGGGGCCTGGTTAAGAAGAATCGGGACTCGGGAGAGAGAGGAGACGGGGGCCTGGTTAAGAAGTGTCTTTTGCGATTAAGTCCTCAACATTTTTAAAAATTACAACCAGATCCCTCTTTTAATGGATTGCTTCTAATTTAGACCTCCTGAGATATGATTATTTGGATAATTTGTGTTATTATGTTGCATGGTTATTTAATTTTTAATCATATAAGCTATTATTTGTCGTCTAAATACTATCGTCTAACTGTCGTCATGGCGGGCGCCTAGTCGACTAGGCGTCCAGGCGCCTCGGCCTCGCCGCGACTTGCCGGAGCGCCGTGACAACCTTGATGAAGCCCATTACTGAACCAAATCAAAAGCGCCTTACATTCAACTGAACTGTTATGACAAAAAATTATACCAATTTGCATCAAGTTTGCAACTTCTATCTAGTATTAACTGCTCATCAGATGGGGTTCATGAATGGAAAGGTTGACATAAACACGTAAAAAGGTAAAAAAAACAAAAGAGAGGAGAAACATTGCTTAACAAACCAGGAGGTATTACAACAGAAGCCAACAAACAAGTTTATTAGAGCAGAGATCACAACAAGGCACTAAATAGACAGGTCAGGTGGGTAGAAATGATACCTCACGCATTGCACTTGGTCTCACTTTCATTTTAGCCTTCTCAAAGTCCTCGGTGGTGACTGACAATAACATTCCATCTTTCTTATTGCCAGGTCCACTACTTTCTGTGTTGTCACCCATACTGGTGCAGGGAACATCCTCCAATGACATGGTTAACTTTGAGAGAGATGATGACAATGAGCTTATATCATCTTTTAGGCAGATATAACGGCGAAGAGCACTCAATGCAGCCTCATTGCAGAGTGCAGCTAGATCAGCACCCACAAATCCATGAGTGACCAAAGCAAGAGACTCAAGTCCCTCACGAGAGAGAGAGTGGCGAACTCCAGTTAGAAGGTTGTCAAGTATGTCCAGCCTCTGTCCTGGAGATGGTACTCCTGCAAGTAAACAATTGAACAACTTTTTTTAGATACAACAATTTATCAACTGGACAACCGTGTTATATGCAACATTCAAATCAATGATGTTCATGTTGTATTTGATATCATCTATACGCATATGACCAACCTCAGGCAGCAGAGGTTACAGAAAATAGGTAATGAAGCCATACAAAGTAACCACATCGTGGGATGACACTTATAAGTATGTAAAGTTCTTCAGAAAGAACGTATGATGCAAACCAATCCATTCTTAGTAACATTTGTTTAGACCAACCCTAAATGCATGATGTTACTACACTTTCATGTATTCTGCGCATCAATAACTGAAAGAGGAAGATATGTATGTAGAGTAGATTGCATCCACATCTTTAACTTTGTAAGCAGTTAGTGTAAGAGTAACATCAGAGCTTTCTACCTATTTCAATTTGTTCATCAAATCGACGTCGCAGTGCAAGATCAATACTATCAGGCCGATTCGTAGCAGCAATCAAGAGAACACGATCACTAGGGTGTATATCATCCATCAGTTTTAATAAAGTGGCAACCATTCTAAGAGATAACTCCTCGCTCCCATCCTTCCGTGTTGGAGCAATTGCATCCAATTCATCAATAAATATCTAAAAGGAATGAAGATACATTTAATTAATCCATGATACTGCAACAATGGTAACATGCTGTGATAAAAAAAAACTAATTAGGACACTAAATACTTGCTCTCCGTAGTATAGAAACCGTTGCAAACCAAATACTTTGATACATAACCTTGCTACTTAGTACAATAAATACTTGTATGTTTGTCCTGATTTAGAGATGAAGGGAAATACCTCAATTAAAAAAAAAAGGAACTGATCTGTAATTGGAGAAGAGGTTTTGCTTCGATTTTTTAGATTTGATTATGTAAAAACCAAGTTAGAGATTACTTTCACCTGAAATATAATAAAGCAAATAGAATAAAGATGGAGATGCTCCTGAAGATGAGCACTGAAACAGAATACTGTATAGGCAAGTACACAGCTTCAGCCAAACACTTTGTCTGCACTGCTTCAGTCAAACACTTTGTCTGCTTAAGGGAAGAAGCTCCCTTTTATGTGTCATAGGACAAGGACATACAATAAAACTTTCAGAATCTGTAATCATAAGCCATAAGGGGCATTTTGCTTCATAAGAAGAGGAAAAGATGTCGTACTATTATAGTCAAATACAGTGGTTTGGTTTCCAGTCTACATGATCACAAGAAATAGTGAGAAGAGTGACAAGTTTGGGTGCATCAATTTAGAAAAAAGAAAAAAAATATTAAGAGCAGCAAAGCACATCAAGACAATTGGGCATATAGGATTCCACAATGTCACAGAATTCGCCAAAACTCTCAATATGTGGTAAAGAACCTTTCATGATCGATCTATCTGAGGCTGCATATCATTTATTCACTTTATAGACAGAGGTTCCAAAAGACATCAAAAAATTGTTCCTTTTCCTCCATGCATACAAAAGGAGAAACAATGTTGTGAATTATGATATCTAGCCTCCTAAAGCGGTAACTCCACCAGACAATAAGAAGAAGTAGCTGAGCATTAGAAGAAAAATCTAACCAAAGCAGGTGCAGCTTGCTTAGCTGAACTGAAAACATCATACAGCGTCTGCTCACTTTCGCCATAATACTGACTAATGATCTCTGGTCCATTAATTGTAAAAAGATTGGCCCCTGCATCATAGGCACAGGAAGAAGCAAGCGAGGTTTTCCCTGTTCCAGGTGGGCCATGAAGAAGAACGCCTTTGTACCTAAATTTGACATGTGTACTAGTGTACATGAACAAAAGTCAATCAATATATTACTAATTGAAATAATAAATCATAGACCTATGGGGAGAAACGAATGTTTTCACACTATACCTTGGCAAACAAATTTGATCAGTCAGTGAAATTGAAATGATTTCTTTTATCTGTGCTGACTCTTTAGATAAACCACCAAGTCTTGGGGCACATGTGGAACCTTCATTTCTTGTATCAGCATGCGTGGAATATTCAGCTGGCAAGACTGACTTCTCTGAGCCAGGCTCCTCTGGGCAGGATGAATCAGAAAGATAAACTTTAGTGGTTTTGTCGACAAGGAATGAAACTGGAGCTTCCCCCAATTTAGCTGAAACCTCCACATTGGACAATGAAATGTCTTTATCATGCACTACATCCAGAGCAGAACCATCTAATTCTGCTCCCATAACCACGAACATAGACAATTTCCCACACATCAAAAGAGGAACGTAGTTTCCTCTCAATAAGTGCCTACCACTGAGCCACCGTGGTGCATAAGTCTGCAGCAACGCATTAACTTTCTCATCTGCTAATGCTGATCTCGCAGTTGCTGGATCTAAGCAAAATGAAGAGCCACTGTTGGATGCAACATCACGGGCTTCATTCCTGTGCGGCGGAGTTGAGGGAATCTTCTTAGGTGACTCCATAACTATTCCATTTCTTACAGGATGGGAACAAAACTTCGATTCAATGTGGCTGGAAGGTCCAACCTTAGGTGGAACTAGTCTAAGGTAAAGATTGTTACATTTTATCACCCGTAAAATATCAATACCATCAGTTTGTTTTGGGGCTTGAGATGTATATAGGGGACTAATAAACAAAGAACGACCTACTGAAGGGTATCCAAGGATGCAAGCAAGATCCCAAGAGAGTTTGATGCCATTCTTTTGAACCTAGTAAGATAACCCAACCAAAAAAACCTTTTACAGTTTGGCATTCTCAGCATTTAGACATCAAGAGAGGAAAGATAGAAAAAGCACATACCTCACGGGAGGGGAAAACTGTGGCTACCACAAAGTTCCTCCCAGCTTCATTACACATTAGATCATTGTCCACATCAAGATCAAAGAATCTGTTGCACTCCTCAAATAAACTATCAAATGGGAAGCTATCTAGTTGATCATTTCTTGAAGAAATAAGTGATACCTACAAACAAGGCAAAGCCCTCAGCTTATTTATCCAAACAACACACAGATGCTAGTAAATAGTGTTTTTGTAATTCACTGGAACTCATGGGAACCCTGAATCTCAATTTTATTATTTAACAATCAGGATACCACAACCCCGCATGCATTTAAATTTGGCACAGTAGCACTGCACAAGCTGGTGGACACATACTGGGATCACCACTAATTGCTAAAAGAAGCCAAATTTTAGCTCATAAGACAGCAATTATTTTCAGTGGCATGTGATGAATTCAACTTCTCAACCACAGCACAAATCTAAATTCCATAAATAAGTTGTTACAGCATCAGAGGAAATATATCACCAATGGGCCATCATGGTATAGATCTACACAATCAATGGCGACAACCTAATAGCAAGAACTGATACTAAAAAGAGCCATGCTGGTCAACATATACAAAACAAGTATAGTGCTTAGTCAAATAAGAAATTGGCACACAATGCATTCCTAAAAGCTTGAGGAGGACGAAGAGCTTACGGAGACGAGACACCCAGGACGCAGCCCGGCACCGACCATGGCGGGCTCGGAGAGCCAGAGCCTCACCTTGCCGCCGCGGCTCCCGGCCCTTGGGCCCACATCGGCGACGGTGCCAGCGAAGCAGCCAGCCCCGCCGCAGGGTACGAGCGCCGGGTACCGCGCCGCAGCCGCCGCGGCGGCGGATGGGAGGTCAAGGGCGCCACCGCAGCCGACTTCACGACCGCGGGTGGATGGGGTGCGAGGGGACGTCTGCGGGGACGCCGCCGGCTGCTTCTTCTTGCTCTTTGGAGGCATGGCGGCGGCTTCTGGGGAGCCCGTGAGGTTTCGTAGGGTTTAAGAATTTTTGACGTTTTAGTCCTAATCCTACCGTCTCCGGTCCCTTTTACGGTAGGGTCCCATTTGTATACAAATATTGCGGTGGATTATTCTATAATCCTGTTTAGTTAAGCTGCTTATCGATATTTGGTTGTTTGGCCAACATATTTTACAAAAGTTGCAGCCATATATATTATTGTGTTCCAGAATAATTGCGATGAAATATGAAAGGATAACCATTTAATAAAAAAATTATCTAACTTTAATCTTATTTACCAAATAGATTAATAGACTTTTCATAATTTGATTTTCACAACAGCTTAAAAAAAATAAGCGCAGCACAACAACGGTAAGCTGAGCCAAAAACCCACTAGGGTAATTTTTGATGAAAACCTGCAAAATCTAGGTTAAGAGCTCCAAATAAAGTGGATGGATTCTTCTTCGTAGCAGTGGGAGCATAAAAGTGTGTTAGTCTTAATTTGGGTCGAAACTCCGATGGAAAGAGTAGCAAATATCCTTATTTCAAATGAACTATATTAGAATTTAATATCATATTCATGTTGGAATTGAAAAACATATAAATAATTCAAATAAAGTATTTGGGTTTCACACAAAAATACATGAATTGTTGAAGGATATATATTCTTTTATAGAGTAACAAGGGAAAGAGAGAAATGGGAATTTGCCATGCTTGGATGGGATTTTGAACTAAACCTAAAAACAATCCCTTACCCAAGCTGGAATTTTGGACATAAATGGCATTGTTCATCACCAGAATTCCAATTTTAGCCCCCAAACAATAGAATTTTCATTTCTAGCCCCCTCCCGACCGCACGATTTCCCTGAACATGACACGTGGCAGATCGTGCGGTCCCGGACCGCACAACCACTGTTCATCCGAGTCGTGCGGTCCCTGACCGCACGATCACGCGTGAATAGTGGAAATGGTGCGCTCGGGTACTGCATGATCACTGTGCACGTCGCATCGAACCGTCGAAAGTGTCGTCAGATTCCCTCCGCCCATGGCTTTGGCTGGCTTTTTGCGTGCTGCCATGCGCCTGTGCCTTGCTCTTTTGTTTTTGTATTGCATGGCATGCACACGCGCCAACTCTTCGCGCATGGTTTGGTTGTTCCCATCTGCGTTGTATCCAAATGAGTGAGCTGAGTGCGGCATAAAAGGGTTCGGACAGCTGCATTTAAGGGTTTGCACAGTAGAAGCTTAGCCAGAGCAACAAAACTGTAGAGCAAGAGAGGGAGGGAAGTGAAGGAAGTAACGAGTATGAGCATAAGATTTTGAGTCATTTTTGTTTGGAATCAAAAGTTTTGGCAAGTGTGAAAGTTGTAGATCACCTCGTGAGCTTCAAAAAAAGGTAAATATCATCTCCATGCGTCTATAATCTTATCGTACTAATTAGCCTGTAACTAGCGTAAACGTTCTTTATGGAGTTGCTACATGTCATTTTTTGATAAAATGTTTGTAGTTGTAGTGTATTGTATTTTATATTTTATGTGAAGAAATTTTGTACTGCTGTTGTAGTGAGTGTAGATGGTGTAAGTGTTAGAACAAGCGTTAAAAGAATGGTTGGTTTGATGTGAAGTAATTGTATTTGTATGTGGTAGCACGAGTTGCCATATTAGAAACAAAAAAGTCATAGTTAGTCGGATTAAGAAAAAAGTGGACAGTATTGTTGGGTGCTCCATATGTGAAGCATGACTCGTTGTTGGGTGCTAGAAATAAAGAGCAAGTAACTGTGAATGAGTACATTAAAATTAATTTAGGAAAATTGTAATGTAAAATAATTGTGAACTCGATTGTAACTACATTTCAATGATGTCATTGTCAAGCACACTGCTAGTCGGAAGGGCCACTTGCATAGCTACTGTTACTTATTCACTTCTATGATGTACAATGGTTTCAATTACAATTTTGTGTTTTTCTTTTCTCAAATTTTCTGTTCAGATTTATTCATTAAATTGCATGTACTAATTACAGGATAGAAGCCTTTCAAGTGGCATATTTTTCCTCAATTTACTTAGTTCTGTGGAGCCTCGAGTTGTGAATTGGAGTCTTGTAACCAAAGGAGAAAAGGTTAATGTCTCATGTCTCTTATACTCCTACAAATTTCCCTAGTCCCCCATTATTCATATTTCCCTCAGTTCTTATATATATAGAATTATGATCCTCCATCTCCTCAATGAAACAAAAGCTAGCACACCCAAATTCCTCAGGTCTTTTTTTCGTAGAGAAATTTCTTAGGTCTTACAATTGGTTTGAATTATATCCCATTATTGTACTTGTTGTATTCTATCCTTATATGTAACAACGTTTTGTATTCATGTTTGCTAATTCTTGTAGCCAAAATAACTGAATTGAGTAATAGTATGGCGTACATATTAGATCTTGTTGTGCATGTTTGTGAGAGCTTGCTTCTATAAATAAAAGATTAGGAAAAAAATTATTTATTTCATTTACATAAGAATTCATAAGTAAAAAATGATGAAAAATGAGTAGTTGGGTTGGTGAATTAACTAGAAGAATAATAATACAAATTAGGAGAGAAATTTGAAAAAAAATGTAATTTATTTTTCACGAAAATTTGGAAGTAAGATCCGTAAATTAGAGAATTGGAAAAAGTACATTACATTACTAATTTGATTTATATAGGAATTTGTTAGCGCACTCCATAAATGAATTAAAAATTAGATTTACAAATAAAAAAAGTACAATTCATATTTGTATGGGATAGGTAGAACAACGAAATTAAGATGGAAATATTACGCTTGTATGTGGTAGGCGGTAGCTGTTGTATTATAGTACACTTGTTGCATGTTATATATGCTAAGAGGGTTCAGTATGGACTTATGTTAGGAACGTCATGGGTGACATCAAGCGGTAGTTAGGACCGAAATCCTCCCTCCTTTCCACGGGAAGGACTTCCTTTGGTGACCCAGCTTCGACTGGTCCCTCGGCTTCCGTCATGGTATGTTTCTGCACGACAGAGAAGGTACTTCTTCGTTCAATTTACAGGGTTCTCTGGTCCTACTGTCATGGGACCCCAACCGTGCTTTTTATATCAAACGAGAGAAACTTAGTGCAGTGACCACATAACGAAAGAGGTCAGCTTTGTGCAGAGACTTGACAAAAGAGGGCAGCTTTTGTGCACAGACATGATAAAAAGGT
Source organism: Dendrocalamus sinicus (assembly GCA_036346575.1). Classification (NCBI taxonomy): domain Eukaryota; kingdom Viridiplantae; phylum Streptophyta; class Magnoliopsida; order Poales; family Poaceae; genus Dendrocalamus; species Dendrocalamus sinicus. The sequence continues at coordinate 7,188,957 of CM070671.1, read as the reverse complement.
CAGCTTTACGCAGTGACATGACAAAAGATGGCAGCTTTGCGCAGAGACATGACAAAAGTGGGCAGCTTTGCGCAGTGACATGACAAATGATGTCAGCTTTGCCTAGAGAAATGACAAAAGAGGTCAGCTTTGTGTAGTGACATGACAAAAGAGGTCAGCTTTGCGTAGTGACATGATAAAAGAGGACAGCTTTACACAGAGACATGATAAAAGCGGGCTGCTTTGCGCAGTGACATGACAAAAGAGGTCAGTTTTGCCCAAAGACATGACAAAAGAGGTCAGCTTTGTGCGGTGATATGACAAAAAAGGGCAGCTTTGCGCAGTGACATGACAAAAGATGGCAGCTTTGCATATAGACATGACAAAAGAAGGCAGCTTTGCGCAGAAACATGACAAAAGAGGGCAGTTTTGCGTAGTGACATGACAAAAGAGGGCAGCTTTGCCCAGAGACATGACAAAGGGCCTGTTCTTTACGTCACAAGCCGACGGCTTTTGACTTTTGCTACAGTACCTAACTTTCAAACGGAGTATTTTCTCAAGACGGGGTCTACAAGTTAAACGATCTACACGTTAAAAGCCCAACATCCGTACCAACTAAAATCGCAAGTGAGTATCTGTCTCTCGTAATCAGTCACCAAACACCAAAATTCAAAAATTTCAGCCAAAAGCCAAAAGTCGCAAATTAAAAAAACGAGGCCAAAAGAGGGCGACTTTGCGCAAATGACATGACAAAAGAGGGCAGCTTTGCGCAGTGACCAAAAATAAATCACATCATGCCTACCCTTTGGCTTATAAAATGAGGTGGAATGCATCTGCGAGAGAATACTACACAACCTAACACTACATCATACCTTCCTTTGCGAGGGGAGAAGAAAAAATGGGACAAAATGATGAAGCAATGGGAGGAGACTCGCAACCTAGCAAGGTCTGCTGCGGCTCGCGAGGAACAAGCAAGGGCTACTGCGGCCAGGGCCAAACAAGTGGAGCGTGCCACGATGTCACACCCCCCTAACAAAGCCCCCCTAGGAGCATGTCCATACTAAACGTTCCAACTGATTGTTGTAGACTCCAAACAAAATAAATTACATGTAAATATATGTAATATTTATAATTACAAAAAATTTGCACAACTAAATACTATCAAAACAAAAATACAAAATTTATACCTCATTTTGTGCACACGGTAGCTAATCGATAAAAGGACAGGCATGTACAATATACATGAAGATCGTGTGGTCGGCAACCGCACGACTCGGGGTGCTACAGTGGTCGTGCGGTCTTCAACTGCACGATCAGGCTATGCACAGTAGTTGTGCAGTCAGGGACCGCACGATTTCGGTGTCGTGTGCTCCCCGACTGCACGATTGACACATGTCGCGTTCAGAAAAATCATACGGTCAGAAGGGGGCTAGAAATGGAAATGCTGTTGTTTGGGGGCTAAAATTGGTATTCTGGTGATGAACAGTGCCATTTATGTCCAAAATTCCCCAAGCTGTCCCTTAGATAAGAAAAGTATGGTGCTCAATCCTACAATATAAAAACTACTAGAAACATTTTTTTAAGGGTCCCACTCCTATGAAATTCTGACGACTCGTGTCTTAAATCATTTGGCTTCATGCGAATTCCATACCTTCGCTTCCAACAAATTAGGGTCTGTTTGGATCTCTGAATTGAATTGAGTTTGTGGAATTTGAGTCCCAATTCAAATACAAGTTGAGTTGGATTCGGGCTGCACTTCAATATTTTGAAATGTGTAATACACTTAAGAAGACTTGTTTGGTTGCCAAAGAATTTATGACCTGGAAATGGAATAATAGTGAAATTATAAATCTCGTTTGGTTGCTAGAGAAATTGCAAGTCCTGAAATTGACATTGGCATGGACAATATTTTCACTAAGTCATCAAGCACCTTTGTCGGGACTCAGGAGTTCATCTGCGAGCGATAAGGTAGTCATCAACACCTTGCCGATGGGCGGTTTCGTCAAGAGCTCATCGATGGGCAGAGGGGAAGTCATTTGCGCAATGAACGGATATGCATGGAAGAGTGGTGGTAGCGCAGAGCTTAGCATCCAGCAGAACAAGTAGTCATCGGGAGCTCGTCAGAGTGGAGGAAGGACTCCAGTCTAGCAGATCGTGTGAAAATAGCACACCCGCAAGTGTACGAATTGCCACCGAAATAGCGGCGAGTATCGTGTTCTCCACAAAGACTAGACTGAGGCTACTGGTGTTCAGCTAAAGCTAGGTCGAGGGATAAAACAGAAATCTAAACCTAAAACGACTATCGAATTGACTGAATGAACTAACTAACGAAAACAATTACACAAACCCTAAATCGTACGGATGAAACGACGAACGAACAAACAAACACACAAACAAACAAAGGATGATGGGATGAACGACCATATGAATAGACGTCGTACGACTGAACGAACTATACGACAACTGACTACATAGATGAACACACACAACTACCAATCGACTACCTAACTACCTACTGACCACAAGACAGAATGAGAAAGTCTCTACTTCATAGGCGCATACGCTGTGTCTCTACTTCGTAGGCGCATACGCCGAGTCTTCTAAGAGTTCACTCAAATCCAAACAAATCATACGTAAGATCGATATTAAAACATCGACAACAGTAATTAAGAACTTAAACAAAGGGGAGGGGAGTTGGTGATAAACCGAGAGGAGCAGGGGGAAGCAGAGAAAGCCGAGGTGAAGTCAGTGAATACATAGAAGAGACCGCAATGGAGATTGCTGGTGTTGATGTCGGTGCAGCAAGAGGTAGGCATGTAGAGGAAACAGCAGCAGGTCACTGAGGTCAAAGAAGATAGGGGTCAGTGGTGAAGAGCAGATGGCGGCGGCGCTAAGGTAGATGAAGGTGCTGATGGGTCGGCAAGCTGTGGGTGAGTGAGGAGAGGAAGGAGGAGCAAAGGGGAGGCAAGGGAAGAAAGAGAGACGCCGGAGAGAGGTGCTAGGAGGAGATTAAAGGAGGGTGGTGGAAGGTGACGGGAAGTGGTAGCGGTCGTCGGCAAGCTGGCCCAGCCTCGCCAGCGCTGGAGCAGAGGATGGGGGAGGAGAGTAAAGGGGGTAAAGGAAGAAGTAATGCCGGGCTCGAGAAATTTGGGGACGGTGGCTAGGGATTTGAGGACAGGATTGGGGAATGGCTATTTTACGATTTAGTCTTTGAAGATTTCTAGAATTACAAATAGGTCCTTCCCTAATATGATTTCTGCTGCCCTATCCCCTTTGGAAGTCTAATTTCTTCGCGGTTTGATCCTACACGTCCATGATGACCGCACATTTGTATAGAGCAGTCATGGTAGTCCATATTTGTCGTTTATGCACCTCAATTGCACCGGCCTGCAGAACAATTACCAAAAATGTAAAATGGTCCATTTTGCGCAATTAATTATAGATAACGTGTAAATGCTGATAGATGATCCTGAAATGCGAAAAATAATAGGGTAAAATGATAGAAAAAATATGTGCAAATATGATGTATATCACCAGTCGACAGCCATGATGTCAAGGTGTGCCAGGGATATGACGAAGAAGAGGTCACGATGCTGGCTACAAGCAAGAAGACGCAATGGCGACACCCGAGATGGTGGAAGAAGTGGTGGCAGCCGGAAACTAGAAATAAGCTGTGGTGGCTGACGATGAGGGAGAAGTAGCGGAAGAGTTCTATGATGGCATCCCTCTTCCCTAGCACTGCTCCTCACCTCCACAATCGCCATGGGAAACTCTTGATTTTTCTTCCTTGTGTTCAGATCTGAACGCCGAAGGTGGCAGTGTTCCTCGACGACAGCTAAGGTCATTGGGAGCTCGTTGATGGTGTGGAGGGTCTCACCGGTGCATCACGGGAGTGGGTCATTGGGAGCTCGCTTGCGGTGTCGATGGTCAATGAGATATCGCCATCACCGGCAATGGCTAGAGTTTGCCTGCGAAGAGGAAGGGGATGGAGAGGATAGCCATGTCCATGGAGGCAAAGACTTCTAAGCTTCGAAGGTACTTTGTGAGATTGGTCACAAGCTCCATTTCCACCGATTCATAGGGGAATAGGTTGAATTGTGGGAGGCCCCATTTAGTTATGCTCCAATTCATGTGGAAATGGGCTATAATTCTAATTTCAGTTCCAGAGTGCATCGAAACAACAAATATTCAGAAGATCAAATTCCAATTCTCCAATTCCAGAGCTAATTCTGAGAACCAAACAGGGTGTTATATGAACTAATTTTGAAACAATACCTTTATAGGATTGGTTATGTTGGGATTAAATATATTTTTGGTCTATCAACTCTTACTCTCATTTAGTATTCGTCCCTCGTTTATGAAATCGGATAAAGCACGTCCTCCAACTATCAAAATCAAAGCACATCATGTCTAAAGCTGGTTTTTGTGGGTAGTTTTGATTTACATGGTGATGGCTGGATCCTCATTGGTATATTCTTGTCCTGTAGGCAACGGTCCCACATGTTAATGACAAAAAATACCCTCTCTCTTTCTCTTCATCTTCTTCCTTGTACTCTCTCTCTCTCAGTGAAGCCGAAGAGTTGCAGTGCGATGCCCTTGACGGCCTCACTGAAGTAGGAGTCGTGCGTGGTGGTGGCAGCGGGGGGTGGTGATGGTGGGGTTGAGGGAGGTCTTAAAAGATGAGGAAGCAGAGGTGATGTTCACTAGATGGCAGATCTAGAGGCGATGAGCTCACGCACACTGAATCCAATCCACCTTTTTCGAAGGCAGCGACATTGGGGAAGTTGGATGCTACAATAGAGTACTCCTCGACAAGGGCTGCGACGGGGTTGGCCAGGTCTAGCACTACTGGTGACAAGAAAGAAGGTCAGCTGCGCCACCTCGTCGCCAGCCTGAAATGGCACCACCTCCTTGTCCAGTGACATGAGTTGCGCCATGACATCCTCCCTTGCCGGGGGGTGTGCCACCACCTCCTTCCTCGTCGACCATGGCGCCGCTGTCACACAAGGAAGAAGAGAGACTGAGAGAGAGATAGAGGGAGAAGGCCATCGCAATCACCTATTTTGGCCACATCGGATCTGACTTGGCAAGCTACGTGGGTCAAAGTGGTCAAAACCTCTGTTCCCCATATGGAAGAGTTTAAGTGCTCTGGTTTTACCGGTTGGAGAATGGATTCCATCCGGTCTTGCAAATAAAGGACGAAAACTAGAGCAAGAGCTGAGATAACAAATATATACTTAATCCGTTGTGTTACATACACTTAGTTACAAAAAAGTTTTAAAACTCATTTTTGCCATTCCCTGCCACTCCCACTCGATTAGTACATGGTGCAAAAAGCATGCGTAAGTTGCATAAATTACGTACACATTCACCATAATCGATCATCCAAATGGCTATGGTCCACACTTTTAGTTACAAAAGTTTTAAAACATTTTCCTACCCAATATTTTCCCGTTTCCCGTCGCTCCCACTCGTAAGATTAATAGTGAATAGTGGGAAAGTGTATGAAATTGCATAAATTATGTACATGTACTATAATCACTCTCATTGTAAAAATAACATTTTGCAGCTAAGTCAACAAGATTTGTAGCAGATGCTCTCTGTATTAAGTAATTTAGTTCCTGCGAGCTTAACAGAATGGTAAAGTGGAGTTACATGCTTACGGGACATCGGAGTTATCTTGCGAAGACACGTAGTTGTTGCCTGCTGCTACTTAAAAATATGAGTTGATGGTGTTGTATTCTCACAACCTTCTACTACTGCGTAAAAGAGGGAATTAATGAATGATACGTTCATCCATCTCCATCACGCCGATATATGAGTCGCAAGATGCTCCTGTTTCCTGCGTCCCTTATTTTGCTTATCTTTAACATAGTTTTATACACTACTACAGAAAAGATCATCACAAACGGTTCGAAAACGTCATCACAGACGGTTTTGTGAACCGTCTGTATTTATGAGTCAGTGATAATCGAAGTTATCACAGAGCGGTTTCGAATCGTCGTGATTATGAGATATCACGACGGTTTTTCATTAAAACCGTCGTGATATCTCATAATCACGACGGTTTTTAATGAAAACCGTCAGGATACATATCACAGACGGTTTTTACTTAAAAACCGTCTGTGATATTCGTTCCTTCTAAATCAAAATCTATTTCTGTTTATTGGCTAGCCTCAAGAAATGCTAGCCATGCCCTCTGAAACAAGCAGATAATCACAGACAAAAAACATACAATTCACAGATAATCAGGAAATGTAAGCATATACATGACAGTAAGCAACTAACAGTAAGCATATACATGACGGTAAGCAACTAACAGTAAGCATATACATAACAGTAAGCAACTAACAGTAAGTATATACTAACAACATCAAGCATCAACCCTAAACCCTAACAGTAAGCATGAAGCTCGGGGAGGGTTTTGATGACCTTAGGGTTTTGGTGACGGAGGAGGAGGCGGCGACAGAGGAGGAGGAGGCGGCGGCGACGGAGGAAGAGGAGGCGGCGACGCAGGAGGAGGCGGCGGCGGTGACGCAGGAGGAGGAGGCGGCGACGGAGGAGGAGGCGGCGGCGACGGAGGAGGAGGAGGCAACGGGCTCGGGGAGGCGGCGACGGAGGAGGAGGAGGCTGCGGCGACGTCTTCGTCCGGGGAGGCGGCCGGTGAGGGCTCGGGGAGGCAGCCGGCGAGGGCTTGGGGAGGCGGCGGCGACGACGGGCTCGGGATTTAGATCTAGATCGAATAACTGCAGCGCACACGGAAAACCCTAGCGAGATGGTATATATAGGGAGGTTATCACAGACGGTTCTGAACTTAGAACCGTCTGTGATATTGTTGGACCGAAATGGCGACAGAGGGGGGGTGAATGTCACTTTCTAAAAATCAAATTCGCTCCTCAAGTACCCACACTTATACTTCTTCTCCAATAGCTATGGAAGCTATGAAGGTAGAAGATATGCACTTACTGGAAGTCAAGGCAACAAGGAAAAACCAGATTCAGAAAGAAGCAGTCAAGAAAAATAAATTCAGAGCAAATCTGACTGCAAGCGGTAGTACCGTTGAAACGAGCGGTAGTACCTCTAGGCGGCAGTACCGCTATGCCGAGCGGTAGTACCTCTTACCGTTCGGACCGTCCGAACGTTTCCTTGCTGCCGATCGGACTGGTCCGAACAAAACCGGTAGTACCGCTAGGACGAGCGGTAGTACCTCTCGAGGAGTGGTAGTACCTCCCGGGAAAAACAGCAAACAGGATTTTCAGGGAACTGAGAAATTCGCAAGGATTCTTGGATTCTTGGCTTGGGAAACTTTGAGGATAGCTAGGGAATACTCCCAGAAGAATAAGTCAAGAGCCAAAAACAAGAAACCACTCCAAGAAGCAAGAGTTTCAGATTATGGGTAAAAATCTGAAATTTTGCATGACCCGAGCCAAAAATCAAATTACTCCTCAACCTTTGATCCTTTGGCCATGAAACTTTGAGGATAGCTAAACGATAGCCTCTGGACTCTAGGTACCAGGTTTCATGCCATCTCAAAGAAGGAAACAAGATTTTGACCAAAACCCTAGAAATACAAAACAAGAACAGGGGAGGCTCAAAAATGAAAATATGAAATTAAACCAAGTTTGCTCCTGGGAAACTTGATCAAATGATCTTGAGGCATCACCCCAACATAGAGCAACCCATTTTGGGCCTTCCCAGCAAGAAAGAACAAGAAACCAAGAAAGTCAAGAAATCAACAGAGAGGAGCATCGAAGAGAAAAACATGAACAGAGTGACAAGAACCGAATCAATCTCAAACTCCACCATCTCATATTGATAACGAGGAAAGGAGATACATGATTGATACAAGAGGAATGATTACAAGCCACTCAATCCATCCTCTCCCTCTCAAGCTCAAGAACACAAGCCCTCTACATGTTTCTTGGAGAGACACACTCTGGAAACCATCGAAGGGGACACAGAGGGAACACAACTCTGCCTCCACCAACAACTCTCAACCACTAAAGCCTAAAGCCAAAATAAACTCTAAAGCCTATTTTGACTAAAGGAAACCCTAAAATCCCTTCAAGTGTTCAAGTGTGCATGCAGCCCCTCCAACCTATTTATAGCCCACGGCTAACGGGTCTCCGCCCCGTTACGCCCGCTAAATCCAACGGAGCCCGCTCCCGCTTGTGCAGCCTTGCGAAATTCCCGTTTCGCCCCTCCTGCACCTTCCGGGAAGCTTCCGCGCTCCTTGTCTTGCACGCTCGCAACCACCTCGAGTCCACGTCGTCTTCGACACATCCTCGACCGTTCGACCTCGGCGCCACTGCGCACTAGTCCGGTCCACCGTGTCTCGCCACGACTCGCGATGTCCTGCAACCACGGACAAGAAACACATCAAATAGCACCGCTCGATACATGAAAGCGTAAATGGTATAAACACACCATACTTACACACACTGAAGTCAAAACCTGTCGAATCATCGGAATATGCATCCTAACCCGTTTGACCAGGAATGACCAAGTCCGACCGAGCCCGTCGCACCATGCAACGACTCGACTCCGAACCACTCAAACCAAACTCGACTCTCATAACCCGTTGTCAATTACTCATCATACGGGATGACCTCCACATGGTCAATACACATATACATTTTCACATATACATTTTGTCACACATTTTCACATATACATCTCAAAATTGACTACATCACACATTTTCACATATACATCTCAAAATTGACTACATCACACATTTTCACATATACATCTCAAAATTGACTACATCGCATATTTTCACATATACATCTCAAAATTGTCACACATTTTCACATATACATTCTTATTGTACTTACTTATTTCCTTTAAAAATTAGCCCTTCATCATGACCAATGCGTACGTAACTAGTTTCGTCACGTTGTTCATCGTCGACCCTTATGCCATTTCCAGAAGGAGGTAACTCGTCAAATTGATTGTATTTCTCCTCGTCCACTACATTCTCCACTCCGACAATTTTCCTTTTTCCATGAAGAACTACATGGCGTTTCTTATTTGCCGGGTCGGTTACATAGAAAACTTGAACAACTTGATTGGCGAGTACGAATGGTTCGTCTTTGTACCCGACACGTTGGAGGTCCACGGTCGTGACACCGTATTTGTCAACCTTCACTGTGGGAGATGCACCCAACGGCAAAAATAAGGGGATCTTGAAAACCACATAGTCGAGCTCCCAAATCTCTTCTATGAAGCCATAGTACAAGTTTCTCGACCCATCGGTCGAATGCATCTATGCGGACACCGCTGCTCAGTTAGTGCTCTTGACATCCACGAGGCTCGCAGATAGAATGTGTACCCATTTATGTCATATCCTTGCCATGTCGAATGGTAAATGTCGGCCCTTTGCCAACCATGTCGCCTCTCTCGGCGAGCTCCTAGCGATTTGCTCCTTCAACCATTGGTTGAACCGACGGTTGTGTTGCCTCATGATCCAAACATCCGGCCGCTCCGGATTCTTGCCGAAGCACATCCTTGTCTTTGGTCCACATAAGCGCCACTTCAATCATGTGTTGCAACACCGTGAAATGGGCTTGAGTATACGTGTCCATATCCGGAGTGATTGCTTTCCTTCCGATAGTTCCGAGACCCTTCACCTCCCCTCATGACGAGATTGAGAGACACCTAACGGTTGAATCGAGCCATATAATCGACACAAAACTCAATGACCTCTTCGCTTGCATAACCTTCGACGATGTCGCCTCCGTAGAGAACGATTCCGTCGTAGGACTTGAGAATTCCATGAACCTCTCAAATGGGTACATGCTACGTAGGAATACTGGCCCGCACATTTTTATCTCCCACACAACATGAACAATGAGATGGACCATGATATCGAAAAACGAAGGAGGGAAATACATTTCAAGGTGACATAGAGTCATCACCACCTCGTCCTGCAGAGCATCTAGTCCTTCGGGATCGATGACCTTCTGAGCAATTGTGTTAAAGAAATAACATAGCCTCATGATTGTCTCTCGGACTTTGATTGGCAAAATATTTCTAATTGCAATAGGGAGTGTTGTAGGGGTGGCCCCCACCTAAGCCCAGTAGGCCTGTTAGAAGGATGTAAGACCCAAAGTGGGACATGTATAATGACATGTGTACCCCTGGGGGGAATACTCACGTGTAAGGGTATAATTGTAAAAGCGCCCCTCATGTGGATGTATATATGTAACACAAGCCATGGGGGAGAACCCCTAAGCCATTCATTTTACTCAACTCCCCACTACCATACTCTCTCTCTGTTTGGTCTGTAACCACAACAGTTGGCGCCGTCCGTGGGGAGGACAAGAGCAAGCCTCCAGATCTGAAGGGGGATGGCACCAAGGAAAGCTTCAACGTCGGTGGCAAGGGAAAAGGAGGTGGAGGCGGCGAAATCTTGCGTCAATACCAAGGCTTCGGCTCTGGTGATTGCGGGTGTGGATGGCGGCGCGGATGTGACGACCGTGAGCACCGGCATCCACGACGTGACGCCCGACTCCGCCACCACCACCCCGAACACCAACCCCAGCGGTGACAACGCAGGCGCGTTCACGTCTTTACTCAGCGCGGGAGCGGCCGGCGGTCCCGGCGGCGACGCGCTCGACCCCGACACCACCACCCCAACCACCAACCCCAGCGGTGACAACGCAGGCGCGTCCACATCTTTACTTGGCGCGGGAGCGGTCGGCGGTCCCGGCGACAACGCGCGCTTCGTCTCCAGCTCCGGGGTCCTCCGCGCCAACGTCGCGGGCAGATCCGGCGCGCAGACCGTGCTCGCCGCCGTCCCGAGCGTGTCGGTGGCCCCAACCACACCCACGGTGGAAACAGCCCTGCTGGCGGCCCTCAGCGCATGCCAACGGAGCCGGACCTCCGCGAGTCAGTGCGGGACAGACAAGAGGCTTGGAGCCGACGCGCAACACTGGGGGCGCCGTCTCAGCCCACCTCGGAGAGGGCGAATAGCCGCGACGCCAATACGCCCAGTCGCGTTCCCCTACGGCGCATAGACCCGGAGTCCCCGCTCTCCGTGGACCTGCAGCAAGCGACGTGGCCCGAAGACTTCAAGTTCCCGAGCGTCGTCGAAGCCTATAAGGGTGACTCCGACCCACGCGAGTTCGTATGCGTGTATGAGACCGCCATCGAAGCCGCTGGCGGAGACGACTCTACGAAGGCAAAAGGACTCCCCCTCGCGTTGCAAGGAGCGGCGCTGTCCTGGTTCTTCACCATCGAACCGCAGTCCATCTGCACGTGGGAATAGATCCGCGATCGGCTCTACAACAATTTCCAGGGAAGATACGTCGAGCGTATCGATGCGGACCGGCTCTTCGCAGTTAAACAGAAGCCCGAGGAGGGGCTCTGGACCTACTTTAAACGCTTCGCCAAGGTACGTTGCCAAGTCAGGGACGTTAGCGAGGCAACCGTTATCAACTCAGCGATACAAGGTCTCCGCCCGGGACCGCTCGCTGAGCATAGCGCGCAGAAGCCGCTCAAGTCGGAGGCAGAGCTCTTCGACAAAATGGACGCGTACGCCCGAGCCGAGGAGGACACGCGGGGGCGCAGCGGCACCGACTCCGACGCCGGGCAAATGGAGGACGGGTCGCAAAGGAGCAGCGCAAGAGACAACCTGAGGACGAAGCACAGGAAAGTGGCTGTGGGCGACACTCGTGAGCCCGTCGACGACGGGGTACACCAAACTTCACCAGCGACAGCCGTCGGCTCCGGCGTAACCGGCGGAGACTCCGCAAGGCCCGCCACATCCTCGCTGCGCAAGGCGTCCCCCGGGAAGCCGCGCTAATCTCGCGCGTCGGAGGGGGGTGCGAAGGAGGCCGCGATGAGAAGCCGCGTGCGGAGCAGGAACTCCTAGAATACGGCAGATGGTGCGAGGTGCACGGTTATGGGGGCCACTTCACGCGAACATGCACCAAGGTTGCGGTGTTACGGCAAGCGGTGGCCCCTGTATGGGCCTCGGAGGCACGGACCCCCGCAATAGCCCACGTACAGCGTACGCAAGGCAGTTCCTTGCGTGCTGGGTCCCCTGGAGGGACCCAGCGCCGGGGTATTAATGTCATCGTCGGAGGCTCTTCGTCGAGCACTTCCCCGACGCAACTTCCTCTGCGGGCGTCCCATCGCAGCATCACCTTCACGTCAGCCGATGCCCAGGGCGTGGAATTCCCCCACCAAGATCCTTTGGTCATCCAGGCCGGCATTACAGGTTGCGACGTCAGGCGTATCCTCATTGACGGAGGGAGCTCCGCAAACATTTTGTTTGCGGAGGCCCTTGATCGTATGGGAATACCTCGGAGCCGGTTAGAAGCTTCGCAAGCCCCCCTCTAGGGCCTCGGAGGGCATCCTTTGAAGGCTCTGGGTCAGATTCGCCTCCAAGTCTCCTTATGCCAGGCCGACAATGCTAGGACTGAAGATGTTGTCTTCGACGTCGTGGATGTCTCGTACCCGTACAACGCTATCCTGGGCCGACCTGCCATCAACTCCTTCGAAGCGGTCCCACACTACGCATTTTTATGCATGAAGCTCCCAGGACGGCGGGGCATTATCACCCTCTTCGGCGATTAGGACATGGCTCGGAGCATCGAAACCAAAGCTGGACGCTTGCACCGCAAGGTGCACGCCCTCACCGACAAAAACCAGGTGGACACGCCATCCGCTCCGGGATGGACACCCAAGCCCCACCCGGAGGGAGGCGTGAAGAAGGTGCCGCTCCAGGCGGACGGACGCTTCGTATCCATAGGCGAGGGCCTCCCTCCGGACGTGGAGCAAGACTTACTCCGAGTCCTCCAGGCCAACATAGACTTCTTCGCGTGGTCCCCGGAAGATATCAAAGGAGTGGACCGCGCCCTCATCGAACATAACCTTGCGATCCGCCCTGACGCCAAGCCCGTCAAGCAGAAACTTCGTCATATGTCCATTAACAGGCAGCAAGCGGCCAAGGTGGAGGTGGCAAAGCTCCTTGGCGGGGTCATCGCGAGTTCAACATCCGACCGCTCGCCAATCCGGTGTTGGTCAAAAGGCGTGGCGCTTAGGCGCATGTGCATCGACTTTACCGCCCTCAACAAGGCATGCCCGGCGATTACCCTCTGCGCGCATCGATCAATCGGTCGATGCTACCGCTGAATGCGAGCTCATGAGCTTCTTGGGCGCCTACTCCGCTACCACCGGTCTACATGGCCAAGGATGGCGAGGATAAAACCACTTCATTCGCCGGTGGGGACCTTTTGCTTCGTAAGGATGCCCTTCGGCTTGAAGAACGCGGGCGCAACCTTCACCCGCCTCGTCGCGCTGGCCCTGGCCGTCCAGCTGGGAAGGAATGTGGAGGCCTACGTGGACGACGTGGTAGTAAAAACCAGGCAGCTCGCCTCCCACGGCTAAGATCTTCAGGAGACTTTCGATAACCTCAGGAAGGCGGGCATTAAACTCAATCCGGACAAGTGTGTCTTCGGTGTATCCGGGCGGGGCATTCAAGCGAACCCTGACAAGGTTGACGCTATCCTGGGCATGGAACCTCCCAAGGCGACGGGAGGTCCAGAGGTCGGGCAGCCGCATGGCGGCCTTGAGCCGCTTCCTCTCGAGCGGCGGGCGGGGCTTACCATTTTCAAGACTCTCGCGGTTGCGGCGGGTTTCATTGGGACGACGATCGCGCGCAACGGCCTTCGGCGACCTCAAGAAACACCTCGCAACCCTTCCCACTGGTGGCCCCAGCACGAGGCTCCCCTTCGCTCTACCTCTTTGCCTCGCAACGGCGATCGGCGCCGCCCTCGTCCTCGAAGAGGGCGTGCTCAGCCACCAGATGTACTTTGTCTCGAAGCCCTCCAGGGCGCCAAGACGCGATATACCGAGCTCGAGAAGTTTGCTTACGCGCTGGTCATGGCTTCAAGAAAGCTCCGGCATTACTTCTGGCGCACCGATAACGGTGCCATCCTCATTCCCTCGGCGAGATGCTTTGCATGCAAGGAGTCCACGGGCTGAATTGGTAAATGGGCGGCGAGCTAGCCCCATTCTCCTAACATACGCCTCTCGAACGGCGATCAAGTCTCAAGTTCTGGCGGACTTCCTCGCGGAATGGACCCATCCAGCTCAGCCCGCACTCCAAGTCGAAGACCCGGTGTGGACGCTCAACACCGACGGAGCGTACGGGGTCACAGGCGCAGGGGTGGGCGCCGTTATCACCACACCGAGGCGCGCTGTTGTACACGCAGCGCTGGTGGTCCCGCCATGAACAACACGGCCGAATACGAGCGTTACTCTTGACCTCGGGAAGCTCAAGCGATGGGAGCAAGGCGAGTCCTCGTCATGCACCGATTCCGCTTAGTGGCGGGCCATGTGGACAAGTCCTACCAAGCCAAGGACCCGGAGCTAGCCAAGTACCTAGCAGCTGCATGAGCGAAGGAACGGCACTTTTTGGGTGTCACGGTGAAGGCCATCCCTCAAGTAGACAACGAGCAAGCTGATGTCCTGGCCAAGGCTGCTAGTCAGCAGCTCCCAATTCCCGAAGAGGCATTTTACAAAATCACGCGGCCAAGCGCCATAGCGCAGATAATCGGGATCGGCCCTCGTCCACGAATCACCCAAATAGGTGATGGCGGGAACCCTTTCGCTTTCTGCGAGGCACCGCGGAACCGGATGATCCTCCGAGCTCGGCGTTTGCAACACCACGCTAGGTCCTTCCAGTGCTCGACGGGTGCTTTACAGAAGGGGTTCGCGCACCGCTCTGCAGTGCCTCCGCGCGAAGAAGAAAGCACCTCCTCGCGAGATTCATGCGGGTCTCTATACCGCACCTCCAACCAAGGTCTCGGTGGGCAAGGCATTCGAGCGGGGTTTTATTGGCCAACACCGCCGCGGATGCCCGGGATCTCGTCTTGCCGTTGTCAAGGTTGCCAATGGATGGGAAGGGCTATCCACGGGCCCCCGACAAGCCTCCATCCCATACCCCGGTATGGCGGCGCGCGATGGGGCATCGGCGTCGTGGGACCGCTTCCGGGGCCCCGGAGACTGCGATTCGTCGCGGTTGCTCGAGTACTTCTCCAGTGGCGGAGGCGTAGCTCGCCAAGATTACCTCGGCGCTCTGCGGCGCTTCCTCCTGCGCGAACATCATATGTCGATTCGGCGTGCCCAAGGAGATCCACGATCGACAACGATGCGCATTCGATGCAGCCCCATTCAAAGAATTCTGCGGCAATATGGGCATCACCCTCCGGTTCGCTTCGGTTGGACACCCACAGTCCAACGGGGCGGTGGAGCGGGCAAACGGCGCCATCTCCGCCGCAATCAAGAAGCGCGTCGTCGGGCTACCAAAGGGGAAGTGGCCAGGCGAGCTCCACAGCGTCCTCTGGTCCCTCCGCACAACGGTCACACGCCCAACGGGGTTCACACCTTTCAAGCTCCTCTTCGGTGACGAGGCGGTCACACCTGAAGAAATAAAGGCTGGCTCGCGGTGGGTCCTCGTCCAAGCACCAGACGAGGAATGCCAATTGTCTATGGATCTCCTTGACGGAGACCGAGCAAGCGCAATGCAGCACATCATAAAGTACGCACAGCAGATGGTGCGCGGTCGCAATCGTTCGCTGTACCCGCGCGAATTCAGACCGGGAGACCTCGTCCTTAAGATGGCACTCCACGCGGAGACGGTAGGCAAGCTAGAGTCCAAATGGGAAGGCCCGTACATCGTCGCGGAGGCCCTGCAGAAGGGAGCGTATCGCTTGGCCACCTTGGAGGGGCACACGCTCCGCCACACGTGGAATGCGGACAGGCTGCGGCGGTATTACGCCTAATTCAAGCACACAAGGGCAAGGGCCTCCCACGGCTCCAGCGGACGCAAGCGACTAGCGGTTAGTGCCCTAACCCTTGTAACCGCTCACCCGCGCAAACGGGAATTTAATAAAGTGCATCGTTCATGCAAATTCTCCCGTTTTCATACCAAAGGCGCGCAAAGGATCACCTTCGTGTGCAATGCGCATGAGCATGAATAAAGACGCGCGGGGGGACGCCTCCGCGCGTAGTCTACGGACTCTAAATAAGACGTAGCGTCGAGGTCCGCCTCCTCACGCACTCTACGGAGTATAAATAAGACGTAGCGTTGAGGTTCGCCTCTGCACGCAATTTCACCGCCCGCAACGCGCGGAGGCTCACCTCCGCGCGCAGTCTACGGACTCTAAATAAGACGTAGCGTCGAGGTCCGCCTCCGCACGCACTCTACGGAGTATAAATAAGACATAGCGTTGAGGTTCGCCTCCGCACGCAATTTCACCGCCATCGCAACGCGTGGAGGCTCACCTCATGCGCGATCTCGGACTCTAAATAAGATGTAGCATCGAGGTCCGCCTCCGCACGCACTCCACGGAGTATAAATAAGACATAGCGTTGAGGTTCGCCTCCGCACGCAATTTCACCGCCCGCAACGCGCGGAGGCTCGCCTCCGCGCGTAGTCTACGGACTCTAAATACGACGTAGCGTCGAGGTCCGCCTCCGCACGCACTCTACGGAGTATAAAAAAAGAGACGCGGATGCTATCCCTGCGCACTCTACGGAGTATAAATAAGACGCGAACACCGCGCACGCATAGGTGTTGCCCCAGTGCGTACTCTTCGGAGTATAAATAAGACATGGATGTCGATCCCACGCACTCTACGGAGTATAAAAAAAAGACGCTGATGCTATCCCTACGCGCTCTACGGAGTATAAACAAGACACGAACACCGCGCACGCATGGGCGTTGCCCCAGTACGTACTCTTCGGAGTACAAATAAGACGTGGTCGTTGCACTTCGACTAGGCGCGTGACCCCCCAGCTCACAACATATGACCAAAAAGGGCACGAAAGAGTTGTTGCTTAGCCCAAGTAAGACAGTTGCATTACAGAGGCAGTCAGGTGCACGGCGCAGAATGCGCCAAAACCTCAACTTATTCCTATGAGTCCGCGCCATCTTCGTCGCGACGAATGCCCGCACCGCCCTCGCTGCGCCGAGGGACCTCTTCGAGCCAGCGAAGCACGTCCCCCTCGTTCCGCAGCGTCCGCCGTAAAGCAACCATGGCGGCACCCTCCCCGATGTACTTCCAAATCCGATCATGGAAGTTTCGGGTGGCGGTCGGCGCGCGAACGGCATCGAATATCACCCGGCCGGGCAGCAAGTCAAGCGAGGTTCGCCTCATTGACATGCTCGCACGCCACCGCGCGCAGCAAGCAGTGGTGCCGAAGCCTCGCGGAAGGCGGCGCCGAGCCCTCCTCGATTCGCCCAAGCGTCTCCATCAGGTCCTGGCGGCTATGGGTGGCGTCCTCCACATGCACGGAAAGCTCCTGGAGGGCCCGCTCCAAAGACTCCATCGCACTCCACGAAGAAGCACACGCGTTGTCCCAGGATAACGCCTTCTCAGCAACGGAGGCGGTAAGCTGTTCCTTCTCCGCCTCTAGCGCGGAGACGCGCTGAAGAAGGGTGGTCTGCTACTCCGTCGCAGCGCGTCGAGCCTCCTCCATCGCGTGTTGTGCGGCCAGTGCCGCGTTCTTCGCGTTCGCGCCCACCAAATGCGCGTCATCAATAGCCTCGTCCCGCTCCGCCATCAGCACCCGAATGTACTCGTCCTTGGCGGCGTTGGCGTCGTCCGCGGCGCGCAGCTGGTCCTCCAATGCCCTCCGCTCGCGCGCGCGGGTCTCCTCAAGGGCTTTGCTAATTGCAAGCGTCTACACGAGCGTAACAACAAAGGTTATCCATCAGATAAGCAAGGGATATGCAGCAAGGACAGAGACCATTACCCTCATTTCCGAGGCACCCAGCGCGAGCACCAAAAGGTTGCCCCCGCAGGACTGCAGCGCCTGCCGATCCAGGCGGCTGCTAGCATACTCAGCCACCTCGCTCCAGGCGCGAAGCGCTTCCCACCGAGGGACGAAGTCGGAGACGCCAAGCCCTATAGCCTCCGCCTCGGTGCCTTCGGCACCAGTTGGGGCGCGTGTAGTCCCCTGTTCAACCAGACCGGTGACATCGCGGGCACCCCCATTGCTCGATTCTTGTCCTCATCTGGGAGACCTTGTCTCGCCTGATGTCGACGGAATAAGCGAGCAAATCGAGGAGAGTTTCGCGAAGTCGCAGGAGGAAAACGAACTACACCTACCTCCAGTACCCTCTACCGCGGCCTCCACCTGGGTCATGATCACATCGCTGGCCTGAGGAGCGACAACTCCCCCGGCTTCAGGAGCATCCCCACTAGATGTCAGGACCTCAGTCACTGGGCCTGCCACGCTGAACCAGCCCCTCGAAGGTGGCGGCGACTGCACCCGAGGCTGCTTCGCCCTCAGAGTCGCAGGCGAAGCCTCTGTGGCTACCTTGGCAGCCACGGAAGCCGTCGTCAGAGACAACGCTACGGTCGCCGCAGGAGGTGACGAGGCGTCATCTTCAAGAACAACGAGGCGTGCGCCCGTCGCCCCGCCATCACATAAGGCCTCGTCGGGAGTGCCGTGTCTCCCCGAACCGGTCGATCCGAGCTCAGCGCCCGCCTCGCCCCCATCCTCACGCTCTCGATCGGCGGCACAACCGGCGAGCTGAGGGCGATGGTCTCCGATCGAACCTCGCATCGAGGGGAGGGCGCCACCACCGTCGCGCCGCTCGGCGATTCCGCAGGCACTGGGCGCTCCGGAACGGGAATCTCCAAAACCTCGCATACCCGATTAATCCGCCCTTACTTTGCCAAGGAAGTTGCGGACTCACGGGCCTTGTGTTCCTTCGCCGTGTACGGTCCAAGAAGCGCAACCATGGTGCGTTCCGCATCTTCTAGCCGGCGTACTGCACGCGCAAGCGGAGTACCATACGTAAGGGTGTGCAACCAACCAAGGGGTATTCGGCCTACGGCGAGGATACTTACAGGGTGTGGAGGGCTTATGGAGCGAAGACACCCCCGGGTGGATGCCGTCCTTCCGGTCGGGCCCCGCGCTCGTACTTCGATTACAAGAAAGCGGATACCCCGTACATGGTGAACTCCTCGGCGAGGTCACGCATGTTGAACCGGAGTGCGACCCCAGCAAGTCTCCGCGCCTGTTGCTCGTCACTGGGCCGAAGTGTCACGTCCGGACAACGGTCGAATGATATCGGCCCTCCCCGGCTTCGGAGGCCGCTCGTGCCCGTCACGAGGTAGTAGAACCACCGCCGTGTCCAACCGGACTCACACTTTTCCCACGAAGCCAACGCAGGAAACAAGTGCAAGCACTCCGGCCTCAGCACGAAGTCCACGCCGCGAAGTTGATCGCCCCCTTCCACTTTCTTCGGCTGGCACCGGGCGTCATGCAGGGTGGCGAACAACTCGGCGCTGGGACGGGTACCCTCCGTCCACATCGCCCATGTGAAGATGACCAACCGAACGATCGCGGCTGGAGTCAGCTGCGGCAGCTCCAACCCATACGTTCGCAACACTTCGCGAACGAAGTATGTCGCTGGGATTCGGAGCCCGGCATCGAGGAACGCCACGAAGATGATGCCTCCGACTCTCCCGGGGTCGGCTCTGTTTCGTCAGGCCCGGGCAAACGAGCCCCGGCTCGCTCCTCCAGCTTCTCCCGAAGAAGGGTTTGGAGGGTCTCCTCGTGTGCGGCTCGCCCGAGACACGAGAGCGGCGACCTTGGACCTCTTCACGGCATCCCAACGATGGTTGGTTTGCTTCTTGTCGCGCGGCACCAGGCGGTACTCCGCCGGTGGGGGCGTCAGGCAGCGCTGGCTCGACGAGGCGCTCTCGCTAAGGCGACACGCAGGATCGTCCAGGGCGGCACCCTTGTTAGCTGGGAGGTCGTCGCGCGTAGCCATTCCTACTGCGGCAACGGGCAAGCACGGATGCGAGAGTAGTAGCACGATGCGCAGGGAAAATGGGAAGGAACGCACAAACAAGCAAGCGGCCAAGGGGAACGGTTGCATGCCCACAGTAGCGGCTTATAAAGCCCCCCGTCTCCCCCGCAGGCAGAAGATCGAGCGACAGAGTTACAACGGTTCGGCTACCCACGATCGGGCAGTGCAACCGCTGGCAACCACGGCAGGCGGCGGTAGGTGGGCGATCAGCGCGTAATGCACCGACGCATTCCCGCCGCGTGGCCACTTTCCCTGGGGAAGAGGCGAACGGCCGTGGTCGTGGGAACGCTGACATCCCACGACGCTCCAATTACAGCTGGACGCGTGCCCCTACCCAGTGCAGGGCAGACGGAGCAGCCGCGACAGCCTGCCCTTGACAGGTGCCGGCGCGATTCCAGGCGTCATTAAAGCGCACTCCAAGGCCACGTAACCGTCTCCCCGCGCTGGTGCTGCATCATGCGGAGCATTCCCCGAGACTCGGCTGCCCGGGGCAGCCGGCCAAGTTTGCCTCGAGTCCACAAGTATCCGGGCCGTAAGGCGGCACGCTGAGACCTCGGCCCGTCGAAGCCTTCGCCTGCCTAGTGCCTTCGGCCTCGAGGCGCGCTACCTTCGGACTGAAGGCGCCCTCGCGCAGCGCGGCGCACGTCGAACTATCCAAGTCATCAAGGATCACAGCCGATGGCACGGAGGGCCAAAGGGCTCGGCGGCATGGCTTCGGCCGTGAAGCCCTTCACCATGAGAGCTCTGTTGTAGGGTGGCCCCACCTAAGCCCGATGGGCTGTTAGAAGGATGTAAGACCCAAAGTGGGACATGTATAATGACATGTGTACCCACAGAGAATACTCACGTGTAAGGGTATAATTGTAGCGCCCCTCATGTGGATGTATATATGTAACACAAGCCATGGGGAGAACTCTGAACCATTCATTTTACTCAACTCCCCACTACCATACTCTCTCTCTGCTTGATGCAGTAACCACAACAGGGAGCATCTGTGTCATCAGCACATGACAATCATGAGACTTCATGCCATTTAACTTCAAATCTTGCATCGAAACAAGTTTCTTCACGTTGTCGAGTAACCAGACGGAACTTTAACACCATGCAAGCAGCACGATTCTGTTTTCTCGCCTTGGCGAGTGTAACACGCGGGGAAGGTACGTTCATCCATTATCGGTGCGTGTCGGTGCTAACTCGGGCCCGATGTCCATGTCGGCCAAGTCAAGTGCGCGTTGGCGCCGTCCTTTGTTTTATCACGGATGTTCAAGAAGAGACCAATCAAGTATCGCGCATACATTCTTTTCGTGCATGACGTCGATGCGATGTCGAACATCTAGGTACTCCCAATAAGGTAAGTCTCAAAATATTGATCTCTTCTTCGGTGTTCTTCTCATGAGCCCTCAATTTACGTCCCTTTCCGAGGACAACATCTAAATCCTTAACCATATCATAAACCTCGTGTCCCTTAAATGCCTTGGAGTTGAACCGTCTTCCTTCTCTCCGTCAAATTGTTTCTTCATCTTGCGGTATGGGTGAGCCCTCCAGAAGAACCGGCGGTGACGCATGTAGACGGTTTTGCGTGAGTGTCTCGACCACACACTCTCGGTACCATCTAAGCAGTGAGTACAAGCTTTGGCACCTTTTGTACTATGGCACGATAGGTTACCAAGGCGGGATAATCATTTCTGATGCAGAACAATAAGGAGCGCAGAGTGAAGTTCTCTCGTTTGTATGCATCCCATACCTGCACTTCTTCGTTCCACAAGACTTTTAGATCTTCCACCAACGGTGCTAGGAACACATCGATATCATTCCCGAGTTGTTTTGGCCCTTGGATAAGTATCGATAGCAAAATATACTTTCGCTTCATACACAACCAAGGAGGAAGGTTATAGATGCAGAGAGTCACGGGCCATGTGCTATGTCACGCTCATGCTACTGAAAGGATTCATTCCATCTGCTCAGTCCAAACCTTATATTCCTTGGTTTTGCACCGAACTCTGCAAAACTCCTATCGATGTTTCTCCACTGCGCGGAATCAGCAAGGTGTCTTAGCATTCCATCCTTCTTGCGCTCCTCCGAGTGTCAACGCAGCAGTTTTGCCTCCTTTGGATTTGCAAAAAACCTTTTCAAACGGGGAATTATAGGAAAATACCATGCCACCTTAGTAGGAGGTCCTTTCTTCGCCTATGTTCCCTCGCCATCATCTAAATGATTGTTACGTTTGTATCGGGATGCGTTGCACACCGGACATACATGCATGTTTGCATACTCTTTACGGTAGAGGATACAGTCGTTCGGGCATGCATGTATTCTTTCTACTTCCATTCCCAACGGACAAAGAACCTTCTTGGATTTATACGTGGTTTTAGGCAACTCATTTCCCTCGGAAGCATGTCCGCTAAAAGACCTAGCAGATGCGTGAAACTCTTGTCGGACCAACCGTTGTTTGCCTTCAATTTCAACAGTTCAAACACGGTGACAACCTCGTGTACTTGCAGCCCGTGTACAAAGGTTTCTCCGAGTCCTCCATCAAGCCGGAATTTAACATACTCTCTCTCTCATCATAGTTCTCTTCTACATCGCGAAGCATCCGATCCAGATTATCATCGTGCGACCTATCCGAATCCGAACCACAATCGACATCAGCCGGCGGCATGTCATTCACTTCACCGGCGATGTCATCCGGCGGCATATCATTCACTTCACTGGCGATGTCATCCGTCAGTATATGATCATTCACTTCGCCATGACTGGTCCGACACGTATAATCCTTTTTGAAACCCTCCGAATCAAGTGCGCTTCAATTTGCCTCGGTTCTTAAACATCTTCAAATTCTACAATCGGTGCATGGACAAAGACATATATTCCACCCCTTATTCAACATATCCTCCTCGGCGGCTCTTATAAAAGTAGACACGCCATTAATGTACTCTTCACTCACACGGCTCGCGGCATACATCCAGCTTCGGTCCTACGTTACGTACATATATAACAACTTAGTATTAAAATCTAGATTAACTAATTATAATTACTACATATATACCGCCACATTTATTATATTGAGACTTAATTTGCTAGCTCAATTCATATTATAAACACAATAGCTATTATATAACCAACAATTTTGCAATTAACCATCTTCAATAACACTCATGGATTACTTAGACCTAAATTGTTAATGCAATTAAAGAAAAATAAATTTCACTACTAACCATATCTAGAGAAACCAGAAAGTCCGAATCTTCAAGCTCAATCTCTGCCTCTTCCACCAAATTAATCGCACAAAATCGCCTAGCTTCCTCCCGAGTGAAAAAGTGCGCGGCAGATGGCTAGATCGGATCGAAATGAAGACAGATGTGATGCGAGCAGCGCAATAAATGCCTTAGAGTCATTACCACATACAATTTTTAATTAAAAATCGTCTGTGATAATCTAGGATTATCACAGACGGTTCTTAATATAGACCGACCGTCTGTGATAATCCTTTTTCCCGCCACAAATTCACAGACGGCCTCCAAATTACAACCGTCTGTAATAGTGTTAATCAGAGACGGTTTCACAAAACCGTCTGTGATGAGGCGTCTACTATGAGGATTTCTGTAGTAGTGAGAGTATCTGAGAGACCATGTGGAGGTCATCCCGTATGATGAGTAATTGACAACGGGTTATGAGAGTCGAGTTTGGTTTGAGTGGTTCGGAGTCGAGTCGTTGCATGGTGCGACGGGCTCGGTCGGACTTGGTCATTCTGGTCAAGCGGGTTAGGATGCATATTCCGATGATTCGGCTGTGTTTTGACTTGTGTGTGTGTAAGTATGGTGTGTTTATACCATTTACGCTTTCATGTATCGAGCGGTGCTATTTGATGTGTTTCTTGTCCGTGGTCACGGGACATCGGGGCGAGTCGTGGCGAGACACGGTGGACCGGACTAGGTGCGGTGGCGCCGAGGTCGAACGGTCGAGATGTGTCGAAGACGCGTGGACTCGAGGTGGTTGCGGGCGTGCAAGACAAGGAGCGCGAAGCTTCCGGAAGGTGCGGGGGGCGAACGGGAATTTCGCAAGGCTGCACAAGCGAGCTCCGTTGGATTTAGCGGGCGTAACGGGGCGGAGACCCGTTAGCCGTGGGCTATAAATAGGTTGGAGGGGCTGCATGCACACTTGAACACTTGAAGGGATTTTAGGGTTTCCTTTAGTCAAAATAGGCTTTAGAGTTTATTTTGGCTTTAGGCTTTAGTGGTTGAGAGTTGTTGGTGGAGGCAGAGTTGTGTTCCCTCTGTGTCCCCTTCGATGGTTTCCAGAGTGTGTCTCTCCAAGAAACATGTAGAGGGCTTGTGTTCTTGAGCTTGAGAGGGAGAGGATGGATTGAGTGGCTTGTAATCATTCCTCTTGTATCAATCATGTATCTCCTTTCCTCGTTATCAATATGAGATGGTGGAGTTTGAGATTGATTCGGTTCTTGTCACTCTGTTCATGTTTTTCTCTTCGATGCTCCTCTCTGTTGATTTCTTGACTTTCTTGGTTTCTTGTTCTTTCTTGCTTGGAAGGCCCAAAATGGGTTGCTCTATGTTGGGGTGATGCCTCAAGATCATTTGATCAAGTTTCCCGAGAGCAAACTTGGTTTAATTTCATATTTTCATTTTGAGCCTCCCTGTTCTTGTTTTGTATTTCTAGGGTTTTGGTCAAAATCTTGTTTCCTTCTTTGAGATGGCATGAAACCTGTACCTAGAGTCCGAGAGGCTATCGTTTAGCTATCCTCAAAGTTTCATGGCCAAAGGATCAAAGGTTGAGGAGTAATTTGATTTTTGGCTCGGGTCATGCAAAATTTCAGATTTTTACCCATAATCTGAAACTCTTGCTTTTGGTTTGATTCTCTTGTTTCTCGTGGTCCCCTTACTATTTGGTACGTTGTAGTAAGGCTTTGGATCAAAGAGATTGAGAGCAAACTCTCAATTTAGCCAAAAATCGAAGTTTGATCTGCTGCTGAAAATCCTGTTTGCTGAAATTCTTCAAGAGGTACTACCGCTCCTGGAGAGGTACTACCGCTCGGCTCAGCGGTACTACCGCCCATGTTCGGACCAGTCCGATCGGCAACGATGAAACGTTCGGACGGTCCGAACATCTCCGGCAACAGGTACTACCGCTCGGCATAGCGGTACTACCGCTCGGCATAGCGGTACTACCGCCCAGAGGTACTACCGCTCGTCACAGCGGTACTACCGCTTGCAGCCAGTCTTGCGCTAAATTTGTTTTTCTTGATTGCTTTTTTCTGGATCTGGTTTATCCTTGTCTCTGTGATTTCCAATGAGTGCTTATTTTCTATCTTCATAGCTCCCATAGCTATTGGAGAAGAAGTTTAAGTGAGGACACTTGTTGGGGGCGATTTTTAAAGATCAACATTCAACCCCCCTCTGTCGCCATTTCGGTCCTACAGTATCATATTATTGTTGAGTTTGCTAATGATTAGATTATAATCATTAGGGATGTATTATCGAAATTTTTGTATGGATAACCCATTTTTTATTCGAAAATACAGAAATATACCCGCGACAAAATTTTTTACACAAATAGGCTCGAGTCGCCAAACCATTGGGCGAATTACGCTTGTCGCCCCACCAAAAAGCGACTTATAAAGAATTTGGTAACCGTTGGGCGATTAAATGCAATCGTCCCCCCGTTCGGCGACATAAAGAAGAGTCGCCCAACGGGGCGATACGCATGTGAATCTGACCCACGGCCAAGCCTCTTTTCTTCCCCACGCCGCCGCCAATCTACCTCTAGCGATCGCATGGATCTGTTAAGGGTTTTGTGAATTTTGTAATTTGAAACTCGTAAAAATGTGGTATAGTCACATATCTTGGTATATGTCACATTATTTTGTAATTTAAGTAATTAAGTCACACAAGAACTGGTATTTAATATTTGTCACATTACTTGATATAGAAATAATTTTCTATACGAAAAGAAGAGATAATAGCATTTTTTGAATTTAAATGAACTTTATAATATAACGAAGTAACATGCCGCGTATTTATCCATTACATGCATGACATACACCCCTCACTCCCCACCCTAAGGTGCTCCATCACCGCGCCCGCGTCCTGCCATACGGCCCCGCTTGGCCGTCCTCCGGTGCAACGGATTACGAGGCGGCGGGTGACGAGGGTCGAAAAGTAAAGCGATCGGTGGGTTTCGCACCGCAGCGCTGCGCGGTGGAGTCACCGCACCTTCGGCCGTGTGGCCTCCGGTGCAGGGAGGCCATCGCCGAGAGAACCTCCGGTCTTTGCGTCGGAGGACGGCCCGAGCGATCAAAAATCGTCCACCTCGATGTGACCGGGAGAAGCGTCCTGCTGCTGGTGAAGGACACGCAATAGTAATATCGTTAGTTCGTTGCATGTCGTCTTAGGTTAAAAACAAGCTCGGAGGCTGCGTATATGTGACTATACCACATTTTTACGAGTTTCAAATTACAAAATTCACAAAACCTTATGCAGATCCATGCGATCGCCTGAGGTAGATTGGCGCGGCGTGGGAAGAAAAGGGCTTGGCCGTCGGGTCTGTATTCACATGCGATCGCCCCGTTGGCGACTCTTCTTTATGTCGCTGAGCGGGGCGATTCAATTGAATAAGCTTAATGGGAAGGCGATTGCATTTAATCGCCCAACGGTTACAGATTCTTTATAAGTCGCGTTTTGGTGGGGCGACAAGCGTAAATCGCCCAATGGTTTGGCGACTCGAGCCTATCTGTGTAAAAAAATTTTGTCGTGGGTATATTTCTGTATTTTCGAATAAAAAATGGGTTATCCGTACAAAAATTTCATGTATTATCTCTGTTGTAACACAGAGATACAGGACTACTCTTTAAAAAAATGTGCCCTTTCTTCCGCGCTACAAGGAAGTTCTTGGGCACCAGAGAGACCAGAGCTAGCGAGATAACCGCAACTAATCGACTGGTTACGCGTGTCATCATCATCTTGTCAACTGCCACGCAACAGATAAGGAGCCTGCGCTTCACTGCTGCCTCCCAGCATAGCTATGAGTGATTCGCACGATCTTTTTCTTTTTTCCTGCTCCCAAAAAAATCAGTCGATCGAGTAGTTGATTCCCGCCCTCTGTTCAACACCTCACTCGAGCAAGCGATCGTCGCGCATGGCGTTCATGGCGAGCGGCAGGGCGATGGCTCCGACCAGGCCAAGCTTCGTCACTCCCCGCAGCCTCTTCAGCTGGGGCAGAAGAGCGAAAGAAGCTGCAGAGACGCCTCCACCGCAGCAGTTCCAATACCACGACGTCGAGCCGCCGTTCCCCACGTCCCTCGTGGCCAGCACTCACCTCAGGGGCCGCGAGCTCAGGTGCTGCTACAAGGCCACCGTGGACGGCTTCAGCGCGACGGACTTCCACCGCCGCTGCGACTTCAAGGGCCCCTGCGTGGTTGTCGGCTACACGGCCGGCGGTGGGTTCAGGTTCGGCGGGTTCAGCCCGGACGGGTACCGCAGCACGGACGACTACTACGATACGCTCGACGCCTTCCTCTTCTACTGGCCGGCGGCGCAGGAAGGAGGAGCGGATGCCGGCGCGGGGCCCGTGGTGCTGCCCAAGGTGGGAGGGAGCGGCGCAGCGCTGTTCGACTACGCACGGGGCGGGCCGCAGTTCGGCGCCGACGGGCTGCTCATCGGTCCGCCGCTCACAGCCGTCATGGGGGTGTTCACGGGGCCTGACGCCAGCGCCGGAGTCGGCAACCTCCGCCGCGCGCGGTCGCGGCTCGGGCTGTCGTACGCGAGGAGGGAGGACGGCAAGGAGAGCCTGTTCGGTGACGAGACCAAGGCCGACCTCGACGAAGTGCTCGTCTTCTGTAGCCCGCAGATTGCGAGCTTGTACTAATTATTAGCTTAGGGCTCTCTAGTCTCTAGAGTGGGTAATTAATTAGCTGACTAATAAATAAATCTTATATTACGGAATATTATACTTTGACGATGATCGTTAGTGTTAGGAGTAACGATGCGAAAAATGTGGTTGATTTGTATAAAGTTGAAGAGATTCTGGCCTATTTTTTAATGTTCACTACACAATTCCATTTTTTCGCAAAAAAATGTGGCAAATTACTTTGTTTTTGACAAATTGATCATCACACCTACGGTGACTTTAGGTGCATTCTTTTTGGTTGCGGCAGCGATTTATGACGTTTGTTCTTAGCGCGAATGTTTATGCAAATGTACCAAATATCAATAAACTGCTTCGAAAAATCTGTCCCGATCCATTCTGTTTATTTGTTCGAATGACTGGGATATATATTGGTTATAAGACAACATCCATAATCAGGTATTTAGAACCCATGACAAGAGATTTGCATACCGCCCGCTTTGCTGATTGCATATTTGATGAGGATAATTTCCCAACATTAGGGTGAGGAAATTAACCCTTTGATGAAAAATATCAAAAAATTACATGGCAAGCCACAGTAATCTATGCACATGACATACATACTAGTGAAGCAAATAGAGAAGTCTAGAAGATCATTAATTTGCAAACATTTGCAAATCAACTGCCTGACCACTTTAGTGATTTGAAGAGCGTGACCAAGTCGTATGCGCCTGCACGTAATGCATCGGAAGGAGTTGAAATACCAAAGAAAGTAGAAGGTATCCCTAATCCCGTCCAGAGGGCTCAAAATAAAAGGACGAGAACTCCGGTCACTCGAATCCTATGTAACCAGGAACGTCTGGGAAAATTGGAAGAAAGCAATAGAAACTGAATTATTATCTCTGAACAAAATAGAGGTGTTTGGGCCCGTAAGCTGTACACCTCCCCATATGCACCCTGTAGGGTATAAGTGGATATTTGTTGAAAAGAGAAATGAAAGAAATGAAGTTGTAAGATATAAAGCAAAGTTGGTAGCACAAGGGTTCACTCAACGTCCAAGAGTTGATTATGAAGAAACCACTCCCTTGTCATGAGTGGAATTATCTTTAGATATTTAATCTCAATGATAGTAAAATTTGAATTTAAAAATGAAATTGATGGATGTGGTAACTACATACCTTTATGGAAACTTGGATTCAAAAATTTATATGAAGGTACCTGAAGGTATCCCTGTCCCAAACCAAGACAGAGCAAATAGAAATCTGTACAGTGTGAAACTCAGGAAATTACTGTACGGACTCAAGCAATCAGGCATAATGTGGTATAATCGCTTAAGCAACTTTTTATGCAAGAAAGGTTATACGAACAATGAAGATTGTCTTTGTGTATTTATACGACGATCCCAGAATGGATTTTGTATAATATCAGTATATGTAGATGATCTGAATATTATTGGGATAATGGAAGATATAAAAGAAGCAAGTTCTTACATGGAGTCAGAATTTGAAATGAAAGATTTGGGTAAACCAAATACTGCTTAGGCTTGCAGCTTGAGCATGTCCCTGAAGGAATATTTGTATATCAGTCAGCTTACGCCCAGAAGGAGTTAGAAAGGTTTGGCTTTGAGAAGACATACCCATCGAAATTACTGATGATTGGGAGATCTTTGCAGTAAGAAAAAGACTCATACCAACCTAGGAAAGAGGGGGAGGAAGTCCTGGAACCGGAATTCACATACTTAAGTGCAGTAGGAGTACTTATGTATTTAGCAAACTGCACTAGACCAGATATTGCATTTGCCGTAAACCTATTAGCAAGGTATAGTACAGAACCTACAAAAGACATTGGTAGGGAATAAATGACATCTTCCGTTACCTCCAAAGAAGTAAGGACCTTAGATTATTCTACAGAAAGAATCAAGATTTGAACTTGATTGGCTATGTAGATACAGGGTACATATCGGACCCGCATACCGCAAGGTCACAAACAGGCTATAATATATTTCTGTGTGGTGGAACTGCAATTTCATGAAAATCATCTAAGTAAAATCTTGTAACGACTTCGACGAACCACTCAGAAATCATAGCACTGTATGAAACAGCAAGAGAATGTGCATGGCTCCGACAAATGATTCACCACATCCAGTAGTCAGGTGGGATGAATATTATGCAAGCTCCCACAATCATCTATGAAGATAATGCAGCTTGCATTACACAAGTGCAGATGGGCTATGTGAAGAGTCATCTCACAAAGCATATCAACTCCAAGTTCTTCTATGCTCATGAATTGCAAAAGATGGATGAAATTAAGGTACTGCATACTAAATCATGTGAGAATCTTGCAGATTTATTCACTAAGTCATTTCCTGCGTCTAGTTTTGAAAGATGCGTATGAGGAATTGGAATGATGAGACTTTGAGAAGTGCAGAATTCAGTGGGAGAATTTTCTCAAGCCCGTTATTAAATCTTGATCATAAAGATTGAGTACTCAAAAGAATGAGTCTGAAGATTGAACGAAATTGAGTGGACTGTACTCTTTTTCCCTTGATGAGTTTTTGTGAAGTTTCTCGGCCAAGGTTTTTTAATGAGGCAATTCGTGCAACACAACATAACACGTATTATGTACTCTTTTTCCAAAAAATTTTCCACTGGGTTTTTATGGAGTTTTGATGAGACATGAACATGTCGGATGAGTGCCAAAGGGGAGTGTTAAGAAACCTGGACATGAGCTTGAAGCCTTGGCCCATGGTGGGCACCTCACCACCAGGATATAATAGGGGGTACTATTGGCTATTTTGTACACAAAATCAGAAAGAAAGCAATAAAGAAAGACCAGGAGTTCTCTCTACCTTTCTGTGTTTTCAATCTACTATTTCTATCTTCTGTGATTGATATGGTTGTTTACATAAGCAGAGGAATCGATTGGACTGGTCGCTAGTGACGGTTCCTCAACAAAAACGAAGGGTATCGGTGAGGAAGTTACCATCCGCTAATTAGGGGAAGGGAGCCAATTGAACCATGCCGGAATGAAAACTATAATTTTTCTTATTTGGTTTAAGTCATAGATTAAAAAATATGTACTTTTATTATATTAGTTTTGAGAGATGAGGAAAAAGCACGGTGTAAGCAAGTCAAACTATGATCTACTTATTTGAGGTGAAAGCGGGCCACCCAAATATTAGATTGACAAATAACATGTACCGTAGTAAATTGTCACGAGATAGACAAGAAAAGTGGATGGCACATATGTGAGATATGCTTTTATTTGCTAGACTTTCTTTGTAGAATTGCAATTTTGAAGATATGCTTTGCTAACTTTACAAAGGACCTCAATTATCCTGTCTTTTCCTTTCTTAGTGTACCAGCTAAAACAATTATTATATGTTTAATGATCTCATTAATACAATGCCTTTACAAAACATTGGCCTCACTGTAATACCACTACAATGCAAAAGAGAAGAAAAAAAAGAGAAATGAAACAACCCAATGAAAAATAAATGAGAATATAATCTTTTTGCCGTTAGAACCCATTCGACCTTAGAATGTCGAAATAATAGTATCGCTCACTGAGGTTCCCAGACCATTCAGGGACGGTCGGCACCATCTCGCGTTTTGGGTTTCATCATCCAACGGGAAATTCCATTCTTACCTTTTATCGACTTACCTACCACAGTAGAAAGCCCCAGACAGTGCAGATCCACCCTTAGACCAAAAAGGTTCATGAGGCACATGACCAACCAAGGCTAAAATGGGAAGGGCAAACTCGGCAATACACAGGGCAGTAGGGGGAGAAGCCAACCAAAACACCTTTTTAAGCCATAGTCCACCAGCATGTACAATGCACATGCATTTCCCTCATTTCACATCCCCAACCGAGAGCAAGCCAGGCACAACCAGAACCTTATTGTCACTTTGTACTCCAGCCAAGACAAAGAGCAAAGCCAAAGCCTAACACCACCACCCCATAGTCAAGACTCAAGCGGAGAGGAGGTGATAAAGAGGAAGCCTGGAGGAGAGGATCATAGGTGTAATACAAGACGAATGAGGAGGAGTAAGGGCACAGCCGACCACGACGACAAGAGAAGGGACCAACTGAACCGCAACACGACCATCACCGTCGTTGTCCACGATCCTTGCCAATCCTCATCTAACAAATAGTAGGCCTTTCTCTTCACCTTACCTCTTAGCACGACCGAGAATACCTCAGTTGGCTTGGCTATCATGCCATTGGCGGCGAGCTTGTAGAATCACCGTGCGCCCTCGGTCAGAGGGACATGCTCCCTAGTGCATGACCCCTCCGCGCACCCCCAAGTCCCGACACGATAACCCCGTAGGCCTTCCCAAACCATATACGCATAAGAGTAGAGGCAAGACAAAATAGATGCTAGAATAAAATGCAAATAGTAAGCGGGGGAGAAGAGAGAACTGTTCTGCTAGTAGGAGGAGTTGTTGGCTAGCTACAAGCCATGGTCAGCAAGCTCATGCCCGTAGGGGAGCAATGTTGGAGCCAGGTATTGACATCGAGTGGCGAGTAGAGCCAAGTGGCAGCGCCGGAGGGGCCGGACCGGGGTGGCCGACACTAGGTGCCGGTAGCGGGTGGCGGTGACTGTAGGGGCCAGCCGGTGGCCAGGAGGCCAAGACCCAGGGGTAGGGGTGACGGGGAGCCTGTTGGAAGTAAGGCTGGCTGGAGGCGACCCCAAGGCCACGTGCACAAAGGGGATGTGGAGGCGGCAGACCTGGTCCTCGGGTGGCCGGATTCGAGGCAAATAGTAAGGATGAGAGGGGTGGGAGGCCAGGGAGAGGAGCGGCAGTGGAGCCAAGAGAGAAAGAGAGAGAGAGAGGTGGAAGGCGGTGTGGTGGGGAAGGGTGGAGAAGCTGGCCGGTGGCGACTCGGTGGCCGGCATGCCCGAGCGTGCCACGAGCCCAGCTGCATGCTTGGAGAGAGAGAGCAAGAAATGGGGAAGGATAAGGCTAGGAGGAGAGAAAAAAGAAAAGAAAAAAGAGAAGAGGCTGGTCGGTCAAGTAGAAAAAATAGAGAGAGAAGTAAAGAGAAGAAAGAAGAGAAAAGGAAAGAGGAAAAATGATAAAAAAAAATGGGGATTTGGTACCTGCACATCGGGGCCTTAACCACGAGCGTTTTTATGCTGGAGTCGGGTTTGCGCATAGGATTGATGGCGTTCATATGTGTACATATGTCGTTTCCATGTATTGAGATTGGATGAATGCTTTTTCAGGAGGAAGTTCGGGATCGACGCAGTCCGCACGTCGCTCTACTCCGCTTGGTTAATCAGGGTAGAGCGGTAAATGGTGGTTGTTATAGAGTATGCGGTACTTGCATTATTTGATGCTACTTGATTCATGATGATAAATGTGATACATAGTGAAGTGATGGAGAAATGCATTCATGAGATTACATATACTTTTTGAGCTAGGGCAGTGAGAAAGTAAATAGCTATGAGTAAAGCTATTGACTAGTCTGATGTGCTCTTGAGAAAGTCCTATTTTGGTGGCACCTCCACGGAATAAAGGAAAAGATCTACTTCGGTAGGCACCTCCATAGGATGGAGGTTAATGGTGACATAGACAGGTGTGCCCTTCGCTTTATCGGTAAAAGCTATAGAGGAGAATGAGATTGATCATGAGTATTGCATTGCATAAAGTGTGATTGAGATGAGATAGCGAGACTTGAGGAGAATGATGATGTTATGGTGATATGGTTGATTGTGCTTATGGTAATGTTTATCGGACTATTATGTGCTTGTTAAGTCCTCGGATTAACCCTTTCTTTATTTGTTTTTTAGGTGATCGCTGAGGATGACATGCACAAGCGGGAGTAGCACATAAATAATTTCACGTACCAGTAGCACTTCACATATCAACTTTTGTTAATATGCTTTAGTCTCCACTGGTATGCCATGTTAAAGTTAGAACTAAAATGGTTTATATGATGTAAATGGGCGCTGTATTATGAATACAGTAGAGTTTGCTTAAAATGATTGGCAATTGTTAAAAAAATGGTAATATCGTGCGATGATAGTAGCACTCTAGGCCTAAAGGATGGACAGGGTGTTACACTCATCGACTACGCACCCACTCATTTAGCTATCACAAAATATTGACCTCGCCGACTACACATACACTCATTTAGATATCACCATACTATGGGCATGTTCTTTTCGGCTTTTCTATAATAACTAGTTTTTAATTGGAGTATCTTTTCAAGATAGGGTTTACTAGTTAATTGTAGTACATATTGTACCGATGTTATTTATATCGGCAAAAACCGCACCACACGTGAGTTTCTATTACTCTATAATTTCTCGCATGAATAACTCAAAAGTCACAAATCACAACCAAAAACCATAAATTTCAGCCAAAAAGAACAGGCCCCATATATATAAACCCAACCACACATAATCGTGCATACTTCCTACTCGTTCATAGCCCATGCCAAGATCCAAACAACAATTAGTCAATGTTCTTACTTTGACCAATAGGAATCAACTCATCTTGTTACATTTTTGTTGATCAGTTGCTGCATATCGCACAGATGATTAACGGTTCTTGTAAAACATCTCTAAATCTTGTTTGTTAAAGAGTCCTCGATGTATGTCATCTTCACCCGCACCAATGGTGCCTGTAGTTTTCATGCTCAAGCTATGCTCGGAGTTTCTCAAGAAACTAAAAAAGGGCAAAAGGGAAAAAAAAAAAAGAACAGAAAAAAGAAACTGCTGATCATTATCTTCCCTGGCTCCCGCCATTCCCAACCGCTGAAACCACCCCCACTCTTCACTCCCGCCGCGGCCATCCATGGCCGCCTCCACTCTGCTCCGCCTCGTATCCCCCTCAGCATCGAGCCCCCAAGATCCGAGCCCTAGGCCCTTCCCTTCCCTCCTCGCGTGCCCGACGCGCCGGCGCCAGCTCCGCGCCGCCCGCTGCTCGTCCTCGCCGCCGCCGCCGTCGCTCGACCTCCCCCTCCTCCCGTTCCAGCCCGCAGAGGTAAGGTTTCTGATAAGAAAAAAAAGGAGCCGCCTTTCTAGTGATTTGTCCGAGATGATTAGATAATGCGCTGGCTGCTCAGTGTTTGATGGAATCCGATGATAAGGCTTAGCGAGAACAGAGTTCATAATCGGCCAAATTCTCGATTGAATGGAGTGGAATTGGTTTGGTTCTTGACAAAATTCCTTTGCTGGTGAGTTATGGTGGATTCGAGTTAGAAAATTAAGAACTCCGATATTTATTTTCATTAGATAGGATAATTTAGATCAGGTGTTCGATAATCTCTTGTTGAGTTTAATAGACCAAATTTGTTGAATCAGCCAAAGTATTGATACTAGTGGAGATGCCAAGAGTTGCTGATGAAACTTAAGCATTGTAGATGTAGCCCGTTAATGTTGTGAACGTCTGTTCGTTTTTTCCATATGAATGTGCAGTGTCTTACTGAAGGTTAAATGCAATAGCATATACACACGTCTAAAGCAAAAGGTAATGCATATCACTCAGCACTTCCAGGTTTTTATGGTAATAGCAGTGTGCTAGATGGGCTTGTTTTAGAGAGAATTGTTTTCTTGCAGGAGCCTATTAACGGCGCTACTGACATCTTGGTATGATTGTTGTAGCAATCAACATTTGCAAATTGCAACAATGCCATGAATCATTTTTTTTTTCTATTTTGGCCTAGAGGAATTATTGACGACATTATCGCAGTGCTATGATTTGATTTGCCTTTAGCTGCTTGCTGCCTTTGCAACAACTGAATAGTTTACCTTGTATCATCTTTCCTCGGATGCCCCTTTGCTCAGTAATGCCAGAACTTTATTTGCCCTCGTTGGCAAGCTGGCCTTTCAGTTTTAGAAGCTTTTGAAAATCTGATGCAAGGATTGCAGCAGCCGTTCTATATGGAAATCACCATTCTGGCCAGCTAGAGCATTCAGTAAACAAAACATGTTTAATAACATTGATCCAACAAATGACAGATGGAAAAGGAACTTCAAACATGAATTTGCGATGGTTATCCATGGAGCAAAAGGAAAATATTTCCTAGCAATTCAAAATTGGCTAGTGTGTCTTCTTTAAGATTTGATGCAAGGATTGCATCAGCTATTCTCTATAGATATCATCATTCTGGCCAGCTAGAACATTTGGTAACCGAAACATGTTTGATAACATTGATCCAACAAATAACAGTTGGAAAAGGAACTTCCAACATGAATTTGCCATGGTGTTCCAAGGAGCAAAAGGAAAATATTTCCTAGCAATTCAAAATTGGCTAGCTAATCTTCTTTAAGGTCTCCTTTTGTTTTTTCCTTTTCCACCTCATAATTATATATATATATATATATATATATATATATATATATATATATATATATATATATATATATATATATATATATATATATATATATATATATATATATATATATAGGAAAAATACCTTTTACATCCGGGTGTAATTACACACACCTCTAATATACCACCTAAACAAACTTGAAATAATCATTTATCACTTTAGATATACTTGTATGCTAATTATAAGATATACCAATGTGAACCACACGAAAAACTTGTAACGGAGTTCATAATTTTTAGCGTATTTTGTAAATACCCTCATATACGCACATAAAAGGAAGTATGTCGAAAAAATGTACATACCACCTCTGAAAAATTGTTCATATCACCTAGATGGTCTTAGATATTCGTATACTACATGTACATACCCTCCGTTACACGAGATACTCCCTACATTGTGAGATACGATATAGGTGTAATTACACCGGGAGTAGAAAAGAGGCTTCCTATATAGTATATATATATATATATATATATATATATATATATATATATATATATATATATATATATATATATATATATATATATATATATATATATATATATATATATCAGCAATATCCTTTCCTACCATTAAAATTGAATGTTATTAATATTCTGAAAGTTTGTTTGTTTTTCCCATATGAATGTGCGGTGTCTTGTTGAAGGTTAAAATGCAAAAGCATATGCAAGTCTAAAGCAAAAATAGCACATATCACTCAGCGCATAGGTTTGTTCAGTGATAGCAGTGTGCTAGATGGGATTGTTTAAGCTTGCATTTATATATATATATATATATATATATATATATATATATATATATATATATATATATATATATATATATATATATATATATATATATATATATATATATATATATATATATATATATATATATATATATATTCAGCAGTATCCTTTCCTACCATTAAAATTGAATGTTATTAATATTCTGAAAGTTTGTTTGTTTTTCCATATGAATGTGCGGTGTCTTGTTGAAGGTTAAAATGCAAAAGCATATGCGCAAGTCTAAAGCAAAAATAGCACATATCACTCAGCGCCGCAAGGTTTGTTCAGTGATAGCAGTGTGCTAGATGGGATTGTTTAAGCTTGCATTTTTTTTCTTGAAGGAGATTATCAACGGTGCTACGGACATCTAGATATGATTATTGTAGCAATCCCTCATGGCCCGGCCCGGAATGAGGTGGTAGTGTTTGTAAGGGGCCGATTCTTTTCTCTCTTTAATGCAAAGATACGCAGCTCTCCTGCGTATTCGAGAAAAAAAATTATTGTAGCAATCAGCATTTGCAAATTGCAACAATGCTACGAATCATGATTTTTGCCTAAAGGAATTATTGATGGCTTAATCACAGTGCTATGATTTGATTTGCCTCTAGCTGCATTGTCTTTGCAACAATTGAATAGTTTACCTCGTATCATCTTTCCCTCGTTGGCAAGCTGGCCTTCAGTTTTAGAAGCTTTTGAAAATCTGATCCAAGGATTGCAGCAGCCGTTCTATATGGAAATCATCATTATGGCCAGCTAGAGCATTTGGGTAGTACAAAACCGAAAGTGTTTGATAATATTGATCCAACAAATGATAGTTGGAAAAGACCATGGTTATCCATGGAGCAAAAGGAAAATATTTCCTAGCAATTCAAAATTGGCTAGCTAGTCTTTTTTAAGATATCCTTGTTTTCCCCCTTTGTTTCACCTTGTAATTATGAACTCCTTCATTACTGTTATAATATATATATATATATATATATATATATATATATATATATATATATATATATATATATATATATATATATATATATATATATATATATATATATATATATATATATATATATATATATATATATATATATATAGGAAAAATACCTTTTACACCCGGTGTAATTACACCCACCTCTAATATACCACCTAAACAAACTTGAAATACTTCTTTATCACTTTAAGTATATTTGTATACTAATTATAAGATACTCCAATGTGAACCACACGAAAAACTTGTAAAGGAGTTCATAGTTTTTAGCGTATTTTGTAAATATCCTCATATACGCGCATAAAAAGGAGTATGTCGAAAAAATATACATACCACCTTTGAAAAATTGTTCATACCACTTAGTTGGTCTTAAATACTCATGTACTACATGTACATACCCTCCATTACGCGAGATACTTTGTGTGTGTGTGTGTGTGTGTGTGTGAAGTAGTATCCTTTCCTCCTATTTCAACGAAAACAACTGAATAGTTTTCCTTTTCTTTTTAATCAACTTAGGGAATTAATCGTGAATTACATATTCGAATCTGCACTATTTCTAGTCAATGAGTTTGCCTCTGTATTTATGCTGCACAAAGTTTCCTAAATTGTTATCAGCTCATATGAAAAATAATTACTTGGATCAGTTATTCAGCATTATGCTTACAATATGCATTTTGGATTATCAATGAGCTCAGTTTGATGGTGCTAAGATATTGAAAATATTATAGGTGTTGATTCCATCCGAATGCAAGAGTTTACACTTGTATGAAGCAAGGTATATAGCATTGCTAGAAGAGGTAATTACCATTGGCTCAATCATTTGTTTCATACTATTTTGCTGCTGCAGTATATTTTGATTTTTGTTGACATGACGTAATCCAGCTGTTCTACCATATAAAAAAAATATTGTTCAAAGATAAATGTGTAGATTTATTATGTAATGAAAACAGATTTAACAAGTCTTTGCATGATATCCTTCATTAAAATTGCTGCGAAGGAGTGCTGTGACCAGTAGAATAGGATTGTGGCGCATCATTCTGGCACATCATTCTTGCAACACAATAACTACATATTGCTGTCATTGAATAGTTATAATGCAAACCTTGAGTAGAGTGGCATGCAACATTATTTTTGTTCAGTTGTGTGATAATAGGATTTCTGATCTGTTTCTAATTTTTCACTCAACAGGCCTTGCATAGGAGGAAAAATTCTTTTGTGCATTTTGTGCTCGATCCAGTTGTATCAAGCTCTCCTAAAGCTTCCTTTGCTGTAAGATACGGTTGTTTGGTCCAGATAGAAAGTGTAAGTTCTTGTCCTTCATATGAAATGTTTCAACAAATTCGATGACAGGGTTCTGGTTAGCATTATTTACCTTTTTTAATCAGTGATTTGTCTTTAGTATAGGTTGAGAAGCTGGAGATTGGAGCATTGGTGAAAATTAGAGGTGTATGCCGTGTTAACATTGTGAACCTTTTGCAGGTAAGCTCATTCTGGTTCTTGAGTATAAAATGTTCTTTTAATGTTGATGTGCACA
This sequence comes from Dendrocalamus sinicus, assembly GCA_036346575.1. Classification (NCBI taxonomy): domain Eukaryota; kingdom Viridiplantae; phylum Streptophyta; class Magnoliopsida; order Poales; family Poaceae; genus Dendrocalamus; species Dendrocalamus sinicus. Next base: position 7,149,637 of record CM070671.1, on the reverse strand, counting down.
TTATCGTACTTAATTCCTGGTAATGTTAATTAACAACTTTGTATGTAATTCATAACTTCTATGAATCGCACGTATAATCTCTTCAAAGGTCTTTTTCTCACGTTTTGTCAAACTGACACATTCCCATTTTTACTGTTATACCCATAGAATGGGTTCTGTAAGTTTATTTATTAAAGTTTATAGATGGGTCGATTTTTGTGTCGGTTCTCAGTTGTTTTGGCACTGATAAGAAGAATTACAGAAAAAAGGAATGGCCAGGCAGATGCTCTTATGAAACCCTGGAATCAATTACTGTTTTATGTAGCTACCGTTCGCAACACCTCTTTTCTTTCACTCCTTATTTAGATGGCTACACTCTTCATTGATCCAGATGGAGCCCTACTTGCGCGGTGCCGTTTCTCCCATAATGGACAAGTCTTGTGAGGGTATTGAATTGGGCATGAGAATTCCCAAGCTAAGAGAATCCATGTGCAATTTACACAGCCTACAAATGAAGCTGAAGGTTTAGTCACTATTTTAATTCCTTTCAGCGATTTGCAAATGCTGAATAATGGTTTTATCCTAGTCATCTGGCATCACAACTTTGCCATTTAGGTGCCTGAGGATGAACCGCTGCAAACCAACATTAAGGGCTCTCTACTGTGGTCTGAGAGAGAAAATTTCCAGGAGTATAACGAAGCTTTCATCCCCGGGTTCCCAGAACGTCTCTCCTTTGCTGCGTACCAAACAGTTTCAGGTGCTAACAGATCATTCTCGTTTCACCTCTGTAGTTCACATCTTGACCATAGCTGCCATTTCAAATCCAAGTCTTTAATGAGATATATCAATCTTACGTGGAATGACCAACCAAAGAGATGCTGCACACAGGGTGTACATCAACTTCATATACTCTAAATGTCTAATCTAACATCAAAATCATGCACTACAGGTATGTCAGAAGCAGAACTTCTTACCCTTCAAACATACAAGATACAAGCAATGGATTCAACAGACACTCTGGAAAGACTAAACAGTGGAATCGAGTATGTAGAACATAACATCGGTATGGTTGCCGCAAGACTGGCAATTCAGAATATATGATCCTCGGTACCGCTTGCTCAATCACTCGTACACAATTATCACCAGTGAAGTGAATACCTAATGCCTCCACGATCTAACTGATGCTCATGATGCAAAGTCTAGTTACAACCTCTGACCTCAGGACTTCTCCAGTTTGCATGTGCACTGTATACAAGGGGTGGTTTTATACAGCTTCATTTGTTTTCGAGGCAATATTGATGTACAATGCAAAGTCCCAGATCATTCTTGTTTGGTGACAAACAAACACCATACATTATTCAAATTAGGGTTAACAATTTCGTTTGGGGAAAAATTTCGGAGGGTAGTGAAATCACCAAAATTTCGGTTTTATGGAATGAAACCCAAAATAGTTTCATTGGAGTTTTCAAGGCTTTCGTCTCTTTGATCTTAAGTAGGTTTTATTTCAAGTCTACCCTAACTTGTTTGGTACAAAAGGCATTGTTGTTTGTTGTAGTTGTTGTTGATTTCGGTAATTTGAATTCTGATGAAACTTTAGAATTGTAAGAAAAAGGTTATCAAAGATGGTAGAGATGAACTAGATATTGGTATAGATGAAATAGAGATGAAACTTGATCTAATATTTGAAGTTCATCTCAATATTTGAATTTGAATACAAATTTCGGTCATACAAAATAATTTCGGAGGGGACTGAAATCACCAAAATTTCCGAAATTTTGGCAAAATTGTTAATCCTGATTCAAATAACTCTTACAACTTTGTACCATCGGATAACTAGGCCCCGCTCGGTTGGGCTGATATGGCTTATGGCTGAAATTGCATTGTAACGGCTGAAATTTTACTGTAGCTGAAGGTGACTTTTTTTTGGCGTAATTAAATTTAAAAAAATAAAAATAGAAAAAATATGCTAGCTCATCATGGACAACGCAAATAAATGCGAAAAAAGAACCGGCGAAAAAGCTCAAAAAAGCCAAAAGTTCAAAAAAAGACGAAATTTATGAATAGTGAAAAATAAGTTAGAAGCCGGAAAACGAGCTGAAGCGGCTGCCTTTGTTTTGGCTTACTGTCACTTCGACTTATTTTTACTATTTCTAAATTTCGTCTTTTTCTTTTTTTGGATTTTTTGAGCTTTTTTACCGGTTCTTTTTTCAAATATTCGTTTGCATTACACGTGCTGGGCTAACCTTTTTTTCTATTTTTAATTTTTTTAAATTTAATTATGCCAAATAAGTTACCATCAGCTACAATATAATTTCAGTCAGCTACAGTAAAATTCAGCCATAAGCCACAATAATTCAGTCCAACCCACCCATGCCTGCAATATGCATAAGTTAATGGTGCTCGTACCTATAATACTAAATAATTAATCCCTTCTAACTGTAGTTATTGCTAGTTCTCTCTTACATGGTGAAACCACATCATCTTAAATCCTATAATACTAAGCGATTGATCCCCACTAACTGTAATTATTGCTAATTCCCTGGCGAAGCCACATCATCTCAAATTCTCATGGATGTTGGATCAAACATCGGCAGCACATACCTCAAATCAGCACAGATCATTTGCCTTCTTTCCAGGACATTGGATAGAACTTAGGCTTCGAGATTCATTAATTCCTCACATGAATAATTTGCATTAGCACCTTGATGTCTTTAAGTTAGTGTATTCTACCATAGCCCTTTGTCATTACATTCTCCTCCAGTGTAGAAGAGGCTTATGCGCCAAAGAGAGGTGATGCGTGTGCATGAATCACCAACTGAACTCAAATACGAGAGCAGTGCTGCAGTGGCCTGTATGGCTATATTGTTATCAAGCTTGAAGCTCTATTAGAATCTTTTAGTAACTACTGCTTTTAATCCACTGCATTTGTTCATTTACTCCTTTTGTTATCTTGCTACTGTGTGCACACACAAGTTTGTTTCCACTTTTGAATTCGTAAATTGAAATCTTTCACTTTTGGATTCATGAGTTGAAATCTTGGGTTCAAAATTTACTGCAATTGCACATAGAAGTAAAAAAAAGAAAGGTGTGCAGCAAGTTATGTTTGTGTTTTACCAAATTGTTTTTTAACATTGGTAATGAGCATATGGTGTTCTCAACTTGGCCCGCAGCAACGCACGGAGTAATTAATGGTTCTGTTTTTTAGCTTCTAAAAGCTGCTTTTTAGCTTTTCTATAATAATTAGCTTTTAAACGGAGTATTTTTTTAAGATAGAGTCTACTAGTTAATTGTAATACATACTTTACGGACTTCATTTATATCGGTAAAAACCGCACGTGAGTTTCTGTTACTTTGTAATCTCTCATACAATCAGCTCAAAAACTACAAGCCACAGTCAAAAACCACAAGCCGCAGCTAAAAAAATAGACCCAATATAACCGGGCTTATTGTGCTTGTACATACAGAAACATTGAGACTATTCACATCACAACCATCTCTCTTCCATTTCATGTCTTCCCAAGTTCTTGCAAGTCGATACCGACAAGGTGGTAGGCGGGAAATCATGCACAATGGGTAGGAAGTGTGGGTTCTAGCAGGTTTAGGTCGTACACGAATCTCGAGATAATATGGTGGTCGAAAATTCGTCTGGTTTATTAGAAAAGTAGTACCAAATGCCTAAAAAAACCCCCTTTATTTGATTAATTTAACCATTTAGCATATTCTAAAAAAGGAGGATAAATCATAATCTATACAAAGCCCGGAGTTCCCAGCCAACGAGCGCCACGTCGCCCTCGCCTGCCGTGGCCACGGCGTGGCGCTGGGTTTTGCGTCGGATCGAGGCTTTTTTGCGAAAAAGCCCCTGCGTTTTCCCAAAATTACGTAGAGGTCCTCGGTTATCGCGAAAAGGTCCCTGCCAGTTTTTTTAGCCCCTCCACTTTGCATGATGGCGCCCCGCGATTTTCTAAATTACGCACGGGTCCTTGTTTGTTTACGTACAGGTCCTCGATTTTTTACGAAAAAGACTTTTAGCTTTTTCGAAAATACACATGCGCCCTCGATTTTTTTGTTTGTTTACGTACATATCCTCGATTTTTTACGAAAAAGACCTTTAGCTTTTTCGAAAATGCGCATGCGCCCTCAATTTTTTTAAAAAAACTCCTCACGAATTATCGCCTCTTTTGCTTCGGTATACACGGTGGCTGGCGCGGCGTCACGCCGCGCCTACAAGGCTAGTTTGTTCTAAGACAAAAAAAATTATGGGTGACAGAGAGCCCAAGCAAGGCCTATTCTCCTAACCGTTAGATCATCATCTACGTATAATTTAGATCGCGATCCAACGGTGATGAGAAGTGGCTGCACGCCGGAGACCTACCAGATAAAAATTGCTCCCAACCCGCAAGCGCCGCCGCCGCCGCCTCCATCCAACCCCCGTGCTTCGCTTCCTGCGCCGCACCTACCACGCGAGAAATTTGTTCTCCGTCCTTCCTCCAAGGTTTCTTCTTCCTCGGTTCATCCCATTTGAATTCCGAGTAAACTAGGATTCTGCTCCTGATTTCTTCTTTGGTCTCTTCCCATCTTCCCTTCTTTCCAAGGTTTCTTGTCCGTGTTCCTTCTCGGGGGAGTTATTGTTCGTGCTCTGCAAGAGCAGCTCGAATCGAGGTTGCCGGCGATGGAGCACGGTTCGGTGGAGGACTCCAGCGCATCGACGTTCTCCATCATGGAGGAGGATCACACCCTCGCCAACTCCGCCAGATTTGTCCTCAACCAGGAGTGAGTGAGGTTTCTCGATCTCTTCTTTTTCCCCCGTTGCTAAAAGAATCCATCTTTACTTGCGCCGAATTGAACGGTGAAATTGTGGTTAGAGGAGCAAAATAGTGTTCTTTCGAGTAGTACTCTTTGTTTCTAGCTTTCTTGCAATGTTTGGGTTACTGTGGAAACAAGGTTAGACATAGTAGTTTTGTTACGGGATTCCATCGATTTTAGTGAGAAACTTGATTGGATAGAGCTATTAGGTTGTTTTCGCTTTTGGGGATCACCAAACAAGTCCAAGCTGTCTTTAGGGGTCATGATGCACATGACGGTGTAGCTCTGGCAAACAATTGTCATCGGGTAGGGTAGAGTAGTTCACGTTTGAAGCAAAGTTTGTCCCAAGACTGAGGATGCTGTCGGGAGGCTAATACAATCTGGAAACTAATAATAAGTTTGGGATGTATTTTCTGATTTTGCAATGTGCCAGAACTGGTGTTGCTGAATTGCTATTGCCCATTGATGTTCATATTAATTTTATTTAAATTTCTAGGCAGCCAGACAGAGACTCTAATTTCATCCACTTCAGGTTTTGATCACCAGAAACCACAAAGATTAAAAAAAAACTTAGGCAGTAATGGTGCAAACAACCATCACCCTGCACTCACAAATCACCATTATGACCTTCTGTTACTAGATGGTTTTGGTATATGCATGAGCGTAGCGATGACTTTCAGTTAGCGTTACACTGGAGCAGATAACACTATTCGACTTTCTAAGTCAATGTTAAGGGGACCACTGGTTCTCATATAATGATTAACAAACATAACACATGTATAGCTTCCAAATGAACTCTTGGGATGCATAATTGCAAGTCATATTGTTTTGATTAACAGCTTGGTTGCGGTTCGGACAAATGCAAAGGTCTTGTGCTTTGGCCACCAGTGTTACACGGACACCGGGCCCAAAAGAAATTTGCTGAATTGGACACCCAAATCACAAATACGATTTGATGTCTAAAACTAGAAATGAATGTGAATATCTTAATTCAAGATTCTCATTTCTCTCTTTGTGGTTTCTCTGTCTTCACAGCTCAAGGATAGCATTTTGTGGATATAGCATCCCTCATCCTGCTGACAACAAAGTCAACATAAGAGTTCAGACTACAGGTACTGTAGATTGGAATATGGTCCTGATATTTCATTTGTTAATCACTGTGGACTGACTGTTTTTTGAGACATTCTTTATTTTGAATGCTTATTGAATGAATTTGTAAAAATCGTATTCACTGTGCTACTTCCTACAATTGTATCTTGAGTACATAGTTGGTTTCTAACACCTATTATTCAGTTAAACTATCTTCATATAGGATACTCCGATGTGTTTTGGGAACTTGTTAAATTTTTTTCCTCTAGAAACCGTAGATCTAAATGTCAGATAATATTGGACAGGTTACTTTAATCGAAAACAATTAAATTGATGTTTCTGTACAAAGTAAAGACAACTAAAATACCAAAATTATTGATGCCATCTCATTGCTCATTAACCACTTACCAGTTTCATTATACTTCCAATCCTCTAGAAAGTGATCACGCTCTTCTGATGTGTATTGATTATGTTGGCAGGAGATCCAGCAAAGGATGTACTGAAAGATGCTTTACAGGACTTGATGGTGATGTGCCAGCATGTTAGAGGGACTTTTGACAATGCAGTGACTGATTTTAGATCAAAGAAACCTGCCGAGCAAATGGACATTGATTCGAACTAGTACTGAAGTTTTTGGACGCCACCTGTTCGCTGGGATAGCCACGATATGTGTAACCAGTTTATTATCGCAGGGCAGATTAGTTGTGATTTCTGGCTTTTACTGAGTGGTTTGTGTAAAGTCAGAGCTCTTCAATCTCCATCAATGTTTGGAAAGTGTGTCGTTAGAGCTGTAATCAGTCCATGTACCATTACAAGCTTTCTTAGTTGAGCACTGAATTGTTGCAGTTAATTAATGAATTCTTTTTACAATGTGTTATGAAACGCATCTGGAATTTGGATTGCAGAGTCACAGATGCTCCAAAAGCAAACTTTAGTTCCAAAGAATTTGGTAAGAATCGTTTCACATGATACATGATGTAAATCGACCATGTTTAGCAGTTTCATATTAACTTTTGCTGATGGTTTTTTACTGCGGCTGATAAATAATAGTGGTTGATGAATAGTAATGACTGGTAGAAGTAGTTAATAGAAGCAGCTGATGAACAGTAGTGCGTTATGTAAGAAAGATGGTGCAATAAAAAACACTACAACATTAAGATTGTCGTACGATTTACGGAATTGTGATATAACAAAATACAAAGTATGTTACGATATATGAAAGATGAATAGTAGTAACTGATAGAAATAGCCTTTATTAAGTGGTACATGCACCATGAGGAAGACTTTTGCTTTCTTTCTATTTATCATGAAATCCCTACAATTAATCTCTATGGACAACCACTGGCAACAGCATGAATTATATTAATCAATGTTGCAGTTTGAAATGTTTAATTCATAACCGTAGCGATGCTCACATACGAAATATGTGTACTTGTTCCTCCACTCCTCCTAGCCGAGCTCCAACGCCGCGGCTCTGCCACAAGCGTTGCATAGGTTCCCCCTCGGATCCACCGCCTCACATCAGAGGCCACTGTTAGAGGCTCCTCCCCTGCGTATGCTGAGGCCAACTCACTGAGATTATAGCCCGTGGTCGACTACGAGCGATGAGCAACACATGCACCGAACGGGGCCAAATCGCTGAGATTTCCACCGCTGTTCGCCAAGATTTCCACCTCCGTTGTCATCTGGACAGGACAATCGATGAGTAGCCCATAGTTGGCTACGAGCGATGAGTAGCATTTGCGTCGAACGGAGCCAAATCACCAAGATTTCCACCACTGTTCGTCGAGATTTCTGCCGCTGTTGTCATCCTGATGGGACGGCCAACGAGTTCAATCAAGCTACTTTTTGGCTGCAACCGCTATGGACGGCATGGAGTCATGCGCTCGTGGCTGACTCAGTCCATACAACAGAAAGGAGTTAAATGACGATAGTGCCCCTAATTGATGGATGGTTAGATTTACTGAAGGTGTCAGCACCTCGCACACCTCTACATAGACCGAATCAAAACTCCTCTTCCATTTCATGTCTTCCCAAGTTCTTGCAAGTCGATACCGACAAGGTGGTAGGCGGGAAATCATGCACAATGGGTAGGAAGTGTGGGTTCTAGCAGGTTTAGGTCGTACACGAATCTTGAGATAATATGATGGTCGAAAATTTGTCTGGTTTATTAGAAAAGTAGTATCAAATGCCTAAAAAACACCCCTTTATTTGATTAATTTAACCATTTAGCATATTCTAAAAAAGGAGGATAAATTTGTTCTAAGACAAAAAAAATTTATGGGTGACAGAGAGCCCAGGCAAGGCCTATTCTCCTAATCGTTAGATCATCATCTACGTATGATTTAGGTCGCGATCCCACGCCGGAGACCTACCAGGTAAAAATTGCTTCCCACCCGCAAGCGCCGCCGCCATCCAACCCCCGTGCTTCGCTTCCTACGCTGCACCTTCCGCGCGAGAAATTTGTTCTCCGTCCTTCCTCCAGGTTTCTTCTTCCTGGTTCATCCCGTTGAATTCGAGTAAGCTAGGCAATGGCGGTTTAGGATTTTATGAATGGGTGTTCGCTAAGTATATTGTGTTATATTTTTTTAATATATACTTATATTGGTTTATAAAACTGAAAATAAAAGTCACATTTCTAAGTCTATTGAAAGTCAATAACACTAAAAATTTGAAATAATAAGCTAATACTAACACTTTATTTGGTGGCAGCAAAATTACAACTTTTTAGAGTAAAACTATTACAACTTTAGTTGACAACGCAAGTGCGCACTTTATTTTTAAATAGATATTAACTTTAACCCACTTCTCTTTTCTTATTTTCTATGTTAGCATATTAAATGGTGTTTTTCTCACACATAGAAAAAGAAGTAGTACATATTGTTGTTTTTGACATATGTTGTGTCTATTTATGACTTAACTCTCTCTAGGAATAACAGTTAACATGGGCACTTTGAACATATTGCTTCCAAAAAATAAAATATAAATATTTATAAACCAAGACCAACTCCTCCAAATGATGTATATTTTGGATTGAAAGGATTATATAGATTCTTATGACCACTAGATTTATGACAATTGGCACCATCAAATTCTTTCGAATAACGCATCTAAAATATCTAGATATTTCTAGGAAACTATCTGGATTTAAGATCATGTTCATGGGATCTCTAGAACCCTTAATTATCTACATCTTTCATGTAGATAAATCATCCAGTAATTTTAATCTACAGATTAATATATGGTACTAGAAGATGATAAATTTACTAGATAGTCGGATTACAAAATTCATATCTTAAAATCTATTTATCTGATCAACAAAAATAAATGTTATACAGAAAATTATCGAATTTCTCTACAATTATCTAGTAGATGATATTTTTAAATTACTCTCATACAGTACCCAAAATTATAGGAGAATAATATAGCAGATTAGCCGATATACTAGTCTTTTCCCTAACGAATACTTTTCACTTTGTCTCTAATCCCAACTCTAATCTCTAATTAAATTAACAAACATAGAGAAAATCAAATCATTACCCAAACGAGGAGCGAGAAAGCCACAATCTCCTCCTGCCTTTTTCCCCGACTCTTGTCCCATTGCTACTCCTCCTTTTTTCCCCTTGATTGACACTAATTTTCCCTAGCCTGCTCGCTGCTCTCTTACATCAACAGTCAGCAACTGGTCCTCACGGTCCGTGCGTACATGCATCGAGGCGAAACTGACGAACCCGATAACCGAGCGATTAGTGGTGAGCGCAACTAACATGCATGATATTTGGACCTTCAATGAATCATTCTAGAACCCTAATGTTCAGCACAAGAGAGACCATCGTCAAGTCTCCCCAAATCTGCAATCCTCACAGGCTCACAGGAGTTTTTTGCTATTTTAGTACTCTCGAAAGTGGGCTTCGCTAAAATAGTACCGATACCGCGGGCTTCTCTAAAACGGTACTATTAATGATTTATCTACTCCATAATAGTACTCCACTTTATTTTCTTTTTCTTTTCTGATTTTTACTCCCTAAACTACCTTAAGTACCCCTCCTAATTTGATTTCGATCTAATCAAATCGTTTCAAACGATTTTATTCCAAATCACTGTTCGCATTCTATTTCCGAGCAGTCGCGGTCATGCCATGCCGCATGCCGCCGCCGTCGGTGCGTGGCGAGCGGTGATGGGCGGCTCACTCACCGATGGCGATCGCGGGGCTCCTTCGAACGAATCAAAGTGAATCGTTTGAAACGATTTGATTAGATCGAAATCAAATTAGGAGGGGTACTTTAGGTAGTTTAGGGAGTAAAAATCAGAAAAGAACAAGAAAATAAAGTGGAGTACTATTATGGAGTAGATAGATTTTTAACAGTGCCGTTTTAGAGAAACCCACGATATCGGTATTATTTTAGAGAAGCCCGTTTTTGAGGCTACTAAAATAGCAAAAAAACACGGCTCAGAGCCCAATCCCAAACTCTCTCGCGTCTCTAGTTCCAGCCCCATCCTCTTCCTTGAACTCTTTTCCATATCTCGTCCCGACGGCGGCGGCGCTATTGCTTCGCCGTTTGTCTCAAATTCTCACGCCAACGTCATTTAACCCTCGAAGCGAAGGAATTCTTCTCTCCTAGGCGTCGTCGTCGTCCTCCGCTCTGCCGGATTGATCTCTTCTTTCGCCGGTAAGGAAACCCTAGCTTGCTTGGATTGTTCTAAGAGTGAGCTTCGTCCTGAGGATCTTTTCTTTTCCGTGAGCAATCTCATCCAAATCTTCCTTTCTGGGATGGATAGTCCAGTCCATGGAGTTTGTGGTGGATTTGCTTGCTGCGTTGTGGATTACCAGTAGCAGTTTATTTTTCCATATTTTTGGGGTTCAACTGAACCCCCATGTCCCACGTTAGGTCCGCCCCTGAAGCTAGGATTCTGTTTCTGATTTCTTCTTTGGTCTCTTCCCATCTTCCCTTCTTTCCAAGGTTTCTTGTCCGTGTTCCTTCTCGGGGGAGTTATTGTTCGTGCTCTGCAAGAGCAGCTCGAATCGAGGTTGCCGGCGATGGAGCACGGTTCGGTGGAGGACTCCAGCGCATCGACGTTCTCCATCATGGAGGAGGATCACACCCTCGCCAACTCCGCCAGATTTGTCCTCAACCAGGAGTGAGTGAGGTTTCTCGATCTCTTCTTTTTCCCCCGTTGCTAAAAGAATCCATCTTTACTTGCGCCGAATTGAACGGTGAAATTGTGGTTAGAGGAGCAAAATAGTGTTCTTTCGAGTAGTACTCTTTGTTTCTAGCTTTCTTGCAATGTTTGGGTTACTGTGGAAACAAGGTTAGACATAGTAGTTTTGTTACGGGATTCCATCGATTTTAGTGAGAAACTTGATTGGATAGAGCTATTAGGTTGTTTTCGCTTTGGGGATCACCAAACAAGTCCAAGCTGTCTTTAGGGGTCATGATGCACATGACGGTGTAGCTCTGGCAAACAATTGTCATCGGGTAGGGTAGAGTAGTTCACGTTTGAAGCAAAGTTTGTCCCAAGACTGAGGATGCTGTCGGGAGGCTAATACAATCTGGAAACTAATAATAAGTTTGGGATGTATTTTCTGATTTTGCAATGTGCCAGAACTGGTGTTGCTGAATTGCTATTGCCCATTGATGTTCATATTAATTTTATTTAAATTTCTAGGCAGCCAGACAGAGACTCTAATTTCATCCACTTCAGGTTTTGATCACCAGAAACCACAAAGATTAAAAAAAAACTTAGGCAGTAATGGTGCAAACAACCATCACCCTGCCCTCAGGGCCACAAATCACCATTATGACCTGTTACTAGATGGTTTTGGTACATGCATGAGCGTAGCAATGACTTTCAGTTAAGCGTTACACTGGAGCAGATAACACTATTCGACTTTCTAAGTCAATGTTAAGGGGACCACTGGTTCTAATGTAATGATTAACAAACATAACACATGTATAGCTTCCAAATGAACTCTTGGGATGCATAATTGCAAGTCATATTGTTTTGATTAACAGCTTGGTTGCAAAGTTCGGACAAATGTGAAAGGTCTTGTGCTTTGGTCACCAGTGTTACACGGACACCCAGGTCCAAAAGAAATTTGCTGAATTGGACACCCAAATCACAAATACGATATGATGTCTAAAAACTAGAAATGAATGTGAATATCTTAATTCAAGATTCTAATTTCTCTCTTTGTGGTTTCTCTGTCTTCACAGCTCAAGGGTAGCATTTTGTGGATATAGCATCCCTCATCCTGCTGACAACAAAGTCAACATAAGAGTTCAGACTACAGGTACTGTAGATTGGAATATGGTCCTGATATTTCATTTGTTAATCACTGTGGACTGATTGTTTTTTTGAGACATTCTTTATTTTGAATGCTTATTGAATGAATTTGTAAGAATCGTATTCACTGTGCTACTTCCTACAAATTGTATCTTGAGTACATTGTTGGTTTCTAACACCTATTATTCAGTTGAACTATCTTCATATAGGATACTCCGATGTGTTTTGGGAACTTGTTAAATTTTCTTTCCTCTAGAAACCGTAGATCTAAATGTCAGATAATATTGGACAGGTTACTTTAATAGAAAACAGTTAACTTGATGTTTCTGTACAAAGTAAAGATAACTAAAATACCAAAGTTATTGATGCCATCTCATTGCTCATTAACCACTTACCAGTTTCATTATACTTCCAATCCTCAAGAAAGTGATCACGCTCTTCTGGTGTGTCTTGATTATGTTGGCAGGAGATCCAGCAAAGGATGTACTGAAAGATGCTTTACAGGACTTGATGGTGATGTGCCAGCATGTTAGAGGGACTTTTGACAATGCAGTGACTGATTTTAGATCAAAGAAACCTGCCGAGCAAATGGACATTGATTCAAACTAGTACTGAAGTTTTTGGGCGCCACCTGTTCGCTGGGATAGCCACGATATGTGTAACCAGTTTATTATCGGAGGGCAGATTTGTTGTGATTTCTGGCTTTTACTGAGTGGTTTGTGTAAAGTCAGAGCTCTTCAATCTCCATCAATGTTTGGAAAGTGTGTCTTTAGAGCTGTAATCAGTCCATGTCCTATTATAAGCTTTCTTAGTTGAGCACTGAAATGTTGCAGTTAATTAATGAATACTTTTTTACAATGTGTTATGAAACGCATCTGGAATTTGGATTGCAGAGTCACAGATGCTCCAAAAGCAAACTTTAGTTCCAAAGAATTTGGTAAGAATCGTTTCACATGATACATGACGTAAATCTACCCTGTTTAGCCTGTTCATATTAATTTTTGCTGATGGTTTTTTACTGCAGCTGATAAATAGTAGTGGCTGATGAATAGTAATAACTGGTAGAAGTGGTTAATAGAAGTAGCTGATAAATAGTAGTGTGTTATGTAAGAAAGATGGTGTAATGAAAAGTACTACAACATTTGGACTGCCATGTGATTTATAGAATTGTGATATAATAAAATACAAAGCACGTTAAGCTATGTGAAAAATGAATAATAGTGATTTATAGGTGGTACGTTCACCATGAGGAAGACTTTTGCTTTCTTTCCATTTACCATGAAATGCCTACAATTAATCTCTATGGACAACCACTCGCAACAGCATGAATTCTGTTAATCAATGTTGCAGTTTGAAATGTTTAATTCATAACCGTAGCGACGCTCACATACGAAATATGTGTACTTGTTCTGAATAGTAGATGAATGGCAGTCTACTGTCAAGAAGCATAGCACACAAAATGAGATGGTAGAGCAGTCAGAAATTCACAAGGAACTTGCAACATGTGAACTCTGAGGAACGCTAATTCTTCATTTGCACTAGCTTATTGAATACCAATAATACAACATACAGTTCTCAAGGATGTGGCACAATTTCAAAGCATCTGTATCAGATGCTGACTAGTGCTCCACATTCCATTGATAAGGCCGACTAATCCAAACATTGCTAAGAGATGCATGAAGAAGACAGCACAGAAAACAAGACCACGGGATCAAATTAGAACCCTAGTATCCGAAAATGTTACAACGATGCAAGAAAAGCATCTAGCTACAAAGAAAACCCTAAACACCTCCGACTGGTCGAGCATCAACAACGGAAGCGAGCTAAGGATGACCGCCAGGTGCATATTCCGAAAGAATAAAGATCAGATCCACAGTTATTAGCCTTTCCAGTGTTATTCACCATCGGATGGGAGCACAATTCCAAGTGTGCTGCTCCTTTATTGATGCAGACTGACGGCCACGAAGAGTGGTCTAGGAGTGGTAGCAACTGACGTGGAACTCACAAGAATATAAGGCTGAAAAGAGCTAAGTATGAAGAGGCCCAGCGACTGTGTCGCGCACTGAATTGGGGTCTTTGTGTTTCAGAGACAGGCTTGCAAACTGCGAATCAAGGTCTTTACTGTTACTACGACCATGAGCAGAAGGCCGTGGTGGCTGCTGCTGCTGATACAGCAATCTGAGACGACCAATTTCCCGCTCAAACATCTCCTGTTGAACTGCAACATTGGAGGAAAAATGTTCAGATCATTTTATTATTTCTTATCAGAACAACAAATTATTAGCTAATATTCGGCATTTCAGCAAAGCAATTCACCCCCATTGAACTGAATCATTGCACAGAAAATGTTGGTATCATAGTTTCCCATTATGGCAGCAATCTCTTAAACTTCTTTTAAGAAATGTAAGCTTCTTAGGTTACCAGTTTCTTAGCTAGCATTCAAAATTTGGAAGTAAAGCAACTATGAGTCTACAGCTAGTTAATTACATATACAAACCTTATTAAATACAACCACTGCTATACAAGTCATATATATGGATAGAGAAATTTTCACTCTGATTGTCCTAAAATATACACCATAGGACTTATGCATGGAGAACTTCAGCGGTTATTGGTTCCACCAGTCTTCTCCATATTGTATGATAAGTTCGAGAAATTAGCAAGAGAATATGGAACTATTTGGTTCCTCTGCACATTTTGGCTAAGGTCCACATACCAGCCTACTTAGGCCAAGCTTAGCTTGGATAGGTAGTAGGTAGTTTGGTTTTCTATCTTTTGATTCAAGGTTACTTAAGTCTTTGAAACAGCGGTTTGTCAATTGAGTTCGCTTAAAAGTTGGATAATAAACTTTTCTCAGAATAGCTCGGCCTAAAGTTCAACCATAGAAATCTTACTGAGAAAACAGTACCATGTAAAGACATCTCTTCAGAGTTGGAGCGCTTTCTATATTTCAGAATACTTTTATATTTCTTCTATTGATAAGACATTATTTAGAAACTTATTTATGCCTGTACTAAGTAGATCCTCAAACTTATTTTGGAAATGCATGTTACAGGTCCTTGTTAGCGTCACAGAACTTACAGAGACAAATATATATATACACTATGAAGAGAACATGACAATGGTGTGTCTGCAGTTAACTGAAGAGTTGTACTTGAGTTAATGTCTGAAGCAAACATGTGCATGTTGTTATAGTGACGAATACCTCTGCCAAACTTAATGCAATTACCAAAATGATTTTATTAGCAGTTTTCCAGAGAGCAGAACTAATAAGAAAAATCAAAACACAAGGGAGAAGCATACTTACAGCGTTTAATTAGTTGCTCCTGAGTTAGACTCTCCAGCCTTTGCTTCAAGGCTTTATTTTCCAAGTCCAGCATTATATTCTGCTGAGTAAGAAACTCCATTTCAGCAGACACTTCTATCCCTTCTGACTGCATTATTCAGACATGAATATTTTCTGTGTCAAATATAACACTAAATTGTGGAACAGAAGTCAAAAACCATTTGTTGTCATGAGCTCACCTGTAATGCCTGGACTTTTCCTTCAAGCTCCGCAATATACTGGAGCTTTCGAACACGGGACCTCTGAGCATATTGCCTGCAAGTGATATGTAAAAAAAACAACAGCTTAGACGCATTAAAACACAAAAATGTTTAAGCATGGCTACAATAACATACAGATTTGCCAAGACTGAAATGTATGATGTCCTAATTTAAATAAAACATCTAACGGACCATAGTTCCTTACTTTTGGCCAATATAACTCACGCATTTAAGCACTTTGTCTATTCAGGATTTTTGCTAGTTTTATAGATGGCATCTGATTTAAGACTCATCAGGTTGCAAATTCAAAAAATCATTCAAACACTGTTTTGCATTTATGTTGCCACAGGCCACATCTAATATACTATCCATTGTCTATGCACATATAGTCATTGACATTACAGCATACGCACATTTGAAGCCTGCAGGCCCTGTTCAATACCACTTGTTTATTAAGTAACAAACATAGATATGGCCAACCTAATGTATGAAATGAATACATGCTTGCACTATCCTATCCAGTGCCCACCATGATCAGATGCACCACGCAGCTATACAGAAGAAATATTCAATGACTACACTGTTCACTTTCCCACAATGAACTTCAAAATAGCAACTCCTGCAAAAGTGTATTCTGATAGTAAAATCTAAGCAAACCTACACTTCTGTATGTGCTTAAAATTACGGTGAATGGTTTGCTCTTCTCGGGTTATCATCATTAATGGTTCGAGCCTAGTTGAATTCCAAAATATGAACACAAGTCTTGAAAGTGATAGGATAAATGCAACAGAAATCAAACTCACTGTTTAGCACGCTTGGTGTCCGCCTCTGACTGTGCATGCTTCGGCGGCACACCCTCCTTCCTCTCTGCCCCAAACTTTTGATCATACCCTGCCTTATCAGGACCTCTCTTGTCCATGCCATGCTCATGATCCTCAACGCACTCGGTGGCCCATGATGCCCACCAATCTTCTCCTTCACCCGCATCGGTGGGCCCCCGCCTTGCCTGTAACCCACGGAATTCGGCATGCCTTGCTCCCACGGCCGGCCCTGCGGCCTCCCAAACGAGCTTGGCTTGGCATAGTACTCCTGCTGCACGCCGCCCCACGGTGCAGGCTGCCCTCCTCCCCATACCATCAAAACCATTGGCATACGCGCCGGCGGCAGCGCCTCCATCGAACAGCGCAAACGAGTCGCTGGACGACCTGCGGTGACCGGCCCGGCCGTGCTGCCGCACGGGTGTCTCGGGCTCGTTGAGCAGCTCGTCCAGCCACGACGGCTGCTCCTCAATGAGGCTCTCCGACGACGTGCGCTGGTGGTGCCCGTGGCGGTGGTGCGTGGCACCCTGCGGCCGGGCAATCGGACCGTGGTCGGCGTAAGGCGACGGCGACGCCGCAGTCGGGAACGGGCTGCGCGGCGGCAGCAGCGCCTGCTTCGGGAGCCTCGCGTTCGCCATCATCATTTGATCCACCAAACTGCAAACAACAAACAGCTTATCTGTAACACAACTCAAGATTTGAGCAAACATAACACTAAACTACCACGAGCTTGCATCGAATCGCGGCGGGCTAATTCACAGCTCAGATCTCAGCAAATGCGCACGCGAAAAATCGGATTTTTATGGCGAATTCCCGACAAAGATTCGGTTCTTCTTAGCGCAAGCATCGAATTGTACCACGAAATGGTCAAGATCCATCAAAGAACCAGGTGGAAGACGTAAACTGGATTACGAAACGCGGCAAAAAAATCAAATCGAAACAAAAAAGTACAAATTGAGGCGGATCAAGAACAGGAGCAAACCCGACGAAGAATTTGAGCAAAAATAAAACAAAAACCCAAGAAATATTTACCAATTCGGCTAAGACTCTTCCAATCACCCCACTCCGATTGCCGCAATCAAACCCTGATACTAATATTCAGCTATTTGGAATTATCTCGGATTTTCGGTGCTAATCTTTGGGGATTGAGCTTATGAAGAGGGAGAGGGACCGGGGCCGGGGGCGGAGAAGAATGGAGAAATCGTATACTGAGAGGAGAAAATCAAATAAATAGTGTCCTTAGTTTTTTTTAGCGTCCTTAGTTAATATTGCAACGTCGACAAAAATTAAGTTTGGAGAAATTTAGGAGGATTATAAATTTTGGACACATCATTGCCGTTGGATTTGGTGATCGAAGGGTGCGTGATGCTGACGAGGATTTTTTTTATAATGTGGGGAAGCGGGTGGCCAATACTAGTGGCGAGAGAAATGCTGTGGGTACTCGCGGGTGTGCCCATGGAAAATTTTCACTTATCTGTATTGGACTGTAGATGTACGTTCACAGCTTCAAAATACATGTGGACGGTTGTCTTAGCGGTTAAGCATATGTACAATAGCTTTTCTCAAAAAATTGCGTCTAAACATTCACATCATCTAAAGATAACACTGAAGATAATCTCTTTAATAATAAATTATTTCTCTAACTATTTTATATTATTTTTACCATAACTTTCTGTTTTACAACATCTCACTATTTATTGCACGTGGTGAGAGTCAAGCGAGGAGTTTGACTTATTACTCCTAGAGTTTGCTGACTCCTAGATGGTGTTAGAGGCGTCGTGCACAGTGATCTTCTCAAAGAAGGTTCTTAGAAGACTCGACAAAGTGTGAATGTTGGAGCTCATCTACCCAGAGCAGAAAAGAGGTACTACTAGTGGATTGATGTGTTGCAGCTTAATTCGTAAAGCTGGTCCAATTCGTTTGAGCTAATCTCAACGTGGACTAGGGAAGACCTGCAAATCTCCGAATACCACTGTAAAAAGAGATCGTATCAATTGTGGTTTGTTTTCTTAGCTCAATTTACATTCAAGCAATTTATATTTATAGATTAAATTGATTACTTGTCATCCTAGAATTGTAAGCCTTGACATAACTCTAGGGTGTTGGTGCACTTAGATGATCATAAGTGATTTAGGCTTCATTTGTGCTAAACCAATTTGATTTAAGCTTTCACATTATATACTTGATTTAGATAAAAAGAACATGTCTTTAATTGATAATAATTAGAAAAGAATTTCTAGACCGTCTATTCACCCCCTTCTAGTTGAGCTTCTCAATCTTACAATGACTCTGTATAATTTACGATTATGAGCTTAACAAGCAATGGGTACTACATGATACATGCTTGTTCAGACTATGCCGCTTAATGGGATTTCTATGTCATTACAAGTTTACATGTTAATGGCTGTTAGGGTACACCTACTTTTGAATTCGCATTCCACCGTAATATAACATGGCATTCTCTGAAATGCTTAATGTCGAATATAACAACAAACAATATTCTGGTTAGTTTAAATTTGAAACAAGTCAAGAGACCCTTCAAAAAATTTCAGCTTATTTTACGGAGCAACTAGCTATAAAGAAGTCCTTTGACTATCTCTTAGAAACCAAAATCATATATAATAAGTGTGTAACTTCATTGGAGGAATGAAATATATAAAATTTTACCCTCAGCTCTAAATCCACATGGAACAAGATGCGAGGAAGAAATATCCATGAGAATATGGGATAGCTTGAGCTAGCAAGGCAGTTGGTACATGTGACAAAACAACACGAATGGCCTTCTTTATGCGTGCAGCCAATATGGGCCACTGGGCATGTTCAAGAAAAAAGTATTGGCCATTGGGTAGCAGAGGCGAGCGTAGGAGAAAAGCAGCTGATGCCAACAGCAGGACAGCTCAGGTTCCAGCTGCGACCACACCACGATTTGGTGGTGTCGTGCTGCTTTTATTTATTTGTTTAGTTTCATCTTTAGGACATATTTTTTTAGGTCTACATGGTTTTTGACTTCGATTTCTCCAAAATCCGAAATAAATAGAACAGTTTTTTTTCAAACGGTTTTTTGAGCCTAAAACCATATGAACCGTCCGTATCGATGCCTCGACCTCCCCTGTTATCTCAAAAAGTATAGCAAAAAAACTATCAATAATAGCCCAGGGGAACAGAGACTTACTCTCTCCCTCTCTTGTTCTCTTTTGTTAATTCTCCCCCTCTTGTGATCGTCTCGTTGGCCTGATTGGACGAAGACCCAAAAAGAAGCTCATGTTGGCAACAAAAGGAGGCGGCATAACAGTACAAAATACACAACAAAAAGGAGTACATGATTGATGATGCACAATGAACACCACAAAATTTTTTTTATTCTCACAACAAACTGACAAACAAAACGTCATATAGTTCTGAAAAAACCAAACACTATGAAACATATAGATCTTGGTAGTACAGAAATTGTTATAAATCAGGGCCGATTTTGCATTCTTCTATTGCACCGTGCCGAGCCACAGAATCAAGTTAGTTACAGCAGATCTTTACAGATTCTAGTAAAATGTTTTTGGTATGGTCCAGAAAGAAGTAGCCAGTGCTTGTCAAAAGTGAAAAGCCAAATGCTCTCTTATACGAGAGTTATGAATTTGAAGAAAAAGAATGAAACACAAGACTAGCTCATTCGTCTATTTCCCAATAAAAGACAAACACAATATTGGATTATTGGCTGCATAGCAAGTAAAGAGAAAAGGAAGATATATTTTCAAAGCAACCTCTGCTTCGAACTGTTATCTTCTTCTTTTGCGCTTTCTCATGTCTGATTCTAGCTTTCTTTTCTTTTGTATTAAGGCCTGGCTCTTGTTTAATTTATTCTCTTTAAAAATATGATCTTGGTGTTATGAGGGAAAAGATATGACCTTAGCTGTGGGCAACTGAGGCGGCAGCCAGCAGATCATGGTTGTTTCGGTTGCTAATATTTTTTAGAACCACATTTCATAAACTAATTAACATGCGCCTGCAGTGTATAGTGGCTAAAATTTTTAATCAATTGGTAGATGAGATTCAACCAAAAAAATAGTCTTCAAGTTTTGTTCCAAGAAAGAATTTGTGACATGTAGACCTTATCCTGCATGGTTGATTCCAGCCAGAATCAACACAAGGACAAGCTGTCCGGTTGGAGGTCACAGTTGGAGTATGTTGGCTCATCAATGTCGCAGTGCCATCTCAAAATCTTAGCTCCTTGGAGCCAATCCAGTCAAGTCCAAAGCTAGGGTCTCAAATTAAGCTATAATCTGAAACTTTTCAGAATTGGCTTGAAGTGCTTCTAATCAACTGTGCAAGATTTCGATGGGATGTGTGGAAAGTGTTGGCTGATCAGCTCTCACTTAACACGTGGAAAAGTATGGTGGATTTGGCTAATGACCAACTCCTGATTTCCAAGTGTCTTCTCAGGCTAAGGAGCAACAAGACGCCTCTAAACCCCTGGTAGTTTTTGCCATTCATTGTCTTGTAGACCAGTTCCACATGGACCATATATGGGAGAAATGAACTACATGTTATTTTCTCGCGGCATAGAGTTACACTATACACGCCTAATATATAGGTTAAAATTATCAAATTGTGAGATTATGCGAAGCGTTGGATCTACGGCCAACAGTCCCGATGGCAAGCTATAAGATGGGGCTTTCTGTCTTTTTTGTGTGTATTGCGGTTGCAAAAACACTGTAGCCACTACTAGTTTTTGTAAATAAAAAATTAGTAAACAAATCAGAAAAATTTGAAAATACCGCTATATCTTTTGAGATAATATAAAAGAATACGAGAAAAACTAGCAGTCGCTACAGTGTTTGGATGTGTGATGAGTGAGACAAATAACCCCATAGTGGTAGCAACGAAACCACTGTGGAGGGTCCCTTTTGGAATAGTTGGTTTGGAGCACTCAAATTTGGTGTCAAGTCTCACTCCAATGAGATTGTGATGCCGTTTTCATTACACATCGTCATCCAGCCTTGTACGTGTCTTCTTGGACTTGGATATCCACCCCAGGGCTTCGCACATCTGGACCAGTGAAGTTCGAGTGGCTGCGCTCGTCTGATCAACAATGCTGACTCCTAATCCTAGGAGCTCCATTCTTTCTTGGCTGGGAATTATTTATGTGAATTGTTCACCTATACCTGTCAATCTATTTCCCTACGGAATCCATACTTCACAAAATTGGAAATTGGGAATTTATGAACTGCACTTGAGCAAGAGTTTTTTTTTCAATTTTTGCAGAAACAAGAGGGTTGTTATTATTGAGTTGTATATACCAAATAGTGCATCTAAAAGTTTAAGCTAATGAGAAAAAACAGGCAATTCAACTCTCTCTCGCGTGTAGCCTCTTGCGGGCCTATGACATGGAATAAAAGTGGACTGCATTTTTTAATTACACCAACTGGTCTTGAACTCAAGATATTTTGGTTCTATTAAATTGTATACACCAAACAGTTCACTCAAAAACTTAATTTGATAAGAAAAGACAAGTAATTCATTATACTTCAACATTTATTAATCATGAAGATATACAAGCCGCGTACTTGCGCGATTCTTCCCTTTGAGGTGAGCAAATTATGCAGTATGTAGTCAGGCAGCCATTTTGGTGCACAACTGAACGCGTATTTTACATACATAATCGGGACAAATGCCTTTTTTTTTCTTTTGAAAAAAATGCAGAGATTAGAATGGGGTTGTCCATACATAAGATGCCCGATTTTTTTTGAATAAATTGTCATATTTTAATCTACCAGACTAACATCCAAAATTAAAACACGCATATCTCCAAGCAAATCTAGTGGTCAGAAAAATCAGCCTACACTTAAGAAAATATCAGGCGCCTTATATTTAGCAAAGAATTAGAATTTACCACCTAATCAGTTATCTTAATAGATTTGCACTTGACTATATATATCATGTACAGTATTTCTAATAATGACATAAAAACTCCATGCGGAATTGCAGATAGTATATGGGTCTGTTCTTTTTGGCTGAAACTTATGGTTTTTGGTTGTGGCTTTTAGCTTTTGGACTATTTATGCGAGAGATTACAGAGTAATAGAAGCTTATGTACGGTTTTTGCCGATATAAATGAAGTCAGTACAATATATACTATAATTAATTAGTAGACCATATCTTAAAAAATACTCCATTTAAAAACTAGTTACTGTAAAAAAACCGAAAATAGCTTTTAAAATCTCAAAAGAACAGACCATTTATATGCTACTGCATCTTCTTCTCATCGTACGGCTGAAAATGCTCATCACCACGTTGCTATCGTCAGCCTCCACAAAACAAGTTGCAGCGCAGGACAAGGTGCATGCACGTCTGGACAATTTGACATAACGGCTTTGATTGCGACAGTGCGTGCTACGATTAGCTCTAGGATTCTACAGTTAGGTTAATCAATTGATTACTAGTTGTTCTTAGTAAAAAATAGTTTTGCCTTTCGAATGGTGCTTATTGGGTGGACTCGAGACTCGATTGAGACATGTCCAATCGGTATTGGTTAATTACTAGTTGTTCTGGTTTTGCCTGTCAAATGGTGCTTATTGGGTGGACTCGAGACTTGATTGAGGCATGTCCAATCAGTAATCACCGAGTGGATGTACGTGTAGTGCCTAACGAAGTGGAGTATAAAGGCCTCTTCTTTTTTTTAAAAAAAGATGAGGTTGTTTGGATAAGAAGGGATTATGGTCCTGATCAATATGGTTTGAGCTTCTGACTTCTGACTTATTTTGTACTATTCATAAATTTTGTCTTTTTCTGAACTTTTGGTTTTTTGTTGAGCTTTTTTGCCGATTCTTTTTTTCCCATATTCGTTTGTATTATACGTAATGGGCTAACATATTTTTTATATTTTTAATTTTTTTAAAATTTAATTATGGTAAATAAGCCTCTGTCAGTTACAGTGCTTTTTTCAGCCAGCTACAGTATTTTCAGCCATAAGCCACGAGCTTTTCGGCCGAACCGATCACCACCTAGATCTATTCCCTTTAAATGTGTATGGATTTTAGTACAATTTTTCTGTCAATTTGAAAGCATGGGCTTAATTTTCATCTGTTCAAACAAACCCTTATGTGTGCCTTTGTATCCCTAATGATGGTGCAGGGCATCTCTAACCTTTTGTATATTAGGTTATTGTATCTAAGAGGAGAAACTGCACAACATCAGTCACAAATGCAACTACTCCAATACATTGTATCTTAAGTTGGTTTTAAAGGGCTCCACGAGCTTTTAATTTAGCGCATGAACCTTTGAACTGTGGAGCCACAACACACGTATTTTAGATATGCCAGTTGCTCCAACAGCTATTCAAGATGTATCTATGCGTTCTTTTTTATGGGGAACAAATCTTGCATAAGATACATCTTGAATTCTTCTTCTTTTACTTTCTTCCCTCCATCCCATTGTCTAGCTGACGTGGCAAGCCTTATGCTGACAGCCTGACATGTAACATCGGAGATGGCCTTAAGAGGAAGAGAGTAGTCAAATCAGGTATCTAAGTGCATATACAATAGTATAGACAACTGTTGTCTATAATATTCTATATATCATCTATAGATGGCACTAAAGACAGCTCCTACAATGTGTTATTTTTTTGCATATCTCTATAGATAGTTTCTCCATAACACAATGTGTCTTATTTCTTGTATTATAGTCAACTATTGCATTAGAAACAGTTTAATTCCCTATGCTCCCTTTCCCTCCTCTATATCATCTTTTATCCTATGTGATAAAACTTACAAACAACTGATGTCACCCCATTATACATACTCTAATAGCACTTCATCTGTTGATTTTTATAAAGTATTCTTTGACTTGGCACAATTTATGAAATCGAACTTTGATCGTAAATTCTTTCATGATATATCACTAAATTCTTTTAAATACAAATCTAGTGGTACTATTTTTGTGTCATTATATGTTGAACTAATTGTTGGTTCGAAACTACAAAGTATGAATGTTCAAATGCATAAACGTCTTATAAAAGCAATAATTGATGGTAGACAGCTGTGCAAGGAGAGGCGTGGAAGTATAGGCGCCGCAAGAGGAAGAGAGGAGGTTGCACCAATGGAAATATGTGGGAGGACTGACAAGCCTCGCAGGAGCTGGCACCGACGAAGGCGGCATTGCATTGAACGATGGCGGCGATGCTAGGGTTTGGGAGGGTTGGGGTGGTCAATGCACGACGCTGATCTGCATGCGTGTCGTTTGTTACAAAGCAAAGGGATGGTGAGGGAGGTGAAGCACTGGATGGAAATCCAACGGTCTAGAACTCCACTGATTTTTCACCCAAAAACAATTGTGTGATACGTAGACAGTGCTTTATTGTAGTCCCATCCCCTTGTTTCAAAAAGAAAAGGAGGATTTAGTCGTGTGATCGAAAACAAGTTGACTAGATAGATCATTTGTTGAGTCACGAGCGATGCATGGGTGTGCATTTCTCCTCGATCGCTTGCCTTCACGTACCATGCAAAACATCATAGATGTTAGCCGAGTTGCCGTCTTAGGTCTCGAGCGGAAACAACGAAAGGCTAGCTTTGTACTGCGCTGTTTCATTTCTCTTGGAATCATGATTTCACTTTATGAAGATTACGACATTACTCAGGCAGTTTGGCTAGATGAAAGTGTTGGATCATCGATCAAGCCCCAAAAAGATCGGGTAAACAATACATCGTAGCCCAGTTTGTGAGAGTTGGCAAATGTGTTAGGAAAGGTTTTTACCGACGAACGCTCTGCTAATATCTTCGGCAATTGTCTTCCCCAACATACATTTTTTTCCTTCATGTGCATGTAATCAACCAAACCGTCACCTAAAATTGATGGAGATTGATGAAGATGTTGAGCTTGGGAGAAATCTAGTACAGTGTGAGGCAAAAGCTGAAGAGTAAAATGAATTAAAGCTGTAGGCTGTGACTGTTCTATCTATGTAAGTAATTGTGATGTAATGTGAGGTGGAGATTGAAGCAACTCGAATTTTAATCCTTTGCCGTTTTCTTTAAATTCCGTTTATGTTTGAATCTTGGCCCTATTCAGCACCTTCTCCACTCATCCGTGCCTCTTTTCCCCTGCTTCCCATTCCCTCCATCCATTCATGCAAAGCATAGCTGAACGACACTATTCCCCATCAGACAAAACTCCTATCGTTGCCATTGCAATCTTCACCACCTCATCCCATTTAGTCAACCTCCATACCTTAGCTTGCCACCCTGACAAGTCCATCAATGTGTTTTGACCATCGCCTAGGAGAAGTCGGGCTGAAGTTCACTACTGTCTTCCACTGTCTCTTGGCCGACAGGCCACCACTTCCAACTTGCACACCCACAATCTTTGACTACTACCTCTGACGCCTGGTACAGCCCTGCACCAGAAGCTACCATCGCTGGAGCCTTCTCGCGCCTCCCATTTCTTCCCCTCCCCCAAACCGCCTTACTTCGCTTATATAAAACCTTGAGCATTTCTAAAGCTAGCATTAGCAATCACAAATCTCCCCCAAGCTATTCTTTCCCTTTGTCGACCGAAGGAACTTCGCCGTCGCCGTATATGCCGGTAAGCCCCACCTTTCCAAATCTTACCATTGCTCCCTTCATATTTCAATTACTTTCGCACATAGCTTCCTTAAGACACCTCAAACCCCATTGCCAACTCACCCTAGCCCCTCAGAACCTATAGCTCGTCAACCACTTACTTCCCTACCGGCCAAAACCATGCCACCATGGACGGACCGCCACATGCCACAACAACACGAACCGGCCATGGCATCAACACCCCTACTCCCAAGGATGCTCTACCACCCATGCTTTTATTGTTTATACCTTCAGATAGCTCCTATGCCAAGCAAAAACTCTGAGAAGAAACCTACTCATCACCGGCCAAATGTAGCCTGAGCCCCAAAATGGATTCCCCTCATCCCCAGAAACACACCCATACCTTCGGTTTCCATCGCGAAGCCTTGTAGCTTCTGAAATTGCCCTAAATCCCTTTCCCCTATTTCGGTACTGTAGCAATTTGGTGGAGAAGATGAACAATGATCTCTGGCACTGTTCATCATCGACCCGACCCATTAGTAAACAGTGTAATCGGAACCGTCACCATAGCAATAAAACCAGGTATGAACAGTGAAGAATTAGTGATGAATAGTAAAATACCCGTTACTGTTCATCCATACCCTAAAAATATATTATATGTCCATTTTGCTCGTTTCAAGCCTGTCTACCCTAATTCCAGCTCTGTTTTCCATATCAGATATTGATAAAACCCAAAACCACCAAAACACTACTTCAAACCCTAAACCCATCACGATCCAAACTTTTACCATTCGTCAAAACCTATACATGCACTCGCAATAATCATTGAGCTGTAAAGCTTGGTCTCAATTATATTTAACTTGAATATACTCTAGTAACTCCAGCCAACTCAAATATCATTCCAAACCCATGTCTAGTGCCATTTCAACCATTACTATTTACTGAAACCCTAAAAACACACATATATATACCTATTTTGATCGTCTTGAACCCGTCTATACCATTCCCATCTCCATTCTGCCACCCAGATAATATTTCGACTCTAAACCCAATTACGTCCATATCCGCAACCATTCACAGAAATCTATATAACACATATATACCTTTTTGACCATCTTGAACCCCATCTAGTGTAATTCCAACTCCGTCCAGCCAAACCAAACACCGACTAAACCCTTAACCACCCAAACATATTTTTCTTTTGCTTCTTTTGGTTATTTTATTATATTTTATTCCCAGCTTGCATTCTACAAAGTAGGAACTCATTTGCATTGATTTTCTGCGCTAGTATTCGGACCACATGAGTTGGTTAATAGAAGAACTATAAGAGTAGTCTAACCAGAAGACCACAGAGAAATAATTAGACACTACGGACAAGGAAGCAAGTTGCATGTTTTTTATCATATTAAACCTGTATTCCTTTAATTATTTAATTATCAATATTTTTATTATCTTATTTACGCATTGTTATTTCTTGTACAATAAATATTTAGAATGACATGATACTAGTTATGTCCTACCACCTAATAAAACCTAGTTCAATTTGATAGCTATGTTTACCTTGACAAGACTTAGTAGTATTAAATATACTATTTAAATAATCATGTTAGACCAGGAACTCAAAAATTTTACACTACCAAGATACTTGGCTTTTGCTAGTAGAATTTTAAAAGTGGTTTTAGGATAAGGAGATGTCGTGAGAAGCCACGAGATGGTTGGGTCCCATGACCTTATCCTAGGGTGGAGGCTTGGACCGGAAAGGTGGTAATATAGATGTGCACTGAAATAAGAGTTTGTGGATGGAATATGCCTCAGTGAAAAATATAAGGACCAAAACCTTATGCCAAGTAAAAAATATAGTGATCGCACCACAAGTTTTGATTCGTCAAACCTGATTTAGTAGCTGCTCAAGTTTGATTGAATATCTACAAAAAGTGGAGGAAGATAAGGGAGTCTGTTGTATGGAAACAGTAAGATCCCCTTCGAATTTGTTGATAATCAACACCTACTGGGTAGAACCATACTTAACAACAGTAAGGTCCCCTTCGAATCGGGCGAGGCGTAGGGCACCCGAGTTTGTTGGGAGGCAGCACCTACTGGGTAGAGGCTATACAAAGAATTGAGTAGTGAAAAGACTTGTTTTCTTAACTTTGTTGCGTGAGTTAAGAGATCTTATAGGTAAAGCTGGGCAGATCTGCAGAGTCATACTGAAGTAATCAAGTTTTGAAACCCCAATTTCTTAAGAAGTTGTTATACTTTTGTGTTTAAAAATATTTACAAATAAAATTACATCCACAAATATTTTAATAGAACCAATGTATTTTCATCCCTTGGAAATCTTAGCTTGTAATTAAATGACGTTTCCCCATGTGACTTGTTGAGTATGGTTGGTTGTACTCAATCTTACTTCAGTTTTCCCCAACACAGAGATCAGGAGAGGAAAGAATGTTACAAGTATTCGTGTTAGGGTTACGGCCACATTCAAGCATTCCTGTGAGAGTTTTCTTTGGTTCTTCTAATTGTAAGTTAAGTTTTGAACTTAGATGCCCATTAAAATATCTAAACTTGAATATTTGGTCTATTTTAATCAAATTAATCATTTTAAATGTCCGTGAGCAGATGTGATATTCTTTCTGTCCGTAACTAAACTTCTGAGCTATTGTAGGATGTACAACGGCTCTGTTTAAAAAACGAGGTCGTTACAGAGATGATGGGATAATGGGAGAAGAGTATCTGAGCAAGAAATGTAATGATTGAAAACGATGAAAGTCAGTTTCGATAAAATGGAACTGGGGCATCCGGTGGCGATGTCCTGTTATTGTAAAAAAAAATTGATGGAGATAGAATTCCGTTAGTTCATCATTGAAGTGACAGTTGAGATGCATACCTTTCTATGTGCACCGTTTACTGAAGAAGTCACTAGGGCGTTGTTCATGATGGGCCCAAATAAATCGTCTGGGGGAGGAACGGGACCTGTCCGCTCACTGACTATCCCATTTGGTTATGTACATGGATTCTCTATTAATCCCTGGCATGGTAACTGGATTCCATCCACGAAGCAGTTGAAACCACCTGGAGGAAGAACCACAATGGAGTTACTCGGGTTAGTGATGTTGCTATTCCCAACACATGCCAGTGGAATAGATTGCTAGTCGAGCAACCCTTTTTGCCTCCAGATGCTGAGGTGATAATGCGTATTCCGATTACTAACGTGGACGAGGATTTGTTTGCATGGGCCTACGAAAAAAAGTGGCTTGTGTTCTGTGCGTCCGGCATACAGGATGTTATCTGAGGACCATGAAATCAGTGCCATGGGGGAGGAATAGGACTTGCTCATCGTCCACTTACAGTATTCGTTAAAGTATAAGTGAATTGTTCTCATTTGCTTATTATCTTAAGTTTTTGGATGAACTAATTGGTTTATGGAACTCAATAGTACTAAATCCTTATGAAAAAAGCTATGGAAAGTCCAGATTCCACAGAGAATGGTTCCATCGACGGCGGTGAAATGGGAGATGGCCACAAAGAATGGCTCTCAACCTGTGAAGGAGTCGAGGCCTGTTCCGCGATGGAAGCCACCACAGCTTGACTGGTGTAAAGTTAATACTGACGCCTCATTCAATCCAGATTTGTACAATGGAGGGTCCAGAGCAGTAATTCGGGCAGATAATGGAGGCTTTGTTGTTGCAGCAGTTAAATGGTATGATAATATTGCGGATGCTTTGGTAGCAGAAGCTTTGGCTTGCTGAGATGGATTGCAATTAGCAGTGAACCGAGATATCCAGAGAGTGGCAATGGAGACTGATAGCCAGACTCTGGTTAATATGTGGCGTGAAAGAAGAAATTGCTGCCATTCTTTGTGAAATTCAGGAGCTTATTTCTAGCTGCATTGAGTTCTGTTTAAACTATGGACCCATTGAGTTCTGTTTAAACTATGGACCTCGAGTTCTGCAGCGGCGTATGCCTGTGCAAAGCTGGCGTCGCCGGAAAGGTTGTGTTGTGCTTGGATCAAACAAGCACCTGAGTTTCTACAGCCTTTCATGGCTGCTTGTGATCGTGCTCTTACCAATTAATCAAAGCTCCTGATGGGTTCTTAAAAAAAAGGTTCAGCATCGCAGTTTATGTAGTAGTAGAAGATTGCGAGGAGGTGGGAGGGAAATTAGACAATCTTTGTGAATTTTGGAGGGAATCGTGGAAAGAGTTGGTGGGAGCACGTCATTTATAATTGGGCCTAGGTGTCATAACATCTTTTAGTTTCGTTTACAAGAAACATGTTTCTTGTAAGATATACATTTGAGAGAGAGGGAGTGATTGATTGATTTGGTACTCCGTTTTAGGGTGAAAAATAGATACGAATTATTCGTATTATCCGATTTATCGTATTCGATAGGATATAAACATGGTATATTTTTTTTTATCTGATTAGCAATTTCTCTCCTATTCGTATTCACATAAAAATATGGATACGAATATGGCATAGATTTTTATCATTCGGAATATTATTTTATCCGAACTATTTGTATTCGTATTCGACGAAGCAATATGTACATATTTTATTGCAATACGACTAACTAGTTGGATAAGTTTTTTAATTCAATATTAATTCGTGTTTCTTTAGGTGAGGTAAATGAATGACAATGATTAAACGTGACTGTAAGAGGATAAAATGTCATTAATATTTTTATACTATATAAGTTATAAGGATATCCGGAACTGACAGAATTGAGTAGATATTCGATTCAAATTTATTACAATGTCTGATTCATATTCGAGAGTATTTGAATTCATAATCATATTCACTTATAAAATACGAATATGAATATAATGAGGATACTATTTGATTCGTTTTTCTAATCTTTTGACCCATTTGAGACACTAAACAATTTTGGGCCAGATAATAGGCCCAAACAAACTGACCTGCTTGGCTACTTGTATGCGTGCGTGCACTTGCAGCTTTGACCCTTTGTCGAGAAGCCCGTATTATACCTCATGCCGCCAAAAAGTTATTTTTGAAAAATTTTACTAATCTTAAAGTAACTTATGAAAGGTAACTTCATTTTTACAACGATTGATTAAATAACAATAGGAAAATTGAGAATTTGCAAATCCTTTCATCATCGTTTTAGTATTTCACTTTTACTATTAGTGTTGAGGACTTGGCGCTATATTCATAGAAGAGAATTGCACTATAGCTCTATGAACTTGTAGGGTTATGCCACTTTATCCCCTCTAACTTGCATTATACTTTCTTAGCCTCCTGAACTTGTAAGGTTGTGTCACTTTACCCCTTAAACTTGTATTTTATTTTCTCAGCCTCCTGAACTTGTAGGATTATACCATTTTATCCCTAAATTTGTATTTTACTTTTTCAGCTCTTTGAAGTTGCGTTTGTTTGCTCTACAGGTCAATTAGGTCATTTGCTAATAGGAAATGCTGAGGTGGTATAGCACGAGGTTGATGTCATAGGGTCGAGTTCGATCACGTGGGCACATTGCCCTCTTCTCCCTTAGCTGCGTGGTAGAGTAGGGGATGGAGGCACGAGATGACAACGGATATGGCGGCGGTGATGCTCTCGACGAGAGAGGTGACGAGAAGGAGATCGATTCAGCTTCAGTGTGATGAAGTATACCTTGTGACGCAGACAACATGCGTGCGAGGATGATAGGGACGATGGTTCCCCGAGAGAGAGGAGAGAGGTGGCGTAGCTCAATGTCGGTGGCCCATCCAACGAGTTTCGGTGACGGAGTGGCAACGATATAATCGCAATGAAGTAAGAAAGGTAGTACCATAGTCAAATTTGAGAGATGAACTGAATTAAGAGCGAGCTAAGTGGCAAGCGGGTTAGAATAGCATACTTGGGCGTTAATTTATCGTAACCCGGAACGACCATGTGCGGCATTCTGGATCCCTAACATGACACCCCGTTTGTCGCCCCGTGCCCTCCATTCCTTGCTCGCCACACCGCAAGGGAGAAGAGAGTCTTGTCCGACTTGACACTATGCCCACACGATCAAACTCGACCTTATAGCATCAGCCATGTGCTATGCTAACTAAGTGTTTTCTATTAGCAAACGCCCAATAAACTGTGGTGTAAATAGACACAAGTTTAGAGGTGAGAAAACTAAAATACAAGTTCACAGAGATAAAGTGGTACAACCACACAAGTTCAGGGGCTGAGAAAAATAACATACAAGTTCAAGGGGATAAATGACACAACCCTATAAGTTTTGGAGCTGAGAAAGTAAAATACAAGTTTATGAAGTAAAGTGCCACAACCGTACAAATTTAAAGAGCTACCGTGCAATTTTCTTTTCATAGAAATAGTCGGGTTTTACCACTTGCCAAGTGCGTTTGGTGTCGCAAATCAGTTGAGGCATTATAGACCTCACACACTACAAACGAGATAGTAGCATTTTATGGTGATGATGGAACTTGCTTGGGTACACCTCACTATTGTGTTTAATTCAACTCTTTGATAGTTTTTTTTGCTAAATGAAATCCTGCTTTTCTGCGCAACAAATTACTACGTAATAAGTAATTAATCTACCTAGAGCCGTTGATTCATTTGAATTTCCTACATGCTATTATAAACAATTACATTTTTGTGACTTCGTGAGTACTTTGCATTTACTTTTGCTTACATCATTCAGAAGTAGAAGTGGAAGGAGGCGAAGCTTCTTGAGTAATACTATTATTCATTCGGTGGTGAAGACCACACCTTTTTAGGTCTTATCTATGCTCAGCCCATGCCAACGGAGCTATAAGTCCCTAAAATTTGCGCACTTGTTACTCAAGTTCCTGAACTTGAGAAGTACATTTTAGTCCCAAAGAGGTCCAAACCGTAATTAATTAGCAACTAATGATCACATGACACTTTGACCCTATTTAGACCAAAGTTTGACATCAATAAAATACTTGTAAAAGTTATCCAATGACATATGAAAACTTCCTTCAAAATCAAAATATTACTTCTCCAATGATTTCAAATGCCAATCACATGGTCAAATTGTTATATAGATCATGTTAGGGTGTTATGTTATCTCTAATTAGCAATAAATTAGTATTTGGACCTTCACTTAACCAAATTTAAGGATCGTAATGTGCAATTTTTAAGTTAAGAGACCCAGATGACATGCTCCCACAAGTTTATGGACTTATGTTACGCTTTACTCCTATTTATGCATCTCTTGCATTTGTGATGCCCTAAGACTAAGGGGTGTCTGTGTTGGCTGTGGTTGATGGATTTTAGCTGAAAATGAATAGTAATAACTGTGTCTCTTCTTTTCGGTTTCTAAAAGCCATTTTTGGTCTTTTCTACAATAATCATCTTTCAAACGAAGTGTCCTTTTAAGATGATGTCTATAAATTGATTATAGTACATACTGTAATGACTTTATTTATATCAGTCAAAATCGTATACAAGTTATTTGTGTATCCGTGTTCTCTTTCACGAACAGCCAAAAGCCACAACCATAATTCATAAGCCGAAGTAAAAAAGAATATGCCCAGAAATGGCTTTTAGAAGGAGTAGGCGAGTGGTGAAAAAAGTGAGGGAGAGATGTGTGCGTGAGACGGAAATGAGAGGAGTGAGGTCGCAATGCTCTCATGACCTCTGTCATATCCTCAAAGCGAGAAGCCGCTTTGAGAAGTCAGATGTTTATATTAGTTTTATATTTTTTATAAAATAGAAATCAATACGAACACACTCTAATAAGGCTAGTGTTAAGTAAAAGCAATTGAAAAACCTAGTGCAAAATGAAAGTATGTCAAAACTTATTTCGGGAAAAAGCGCAGTTTACTTGTCGAAACGGGAGAGCGAAGTTTACTTGTCGAAACGGGAGAGCGAAGTTTACTTGTCGAAACGACGGTTGTTTTGTCATCGCAAAAGTGGAAAGAAAAACAGAAGTCGTTTTCCGCCTTTTATCACGGTGATACGGAAGCTGGAGCGCGCGACAGTACAAGGAACAAACGAACTGTGCTGCTCAGGCCCAGCAGCAGCAGCAGCAGAGCGGAAAGGCGCGCGCCGCGACGGCCCTGGGCGCGGGCCCACGTCTGGGGCGGGCGCACGGGCGCAGGTGGTGCGCCGGGCTCACGCGGGGTGTCCGATAAAAACAAGCCCCGTGCCCACCTCGGCCGCGACTCAGACTCACTTCCGCTTCCTCTCTTCCTTCCCCTTCGACTCGATTCGAATCGGTTCGGCCTCTCGCCCTGTCGCATGGCGGCTCCCAAACCCTAAACTGCAGATCCCTCCCTCCCCCAACCACCTCCTCCTATCCCTCCCCGTCTCCTTCGCCCGTGCTCGCTGGTGCGGGCGCTACCCTCCGCTGCTCTGCCGGGAGGAACCCCCGGTGCCTCGACGCCGCCGCCGCGCGTGAGGTACGCGGTACGCCTACCCAATTCGCTCTTGTCCTGGGCTCGCGTTCGCTTGGCTCGGTGCGCCTAGACGGGGCGGTTCCGTGCGCGGGGCGCGGGTAATTCGGCGCGGCCTCGCAAATCCTAGGTGGGTTCCCGGGCCGGTGTTTGCGCGGGGGGTACGGGCGCCGCGCCGGTCTCGGGTTTGTTCTTGTGTTTCTCCATGCGTAGCTGGGGCCCATAGCCGTGAACTCTAGTTAGCTTGCCAATTCGAATAACGCTAGATTGTCTGGAAGAACCAATGGTGTCGGCTCAAGTGTGGCAATCTTTTTGCTTGTTTGTGTTCAATAAGTGTTATGAATTACATCGGTTGAGATGGTTGAGGGTTGTCGGTCTGCGCTGGATAGTGTGAGAACGATTTGCCGGTTTGCTCACTTGATTGGTCCTGACATCAATTGCGTTGATTTTCAACCTAGCCTCCTTTTCGTGATAGTGCTGGAAGAAACCACATGCTTGTCTTCCTAAGTATATCCCTTGTTCCTGCATGAATTATGAGTCCTCTGTATACTGCTGTATTGGAAAAATTCAGTGCCCCCTAGAGTAACATTTGAAATCATTTTGTTGTTTTGCCTGGTGTTTTGTTTCCGAAAACATGATATCAGTGTCATGCACTTAAATATTTGAAGTTCCCTTCAGTTGGCATCTTATGGTTGTCATGGGCGAGGTGAGCGAGGGAGACTGCACTGTGCTAAATAAATGTGTGATGCAAGCAATGGTGACCCAACATTTAGCTTTTTTAGCAGAGAAATGGTCAGTTTATTGTTATTTCTAATGATGAGTACCACTCATGAAAATGTTACGCGTGAATGTTTTTCTCTTCTACATTTTTCTGTCGCAAGATAATAAGGGGACAATGGACCTTCATTTCTCAGTCAGATACTACAGTCTGCTGTAGAACTTACCTTGTATGGAGGAGTTGTTGCTTTGACAATGGGGTTGTCAAAAGCACAGATTGAATGCAACGTTGACTTATATTTATTTATTTATTTATTTAATTGTGGCATATCTAAGAGCATCTCCAGCAGGTGCTCTAAAAGTGGTGCTTTAAAACCAATTATAAAGATCCTGTAAACCTCATTTTTAGAGATCTAGGGTGTCGTGCTGCAGCAGGTGCTGTAAAACTGGTGCTTTATAATTGATTTCCATCCAATTCTCTTGTCTTTTTGTGCATGCACTCTCCATTTTCAGTCCATAAACATTCAAATTTTCATGTTTTAAACATACACAACCAACCATATTTTAAAATCCAACATTTGAAGTTCAAATTCAAATTCGAATTCAGAATACATGTAGTAAAAAAACTAAAATTAACATGAGAAGACAAGTGGACATCTATCTCCCATGGAGTTGCCACAAATGTTCGATAAGATCCTCACGAAGTTGCTCATGTGCGTCTCGATCCTCGATTTGTCGATGTACCTCAAGAAACTTCTTGATGCGGTCTTCATTTCTTTCGGGCCGCACTTTTTTCCCCACATATTCATAGTTGAAATCTTCTTGTCCACCTCGCTCATCCTCGATAATCATGTTATGCATTATGACACAAGCCGTCATTATTTGCCATAGAGTCTTTTGGTCTCAGAATCGAGCAAGGCCACGAACAATGGCAAAGCGAGCTTGCAAGACCCCAAAAGCGCGCTCAACATCCTTCCTGATTGCTTCTTGGGATTTGGCAAAGTGCACTCTTTTGTTACCTTGAGGTTTCGAAATTGTCTTCACAAATGTGGACCATGAAGGATATATACCATCAGCAAGGTAATATGGCATTGTGTACGATGGCCATTGATCTCAAAGTGCACTGGAGGAGTTTCACCGTGGTAGCCTTTTAAAAGAGGAGACCTTTGGAGCACATTGATATCATTGTGTGAGCTGGCATCCCAAAGAATGCATGCCAAATCCAAAGGTCATGCGATGCTACGGCTTCAAGAATGATTGTTGGATCATGGCAGTGTCCTTTGAATTGGCAATGCCATCTTGGTTGGACAATTCTTCCACTTCAAGTGCATGCAATCAATTGATCCAAGCATTCCGGAAACCCTCTGGCTGCATGTGCTTGGAGAAGTCTCTTTGTGTCCTCGGCATTCGGAGCTCTCAAGTATTCCTCTCCAAATATTTCAATCACCGCTTTCACAAATTTCCGCAAGCTCAATATTACAGTGCTCTCCTATGCCCCATGTCTCGTCAAGAGTATCACCTGGACAACCATAAGTGAGCATTCGCAAAGTCTTTGTCACCTTTTACAAACACTATGTCCAAGGTCTCTGCTGCGTTGCGTTTGTTTGAACCATGAATCATGGGCTTCAACCACATTGGCGATCTGCGGAAGAGGCTGCGACATCCGGAACCGCCACGAAAGTAGCTGCATCGAACACCGGATTCGGAGCAAAATACAGAGCAATCACCTTCTCATTGCCTGCAATCTTGTCTCGATGCACCACCCGACGCCCTTGCACAGAGCCTCCATGTTTCCGACGCTTGTTGCTTGCGAGGTTTGCTAGCGTTGCGTTAGCTACCATCTCACAATCATCGTCGGAGCTGGAATCTTCGAAAAACATGCGAGCTAGTGCTGAGCTCATCTTGTTGGCAATTAACCGAACACCTAGTGGGCGGTTGGAGGCGGTGTGTCGTCGCGGCGTACCACGGCGCGGTGACCGCGACACGGCAGCGAACACGGCGCGATGTGGATGGCGGGCGATGGACAAAACACACGCACAGTGCGAGCACGATGCGGTGGCGAACGCACGCGGCGATAGGGCGGCCGAACCAGGCACGAGCGGCGCGAGCGAAGAAGCGGCGTCGGCGCAACGCGCAGTCGTCGCGGCGCTTCGCTAAGCGCCGCATGATAAGCGCGCTTCGCCAGCGCCGGAGCTCTACAGGCGGCACGCTGCTACAGGCGAGCGGCATGTTCGATTGTATTTCGATGGATTCTTGATCTATGTTTTGATGGATCACAAGTGTTCGATTGTATTAAAGCATTCTTGTCAAATTTTCATGCATAAACATAATCTTGAGAATCAATCCGAAAGCATTTCAAACAAAAATAAATTTCAGGAGCACTTGATCCGAAAGCATTCTTGTCAAATTTTCATGCATAACCATAATCTTGAGAATAAACCGAAAGCATTTCAATCGAAATAAATTTGAACCACATGGTCGATACATCACATGATCCGAAATCTCTATACATGGTCCACCATCTTCTCAAATTAATCATAAAGCATTTAAACCAAACATAACATGGTCCATGCAAAAATATAGGTTCAAAGGACATAGAGCATCACATGGCCCAGTACCAACAAATGTAGAGCATAGAACATGTAACAGAGAGCATCGCATTTTTTAACATGACATAGAACCATGGTTATTAAGGCGATAAGGCGAGGCGAGGCGACCCACCCCCCTCACACCTTTTAAGCGGTAAGGCGTGAGGCGAGGCGACGCCTTACGCATCCTAAGGCGCTAAAGGGCGGCAAATAAAATGAGCATTTTAGTAGCATATGTGTACCTTATTGTTGTCAATTCTTGAGCCCATGTTGCACCAATCTCTCATTCCAATTGTTCTCCCATGTAGCATCCATTCTCCTTGTCCCCTTGCAAGTTTCAACATCAGATTGTTACAAATGTAATAGATACAAATTGTATTCTAATTAATTGGGTAAATCGAGCCTCGGAGGATGCATTACTTGCACTTGCATTTGCACTTGCCATTTTTTTACGCATTGCAAAAAGTAATCATCATCGAGAAGAAGAACACAACAACAAATAATCACGACACACGCAGTATGCGATCTGAGACACTACTGTCACACTACCACGCTTCAACACAGTGCTGATCGCCTCCCGGTAACACAAACACAAACTCGCACATCATCGGAGGAACAACATCGGCGCGCGCAAAGATGCAGCACGAGATCACGGGCGGCGGCAAGCAGCCAAGAAATACTCGATCTCGACCGTCTCGCTCAATCGCTCGCTCATCTCTCGACTCACTCGCGCTTCCCCATCTGAATCGCCTCGGCGCCTCGCTCGCTCCTCTCCTCTCGCTCTCGCTCTCCTTCTCTCTCTCGCGCGCGCCTCGCTGCCGGCGCCTCGCCTCGTCCCGCCTCCACTCTCTCCTCCTCTCATCCTCCTCTCTCTGCGCCTCACTGCGGCGCCTCGCCTCAGCGCCTCGCCTCGTCCCCACCTCTCCACCACCACAGAGGGAGGATCCTCAGGAGGTGAGCTGTGACGGAGGGACGAGGCGAGGCGCCAGCAGCAGGCAGCGAGAGAGGAGGAGGAGGACAGAAGCCAGAGCGAGCGAGAGGCGAGAGCGAGCGAGGCGCCGAGGAGCCGGGAGGTGTAGGAGGAGGCCATGGAGGTAGGCGTGCACAGAGATGGAGGCGGCCGCGCCGCTCGAGGACGGTGGCGGGATGGGCCGATGGAGGCGGCGCCGCGTCGCTAGGGTTCGACCGGCGCCTCGCTTATGCAATGTACAGCGAGTTCCCAGCGCCTCATCCGTGTGGTCTCATCGGTCTCTTTATGCTTGCCTTTTCGGGTTCTTTGGGCGTCGCCGCGCGTCGCCTCGCGTTTCTTCGCCTCGAGACGCCATAGCGGCGCCTTATGTGTTGAAGCGGGCGCCTTACGACATCTGGCAAGCGGCCCGACGCCTCGGGGTTCTCGCCGCCTTACGCCTAAGCGTCGCTTAGCGCGCATAATATCCATGCATAGAACATCACATGCTGCCACCACTCCCTTCGTTGAAGCTGAAATCACTATTCAATCTTGAATTCATCACGGATGCAAGGATTTGTGATCGGAGTGTTTCTATATATGCCATTTGTTGTGGATCAAGGTCGCTTGTGTCCATAAACATAATCTTCGATCTTGCTCCTTTGCAACCTCTCTTACGCCCTTTCTTGATCCTCAACCTTTCCTCTTCCATAGCCACCTTCGCTCCTCGATGGCCTTGAGCTCTAGCCATTTCTCCTCCTTGTCTATCTTCTTTTGACCTCCAATTCTTTCTTTGTCTCCATCATCTTCTCTATGACCTCCACATACATAGCCCTTGAGTTGTTTCTTGAGTCGATTCTTCTCTTGCTTTCTTCCCGGAGGCCTTAAATTTGTAGTTGGGCTTCCTCCTTCATCATCTAAATCGTCATCTTCTTCTTCCTCCAAGGCAGTATATGATGAATTGCAAGACTTCAACTTCTTAGGTACAAGCTCATTGTTCCTTGTCGCCACTTCTCATTATCCTTGAGGAGTTGCCGCAATGTAGCATCACAAAGGCTTGTGCTTCTTCTTGTCTTTACGCTTGTACAACTCTTGAGCTATGGGAACCTATCAATATGTGCAATCATGATTAAAAAAATCATTGATAAACAAGCATTGGACTCAATTGTTGTGCGGCGATATTACTTACTTGGTCTTGAATTGTGGTTCCACTTGGTGATTGTCCGCAACTTTGATCCATGCAACCCGCCCACCGATTGCAACACTCTTGGATCTTTGCACCAACGTTCTTTGAGTGATTTTGTTGTGCGCATAAATTTGGACTTGGCGGTGCGGTTGTAGTACTCGGCAATGCGATCCCAATAGGTTAGTGCATCTTGATCGGTTCATGCTAGGATCAAGGCTCACATTTTCCCATGCCAACACCAAACCCTCATCCTCCGCGATTGTGTAGTTTCGACCTTGATCTTTTCTTCTTCACGAGGATTGACCTCAGCGGAGTATCATTTGTGAGGTTGATGTCCTCAATCACGACATCATCGGTCATTAAGTTCATGAATGAGTTCGGGCTATAATCAAAAAGCGTATATTCGGTCAAAATACTCGGCAATGACTTAATCACAATGATAAAAATCAAAAGAAATGACAATTCGACAAGGAAAAAGTATAGCGAAACCTTCACCTCGGGCATGTGGTGGCGAGAGCGGGGCGATGAATCGGCCGTCGAGCGAGCGGCGGGTGGGTGGCGTCGAAATCGCGCGATGAGGGTCGGGACAGGCCGAGTCGAGTCTGGCGTTAGGCGGATTGCGAGCGGGCGGCGAATCGCTCGAGATATGGGAGTGCGTCGGCGGCGTTAGGCGGATGAAGGCGCGTTCGGTGGAGCCGCGGGCGCGCGCCGACCACGCGCGCGCGTCGCCGCCGCCGGCGCGCGATGCGTCGATGGATCGGGAACTCGCGGGAAGGGAAAAAGCTTTCGCGCCACGGGAAAAGGATATACAACCACGCGATACGACCGGGGCCAGGTGCTCCAAAAATAAAGCACCGACATTTGTGATTTACTGGATCTCTAAAATTTTTTACAAAGACGAGCCGTTTTAAAGCATCTGCTGGAGTAATCCTATGC
Organism: Dendrocalamus sinicus; assembly: GCA_036346575.1. Classification (NCBI taxonomy): domain Eukaryota; kingdom Viridiplantae; phylum Streptophyta; class Magnoliopsida; order Poales; family Poaceae; genus Dendrocalamus; species Dendrocalamus sinicus. Next base: position 7,108,829 of record CM070671.1, on the reverse strand, counting down.
TTTATATTCTCAGATTTTAAAGCATGAGGCACTTTTAAAGCATCTGCTGGAGATGCTCTAAGGCAACCCACGAGATATGTGCTAATATGCAAACCACGTTACATTTACCATCAAATCCATATAAATTTTTTCTCTCAAGGTTGTGAAGCTAGTCCTCAAGTAATCGACCACCATAAAAAAATTCGATTTCAAACTCGAGATTATGAAATACAATTCAAAGAAAATAAAGGCAAAAATTTGAAGGTATTATTCATAGCATGCTTCTGATTTTTGGTTCCCTTAACATTGACTGAGTTACATGGGTGTGAGATACTAGGGTAAAATGTAATGTACTACTGTGAGCAGCCCAGCATTGCGGGTAATAGTCTAGCCAGTGATCTAAAAGGCGGTATTAGGGGGAAGCCTAGGCGGGAATAGGCGCTGGGCGGAGCCCCGCCGCCGCGCTTTGCCCAAAATCGGTGAGCTAGGCGGCGAGCCCGCCTAAGCGGCCGTCGGCGGTCAAAGGCGGCCATCGGCGGGGTCAAAGGCGGGGGCACCTGGAGATCTCTTGTCAGCTCACGCGTTGTTGGCCGTCGTCGTCGCCGGATCCATTGCCTCCGCCGTCGCCGCAGCCGGATCCGTCGTCGCCGCAGCCGGATCCGTTGCCTCCGCCGTCGCCGCAGCTGGATCCGCCGTCGATGCTGCCGGATCCACCGTCGATGCCGCCGGATCCACTGGAGCAGCGGCGGCGTTGGGGAGAAGGGGAGGTGGCGCTTGGGAAGAAGGGGAGGCGGCGGCGGCGACATTGGAGGAGAAGGGGAGCGGGGGAGAGAGTAGAGGTGAGGGGAGGGGAGGCGTGCGAGAGAGAAAGAGAGAAGCGGTGAGAACGGGGAGGAGATAAGTGGCCGCGCGGGCCGGGGCTTGCGAGAGTGAGAGAAACGGGGAGAGAGAGGGGAAGGTAAGGGGAGGTAAATGGGCTAGTGGGCCGGTTATATACATAAATAGTCCTAAAGATTAAATAGGCCAGGAAGAAAATAAAATAAAAATTAATAAACCTTAGTTTTAATTCCCCCCGCCTAGGCCCTCTAGGCGCTAGGCCCCACCTCGCCGCCCGCCTAGCGCCTTCTTGAACATTGAGGCTAGCTAATAGCTATGCGATGTGTATTTTTTTGGCAGTTTGAATAAGAAAGGATGCAGCTCATGTCTCTTAGAGTGCATGAAATGCTTGCGACTGAAGCTCTCCTAAACTGTTTCTCCTTTTGTTTGTCCTTCAGCTTGTATGTAGTTGAAATTTATGTAATTCTTTGCTTGATTTCTTTTTCTTTTTTGATCTGCTATGCTGTTGATATCACTACTGCCTTCTTCAAAGCTGTGCTGTCTTTGCACTAATTTTTCGAATGCCTTTTACTGTCTTTTACCTTTAATGGCTTGGGAAATTTGAAATTTCCACAGTGCTTGTTTGTCCGCAGACAACTTTTCTAAGTGTATACTAGTTGTTAGGTGCAAATATCAAAAGGTGATTTGAGGATATATGAAGTAGTGGATGTTGAATGATCTTCTCCATGGATTTAAATGCATCACCATTGCCTGAAGAAGATGAACAGCCTTATGAAGAACGTGTCGAGGTCAATTATGCTCAGGAAGAACATGTTGAGTCTGCTGTTGCAACAATGCGGAGGGTGCGTAATACAATTCCCTATATAATTTTTATTCACTGTAGAATGCTTGCTACACATCTGTACATGGAGCCAACTAATGATGTCTGGTTAGTTATTGTAATTGAAAGATAAACTGTACACTGTTATTCGGTATGAGTGCTAGGTTAATATTGTTAGCTGAAGGACATCCACAAAGAGATGGGTACCACAAAGAGATGGTTACCACAAAGAGATGGTTAACATTGAGACTATGTAGGTACAAATCCTAATAGTCTGCATCAAAGGCATAATGAGATATACGTTAAATTTCTTGATTAATTTCAATGGTCTTCTTCGAAGTTCAACCTGTCTTGCATGTTCTGTAGCAAATTTGCTTTGATCACCTTTCTTTCGCATGGATGTCGTGCATTCTAATTTTCCGCTTTAAATTTATGCCAATCTCTTGTTATTGAACTAATTAGTTTGAGGTTTTGAACAATAGTGAACACCCTATTTGAGTTTTCTTAATATCAAGCATGCAAAAATGGTTTTGTTGGATCTTGCTAGCTATACCTTGTTTATGCAAATCTTGCTGTTGTTACTAGGAGCGTGAAGAGAGCGCAGGAAATTAAAGAGAGAGCAACACGATGAAGGCTCAAGGCTACATTCTCAGCAGATTAGAAATGATTATGTACCTCAAAGCAAATCTGGTAGAGGCTGGATTAAAGAGGCACCGCAGGGTATGAAGCATTGGAAAAAAGTTTCTAATGAATTTTTTATTGTTGATACAATTATGTTTCCCACCTTTTCTCTCTTTTCATTTGGTAATTTCTAGTTATGCCATTGCTTTTTCCTAAGTAGATTTTTAATATATGTATTTCCTTGGTGTGATTTTAGGTTGGTTGGATTGCCCTGCATTTGGTGAGCCAATAGACAAAATCATACCTTCCAAAGTTCCTCTTGATGAAACTTTTAATGACTCGGTGCCTCCTGGGAAAAGATATTCTTCCAAACAAGTAGTTAATAAACAAAGAAAAGCTGGTCGTAAGTAAGTATTGCTTGGTTGATAATATCTGTAGCTTTACCATACTCATGCATGTTCATTTATATGTGAAAACTATGCTGTTTTTCAATTTCTGATATGTAGTCTGATAAAGAAAAGGTTGCAACTTGAAGTTCTTTTTTTGTGTAAAAACATGAGTATTTGCTTCACTTTCTCTTGTTTGTGACTGTACCAAGGGATTGATATTATTGGCACCCCTTTCTCTTGTATGAATGTATTCCTAGTTAGTCACTTATTGTGAACAGATAATTTTATTTCTATGTTAATTTGTGTTATTTTTCAGATAGGTTTGGTGATTGATTTGACAAATACTACTCGGTATTACTCACCAGCAGAATGGACAAGGCAAGGTACTAAGCATGTCAAGGTGAGAGAGCTTAGCTTAAATACATCCTTGAATTTTGAAGAGCATTTTTTGAACTAACACATTTCCATTTTAGATTCCTTGCAAGGGAAGAGATGCTGTACCTGATAATGAATCTGTAAACACATTTGTCTATGAGGTAATGGCAATATTTGGATGCAGATACTTGCATCAGCAGTATATTTGATTCTGGGTCGCATATTTATTTGTCCAAGCAGGATTCTGATGCTTAATTCTTAATATTATTTGATTTCTTTTTTAGCCCAAAATATTTGCACTTCCTTTCTTCTGCATCATGTTTTATGCTGCAAGGTGGTTCGTGGGAATGGTGCATAGTGGTTGCATGCTCATTTCTGTTTTCCTAAAACAACATGCTAGGGCACAAATTTGATAATATCTCTGTCGGGAAATGCAGAAACATTACTATGGATCTTTTTGTTGGCTTTGTGACTTTCTTGTTTTCTTAATGAGATATCCCTCACCTGCAGTCAATGTTAATAGTTAGTCTTTCTTACTGTGGAATATATTGATACATATGTAGGTCATTTATGACCATACTTACAAAAAGATCTCCCCATAAGCTATTTATGTAACAATTTTCTGTTTCAGGCGATGATGTTTCTTGACCGACAAAAGCAGTCAAGGAATCCTAAATATATTCTAGTTCACTGTACCCATGGTCACAATCGTACAGGCTTCATGATTATTCATTACCTTATGCGCACACACGTCTCCTGCGTTGCTGAGGTATTTCAACTAGATTCTGAATGTTCAATTTAATTCTACTGTTTTTCTTGATGTCATTTTTTTTTGCTAGGCAATAAATATATTTGCTCAAAGCGACCACCTGGTATATATAAGAGGGACTACATAGAAGCATTGTATTCATTTTATCATGAGGTTCCTGAGAATATGATGATACCATGCCCTTCAACACCAGAATGGAAGAGGCCTTCTGATCTTGATTTAAATGGTGAAGCTAAGCAGGATGATGATGATGACAATGGTGATCTTGCACCTGCACATGTATGTATTTTTCCTTTTTAGAACCAAAAAATATTGCAAGTAATTTGGTGTTGAATTGAATCAAGTGCTGCTTCCTTGTAACTCTTTTTTTTTCATTCTGGACACAAATTGCCATTGGTATGGAATTTTTAATTCACTACCCACATCACTATTTGAATTGAATTTTTTTTGTAACATCACAGATGTAGTTTACCATATATTGGCTTAATGTTATTTGTTCATTGTTAAACATTGTTTGCATTGTTGACATTAGATCTGGTGTTTTCTTGCTCTTGAGACATTGCTTTGTTTCTTGCAGAATGAGGTAGAGGATAAAGTCATCACTAACGATGATGTGTTAGGAGATGCCGTACCATATGATCAGCAAGATGCTCTGCGCATCGTATGCTATCGGTTGCTTGAAATGCCCCCTGTAAGCATAAATTCTTCAAGTCCTACCCAATTTGCACTCTTTTTTTGTAGATTAGTGTGAGGCTATGAGGATAGCATCAAACACCTATGTTACCATTTGTAGAACTATGGGGATATCATCAAACACCAGTGTTACCATTTGTAGAATGAAGTTCGAATATTATCAATTCGATCTTTGCTTGCTATTGTTCACAGTAGGCCTTTTCAATTTTGTATGCATAACTTCAAAGTTACTGGAGAAGTGGAGAGCACATCCATGTTGTGTTACTGTGTTTGCATGTCAGTTAATGTGGGCCTTATGAATTTGTAGGCGAAATATAGTGCAAGTGTTTATGCAAGTATGTCACTGTTGACATGGTGGACACGTACATGTTTTACTAATCTAAGCTGTAAGGCAGGATAGAGAAAACATACTTTTGCATTATCGGACTGGAATCTTGACATAGAGAAACTCCCGTATGTAGTTATGACATTTTGGAAATGCTGGGATGTTCAAAGTATTTGCTATGTAGTATGACATGGGTGGAACATGCTATAATGGGCAGATGAATCATGTTTTCCGTCTCTTTAGCCTGTTCTGTAGCTATTATTCTGCGCATTACATTTAGTTGATACTTTCCTCTAAATCTCTAACATGTTCTGTAGCTTGTATTTTTCCTGCAAGTTTATGCATGTGCAGCTGCCAAACATGTTATGCTTCTTACATAGGGTGATACTGTAATCCTTTCTTTGGTTATAGGTAAGAGGGCATGCACAATTTCCAGGATCACATCCAGTCTCTCTTAACAGGTAATTAACCATAGACCAGGCGCTTACAATATTAAATAAATTATCCCCACCAACTTTCTGTAGTCACTCACATTTCTCTTAACATTTTTTATGTGTCCTGATTCCTGATATTCCTTGTGTACACTATGTAATGATATTCATGTTATGTACTGGGCTTACTGGTAATAGAAACTCTTGTAAGACCTTATTAAAACATGCCAATCTGCACCTCTTTAGTAAAAAAACTACCTAGGGTAGGTAAATGCATGCATTTGATGAGTTCAAATTTTGCACCCTACCCTTTTCTTAATCTCACATGCTTTCGTCCTTATTCCTAAAGGCTTGGGACCCTTTCTTCTTTTACATCATCAATTTCCTTAGATCTGCCCATAGAATCTGTCCCAAATTCATTATTTCAAAAACAAAAAAGAGTGATAGGGCCCGTTCTTTTCGGCTGCGGCTTATGACTTTTGGCTGAAATTTTTGAATTTTGGCTGTTTACGGTACAGATTACGGAGAGACAGATACTTGCGATTTTGACTGGTACAGATGTTGGACTTTTAACGTGTAGTTCGTTTAACTTGTAGACCCCGTCTTGAGAAAATACTCCGTTTAAAAATTAGGTATTGTAGCAGAAGCCAAAAGCCGATTTCAAAAGCCCAAAAGAACAGGCCAATAGTCAGTAGTCAGTTCTCAGTTAAGTCATAAAACTGAGATCAGTGAGTGCTGAGTGGTTGAAGAAAACAATAATTCTTTCAAGGGACGAAAAAAAGTAAGGCCCTGTAAAATTTCCGTGTTCCAAATGGGCCCTAACTGGTATTGGCGTTAGTCCGTACTGGCCCTATGTTTCCTTTTTGGCCTAATATTTTTTTTTTGATTGCATGCAGTGAAAATCTGCAACTACTTAGACAACGATACTATTATGCTACATGGAAAGCTGATGGAACCCGATATATGATGCTTATAATGAGGATGGTTGTTTCTTGATTGATCGAATTTTTGCTTTAGGAGAGTTCAGATCGCTTCCCCATAGGAACCTTAATGAAGTAAGATTCTCATTCTGGTGCTGGAGAAAAATCATAGTGCTTTTTTTTGTTGCAAAATTTAACCTTATTTCTTTGCCAATTGAAGGGCCCACATGAGATGACCTTGATTGATGGAGAAATGATTATAGACACAGTGCCAGATTCAGGATTGAAGAGGAGGTACTTGGCATATGATCTGATGGCACTTGATTCAGTGTCCAAAACCAAGGTATCTACCAAACTTTTAGTGTCCCTTTATTCAAGGCATATAGTAGCAAAAAGAGAAAAAGAACCCAATGAGCTTCCTTTATAGAATTACCTGGAAGCCTCTCTCCATCCATTAACACTTTGCTTTGATCCCCACTGTGATTACCATTTCTTAGGCATTTTTGACGCAAATAAGTATTTGGTTTTAGTATTGTTTTTTAATTTGGGAAATGTTTTTGCATGCAGTTGCCCTTTTCTGAAAGGTGGAGACTACTTGAAGATGAAATAATTCGGCCACGTTATTATGAGAAAAAGCAGTTTGAGAGTGGTGCTAAGATCAATCCAGTGTACAAATACGATATGGAACTATTTTCGTACCTGGAACCAACACAGCTGAATCTTCTTGTTCCATTTGATGTTTTTTGAAGTACATTTTCTTATTGTTGGACACTTTACCAGGTCAGGAGAAAGGATTTTTGGTTGCTCTCCACAGTAAAAAAACTACTTAAGGAGTTTATTCCATCACTTTCGCATGATGCTGATGGCCTTATATTTCAGGTAGGTGTTGTCCTGTATAGGAAAGTTGGAAATAAGTATTATGATTTTCTGTAGAAGTTCATGCAATGCATAAATGCTTAAACAACAAAACAAGCTATATTGGTGAACTATTCATATTATATTTGGAAACCTCTTGTGAAAACTAGCAATTGTAACATAAATATGAATTACTACTGGTGGAAGACAAGAATATCGGCATTTCAGTGTCACTGATTTTTGCAAGCTTCTGGGACTTGCTGAAGCATGTGGACTGTGTTCTAATTCTTTGGCTTGGGATAGATCATTTTGATGTTTCAACCAATTTGATCATGGTCAGGTCTTTTTTTTGGTTCTGCTAATCCTGACAAATATGCAGTATTCTGATAGGTAAACTCACTGTATATGTATGACTTAGCAGGCCGACAACATCTTGTTGGCTGTATTCCAGCTTAACATCATCTGAGTTATGACCATGATCGCCTTATTGAGATTACATGTTTTTTTAGTTTGAAGCATGAAGTGCATGCTGGTTATATAGGGCCTGTTCTTTTTAGCTGAGACTTACGGCTGCGGCCTATGACTTTTAGGCTGTTCGTGTGAGAAATTATAGAGTAACAGAAACTCACGTGCGGTTTTTACCGATATGAATGAAGCCGGTATAGTATGTACTACAATTAACTAGTAGATCCTATTTTGAAAAGGCATTTCGTTTAAAAGCTAGTTCTGTAGAAAAGTCAAAAGAAGCAGCCAAAAGCTGAAAAAGAACAGGACCATATATATAAGCCATAAGGTCTATTTGAGAACAATTTAAACTTCTAGCAGTATGTTGCAAATTTGTCCTTTGGCCTCTCTACCTTACTTTGCTGCTCACATATGAATCACTGTGAGCAGAAGTAATCTGATTGTTGAGTTGCTCGGAAGCATGAAAAGGGTGTTCATCAATATACAGATTAAAGTCTTTGTGACAGTACTGTAAACTTTTAACAGTTGGGGTGTAGGCTGCAATTTGTCTTGGGATTTGTTTGTCCATTTATCTTGCAGTTCACACCAAGAATCATGTTTGTGGTGTTACTCGTCTCTCATTATGCAACCGTCCAACTTCTCTGTTTGTTTTTTCAGAAAGTTTCCGGTGGAGCTATTTCATGTTTTGTGCTTAGTCATAACTGTTAGATGTGTATTATATCTGTGTATTTTCCTTGTTATATAAGGGGTTATCTGTATATATGCTATATCTGCATGTGTATATATACTGGCCCATTGACCTCGTGATGAATACAAACACTATTCATAATATGGTATGAGAGCAATACCTAGGGTTCGGGTTTTTCTCGTCGGAGCCACCATCTTTGGTTCGTCTTCTTGACCACCATGCCGTCGCTTTGACTTTGCCCTTGCGCTCATCCTCATCAGCTGCCTGGTTTCTATGCTCGTCTCCTCGTCGGCGTCTCACTGGATCCTTGTTGGATCGTGGCCTTTCCGCCCGGGAGGTCGCCGCCCCACTGAGTTGAGGCCGCCACCTCATCCACTCGCTTGGAAGGCCGTTGTCACCCGTCGCCCGAGCGATCGTCGTCTCCTCGTCGGTGCCTCGTCCGCAGTCGCCTGGAAGGCCGCAGTCGCTCATCGCCTAGGAGGACGTCGTCTCCCTGTTGGCGTCTCGTCCGTCGTCTCCCAGAAAGCCGACGCCGGTGGATCTCGTCCTGAGCCGGAGTCGACGTCGGCCGTCCGACCTCTTGGTCGCCGCTTCGCCCGGTGCCTCGTTGGGTCTCGCTCGGTTGGCACTTCTCAGCTTCGACTGAGTGCTTCAGTCGGTCTAAACCGATCGACCGAGTAAGGTTTGGTTAAAAAAAAGATAAAAAAGAAAAAAAAGGGAAAATAAAAAATGTCTTCAAGCACCGTTTATGTTCATCACTACTCGGGGATCTTGATGGTCTCATTATCGGATCGCTTGGCACATGCGCCTCAAATGCGTGATCGGCGTCTTTTGGAGTTTCTTACTAGCGAGTCGTGTTGTCCGCCTCGCCTGCTCCACCATGAGCTGTACTCTGAGTATGATTAGAAGGCGCTCGTACAAGAGTTTTGAGGCTTTTGAGGATACCATGGAGACTTTTCGGACTCGTGATGCTACCTACAAAACATGGGTGATGAAGATGCTCAAGCTTTTGCTATTCAGTTGCTAGCATGAGGTGCATCTCGGTAGTGATGTGGTTGGGTTGGCATCCACACAGGCGATGTGGGCGCATCTACGTAACCGCTACGAGTCATCTGGCGATTCCTTGTACCTTGTTGTGCATCAGGAGCAGTCGCTGCAGCAGGGAGATATCACTGTAGACGAGTTCTATGCTCAGCTGTTCGCGGTATAGCGTCAGATTGACTCTTTTGGGCTAGATGTTTGCTGCACCTGTCAGTGTTAGTATCGTGATCTCACCTAGCTTCGCGCATCTCGACATCTTGACACGTCTTCGAGTTGAGTGAGCATGCTTGTGCTCGATTCTTGGCCCGTTACCCTCGTGTGACTATTTGAGGCTCTTGCGGCTATTAAATGCAGAGGAGATTCGTCTATGTGGTGCGGGTTTGTTGTCGTCATAGTTGTTTCCTTCTGTTTTGGTAGCTCCAGCTTCTATACCTACTGCACCTCCGGTTACTCCACCAGTTGCGCCTCCATCATTGATAGCTGCTGTTGGTAGGGGACTCCACTGCGTCTATTGCAACAAGGATGAACATGTGGAGCTATTCTGCGACAGGAAGAAAAATTTTCGACGTGGTGGCCGTCCTCCGAGGGGCGCTAGAGGCTCCTCTCAGCGGAGTCCTGATGCCTCGGACACTCAGGAGTTTCTCACACATCGCATGGTTGTTTTTGCACCGTTCGGTTCTGCTGCTCGGTTTTCTGGTGAGAGACCTACTCCTTCCTCAGGTATACCACCTTAGATTCTTATTCTGGTGCTTCCTTTCATATGACATCTGATTCCACTAGTCCCACTTTCATTTGTCCTTTAGCTACTTCTATCACTGTTCAAACAACAGATGGTATCTATCTTTCTGTCGTAGGATGAGGCACTCTTTCGAATTCATCTTTTCATGTTCCTATTGTTTCTCATGTTCCAAAACTAACCATCTAGCTCATATCTACCAGCCAGCTCACTGATTATGGTTGTCGTATTATTCTAGATTCTGATTCTTATTATTCTAGATTCTGATTCTTGTGTCAGGATCGTTGCGCGAGGTAGTTGCTACTGGCCCTCGCCGTTGTGACTCACGACGACTCTCGGAGCTTACCTAGCTTCATCTTCCTAATGTTGCCCTTGTCATTCTTGTCGCCTCACCGCGTCTTTTGCTCGATGGCATTAACGTTTAGGCATCTTTGCGGTCGCGTATGTCTTCATTACTTAAATCGTGGCCTTATAGGGTTTGTCTAGTGATACTTCTCTAAATTGTTAGGGTTGTTAGCTTGGGAAAGCTTCAACTCCTTATACTTCCAGTGAATCTGTGTCTTAGCGTCCTTTTGATCTTATTCATTCTGATGTATGGAGGCCAGCTCCTTTCGTTTCAAAAAGAGGTCATCGATATTATATAATTTTTATTGATGATTTTTCTTGGCATACATGGATATACTTTATGTCAACTCGTAGTGAGGTTCTATCCATCTACAAGACTTGCCACCATGGTCCATACTCAGTTTGACTCCTATTCATGTTTTTCGTGCTAATTCTGCTAGGGAGTACTTGTTGGGAGTTCTTCGTGGTTTTCTTGCTGAGCAGGGGACCCTTAGTTTTCCTGGCCTGGTGTTCATGCCAGAATGGGGTGGTTGAACGAAAGCATTGACATCCTCTTGAGACAACTTGTGCTCTCATGCTTGCTTCTGCTGTTCCACCACACTTCTGGGCTGAGATTGTTTCTACTGCCACTTTTCTGATCAATATTCAACCCTCTTCTGTTTTCAGGGTGAGATCCTAGTTGAGCGTCGCTGTGGCAAGACTCCTAATTATTCTAGTCTTCGTCTTTTTGGGTGTGTGCGTTATGTTCTTCTTGCACCCCGTGAACGCACCAAGCTGATTGCTCAGTTCGTGAAGTGTGTTTTTTGGGCTATAGCCAGGGTTCACAATTTCGGCAAAATTTCGTTTGTTTCGCTACCCAACGAGAAAAAAATATTTCTGCTAAATATTTTCGTTTAAGTTTGAATTATGAAGGTTTAAAGAATGATGAAATCCATTGCTGGTCACATATTTTCTTCTAGCCCAATGGCTAAGCCCCCCATGCTTGTCCCATAGGTCCTGGTATCGATCCCTCAAGTCCTACTCCCATTTTTCGGTATTTTTACGGAGGTGCAACGACATGTGGGTCCCACACATGAAAAATAAAAAGAAGCAAACCTGCGAATCGAACACACGACCTATCGGTCACAAAGAGGGCCCCCCACCACCGGACCGAAGCAGAGGTTGCGATCAATACTTTATGCATCATTTATCCTTAGTTTTAAGGTTCAAAATTCAAATAGTGTTTTGAATTTTTCGTCCGAATTTTGAACGAAATTAACAAAATTTTGTTATTTCGTTCATCTCGCTGCCCTCCGAGATTATTTTAGAGCCCTCCGAGATTATTTTCAAAACGAAACTTTAAACCCTGGCTATAGCGCTGGGCACAAGGGATATTATTGTTGGGATCCTGCTGTCTCTCCAGTGCCTCCTTCCCTGTCGGCACCTTCACCACTGGCACCATCTTTGGAGGCTACTCCTGACCTTGTTCCTTATCCTATCTACTAGTCTAGGAGTTGAGAATTTTTCTAATGTGCCATCTCCTTTTGATGGTTCATCCTCTTTGATAGAAAAACTAGACACAGGTTTATGCTGCGATCAAGCTGCGGCTTTTCTGTTTCTTCTTCCTGTTCTATTTATAGCAATAAGGCCTAAATGGCTAGTTACACATGCAGTACTAACTACCTTGTTAATGTAGTATAAATGCCCTAAAACTGAAGTCTAAATGCTGAAAACTGAAGTCTAAATGCATGCTGAAAACTGAAGTCTAAATGCTGAAAACTGACACATGACAGACACACAGGATTACTCTTAACACTCTTTGGCCTCTCCTTGATATGCTCCTCATGATAGGCAGTCTATTTGGCCTCCCGAGCGTTTTGGCTTTGCTGCCGTTGCTCTTGCCGAACTGATTTCTTATCGTGATGCTGCTGTTCATCAGGAGTGCCAACATGCGATGACATAGGAGATCGTTGCCTTGGAGCATATTGGCATGTGGGATCTTGTCCTTGCATGTGTTACTTCTATCACATGCAAGTGGGTCTATAAGGTTAAGACTCGCTTTGATTGTTCTCTTGAGCACTACAAGGCTAGTCTTGTAGCATGTGGTTTTTAGCAGGAGTATGGTCGTGACTACGATGGGACATTTGCTCCTATCGCTCACATGATCATAGTTCGCACTCTCTTTGCTGTGGCCTTTGTTTGACAGTGGTCTATCTCTCAGTTTGACATCAAAAATGCCTCAATGGCGAGTTGCGTGAGGTCTACATGCAGCCGCCTCCTAGGTATTCTGTTCCTGAGGGTATGGTTTGTTGGCTTCGCCGACCTCTCTATGGCCTCAAGCAAGCTTCTCGTGGCTGGTTTGATCGTTTCTCTTCTATTGTCACTGCAGCTGGTTTCTCTGTTAGTGCTCATGATCCTACTCCTTTTATTCATACTTCGCCTTGTGGTCGGACGCTTTTCCTTTTATATGTTATATAATCATTACTGGAGATGATTCTCAGTTTATCACTTTTGTCAAGGAGCGTCTTCATGAGCAGTTTCTCATGTTTGATTTGGATCCTCTTTGCTACTTTTTTGGGATTGAGGTTATTTCTACTCCTAAGGGTTTCTATCTGTCCCAAGAAAAATATATTCAAGATCTTTATCGTGCCTCTCTTACTGATCAGCGCACTGCTGAGACTCCTATGGTGCTTAATGTTCATCTTCGCCCCACTGATGTTGAGCCTCTTACTGATCTTACTCGCTATGGTCATCTTGTTGGGAGCCTTGTTATCTTGGTGTCACATGTTCTAACATTTCGTACGCTGTGCATATCTTGAGTTAGTTTGTTTCTGCTCCCACTTAGTTACACTATAGTCATCTTCTTTGTGTTCTGCGATACTTTCGTGGAACTATCTCACGTCTCCTTTTCCCTTGTTCTAGCTCTTTGCAGCTCCAAGCATATTCTGATACCACCTGGGCTAGTGATCTCTCTGATCGTTGGTCTTTCTCTGCTTATTGTGTTTTTCTTGGTGGTTCTCTCATCGCTTGGAAGACTAAGAATATTAGCAAACAACAATTTCTTGTTTGAATGCCGAGGTTGAGTTGTGAGCTATAACTTTGTTGACTGTGAAGGTTACTTGGCTACGATGGTTACTTGAGGATTTTGGTGTTTCTGTTTTTGCACCGACTCTTTTGTCTGACAATTCATATGCTACTAGTATTGTTAAAGATCTGGTGAAGCATGAGCTTACAAAGTATATTGGTGTTGATGGTTCTTACATGCGGATAGGGGTGGAAAACGGTAACGGATAATTCGTTTTATCCGATATTCGTATCCGAGAGAAATCCGAATATGGTAAGCAAAATCCGTATTCGAAAATATTCGTATTCGTATTCGAGAATATCCGTATCCGTATTTGAGAGTATTCGTATTCGCATTCGTATTCGTATTCGAGAATATTCATATCCATATCCGTATTCGAGACTATTCGATTCGTATTCGATCCGTTTCTAGAACCCATGAAAAATCCGTACAAATTTTGTGATTCAAAACTTGAATTTAGGCGGTTTAAAACTGGTAACCGGTCAAAAACCGATGAAAAATTGGCAAAACCGATAGGAATCCGTTTTATCTGATATTCGTATCCGAGAAAATCCGTATTCGAAAATATCCGTATTCGTATTCGAGAATATTCGTATCCGTATTTGAAAATATTCGAATTCGTATTCGTATTCGTTTTAAAAATATAGATTCGTATTCGTATTTGAGACTATTCGACCGTATCCGATCCGTTTCCACCCCTACATGCGGACACGTGTAAGACTAGATTGTTGCTTTTAGTATGTGTCTTGAGCTTGGTTGGCTAGACTCTTTTATAAAGGCACAGACTAGAGCCCAACACAGTTTCTTTCTCTCCAAACTTCATGTTGTTGATCCACCATAAGTTTAGTTTGAGGGGATGTTAGATGTATATTATACTTGTGTATTTTTCTGTTGTATAAGAGGTTATCTGCATATATACTATACCTGTATATGTGTATATACTGGCCTATTGGCTTCCTGATGAATACAAGCGCTATTCATAACAATAGCATGGGTGTCTTTATTTCTGAGGTGTAAGTGAATGCGTCTGTTATTTTTTATATATATAGCTGGAAGTTTGTTGAAGAGGGGTAGAATTGAGGGCCAAATTTCTTTATACAGTATTGGATATATGAATCTGTGTCATGACTTTCTTACTGCCCCTACCTGTGCCTTGAACGTCCTGTTGGCTGTTTATGAATAATTCATGCACTTTCTCCTCTGTCATCAGCCATTCTTGTTGTGGTTGGGAACAATTCATTTCAGACAATTGAAGATGTACAATTTGTTTGTCTTGGCTGATTCACTTTGTTATTCTTTAGGGCTGGGATGATCCATATGTAACTCGTACCCATGAAGGTCTTCTTAAGTGGAAATACCCTGAAATGAATTCAGTTGACTTTTTGTTTGAGGTTTGCATTACTTCCTTTTGTTTTACAGCATTGTTGCTTTAAATGGTTTAGTCGTGGTGATGATAAATTTTTTTGATGGTGGGGCTTATTTCGTTGTATCTAACTGTTGCAGGTTGGGAATGACAATCGTCAGCTGGTTTTCCTTTGAGAGGGCAAAAGAAACTTTTGGATGGTTCTCGGATAGTATTTCCAAGTAAGCATGTCATACAGTTTTCATGTTCATTTCATCTTGTGCACACTGCGCATCATATTTCTCATCATTGACATAAATTTGTATTCTCATGACATCGAGCATTTTACCTTTTTTGTAATTCAAAATATATGGTAACTTCAAGTATATCTTAAAGGAGACTTCATTGTAGTCTTTTAAGTTGTTGGATTTGGATCCATTTTGGATGGAGCCTGCAATGTGTTGCTCTCTTTCCTTACATTTAAAATTGTTATGGATATTATCCTTCAGCTACGTGCTTATGCTTAGTTGGTAACACTACATTCTTAGCTGAATGACCTGCAAACTTCTCAGTAACTCAAGCCAGTCTTGGCAATAGTGAATTCTCCAAGGATGGAATATTCGTTCTTGTACCCTGTTTGCATGGGGGTTGCATCACCCTCCCTTATCATGTCCCCTCTGTATTCAAGCCCTAGACTTCAAATTTCTGGCAAACTCATGAATTTTATTTTCTATCCTTTTTTGTAATGCTGAAATTTGAGTAGTTTCTCTTTCCCCTACTCATGTGCTCAGCGTGATGTTTCAAAATAATTAAAAAAAAAAATCTAATTATACACCTGTTTTCTCAATAGAGCATTTTCTGCTGAAGTTTTATTTGTTGCATATTTATGCTAGTGTTCTGAAATTTATGCAGATGAAGAAGATCCATCCTCCATCTCAGGGAGGATTGTTGAGTGCTCTTGGAATAAGGAAGAGGAGTGCTGGGTCTGCATGCGTGTTAGATCCGATAAATCGACTCCAAATGATATCAACACATACCGCAAGGCTGATTTTCTTATACCCTTTTCTATGTTATAGTCTTTGTTAATTATCTTTTGCATATATGGTTTGCATGCAAATATGATTATGATCATGTTAATATGAAAAGTGTTATATCTAATCATTTGAAATGGGTTTTTGCTATTACTGCAAAATTGATGGTAGTATTTCAGAATCAGTTGACTTGTTCACTTACATTGTAATATTGTATACATAGCTAACTTCCAATGAAAGGTAACCCTTCAAAGCCGTATTTAGAGGGATTTATATCTGTGCTCTTTTTGGTGGCAATAGATGCGTAGTTGCATACTTTCAACTTTGACTTCATCCATCTTGTTAGCATTATTGCTTTCTAATATATTCAGTTGGGCAATTTGATTAAAGCGACTGTCAGGACATCTTTGGCTTGCTTTCCCTGAAATAAACTGGTTTTTCATGAAACCCAAACCTTCAGCTCTAGATTTTTTTGTATTGCAAGACATGCTTAGTTTTGGAGTGAGAATGCAGAATTGCTTCAACATTCTGACAATTTCCTTGCGTTTTCTACAGGTAATGAGGAGCATCACAGATAACATCACCGAAGACAAGCTACTGGAAGAGATCAATGAGATCAGGCGCCTCCCGATGTATGCCGATAGGATAGCACAGGCTCATGCAAAGATGGCCCAACATCGGCGGAGATGAAGATGCCACCACACTAGTGTTAGTCTCGTTGCTATAGTGCTAGAGTGCTGCTACCGTCTCTGGCCAGCGGCTGTTTCCCGTAGCTTGTGTAATTATTAGAGGTTGTTTTAGGGACTTGTGACGATGGCTGGTCAGCCAACTAATTCTTTGCACCTCTTGTCACCCCCCACCCCACACCCGGTATAGGTGTCGCAGAGTAGCCCTGTAAATCGTGTATTATGTTTCTATATTCTCTCCTATGGTTTTATTTTCATGGGTGTAGAATAGTTTTTTAACAAGAGGGAGTGTGTTCTAGGTTATTATGTCTATTTACCTCGCTGTCTTGTGCTAGAATAAAAGTAGGGTGCACTGTGTTGCCATGCCTCGCTTCATCAATTCCTTAACTGCGTGATGCTCGTGTCGATTTTCTGTGTTCCATGCGTGCCATGGACATGGACGCTGTGGGTTGTGGGTTTTGTCTGTTTTTCTGATTGCTTGTGGTTTTGTGCTGTTGTCTTCCCTCTAATCACATGTCTACTTTCCGTGATGTGAGCGCCATGCAATAAACTTTACTCATGTTGTTAGTGGGCGTTTTTCTTGTTTCTCTGTTTTGTAGTTCACCATCTGGATCATGAAGCTCGTTGGCGTGCTATATTTAGCTTGACAGTCAACTGCAGTATTGATGATTGTTACATGGAAACTCGTAAGGATTCATTAGGTCACTTGACAGTCGGAAAGTAGAACTTGCGGAAAACGGTCATTTTAAGTTCGAAAATTTTGAAGGAATTATGTAAGCATGTCGGAGGTCATTTTGATATTGATTGAAACATTCATTTCTTGATAAAACACCGTCACTAGAGAATCATGGTTATAGGCTCACAGCACCATTCTTGCCACTTGCGACCAAGGTTTTTTTTTAATGTTCTTTATCGTTCGGAGCAAATTCTTATTGTTTGGATTACAACATAACCATTGCTTCAGCGCATTTATGTCATACAATGGCGAGCTTCACCGGAGATCATTGCAGATTGAAGAAACCTTTGATGTCAAAAGTTTCATCAGCATCATACTTTGTGATTACACCCTGTAAATCAACGAAAAGAAACCGGTCAATAGACTTCCCTCTAAACGGTTTTAGCTTTTGGCTTTTTTTCTAAGGTTTTGGTTTGTTTAAGTCAGAAAGACACTTGAAACATGTTAGCTTCTAATTTTGGTTTTTTTTGGCAGTTTTGCCTTTATTCTTTTGCATTGTTTGTGATGATATAATATTTTTTCTTTTTTTTTATAGAAAAAGCTAACAGCTGCTGTAGTATAGTTTTAGTCAAAAGTCAAAAACTATAGCTGTAAACTAGTTAGAGCACCACCCAAATGTTGTCCATCACTCCAAAAGAATGTTGTTAACCAAGATTCTCTATATTTGAAATTATCTATATTAGATTTCAAACAAAATTTGTGAAACTTTTATAGTGTGAACATGAGTTATAAATTTTAAATACCGAACTTTTTTAAAAGTTTCCTATAAAAATTTGTTGGTCCCATCTATGTGTTTGGGCCTAACAATTTACACAAAGTAGCGTCTCTATACCCTAAAGCATCTATAGAAAATTTTAGATAATTTTTGAAACTTTTGTTGTATAAACCCGAGTTAGAAATTGTAAATACAGAACATTTTCAAATTTTTATAAAAGCCTGTTGGTTTCATTTATATGCCTAGACTTAATAATTTGTACAAATTAGTGTCTCTATACCCAAATCATCTGTGGTAAATTTTAGAAAATTTTGTAAACATATTTGAACATCTCATACTCGAGGAGTTGAGGGGTTCTGTCCATCCTGTAGCATGTAAGTGGCATTACAGGATTCTTTACACAATATATATACCTTGTTTTAACAACCCAAATATATATTACTATAAATTAAACAAGTGCATTATAGAATGTACAGTACTATGTTTGTCAAGGGAGGCAACAGGAAAGTAGGTGTGCAGCACCCATCCATGGGACAATACAATAACAATCAAATTGGCCAGACACATTTAGCGTGGTAGAGTGGAAGATGAGATAGTCCCTTGGGATCATAAAGTAGCTTCTTGCCGAAAAATTCAACATATAAAGACTCAGGATTAGTTTTGGTATTTGTTGTCATTAAGGGTTCCATCTCATGCTTATTTGCTATAACGGCAGGGCATGAGTTCAACCTTTTGGTTCGTAAAAACTGTAATGTCGTCTCTACTTGCTTCATAGTAGATCTTTCTACGTCTTGAAGTCTCAGGCAGAGCTATTGGTAGATCTAGAACCAAATTTTAGAGGGGAGAGGGGCTAGTAGGACATGACTAACAACCCCGCCGACCCCGCGCGTGGCCCTTCGCCGACACCTACCACACACTCTTCACTGTGCTGCTGTTGCGCTAGGGCGGTGACACCATGGTCCATTATATGTACATGGACACCGTCTCCACACTCTTCAAGCAAATGCTCGACGAAGGGGTCATGCCGAACACATGATCGCTCAATGTGCTCGTCAAGGGCTACATGCAGTCGCTGCAGCTCAACGACGCGCTACGCATGTTCCACCATGTAGGTGTGACAATGCTGAATTTGATTTCGGAAGCAATGCCTTAATTCTATGACGGCTACAGAGAAGTCAGGAAAAGCTATTTGCACTGTTTTTTGTTAGTGCAACACCTGTTCAAGACTTCAATAGTTCTAAGTGTGCCGTAAAAGTGTAACCAGTTACGATTACCATTGTAGTACTATGTTTAACTACTTACAAGAGTTAGGTGCTTAACTGAAATCTGTTTACACCAAAAAAAGTTATCAAGCATCCTGTGTTTTCAAAGAACTTGCGGTAGTAGCGAGCATCAAAGAAGAGCGATTGGAACCATCATTCGGAATTGGACATGCAGATGTAGGTGTATACGTAGCGACACAACCGTCATAGCTCCACAAGGAAAATCTCATAAACAACCAAGAAATGATGCTTCTACTTTCTATGTGCGCTAGTTCCCGCACCTTAGTGGGTCTCCATCATCGAACGATGATGGCCATGTGCTCGAAATTTGTCGATGGTGTCAAAGCTAGGGGGCTGGGTTCCTACACTCCGCCTGGAGGTAGGGGCGCCAGCCCCCTTGACCCATTTGTGGGTCTACCACTGCACAGCTCTGCAAGAGACGCATGCAACATTTTTAATCTCTTCCTTAGTTGCTTCCTCAAGAACTTGAGCAGCCACTATGTCTGCAATCGGCCCCACCTTTGTTCCCCAAATAAAAATACTTGGCCAAGTTTCACTTCAGCCTGTCACACTTGTGAAAATAGGTTTCTTCCTAAGGAGCAGCTCCACAAGTACCAGTCCAAAGTTGTACACATCACTCTTCCCATTTAATTGCCTGGTTTGGTAGTACTCAGGATCTAAACACCTAGACGTTATACTCTATTTTATGTGGGCACTCGGTGCAATAGTAGCTCTAGGCGCAAATTCAAAATTCTCCAATTTGGGGGGAGGGGGACGGGCCCCCACGCCAATTTTAATTTTTGTTGCTTAGAGTCCAACCTTACACAGTGTGTGCACTCACATGCCAACTCCACCTCATGACTCCTAAAATATCTAACAAAATAGGAAAAAGCAATCAACAAAAAACAAATTCCGCCACACTAAAAGTTTTGCTTCAACCCTGTCTCACTTGTAAAAATAGGTTTCTTCCTAAGGAGCAGCTCCACAAGTACCACTCCAAAGCTGTACACATCACTTTTCCCATTTAATTGCCCGGTTTGATAGTACTCAGGATCTAACTACCCAAAAGTGCCTTGTACATTTGTAACAACATGGGTTTGATCAATACGAACCAATCGTGAAGCACCAAAATCTGAAACTTTAGTAGTGTAGTTGCCATCCAAAAGTATGTTCGAGGACTTCACATCACGGTGAAATATTGATATTGAAGCTGCGGAATGGAGATAACAGAGTGCTCCTGCAGCCTCTACAGTAACCTTTAAGTAGTCATCCCAAGATAACCGGAAGCCACTGCTTGCATCAGTGTGGAGAATTCCAAATAACGAACCATTGGGAATAAAGTCATACGAAAGTAGCGGAACCTCAGTATCAAGATAACATCCAAAAGCATTACAATATTGCGGTGATTTACGAGAGAATGGCAACCTCATTGATAAAATTGTTGATTTCATCTTTCTCAATGATGTTAGACTTTTTTATAGCCACCACGCGTTGATCATATAAGATACCTTTGTACCATACCATGCCCTTCGTTTCCAACTATACGAGAGGAATCAAAGTTATTTGTTGCCTTTTCAAGCTCTTCTAAGGAGAAAATTTTTGTCTTGTCACTCGCATTCTCTTTAGATGATATTAGTTGTTCTAGGAGAAGGCCTTGGTTTTTTCGGATGTATTTTCTACGTATTTGCTTTTGAATGTCTTTTTCCATCTACCAATGAGAATCATCCCACTCAAGAACAAAGTAGAATGCTGAAGCCACCACTAAGCCAAATGATAATGCCTAAATAGATTTTGCCATTTAATTAATGTTTGATTTTCCTTGAGCTTTGAGGATTGAAATAGAAACGAGAACATACCTAAGAGAAGACATTGTTTTCTTGCTTATTTACACTTCATAGTTACGGCGTTATACTCTATTTTATGCAGGCACTCGGTGCAATAGTAGCTCTCAACGCAGATTCAAAATTCTCCAATGGGTGGGGGAGGGGGCATGGGCCCCCACGCCAATTTTAATTTTTGTTGCTTAGAGTCCAACCTTACACAGTGTGTGCACTCACATGCCAACTCCCCTTTATAACACCCAAAATCTCTAACAAAATAGGAAAAAGCAATCTACAAAAAAAATTCCGCCACCCTAAAAGTTTTGCTTCAACCCTGTCTCACTTGCAAAAATATGTTTCTTCCTAAGGAGCAACTCCACAAGTATCACTCCAAAGCTATACACATCAGTTTTCCCATTTAATTGCCCGGTTTGGTAGTACTCAGGATCTAACTACCCAAAAGTGCCTTGTACATTTGCAACAACATAGGTTTGATCAATAGGAACCAATTGTGAAGCACCAAAATCCGAAACTTTAGTAGTGTAGTTGCCATCGAAACTTATTTTCGAGGACTTCACATCACGGTGAAATATTGATCTGAAGGCTGCGGAATGGAGATAACAGAGTGCTCTGCGATCGCCATAGCAATCTTTAGCGATCATCCCAAGATAACGAAAGCCACTGCTTGCATCAGTGTGGAGAATTCCAAATAACGAACCATTGGGAATAAAGTCATACACAAGTAGCGGAACCTCAGTTTCAAGACAACATCCAAAAAGCTTGACAATATTGCGGTGATTTATCTGAGAGAGAATGGCAACCTCAGTGATAAAATTGTTGATTTCATCTTGCTCAATGATGTTAGACTTTTTTTATAGCCACCACGCGTTGATCAGATAAGATACCTTTGTACCATACCATGCCCTCCACGTCCAACTATACGTGAGGAATCAAAGTTATTTGTTGCCTTTCCAAGCTCTTCTAAGGAGAAAATTTTTGTCTTGTCACTCGCATTCTAATTAGAAGATATTAGTTGTTCTAGGAGAAGGCCTTGGTTTTTTTGGAAGTATTTTCTACGTATTTGCTTTTGAATGTCTCTTTTCCATCTACCAATGAGAATCATCTCACTCAAGAAACAAAGTAGAATCTTTGAAGCCACCACTAAGCCTAATGATAATGCCTAAAGGGATTTTGCCATTTAATTAAAGTTCGATTTTCCTTGTGCTTTGATGACTGAAATAGAAATGAGAACATACCTAAGAGAAGACTTTGTTTTCTTGCTGAATTACACCGCATAGTTGCGGTGTTATACTCTGTTTTATGCGGGCACTCGGTGCAATAGTAGCTCTAGGCGCAGATTCAAAATTCTCCAATTTGGGGGCACGGGCCCCATGCCAATTTTAATTTTTGTTGCTTAGAGTCCAACCTTACACTGTGTGTGCACTCACATGCCAACTCCCCCTTATAACTCTTAAAATATCTAACAAAATAGGAAAAAGCAATCTACAAAAAATAAATTCTGCCACCCTAAAAGTTATGCTTCAACCCTGTCTCACTTGTAAAAATATGTTTCTTCCTAAGGAGCAGCTCCACAAGTACCACTCCGAAGCAATCCACATCACTTTTCCCATTTAATTGCTCGGTTTGATAGTACTCAGGATCTAACTACCGAAAAGTGCCTTGTACATTTGTAACAACGTGGGTTTGATCAATAGGAACCAATCGTGAAGCACCAAAATCTGAAACTTTAGTAGTGTAGTCGCCATCGAAAAGTATGTTCAAGAACATCACATCATGGAGAAATATTGATACTGAAGCTTTACAGTATTGCGGTGATTTATCTAAGAGAGAATGGCAACCTCATTGATAAAATTGTTGATTTCATCTTGCTCAATGATGTTAGACTTTTTTATAGCCACCATGTGTTGATCAGATAAGATACCTTTGTACCATACCATGCCCTCCACGTCCAACTATACGTGAGGAATCAAAGTTATTTGTTGGCTTTCCAAGCCCTTCTAAGGAGAAAATTTTTGTCTTGTCACTCGCATTCTAATTAGATGATATTAGTTTTTCTAGGAGCAGGCTTTGGTTTTTTCGGATGTATTTTCTACGTATTTGCTTTTGAATGTCTCTTTTCCATCTACCAATGAGAATCATCCCACTCAAAAAAGAAAGTAGAATGCTGAAGCCACCACTAAGTCTAATGATAATGCCTAAAGGGATTTTGCCATTTAATTAAAGTTCGATTTTCCTTGTGCTTTGAGGACTGAAATAGAAATGAGAACATACCTAAGAGAAGACTTTGTTTTCTTGCTGAATTACACTGCATAGTTGCGGTGTTATTCTCTATTTTATGCGGGCACTCAGAGCAATAGTAGCTCTAGGCGTAGATTCAAAATTCTCCAATTTGGGGGGGGGCACGGGCCCCCAGGCCAATTTTAATTTTTTTGCTTGGAGTCCAACCTTACAGAGTGTGTGCACTCACATGCCAACTCGCCCTTATAACTCCTAAAATCACTAACAAAATAGGAAAAAAAATCTACAAAAAATAAATTCTACCACCCTAAAAGTTATGCTTCAACCCTGTCTCACTTGTAAAAGTAGGTTTCTTCCTAAGGAGCAGCTCCACAAGTACCACCCCAAAGCTGTACACATCACTTTTCCCATTTAATTGCCCGGTTTGATAGAACTCAGAATCTAACTACCCAAAAGTGCCTTATACATTTGTTACACCATAGGTTTGATCAATAGGAACCAATCGTGAAGCATCAAAATATGAAACTTTAGTAGTGTAGTTGCCATCGAAAAGTGTGTTCGAGGACTTCACATCACGGTGAAATATTGATACTGAAGCTTTACAATATTGCGGTGATTTATCTAAGAGAGAATGGCAACCTCATTGATAAAATTGTTGATTTCATCTTGCTCAATGATGTTAGACTTTTTTATAGCCACCACGCGTTGATCAGATAAGATACCTTTGTGCCATACCATGCACTCCACGTCCAACTATACGTGAGGAATCAAAGTTATTTGTTGCCTTTCCAAGCTCTTCTAAGGAGAAAATTTTTGTCTTGTCACTCGCATTCTCATTAGATGATATTAGTTATTCTAGGAGAAGGCCCTGGTTTTTTCGAAAGTATTTTCGACGTATTTGCATTTCAATGTCTTTTTTCATCTACCAATGAGAATAATCTCACTCAAGAAACAAAGTAGAATGCTGAAGCCACCACTAAGCCTAATGATAATGCCTAAAGGGATTTTGCCATTTAATTAATGTTCGATTTTCCTTGTGCTTCGAGGACTGAAATAGAAATGAGAACATACCTAAGAGAAGACTTTGTTTTCTTGCTGAATTACACTGCATAGTTGTGGAGTCATACTCTATTTTATGCAGGCACTCGGTGCAATAGTAGCTCTAGGCGCAGATTCAAAATTCTCCGATTTGGGGGGGGGGGCACGGGCCCCCACGCCAATTTTAAGTTTTGTTGCTTAGAGTCCAACCTTACACAGTGTGTGCACTCATATGCCAACTCCCCCATATAACTCCTAAAATCACTAACAAAATAGGAAAAAGCAATCCACAAAAAATAAATTCAGCCACCCTAAAAGTTATGCTTCAACCCTGTCTCACTTGTAAAAATAGGTTTCTTCCAAAGGAGCAGCTCCACAAGTACCACCCCAAAGCTGTACACATCACTTTTCCCATTTAATTGCCCGGTTTGATAGTACTCAGGATCTAACTACCGAAAAGTGCCTTATACATTTGTAACAACATAGGTTGGATCAATAGGAACCAATCGTGAAGCATCAAAATCTGAAACTGTAGTAGTGTAGTTGCCATCCCAAAGTGTGTTCGAGGACTTCACATCTTGGTGAAATATTGATACTGAAGCTACGGAATGGAGATAATAGAGTGCTCCTGCAGCCTCTACAGCAATCTTTAAGCAGTCATCCCAAGATAACCGGAAGCCACTGCTTGCATCAGTGTGGAGAATTCCAAATAACGAACCAATAAAGTCATACACAAGTAGCGGAAACTCAGTTTCAAGATAACATCCAAAAAGCTTTACAATATTGCGGTGATTTATCTGAGAGAGAATGCCAACCTCATTGATAAAATTGTTGATTTCGTCTTGCTCAATGATGTTAGACTCTTTTATAGCCACCATAGCGCAGATCAGATAAGATACCTTTGTACCATACCATGCCCACCATGTCCAACTATACGTGAGGAATCAAAGTTATTTGTTGCCTTTCCAAGCTCTTGTAAGGAGAAAATTTTTGTCTTGTCACTCGCATTCTCATTAGATGATATTAGTTGTTCTAGGAGAAGGCCTTGGTTTTTTCGGAAGTATTTTCCACGTATTTGCTTTTGAATGTCTCTTTTCCACCTACCAATGAGAATCATTCCACTCAGGAAACAAAGTAGAATGCTGAAGCCACCACTAAGACTAATGATAATGCCTAAAGGGATTTTGCCATTTAATTAAAGTATGATTTTCCTTGTGCTTTGAGGATTGAAAGAGAAATGAGAACATACCTAAGAGAAGACTTTGTTTTCTTGCTGAATTACACTGCATAGTTGCGGCGTTATACTCAATTTTATGCAGGCACTTGGTGCAATAGTAGCTCTAAGCGCAGATTCAAAATTCTCCAATTTGGGGGGGGGGCACGGCCCCCACGCCAATTTTAATTTTTGTTGCTTAGAGTCCAACCTTACACAGTGTGCGCACTCACATGCCAACTCCCCCTTATAACTCCTAAAATCTCTAACAAAATTGGAAAAAAGCAATCTACAAAAAACAAATTCCGCCACCCTAAAAGTTGTGCTTCAACCCTGTCTCACTTGTAAAAATAGGTTTCTTCCAAAGGAGCAGCTCCACAAGTACCACTCCAAAGCTGTACACATCACTTTTCCCATTTAATTGCCCGGTTTGAAAGTACTCAGGATCTAACTACCCAAAAGTGCCTTGTGCATTTGTAACAACATGGGTTTGATCAATAAGAACCAATCGTGAAGCACCAAAATCTGAAACTTTAGTAGTGTAGTTGCCATCAAAACTTATGTTCGAGGACTTCACATCATGGTGAAATATTGATACTGAAGCGGTGGAATGGAGATAACAGAGTGCTCTTGCAGCCTCCACAGCAATCTTTAAGCAGTCATCCCATGATAACTGGAAGCCACTGCTTGCATCAGTGTGGAGAATTTCAAATAACGAACCATTGGGAATAAAGTCATACACAAGTAGCGGAAACTCAGTTTCAAGATAACATCCAAAAAGCTTTACAATATTGCGGTGATTTATCACGAGAGAGAATGGCAACCTCATTGATAAAATTGTTGATTTCGTCTTGCTCAATGATGTTAGACTCTTTTATAGCCACTCAGTATGGATCGGATAAGATACCTTTGTACCATACCATGCCCTCCATGTCCAACTATCGTGAGGAATCAAAGTTATTTGTTGCCTTTGCAAGCTCTTCTAAGGAGAAAATTTTTGTCTTGTCACTCGCATTCTCATTAGATGATATTAGTTGTTCTAGGAGAAGGCCTTGGTTTTTCAGAAGTATGTTCTACGTATTTGCTTTTGAATGTCTCTTTTCCATCTACCAATGAGAATCATCCCACTCAAGAAACAGTAGAATGCAGAAGCCACCACTAAGCCTAATGATAATGCCTAAAGGGATTTTTGCCATTTAATTAATCTTTGATTTTCCTGAGCTTTGAGGATTGAAATAGAAGCGAGAACATACCTAAGAGAAGATTTTGTTTTCTTGCTGAATTACACTGCATAGTTGCAGCGTTATACTCAATTTTATGCAAGCACTTGGTGCAATAGTAGCTCTAAGCGCCGATTCAAAATTGTCCAATTTGGGGGGGGGGGGGGCACGGGCCCCCACACCAATTTTAATTTTTGTTGCTTAGAGTCCAACCTTGCACAGTGTGCGCACTCACATGCCAACTCCCCCTTATAACTCCTAAAATCTCTAACAAAATTGGAAAAAAGCAATCTACAAAAAACAAATTCCGCCACCCTAAAAGTTGTGCTTCAACCCTGTCTCACTTGTAAAAATAGGTTTGTTCCACTGGAGCAGCTCCACAAGTACCACTCCAAAGCTGTACACATCACTTTTTCCATTTAATTGCCCGGTTTGATAGTGTTCTGGATCTAACTACCGAAAACTGCCTTGTACATTTGTAACAACATGGGTTTGATCAATAGGAACCAATCGTGAAGCACCAAAATCTGAAACCTTAGTAGTGTAGTTGCCATCCAAACTTATGTTCGAGGACTTCACATCACGGTGAAATACTGATACTGAAGCTGCGGAATGGAGATAACAGAGTGCTCCTGCAGCCTCCACAGCAATCTTTAAGCAGTCATCCCAAGATAACTGGAAGCCACTGCTTGCATCAGTGTGGAGAATTCCAAATAACGAACCATTGGGAATAAAGTTATACACAAGTAGCCGAACCATAGTTTCAAGACAACATCCAACAAGCTTTACAATATTGCGGTGATTTATCGAGAGAAATTGCAACCTCACATGCCAACTCCTTATAACTCCTAAAATCTCTAACAAAATAGCTAAAAGCAATCTACAAAAACAAATTCCGCCACCCTAAAAGTTTTGCTTCAACCTGTCTCACTTGTAAAAATAGGTTTCTTCCTAAGGAGCGGCTCCACAAGTACCACCCCAAAGCTGTACACATCACTTTTCCCATTTAATTGCCCGGTTTGAAAGTACTCAGGATCTAACTACCCAAAAGTGCCCTGTACATTTGTAACAACATGGGTTTGATCAATAGGAACCACTCGTGAAGCACCAAAATCTGAACTTTAGTAGTGTAGTTGCCATCCAAAATTATGTTCGAGGACTTCACATCACGGTGAAATATTGATCTGAAGGCTGCGGAATGGAGATAACAGAGTGCTCTGCAGTCTCTACAGCAATCTTTAAGCAGTCATCCCAAGATAATTGGAAGCCACTGCTTGCATCAGTGTGGAGAATTCCAAATAACGAACCATTGGGAATAAAGTCATACACAAGTAGCGGAACCTCTGTTTCAAGACAACATCAAAAAAGCTTTACAATATTGCAGTGATCTATTTGAGAGAGAATTGCGACCTCATTGATAAAATTGTTGATTTCATCTTGCTCAATGAAGTTAGACTTTTTATAGCCACCACGCGTTGATCGGATAAGATACCTTTGTACCATACCATGCACTCCATGTCCAACTATCGTCGGGAACCAAAGTTATTTGTTGCCTTTCCAAGCTCTTCTAAGGAGAAAATTTTTGTCTTGTCACTCGCATTCTCATTAGATGATATTAGTTGTTCGAGGAGAAGGCCTTGGGTTTTTCGGAAGTATTTTGTACGTATTGGCTTTTGAATGTCTCTTTCCATCTACCAATGAGAATCATTCCACTCAGGAAACAAAGTAGAATGCTGAAGCCACCACTAAGCCAAATGATAATGCCTAAAGAGATTTTGCCATTTAATTAATGTTTGATTTTCCTTGAGCTTTGAGGATTGAAATAGAAACGAGAATATACCTAAGAGAAGACATTGTTTTCTTGCTTTATTACACTGCATAGTTGCGGTGTTATACTCTATTTTATCTGAGCACTCGGTGCAATAGTTGCTCTCGCACAGATTCAAAATTCTCCAATGGGTGGGGAAGGGGGCACGGGCCCCCCACGCCAATTTTAATTTTTGTTGCTTAGAGTCCAACCTTACACAGCGTGTGCACTCACATGCCAACTCCCCTTTATAACACCCAAAATCTCTAACAAAATAGGAAAAAGCAATCTACAAAAAAAATTCCGCCACCCTAAAAGTTTTGGTTCAACCCTGTCTCACTTGCAAAAAATATGTTTCTTCCTAAGGAGCAACTCCACAAGTATCACTCCAAAGCTATACACATCAGTTTTCCCATTTAATTGCCCGGTTTGGTAGTACTCGGGATCTAAGCGCCCAAAAGTGCCTTGTACATTTGCAACAACATAGGTTTGATCAATAGGAACCAATTGTGAAGCACCAAAATCCGAAACTTTAGTAGTGCGATTGCCATCCAAACTTATGTTCGAGGACTTCACGTCACGGTGAAATATTGATACTAAAGCTGCGGAATGGAGATAACGAGTGCTCTGCGGTCTCCATAGCAATCTTCAAGCGATCATCCCAAGATAACGGAAGCCACTGCTTGCATCATCGTGGAGAATTCCAAATAACGAACCATTGGGAATAAAGTCATACACAAGTAGCGGAACCTCAATTTCAAGACAACATCCAAAAAGCTTTCCAATATTGCGGTGATTTATACGGGAGAGAATGGCAACCTCATTGATAAAATTGTTGATTTCATCTTGCTCAATGATGTTAGACTTTTTATAGCCACCACGCGTTGATCGGATAATATACCTTTGTACCATACCATGCCCTCCACGTCCAACTATCGTGAGGAATCAAAGTTATTTGTTGCCTTTCCAAGCTCTTCTAAGGAGAAATTTTTTGTCTTGTCACTCACATTCTAATTAGAAGATATTAGTTGTTCTTGGACAAGGGCTTGGTTTTTGGAAGTATTTTCTATGTATTTGCTCTTGAATGTCTCTTTTCCATCTACCAATGAGAATCATCCCACTCAAGAACAAAGTAGAATGCTGAAGCGTCCACTAAGCCTAATGATAATGCCTAACGAGATTTTGCCATTTAATTAATGCTCGATTTTCCTTGTGCTTTGAGGATTGAAATAGAAATGAGAACATACCTAAGAGAAGACTTTGTTTTCTTCCTGAATTACGCTGCATAGTTGTGGCGTTATACTCTATTTTATGCAGCACTCGGTGCAATAGTAGCTCTAGCGCGATTCAAAATTCTCCGATTTGGGGTGTACGGGCCCCACGCCAATTTTATTTTTGTTGTAGCGTCCAACCTTACACGGTGTGCGCACTCACATGCCAACTCCCCTTATAACTCCTAAAATCTGTAACAAAATAGGAGAAAGCAATCCACAAAAACAAATTCCGCCACCCTAAAGTTTTACATCAACCTGTCTCACTTGTAAAAATAGGTTTCTTCCTAAGGAGTAGCTCCACAAGTACCACTCCAAAGCTGCACACATCACTTTTCCCATTTAATTGCCCAGTTTGATAGTACTCAGGATTTAACTATCCAAAAGTGCCTTGTACATTTGTAACAACATGGGTTTTATCAATAGGAACCCATCGTGAAGCACCAAAATCTGAAACTTTAGTAGTTTAGTTGCCATCCAAAGGTATGTTCGAGGACTTCACATCACGGTGAAATATTGATCTGAAGGCTGGAATGGAGATAACAGAGTGCTCCTACAGCCTCTACAGCAATCTTTAAGCAGTCATCCCAACATAACTGGAAGCCACTGCTTGCATCAGTGTGGAGAATTCCAAAATAACGAACCATTGGGAATAAAGTCATACACAAGTAGTGGAACCTCAGTTTCAAGACAACATCCAAAACGCTTCTACCTTAGAGGGATCAACTGCCACTCCTGAAGAGGATATGATATGACCTAGAAAACTGATCTCTTGTAACCAAAAGTCACATTTGCTGTACTTGGCATACAGCTGATGCTCCCTGAGTGTCTCTAGGACTAACCGCAGGTGTTTCGCATGTTCTTCAGTGGTGTTAGAATAGATCAAAATGTCATCTATGAATACTACCACAAATTTATCTAGGTATTTCATGAACACCTTATTCATCAGGTTCATGAAGTAAGCGGAGCATTTGTTAACCCAAATGACATGACGGTGTATTCAAACACCCATATCAGTGGTGAAGGCGTCTTGAATGTCCTCTGCCTGATTTTAAGTGGTGGTATCTTGACCTCGAGTCTATCTTGGAAAAGCTGTGGCTCCTACCGTTGATCAAATAGGTCATCAATCACAGTCGGAGGGTATTTATTTTTAATGGTCACCTCGTTCGAGGTCCGGTAGTCTACACACGGTTGGGCAATGCCATCTTTCTTTCTTACAAAAGTCTTGGCGAACCCCAAGGGGATGAGCTAGGCGGATAAAACCCTTCTCACGGAGATCCTCAATTTGTGATTTCAATTCCTCCAACTCATCTATCGCCATTACAGTATGGCCTCTTGGCTATTGGGGTAGTTCCGGCTTTAGGTTGATGACAAATTCGATATCCGTCGGGTGGCATACGTGCGGTTCTTACGGAAAGACTTGGGTACTCCGAACTATAGGCATCCCTTCGAGGTGTTTCTGAAGGTGATGGACTGCTGTCTTTAGTGATGGGCGTTCCACTTTGACTTCTATTACTAAGCCGGGATGCTTGGTGAGTATGACCTTCCTATTGGCACAATGTATTATTCCCTGATTTTTGGCCAACCAATCCATCCCTAGGATGACATCCAAGGATTGGGATTGAAGGACTAACAAATCTGCCAGGAAATTAAAATTTCCCATGCTGACCTCTACCTTGGGGCTTACTAGGGTACTGGTCAAAGGTCCTCCTGGTGAGCTTAACACCACGTGTCTTTTTAGTCTGAAGGTTGGTAACTTAACCCTTGCCACAAAATTTCCCGAGATGAAAGAATGCGAAGCCCCAGAATCAAACAAAACTTGTGCAGGAATAGACTGAACAGAGAACGTACCCATAAGTACTCCAGAAGCATCTTGGGCCTCCTCTGCAGTAATGTGGTTCACACAGCCCTGATTTGGTGTGGAGGAAACCCGTGAGGCTTGAGGGGCCTGGAAACTCTTGCTTGCTGCAGACGACTGTCCTCTTGATGGGGTGGCTCCCATATTAAACTTAGCTGGGGTACCCTGGCGATCGGGGCATTTATTGGCGAAGTGCCCTTTTGCACCATAGCTAAAGCAATGCAGATGTGCAGCTGGGTGTGGAGGTGGGGACTATCCTGATAAACGAGGCACACGAACAACATTCCCATTGGAGTGCTGAGCTGGAGCCGTAACCTTAGGTGCTGAAGTCGCTCCCTGCCGGAAAGAGGTATTACCTTGATACATTGGCCTTGGTTGGAAACCACCCTGAGGCCTCTGCGATACCCACTTCCTTTTACGGCTAGCTTCTAGGAGCTTTCTTTCATTTTCATAGATAAGGGCTTTATTAACCAAGTGGTGAAAGGTAGGGTGATCAAGCAAGATCAACTGTGCTCTCATTTCCTCTTGCATTCCTTCAAGAAAGCGATCAACCTTCTCTTCCTCTGTGGCTATATGCATTTGGGGCATAATGAGCTAACTGATTGAACTTGGTGAGGTAGTCATTCACCGACATGTTCCCTTGCTTGATGTCCGAAACTCGTTCCTCTTCATCCTCATTATCCCTAAGGGTATAAAGTTTTGTCAGAAGACATCCTGAAACTCAGACCATGAAATGGCAGATCCGACAGACTCTGCTTCCTCTTCTTCGCTAGTTTCTTCTTCTTGTTCTCCTTCTTCGAAATCCCGTTGGTCTCCCTGTTGAACAGTAGCTGCTGAAGTAGCTCCACCATCTTCTGGCTCTCCCTCTTCTTCATCTAGCTCATCATGAGACATCTTTTCCCCACAGTTGCGAAAAATTCTCCCACCAGTGTATTGCACCTTTAAACTGATGGGTAGCAAAGTCCACTTTATCTTCTTCTGCAAAGCGAGCTAAATGAAGCTTCTTTTCTGTGTCTCGTAACCAATCTTCAGCTTCCAATGGCTCACTAGCTAAAGAGAATGTTAAGGGTCTTGTCCTTAGGAAGTCTGCTAACTTAGAGCTCCTGTTGGCTGACCCTGACTGTTGACTAGCTAGCATGGCATGAAGGATTTGAGTCTGTTGGGCCATTAACTGCTCCATGGTGGGAGGTCCTGGGGGTGGAGGTGGAAGGCTGCGGCCTTGGCCTCGACCACGGCCTCATCCTCGTCCTCTTCCACGGGTGGCTGTTCTTCTTGTGCTGGGTGCCATCTGAAACACATAAGATGTTAAAACTTGGAAAGAAGAGCAGGGGAAGAGCATATATGAGGGGTCACTAGCCCTCTAATCACCACACAGAAGAACCAAATAAGCCAGACAAGTAAAACAATAAAACATAAAGCTTGCATTAGTCCATTACAAGGAAGGGGTTGTATGACTTAACAGTGGGGCCTACAAGCTTCACTGAGTCATATCTACACCTCTACACAACGTCTACTAAAAGGGGAAGGGGGGTGCAAAAGCGGAAACTGATAAAGTGCTTGCAAAACCCAAAATCCAGCTAGCAAGCACGGCCAAAAGCTATCCTGCTACTCCTGCTGGTACTGCTACTACTCGAGTCGATCGGGAGATGGAGCGGCTACGACTGCGGGTCGGTGAGCTGGAGGCAGTGCGCGAGTCATCGCTGGACGGCGAGCAGAGAAGATGAAGACCGCTGCTGGAACCTCGGGCGTCTGCTGCCGAAGCACGAGGCGGGCGCGCGCTCTTATGAGCGATGAGCACGGCACGAAGTCGGACCGGCGTCGGTGCTGCACCTCGGCGATGAGGCGGCGAGAGGCATGGTACGGCTAGTGGAAGCCCAAATAGGTGTAGGCGCCGGAAGTGCTGGTGCTGACGAAACTACTGCCACAGGTAGTGCTGGAAGTGGTGTTGCAACTGCTGCTGCCACTGCGGGAGGCAGTGGGGCTGGAACCCTCTCTGGTGAGGCCGGCGTGTAAGTCGGGGAAGCTGGCGTGTAGGTCGGAGAAGCTGGCGTATAGGTCGGAGAAGCTGGCGTGTAATCGGCCTCGGACCGTAGACGCTCGAGCTCAGTCTCTGTAGCAACCGCTCCCGCTCAGACAAGGCGAGGGCGGTGTCCAGTCCTGCCAACAGGAGGTGGAGTGCATCTGCGTGCTCGTAGCTGGCTGTCAGTAGTGTCCTCAGCTGACCGATCTCCTGCAGTGCCCGGCAGTAGGTGTTGACCATCGCCTAACTGGTGAGTCGGTAGGGATCGTCTCTGCGTGCGTCCAACTCCACGGGGAGAGGTCCGCTCGCGTAGAAGATCGGGAAGTAGCAGAAGGGTGACGGCACCAGCTCTGTCCCGTGTAGCTGCATCAGCCTAGCTGATGCCAACTGAGCGGCGTCGGCGCGACGGCCCCTGGGGTGGCTGGTGGAGACGACAACAGGCTCAACTCCTCCTGGTCGGGCGTAGATAAACGCCTCCATGATCCAAGTCTCCTGGTCTCGGATCTTAGTCCATCGTCCCCGGAAAACGGGAGTTGGTCGTACTTGAGGTACTGCAACAGTAGTCGAAGCAACTCGACATGGTTAGTCTCGGTCTCCGTGTGAGAAAAGTAGTCCCAGGTAGCGGCTGAGGAGGATCCGGCCATCTACATTTTTAGAGAAAACAAAAGGTCAGATCAGGTAAAGAAAAAGGGAGTGCAGAAGAGTAAAGTCTATGGAATGGTAAGAGTAAGAAGTAATAGACTATATTTTATCAAAGTCTTTATTAGTTTTCAAAATTAGCCACCATCCTTAAGGCACGACCATCTTAACTAGGTTTCTCTGATCGTATGCTCGATACCCGATACTGTCGGACCACAGGTTTGAACCAACCCGAGAACCCCACAGTGATTTTCTTGCACTATTCCTGGATTAGTAGATAGTGCTCACAGATACAATGCTGATTCATTTCATACACGGTACAGACCATATTATTACAATACCAAAGTACACAGGTCCCATATAAGGACAAGTACTACAAAAGGGGCCTTCAGGCCACATAAGTTCAGTGTACCATTGCATTATTGACGGAAGCAAAAGGGAGGGGCTCATCTCCCCACGGGCAGCGGCAGGATAACCTAGGTGCGCTTAATGTTACCAGAGGGCTGATTAACATTAAGGGCACCTTCCAATTAGATTGGTCGGCGGTGTGGAGGAGAGGCTAGATTCTAGCCTAACTACCACCATCTTCATTTCCTTCACCCTCTTGATCCTGGTAGTACTCGTATTGGTCTTGATTGGCAAACTCTGGTGAAAGGGAGGGAGAGCGAGGGTGAGCACACACAACCGTGCTCCACGAGCCAACATCCACAGAATGCATGTAATTATATGCAAGGCTTGAACAAGGATAATTTAGGTTCTTTTATTTGCGTAGAGCAACAGTTGCAATTAATATAAGTACAAACCCTAGGACCCGGCATTTTAACAAAGCGTGTTTCCAAGAGTTGAGTGATGCAATATGTATTTAGTCGTGTCGGCTACATCCACCGATGCTAAAATTTTGGATTTACTAGTCCATATCAACGCTGGAGTACTCCCCTCCAGGAAAATTCAAAGGTTGGAGTACTTCCCTCCAATTGGTTTTTCCTTCCCACCCATAAGATTTTTAGAAAAAGAACTAACTCGAGTAAGTT
This sequence comes from Dendrocalamus sinicus, assembly GCA_036346575.1. NCBI lineage: Eukaryota > Viridiplantae > Streptophyta > Magnoliopsida > Poales > Poaceae > Dendrocalamus > Dendrocalamus sinicus. The sequence continues at coordinate 7,073,528 of CM070671.1, read as the reverse complement.
TCCATGTCTGCCCTTGACCGTGGGCACGGCTATTCGAATAGTTTATTCTCTACAGAGATCGTACACTTTACCCACAAGAGACGATCCGCTCGTTGCCCCACACGATTCCTTAGTCATGTGGTTGAGTACATCATCACAATAGCTTTTCAAAATACCTAGCCCCTTTCGTCATCTCACCTTATGGGCTGCTACCACTTGCGGTGGGTCCCATACTTTGCAGGATGTAACCATGGAAACTAGCGCCTTGGACTCCACTCTCCATAACGCTAGCACGGCTGGAAACGTCACCCTCCTCTCGGTGTCCCTTTAGGCCCTCCTTTGCCCTTGCGGCACTCCTTTCCACTCCGGTGAGATGAGTTAGGGGTTCGATAGATTTACTTAGCTAAGTTGCAATTTGCGGACTTATGGTCGTCTTGTTGTACATGGAGATGCCATCACAGATTAAGTCCTTAATGCGTTGAGCGGTTCAATCCACAATCCAATGTGCAACTTCCACACCCACCACTCTTACCGTCCGCCCAAACAGGTATAGCAAGTTTTGAGGTTTGAGAAGTCTAACATAAGTTGTCACAAAATATCCAGCCACGTACATCCGTGACTAGCCCAAAACTAGAGTTCAAGTTTTTGGAAGCTATGATTAGGGCGAGTAATGCCCTAGGCTCGGACAGATTGCGCATGGCATTTAATTTAGACATATACCTATTTAGAATAGTAGCAGTAATACCTATGGCGACAAGGTACATGGGCTATCAAAATTCAAGGAGGGTATAGCTATACAAATTTTTAGATCTTCAAGTGGGAGGTAACTACCTTATAGTTCACATACTTTGTACATGAAATAACGCATGCAGTTTGACTATTTTCAAACAAAGATAATTTGCAAGAAAACATAGGAGCAGAATGATCAAGAATGTTGACTACTTTGGGTCTAAAGGTAGAGGTCTTGCTGGTCTTGAGGTAGATCGCCCTGCTGCTCAGTGCGACTTCAAATTCTACTCGAGCAAGCAAACCGACAAGGCGGAAAGCAGACATGGAGAACAAATAAGCATAAAATAACAAGCAAATGAGCTCAAAACTAAACCAAATCAAAACCAACAGAAAGAGCTTGAATTTAGAAAAATTTAGAAATAAGTTTCACCCAAATCGAATTCTGACGAGAAGAACGAGTCCTTTGAATTCTCATTTCAGGAAAATCCCAAAAATGAAAAAGGAGAGAGTTCACTCTCGACAAGTGGGTCCCTCGTGTTTTTATTTTAATTTCAGAATAATCTTTATTTGGGAGATCTGATGTATGACATGCGGGGTCCACGGTTGATTTAAATACTTTTTTTCTGAAAATGGGCAGAGACTAACATGTGGGGCCTAGGTGCGTGCAAGGTCCACACGGCGGTGGCTTTAGCTCTTACTCTGGTATTTAACAGTTTTGTTTTAAATGGAGGGGCCCACGCGTCAGTCTAACTAGGGGGTTTAAATCTACTCGGGCCCACTGTCAGTGATGTTATTAGCTCCACTAACCATCGGAGGTTAACGGTTAAACATGGGACCAAACGCGCGGGAGCAGAGCTCGACCGGCCGGGCGTCGGCGAGGCCTGCCGGCGAGGGGGGTGGCGGAGGCCGCGCGGAAAAAGGCTCAAAATGGGTTACCCATCCCCGTGCGCACCGTCGGAGACTAATCGACTTCGAGGCGGACGGGAAGTCGCCGCGCGAGCTAAGCGGCGGAGCGAGGCGCTCAGGAAGGCGACTCCGGCTACGGGGGTGCAATTAAATGGTGAGGGAGATTTTAGAGATGATTTGAAACTCACATGGGAGGAGAGTGGGGCTCGGGAAGCTGTGGAGGCGGCTGGCGACGGTGGGCTCCGGCGGTGAGGTCGGCCGGTCTTGGAGAAGACAGCGGATGAAGCCCCAAATTGGTGGTGCGGTTGGCTTCACGGGGTGGCGGGGGCGCTCGGCTCGAGGAATCGGCGGGGATCCCTCGAATCGGCGGCGGCAAGGGGCGGCGGAACAGGGAAGAACAGCGCCGCGAGCTGCGAATGGGAGAAAAACCGATTAGACATGTGGGAGGTTCTCGGGGCAAGAGGAAGTAGAGGAGCGGCGATGCCGGCGAGGTCGTCGGGGTGGTGGCGGCGGTGGCGGCTGAAGAGCTGTCGGTGGCGGCAAGTTGTTGCTCGGTTTGAGCGTGAGAGTGGATGAAGCGAGTGTGGCACTGGACCGGTTTTATAGGGAAAAGGCATAGGGAAGGCGGGGAGGTATGGCGGCGAGCTCCTCTTCTGGGCGTGCAGGGTGACGAGGCTAGCGCGGCTAGGATGGACGGACGGCATGGCGGGTGCCGCGCTTTCATGGCTGAACAGAGGAGGCATGGCGCGCGGGTGTGGGCGACGCTGTCCGGCGGCCACCACTCGGGTACGGCGGCGTGGTAGCGCTGCTACGGGCGGCACGGGCGGTATGGGCGGTGGCGTTGGGGCGGCGGCGTTGGACGCCGAGCCGCTGTTGCCCGTTAATTGCAGCTGTGACGGCCACTCCGGGGTTGGCGAGCTAGGACACGGCTAGGACGACGAAACCAGGGGCGGGATTGGAAGCCGGCTGCAGCGGCGAATGGGGAGCCGACACGCGGGGCGCCTACGGTGAGGGGGCCGGACGCCTAGGCCGACGGGGGTGCCGGGGATCGCGGCGGGACTGCCACGGGGGAGGCATGGGCGCTCGCGTAGGGAGAAACCACGGCGCGGGCCGCGGTTTTTGGGTCCGGCGAGGGTGCACGCAGAGCGGAGAGAGAGAGAGAGAGAGAGCGGGGCACTGCGGGAAGAAGAAGGGAGGAGGGGAGGCGTGATCCTGGGCCGAGCGAAGCCCAGGGGGGAGAAAGGCAAGAGGGCCTGGGGAAAGGAAAAAGGGCAGGCCGACCGGGAGAAGGGAAATCGGGCCGGGCTGGGAAAAGGGAAAGAGAGGAAATAAATTGAGCAAGGCCAAGGGAGAATTTGGGTTTGGAGAAATAAAATTTAAAATTTGAATTTTTGCCAATGTTTTCGAATAAGCCACAACAAAAACAAGGCAAGGACACAAATTCAAAAATGGGGTGTCACACTTCTCACGGCCTACGCCGTGCTCACATTCAGTATATAGCGAGATCATGTTTGAACTTCACAAATTATTCAGCTAGGTCTATCCCATACCGGACTTGTGGTAGTACGATAGGGCTTTGCAATAGTAGCTCACAGACCGATCCTTAACTGACTTAGGCACCAACCACATACCCCTTGTGCCTGGCAATCAACATTGTGTCACCGAACAACAATGCATGCCAGCAAGCACCCACCACTCTAACCATTTGCCTAAGTCTAAACCAAGTTTTATATTTTGTTTGGAAATAATTTCATAAACATTCCTGACTCACCAAAGTCAAGCATTCATTTTTAAAGTCTATCGTTTTACGTGAAAGATCATCCCAAACCATAGTTTTTCTATGCATGGCTAAGCATTTCTACAAAATTTCCAGTTAGTGCTAATGTACTAACTAGGTTTTATCTAGGGTTGACAAGGTACAATGACATTCAAGTCAAATTTGGCTGTACAAAGGATTTAGGCATAACTACACTTTTAAACTGAATTTAAACTAGACTTGAATAGAAATTACGCATGCATAATAATTTAAAAACAACATAAATAATTTAAAATAATGGGGTCAACATGGTCAAAGGTGTAACTTGCCTTGCTCGAAGTCTGCTGCGATTAAATCAAGTCAAACTCTCGGATTAAATTCAAATCTATCTGTGAAGAACCAAAAGAAACTCAAAACAAATTCAAATAAAATTCAAAAATTAAAAAAAAAGTCTAGATTTAGGTAGTTTAGGATTTTAGAGGAATTTAGAAATTTGAACGGGTCAAATCGGAGTTAAAATGAAGAAGTTAGGGCTTTCGGAAGTTTAAATAGGAGAAAAAGAAAAAGGCTATTTTGCTGATTTATTTTTATATTGAAAAATCATATTTATAACGTCAGCGAAAATTTGAATTTCGAATTTTATTACATGCGGGCCCGGTCTATCATGGACCGGATCCATGGGTGGTGGCAGTGGCCGAGGTGGCACACCCGACGACATGGCGCCACGCGGCGCACACGCGGCACACACGCGGGCGCGAGCGGCCAATGTGGCACTGGCCGGAGCTGGGCATGGGCGGCGCACGGCCGGCGAGCTTGCGCGCACGGGCGGCGGCGGTGCGGCGAAGGCAGCGAGAGAGAGATGGCGGCGGGCGCTCATACCGCGGCGGTGGTCGGGAAGGCAGGCGGCGGCGGCGGGAAAGAAGGTGGTGGCGGTGCGGAGAAAGAAACTTCGGGCGGCGCCGGCGCGCTCCGACGGTCGGGCGGCGGCCGAAGGTGGAGGAGGGTGGTGGAGGGAGGAAGGCGAAGGGAAGGAACCGGCGCATGGGGAGGAGGTTTTATAGGTGGAGAGAGAGAAGAAACGGCCAGCGGTTTTAGAGAGAAATAAAGAGAGGAGATGGCCGGCCATGGGTGGGGAGTGAAGAGGGGAATTGATTGCGCAAACGCTCGGGATTTAAAAGCCAAGAAACGACCGGGTTTAATGAGCTTTATTTCCGCTCTAATGGAGGAAGAGAGAGAGGCTAGAGGAGGAAGAACATGAGGTAGAAGAAACATATGACAGGTGGGGCCCTCGCGTCGGTGAGAGAGAGGGGATAAGGGGATACAAGCCGTCGGATTGGTGACACGTGGCAAGTGAAAGAATCAAGGCCTTTGGATTGAAATGAAGGGGTAAGTGGCTATGGATGGCTAGGATTAGATCAAAGAGAGAGATAGATTAAATCTAAGAGCGACACGTGGCAGCCTGGATTAAATTAATTTTTATTTCGGCTTGCTTTTTCAGAAAATACTAGAAATATTATAAATACTTAGAAAATACTATTTAAAGTCTAAACATTCTAGAAAAATTCATAAAAATTTCTGGAGACATTTTAGACTTAGGAAAAGTATTTCCAAATTAAATTTGATATTTTAATTTTTACAAAAATTCTTTTTAGCTCTCAAAATTGATTTTTAAATTCTAGAAAATTCCCAAAAATACTATAATTCAAGGATAACTTAGGAAAAGCAAAAATAAATTCTTTTTTTTGGCTTAATAAAAATATTTAAAATGAATTTTCTTACTTTAGGCTTTGAAATAAAATCCAGATAAACCAAATAAATCCCAGAAAAACACAGAAAATCCAAATAAAGGCCAAATGCTTTTAAATACTTAGTTTGAAATAGTATTTTTTTACAAAAATTCAAAATATCCTTTTATTTAATAATATTTTTATGTTTTTAGTTAAATTACTTTTAACAAAAAGCCTTTTTAAAAGCTAAAAATAGGCAATTAAAATCTCTCAATTTTAGGCAACCAAAGAACACTTATTTTTAATTTAATTTAAATTAATTTTTTACTAACATTTTTGAAATAAACAGCTGGGCTGTTACACAGTATTAGATATGTGAATCTGTGTCATGACTTTCCTACTGCCCCTACCTGTGCCTTGAACGTCCTGTTGGCTGTTTATGAATAATTCATGCACTTTCTCCTCTGTCATCAGCCATTCTTGTTGTGGTTGGGAACAATTCATTTCAGACAATTGAAGAAGTACAATTTGTTTGTCTTGGCTGATTCACTTTGTTATTCTTTAGGGCTGGGATGATCCATATGTAACTCGTACCCATGAAGGTCTTCTTAAGTGGAAATACCCTGAAATGAATTCAGTTGACTTTTTGTTTGAGGTTTGCATTACTTCTTTTTGTTTTACAGCATTGTTGCTTTAAATGGTTTAGTCGTGGTGATGATATTTTTTTTTTGATGGTGGGGCTTATTTCGTTGTATCTAACTGTTGCAGATTGGGAATGACAATCGTCAGCTGGTTTTCCTTTACGAGAGGGGCAAAAAGAAACTTTTGGATGGTTCTCGGATAGTATTTCCAAGTAAGCATGTCATACAGTTTTCATGTTCATTTCATCTTGTGCACACTGCGCATCATATTTCTCATCATTCACATAAATTTGTATTCTCATGACATCGAGCATTTTACTTTTTTTTTGTAATTCGAAAATATGGTAACTTCAAGTATATCTTAAAGGAGACTTCATTGTAGTCTTTTAAGTTGTTGGATTTGGATCCATTTTTGGATGGAGCCTGCAATGTGTTGCTCTCTTTCCGCACATTTAAAATTGTTGTGGATGTTATCCTTCAGCTATGTGCTTATGCTTAGTTGGTAACACTACATTCTTAGCTGAATGACCTGCAAACTTCTCCGTAACTCAAGCCAATCTTGGCAATAGTGAATTCTCCAAGGATTGAATATTCGTTCTTGTACCCTGTTTGCATAGGGGTTGCATCACCCTCCCTTATCATGTCCCCTCTGTATTCAAGCCCTAGACTTCAAATTTCTGGCAAACACATGAATTTTATTTTCTATCCTTTTTTGTAATGCTGATATTTGAGTAGTTTCCCTTTCCCCTACTCATGTGCTCAGCGTGATGTTTCAAAATAATGAAAAAAAATCTAATTATACACCTGTTTTCTCTCAATAGAGCATTTTCTGCTGAAGTTTTTTTGTTGCATATTTATGCTAGTGTTCTGAAATTTATGCAGATGAAGAAGATCCATCCTCCATCTCAGGGAGGATTGTTGAGTGCTCTTGGAATAAGGAAGAGGAGTGCTGGGTCTGCATGAGTGTTAGATCCGATAAATCGACTCCAAATGATATCAACACATACCGCAAGGCTGATTTTCTTATACCCTTTTCTATGTTATAGTCTTTGTTAATTATCTTTTGCATATATGGTCTGCATGCAAATATGATCATGATCCTGTTAATATGAAAAGTGTTATATCTAATCATTTGAAATGGGTTTTTGCTATGACTGCAAAATTGATGGTAGTATTTTCAGAATCAGTTGACTTGTTCACTTACATTGTAATATTGTATACATATCTAACTTCCAATGAAAGGTAACCCTTCAAAGCCGTATTTAGAGGGATTTATATCTGTGCTCTTTTTGGTGGCGATAGATGCGTAGTTGCATACTTTCAACTTTGACTTTATCCATCTTGTGGCTTATGGCTAAAATTGCACTGTAGCGACTGAAATTTCACTGTAGCTGAAGGTGACTTATTAGGTGTAATTAAATTTAAAAAAAAATTAAAAATAGAAAAATATACTAGCTCATCACGGACAACACAAATGAATACGGGAAAAAAGAACCGGCAAAAAAAGCTAAAAAAACCAAAAGTTCAGAAAAAGACGAAATTTATAAATAGTGAAAAATAAGCCAGAAGCTGAAGCTGAAATGAGTGGGACAGATTGGCTTGCTTTCCCTGAAATAAACTGTTTTTTCATGAAACCCAAACCTTCAGCTCTACAGATTTTTTTGATATTGCAAGACATGCTTAGTTTTGGAGTGAGAATGCAGAATACTAAGCTATACAAAGCCGGGGGGTTCCGGCCCCCTCGCGCTATCCACGTCGCCCCCGCCCGCGTGGCCGGCCGGCGCGTGGCGGGGGAATTTCGGTACGGCCGGCCGAGGCGATTTCCTCATATTTTTCGAAAAATTACGTAAAGGTCCTTTTTCCTCGCGAAAAGGTCCCTGGCAGTTTTTTTTCACCCAAATTTTTGCAGGATAGCGCCCCGCGGTTTTCTAAATTACGTGCGGGTCCTCGTTTATTACGTACAGACCCTCGGTTTTTTACAAAAAAAGACCTTTGACTTTCCCATTTATTACGTACAGGCCCTCGGTTTTTTACGAAAAAGACTTTTGACTTTTTCGAAAATACACATGTGCCCTCGATTTTTTTAATTTTTTTTACAAACTCCTCACGGATTATCGCCTCTTTTACTTCGGTACACACGGTGGCTGGCGCGGCGTGGCGCCGCGCCTATGAGGCTAGTTGCTTCAACATTCTGACAATTTCCTTGCGTTTTCTACAGGTAATGAGGAGCATCACAGATAACATCACCGAAGACAAGCTACTGGAAGAGATCAATGAGATCAGGCGCCTCCCGATGTATGCCGATAGGATAGCACAGGCTCATGCGAAGATGGCCCAACATCGGCGGAGATGAAGATGCCACCACACTAGTGTTAGTCTCGTTGCTGTAGTGCTAGAGTGCTGCTACCGTCTCTGGCCAGCGGCTGGTTCCCGTAGCTTGTGTAATTATTAGAGGTTGTTTTAGGGACTTGTGACGATGGCTGGTCAGCCAACTAATTCTTTGCACCTCTTGTCACCCCCCCACCCCACACCCGGTATAGGTGTCGCAGAGTAGCCCTGTAAATCGTGTATTATGTTTCTATATTCTCTCCTATGGTTTTGTTTTCATGGGTGTAGAATAGCTTTTAACAAGAGGAGTGTGTTCTAGGTTATTATGTCTATTACCTCGCTGTCTTGTGCTAGAATAAAAGTAGGGTGCACTGTGTTGCCATGCCTCGCTTCATGAATTCCTTAACTGCGTGATACTCGTGTCGATTTTCTGTGTTCCATGCGTGTCATGGACATGGACGCTGTGGGTTGTGGGTTTTGTCTGTTTTTCTGATTGCTTGTGGTTTTTGTGCTGTTGTCTTCCCTCTAATCACATGTCTACTTTCCGTCATGTGAGCGCCATGCAATAAACTTTACTCATGTTGTAAGTGGGCATTTTTCTTGTTCCTCTGTTTTCTAGTTCACCATCTAGATCATGAAGTTCGTTGGCGTGCTATATTTAGGTTGACAGTCAACTGCAGTATTCATGATTGTTACATGGAAACTCATAAGGATTCATCAGACGACTTGACAGTCGGAAAGTAGAACTTGAGGAAAACGTGTCTTTTTAAGTTCGAAAATTTTTGAAGGAATTATGTTAGCGTGTCGGGGGTCATTTTGATATTGATTGAAGAAAAAATTGATCATATACCCTCCATTTAGATGGAAATTAAGGATTGATCCTCCTGGCCCATGTGTTAGTGACTTATGATGATCTCACGTGTCATTGAGATGTGGAAAACATTCATTTCTCGATAAAACACTGTCACTAGAGAATCATGGTCACAGGCTCACAGCACCATTCTTTGCCACTTGCGACCAAGGTATTTTTTTAAATGTTCTTTATCGTTCGGAGAAAATTCTTATTGTTTGGATTACAACATAACCATTGCTTCAGCGCATTTATGTCATACAATGGCGAGCTTCACTGGAGATCATTGCAGATTGAAGAAACCTTTGATGTCAGAAGTTTCATCAGCATCATACTTTGTGATTACACCCTGTAAATCAACGAAAAGAAACCGGTCAATAGACTTCCTCTAAACGGTTTTAGCTTTTGGCTTTTTTCCAAGCTTTTGGTTTATTTAAGTCGGAAAGACACTTGGAACATGTTAGCTTCTAATTTTGATTTTTTTTGGCATTTTTGTCTTTATTCTTTTGCATTGTTTGTGATGATATAATATTTTTCTTTTTTTTAGAAAAAGATAACAGCTGCTGTAGTACAGTTTTAGTCAAAAGTAAAAAACTATAGGTATAAACTAGTTAGAGCACCACCCAAATGTTGTCCATCATCCAAAAGAATGTTGTTAACCAAGATTCTCTATATTTGAAATTATCTATATTAGATTTCAAAAAAATTTTATGAAACTTTTATAGTGCGAACACGAGTTATAAATTTTAAATACCAAACTTTTTTAAAAGTTTCCTATAAAAATTTGTTGGTCCCATCTATGTGTCTGGGCCTAACAATTTACACAAAGTAGCGTCTTTATACCCTAAAGCATCTATAGAAAATTTTAGATAATTTTTTAAAACTTTTGTTGTATAAACCCGAGTTAGAAATTGTAAATACCGAACATTTTCAATTTTTTTTATAAAAGCCTGTTGGTTCCATTTATATGCCTTGACTTAATAATTTGTACAAATTAGTGTCTCTACCCGAAATCATCTGTGGTAAATTTTAGAAAATTTTGTAAACATATTTGAACATCTCATACTCGAGGAGTTGAGGGGTTCTGTCCACCTGTAGCATGTAAGTGGCATTACAGGATTCTTTACACAATATATATACCTTGTTTTAACAACCCAATTATATATTACTATAAACTAAACAAGTGCATTATAGAATGTACAGTACTATGTTTGTCAAGGGAGGCAACCGGAAAGTAGGTGTGCAGCACCCATCCATGGGACAATACAATAACAATCAAATTGAAAACTGAACACATTTAGCGTGGTAGAGTGGAAGATGAGATAGTCCCTTGGGATCTTAAAGTAGCTTCCTTGCCGAAAAATTCAACATATAAAGACTCAGGATTAGTTTTGGCATTTGTTGTCATTAAGGGTTCCATCTCATGCTTATTTGCTATAACGGCATGGCATGAGTTTAACCTTTTGGTTCGTAAAAACTGTAATGTCCTCTCTACTTGCTTCATAGTAGATCTCTCTACCACTACCTTGCAAGTTCTCTAAAAACTGAAGATGCTTGATAACTTTTTTTGGTGTAAAAAGATTTCAGTTAATCACCTAACTCTTGTAAGTAGTTAAACATAGTACTACAAAGGTAATCTTATCTAGTTACACACTTTGACGGCACGCTTAGAACTGTTGAAGTCTTGCACAGGTGTTACACTAACCAAAAAAGTGCACATAGCCTTTCCTGAATTCACTGTAGCCGTCACAAGATTAAGGCATTGCTTTTGAAAAATCCTTTTATTTGTAAGAACATGCCCTTTGCACGTACAGAAGCCCCGTTTCTTTTCTGTTGTAAAAAACTAGTTTTATTTGTTGATAACTTTATAGATTATTGTCTCTGGATTAATTATCCCAAGCAAAACACTTATAATCTGAATTCTGTAAGTTGTGTACCATTTTTGGGAAATAGTAAGTTGTTCGGAACAGATGCATCACCCAACTGTCATTAGCTTCATGAGTCCATTTAATTATTTATTCTAAAACTAAATAAATGCTCAGAATTTCGTATTGTCAAATAAGCTCGTAAGCATGTACCGTGGCTTACCAAGTCATGTTAAAACCAAAGAAATCCCACGACAAGCCACATGATACACATGAGGAAGTAACTTATACAATATAGACAAAAAATGCAAGCCAAAGTAAACAAAAGCCTAAAAATTCTCGTAACACCTATTGTTAGAGAAATATGAAGAGATACATAGAAAATGTAGGATCCTAATATAGGAATTGTTAATCTCGTGAAATCACAGGAAAAAAGGGTTTCCAGAAGCGTCACTTCCCAGACAAATGTCAGTTGACGTGCACATCAACTCCGGAGAGGCTATGTATAAATGTGAACAATTAAAAGGGCTTATATGCAAAAGGGGGAGACATCTAAGCATAGGAGTCCCAATAAATAGGAACGAGACAAGATTGAGCGTCCCCTCCTACTCCCAAGTTCTTCCTCCCTCCTCTTGAGGCGCCGAATTCTCTGAATCTTTGGCCGAATTTTCCCTTTCAAGAATTGGCGAATCAGTCGCGCTTCAGTCCGTTGTCTACGGCCGTGGATCGCTTCGCCTCCTTGATCAGGTTTTTTTTCCTCTGCTTATTCTTTCTTCTGTTCCTTGTGAGTGGGGATGAGTTCTGAATTGGGTTCTTGGTTCGGCTTTGAATTTTGTCAGATCCCCAGGAAGGATGATCCGACTTCGAGGTGGAGAAGTAGAAATCTGGGGAAGAAATCGCCACGAGCAGCTAACGAGTAATCGCTACAGCTAAGAACTAAGAAACTAGGGCTACAGTAGTTTTTGGTAATGACAGTGATGTCTTCCCTTCCTCCGCATAAGGGTATATATGGGTACACAGTTCGGCATTAGTGTAAAGATGATTACAGTGATTATACCCAAATCAACATGCATTAAACGCTTACCTACTCAGATCATTAAATTACTTAATCACTATTGTCCGAAGCAATCTGGGACGTCGATCTCCCTCCAATGGGTAAGAGAGCATCCTGGCCGTCAGATAGCATCCACTGGAGATGTATGAAGTGTTTGCTTCAGACTGTTTTTCTTCTCCCAAATCTTCAGTCAATTGCTGGTTCTGACATTCCTTCCCCCTTGGCAGCATACTTGCCCTCAAGTATGGAAATCAGGTTTTAATGGTCTGGGAGTAAAATTCAGGAAACCATGATCTAATAGTCTGAGAATAAAACTCTGGAAATATTCCTTTGATGAAATCTGCGTCTTCCCAAGCATCCTTTTGCCATTCATTTCAGTTAAAGCATGAGAGGCTTCCTCACGAATTGAAAATGCAACAAAGCCAGACTCTTTGCTAACACCATTTTGATCATGCTTTACCTTGCAAGAGGTAATTTTGCCAAAGTTAGAGAGCAGTTCACGTAGGTGGTCATCTCCAATGCTATCATCCAATTTCTTCAAGTATAAGTTTAGTCCTTGATATTTATCAGCAGCATCTTTCATGCTTTGCTCAAATCTTCTCTTCAATCCCATTTCTCTTTCTGACATCTTCTGAGTTCTTCCAACATACCATTCTTTGTCATTAATTTTTCTTTCCATTAAGTTCGTCAACAGCACTTGTAATATTCCCATATTCACCAAAAATTTGACTAGATCCTCCTGTGTGGTAGACTCAGACAAATTTTTCACAATGATATGGTTAAATTTTGCCTTGTCAACAGAATTATCCCTCTCTTGCTTGCAAAGAAAAGGCCCAACATAAACAGGCTTATAATTGATAAGTATCCCATTTAGACTTTTCATTGCAGACTGAGCAGCTTCTTTTTCATACTGGACAAAACCAAAGCCTTTGGATTGGCCCATTTCATTTGTAGCAACCTTACATGAGAGAATGGTACCAAATGCAGAAAAGATATCATGGAGAGTTTTGTTGTACAGTGGGGTACCAGACCTCAGCATCTCATCTAACACGTGCCCTCTCTTCTGTTTCAGAACATCATGGATACCACCAAGTGTATTCCCAGAGGTCTTGATCTCCATCCGGAAGACAAGCTCCAGCAGTCTTGGCTTGGCTGTGAGCTGAGAAACATAAATGACACTCCTTGCCGTGGTAATAACCTGACCACCACCCCTGTGAATAGCATCAGCATGGAAAACAACACCATAGACCCCAAAGCAATTGCCACACATATTCTCCTCAGCCCATGCACTTTCCTTTGATGCCCACTGGAACCCGGCTACAACAGAATCCTTGATTTCACAAAGACACTGTACTCCCTTACATATCTCAACCACCATGTTAGGACCAGTGGTCTTAGGTCCAAAGCACCAAATCTTCTTGGCAAGATCCTTGTCCCACCCAAACTCTTCAGATAGAATCTTGGAGCACTCCTTAGGACCATCACCTGGGCCAATTTCAGCCAGTCCCTCCTTCATGGGCCGAGCTTCCATGTAAAGACGGTTGTGCTTGTTCGAATACTTGCTCATAACAGTACGGAAAGACTTCTCAAGAACAGTCTCATGGAAGGAGACAACCAGAGAGGAAACAATAATTTCAGCACCACCCATGAAGTCTTCCTGCTCCAGCTTTTGCTTGTCATCTAGCTGGCCAGTCACTTGAAAAATTCTCTGTGAATGTTCACGGGTAGCAGACTGCATAATTCGCATTTCTTCATGGTAACGTTTATGCAGCAAGTCACTTCCTTCCATGGCCCTTTGAAGAAAAAGATTCATTTGGTTACACTTGCACTCTAGATCTAGCAAATACTGGCTCTTATATGTAAACATGGGTACTGTGTAGAGCTCCACAGGTTGCTCCTCAAAGGGCAATCCTGACCGCAAAGTAAGCCTAGAATAATAGGAGTGCAAATCATCGTATGTCTCCCTTTCCAATTTCCCTTTTAGAGTAGCTACTACCTCTGTTTTTTTTGGAAATAGTAAGTTGTTCGGAACAGATGCATCACCCAACTGTCACTACCTTCATCAATCTGACAACAATAACAATAACAACAAAACCTTTTATCCCAAACAAGTTAGGGTAGATTAGGAATGAAACATTCCCAAGATTAAAGAAACGAGAACTTTGAAAACCTATAATGCAAAAACACTAAGACATACATCCTACCATTTGAGCCGAGAGCGTAAAACACTACACCTAAACTTTCTTACGATTCCAGTACATGGATCGCTAACTTCCATGCATTCATATCTAAAACTAATTCTTTAAATACGTTCCAATACCTACATTCCAATCTTTCAAGTATTTTTTAATTGCTTTCTCTCATGTCAGTCCTGATCGACCTTTTCCTCTTCTTATATTTTCAGTACGTTTTAAAATTCCACTACGGACCGATGCCTCAGGAGGCCTCCATTGGAGGTGTCCAAACCATCTCAAGCGATGTTGGACAAGCTTCTCTTCAATTGGTGCTATCCTCACCCTATCATATATATCATCATTGTGGATACAATCCCGCCTAGTGTGACCATAGATCCACCGCAACATCTCATCTCTGCTACACTTATCTTTTATATATGTTGTCTTTTAGTCGTCCAACATTCTGCTCCATATAGCATCGCGGGTTTGATCGCCGTCCTATAGAATTTACCCTTTAACTTTTAAGGAACTTTTTTGTCATACAGGACACCAGATGCTTGATGCCATTTCACCCATCCTGCTCTTATCCTGTGACTCACGTCTTCATCAATCTCACCGTCCCACTGTAGCATCGAGCTCAAATAACGAAACGTATCCTTCCTATGCACTACTTATCTGTCCAGTCTAATATCTCCATCATCTACCCTGTCACTGCTAAAATTACGTATCATAAACTCAGTTTTAGTCTTACTAAGTCTAAAACCCTTTAATTCTAAGGTCTTCCTCCACAACTCCAGATTCCTATCAACACCTATCCTACTCTCATCAACTAGCACCACATTATCAGCAAAAAGCATACACCAAGGGATATCTCCTTGTATATCCCACGTGACCTCGTCCATCACTAGAGCAAAAATGTATGGGCTCAACGCTGACCCTTGGTGTAATCTTATCTTAATAGGAAAATCATTAGTAACACTACCATAATGTTCTGACATTAGTCACCACATCTTCTTACATGTCCTTAATTAGGGTAATATATTTTGTTGGGACTTTTTTGTTTGGAGCGTCCACCACACGACCTTTCTTAGCACTTTGTCATAAGCTTTCTCCAAGTGAATAAACACCATGTGAAGGTTCTTCTTTTGCTCCCTATACCTCTCCATCAGCTGTCGTAGCAAGAAATCGCCTCCATGGTCGACCTCCCAGGCATAAAACCAAATTGGTTTATCGTCATGCTAAATAAATGCTAATAATTTTGTATTGTCAAATAAGGTCCTAAGCATGTACCGTGGCATACCAAGTCATGCTAAAACAATAGAAATCCCATGACAATCCACATGATACACTGGAGGAAGAAATTTATACCGTATAGACAAAACTGCAAGCCAAAGTAAACAAAAGACATGCATACTGAATAATTATTTTATCATAAAATTCTCAGTGGCGGATCTAAAATAAAAATGACATAGAGGCCTTATGCTCCATGCATGCACTTATCACTGCATCCATCAATAATATAGTAGATAGTAATGCATTCTAAATTTTATAATATCAACTAATTTCATTACAAAGTTTATCAGGCAACGTACCAAAATTGAGAAACATAATATTAGTAAATGATCTAGGATGAATCCAAGAACAAAAGATGGTTAGCTATTGAAACACACTAAATTAGATATTGAAACACGTTCAAAAATTCCCTAATTAAATTGTTGCAAAAATCGAAACAAGTCATTCTAATATTAAAAGCCCTTACCCACAAATATTTTAAAGATTATAGAATTGAAACCCTAAAATCTAAATAAAAAATTTAGTACCTATTTTGGTCAACTGATCATTACTTCATTAACTATGAACATCATTGAACTTTGAAGCAAGGAGCCAGTCAACCGGGACGAGATGATGAGTGGTTAGTGGACGACCTCATCTATTGTTGTGACCATCAGCCATATTGCATACATTGATACATAAACCGAGATTTACTCCATTTGCATACGCTTGCAGTGACATTAACAGTGAGAAATGTAACGATACCATCCAAGTCTGATGCATGCAGGCGTAGACGAGAAGCGGCAGGTGTGCTCCCGGATGATGGCAGCTCTAGCGCTGGGCCTATCGCTGCTGTAGACGAAAGGACCAACTCACCAAAGGTTGCGTGCATGGCTTGGAGAATAAGGGAAGGTAGGTAAGGCATCATCTTTGTCAATGTCCTACATATTTTCTTTTCTTTTCTCCCCCTGTTTGGCAATGCGTTTAAGTCTTTTTTCTTTTAGATAGATGTGGGGGTACACACTATGTAAGGTTGGACTCTAAGCAACAAAACTTAAAATCGACGTGGGGGCATGTTACCCCCATTGGAGAATTTGCATCCACCCCTGTCTATACACATCACTCTTCCTGTTTAATTGACTAGTTTGGTAGTACTCAGGATCTAATACACAAAAGTGCCCTGTATATTTGTATCAACATGGGTTTGATCAAATAGGAATCAATTGTGAAACATCAAAATACGAAACTTTAGCAATGTAGCTTCCATCCAAAAGTATGTTCGAGGACTTCCACATCACAGTGAAATATTGATATTGAAGCTACGGAATGGAGAAAACACAGTACTCCTATAGCCTCTACAACAGTGTTTAGCAGTCATCCAAGACAATTGGAAGCCACTGCCGGCATCAGAGTGGAGAATTCCAAATAACGAACCACGAGGAATAAAGTCAAATACAAGTAGTGGAACCTCAGTTTCAAGATAACATCCAAAAAGCTTTACAATATTGCGGTGATTTATCTGAGAGAGAATGGCAACCTCATTGATAAAATTGTTGATTTCATCTTGCTCAATGATCGCAGATTTTTTATAGCCACCAGCGTTGATCAGATAAGATACCTTTATATACCACACCATGCCCTCCATGAACAACTATGCATGAGGAATCTAAGTTACTTGTCGCCTTTTCAAGCTCTTCTAAGGAGAAAATTGTTGTCCTGCCACTTTCATTCTCATCAGATGATATTAGTTCTAGGAGGACTTGCTTTTTTCGGAAGTATTTTCTTCGTAGTTGCTTTTGAATGTCTCTTTTCCATCTACGAATGAGAACCATCCCACTCAAGAAACAAAGTAGAATGCTGAAGCCACCACTAAGCCTAATGATAACGCCTAAAGGGATTTTACCATTTAATTAATGTTTTATTTTCCTTGAGCACTGAGGATTGAAATAGAAATGACAACATACCTAAGAGAAGTCTTTGTTTTCTTGCTGAATTACACTGCGGCGTTATACTCTATTTTATGCGGGCACTCGGTGCAATAGTAGCTCTAGGCACAGATTCAAAATTCTCCAATTGGGGAGGGCACCGCCCCTGTGCCAATTTTAATTTTTGTTGCTTAGAGTCCAACCTTACACAGTGTGTGCACTCACATGGCAACTCCACCTTATGACTCCTAAAATCTCTAACAAAATAGGAAAAAGCAATCGACAAAAAACAAATTCCGCCACCCAAAAAGTTTTGCTTCAACCCTGTCTCACTTGTAAAAATAGGTTTCTTCCTAAGGAGCAGCTCCACAAGTACCACTCCAAAGCTGTACACATCACTTTTCCCATTTAATTGCCCGGTTTGACAGTACTCAGGATCTAACTACCCAAAAGTGCCTTGTACATTTGTAACAACACAGGTTTGATCAATAGGAACCAATTGTGAAGCACCAAAATCTGAAACTTTAGTAGTGTAGTCACCATCGAAAAGTATGTTCGAGAACTTCACATCACGGTGAAATATTGATACTGAAGCTACGGAATGGAGATAACAGAGTGCTCCAGCAGCCTCTACAGCAATCTTTAAGCACTCATCCCAAGATAACCGGAAGCCACTGCTTGCATCAGTGCGGAGAATTCCAAATAACAAACCATTGGGAATAAAGTCGTACACAACTAGCGGAACCTCAGTTTCAAGAGAAAATCCAAAAAGCTTTACAGTATTGCGGTGATTTATCTGAGAGAGAATGACAACCTCATTGATAAAATTGTTGATTTGATCTTGCTCAATGATGTTAAACTTTTTTATAGCCACCACGCGTTGATCAGATAAGATACCTTTGTACCATACCATGCCCTCCATGTCCAACTATACGTGAGGAATCAAAGTTATTTGTTGCCTTTCCAAGCTCTTCTAAGGAGAAAATTTTTGTCCTGTCACTCGCATTCTCATTAGATGATATTAGGTGTTCTAGGAGAAGGCCTTGGTTTTTTCAGAAGTATTTTCTACGTATTTGCTTTTGAATGTCTCTTTTTCATCTACCAATGAGAATCATCCGACTCAAGAAATAAAGTAGAATGCTGAAGCCACCACTAAGCCTAATGACAATGCCTAAAGGGATTTTGCCAGTTAATTAATGTTCCATTTTCCTTCTGCTTTGAGGATTGAAATAGAAATGACAACATACCTAAGAGAAGACTTTGTTTTCTTGCTGATTACACTGCATAGTTGCGGCGTTATACTCTATTTTTTGCGGGCACTCGGTGCAATAGTAGCTCTAGGCGCAGATTCAAAATTCTCCAATTTGGGGGCACTGCCCTGTGCCAATTTTAATTTTTGTTGCTTAGGGTCCAACCTTACACAGTGTGTGCACTCACATGCCAACTCCACCTTATGACTCCTAAAATCTCTAACAAAATAGGAAAAAGCAATCGACAAAAAACAAATTCCGCCACCCAAAAAGTTTTGCTTCAACCCTGTCTCACTTGTAAAAATAGGTTTCTTCCTAAGGAGCAGCTCCACAAGTACCACTCCAAAGCTGTACACATCACTTTTCCCATTTAATTGCCCGGTTTGATAGTACTCAGGATCTAACTTCCCAAAAGTGCCTTGTACATTTGTAACAACACAGGTTTGATCAATAGGAACCAATTGTGAAGCACCAAAATCTGAAACTTTAGTAGTGTAGTCGCCATCGAAAAGTATGTTCGAGGACTTCACATCACGGTGAAATATTGATACTGAAGCTACGGAATGGAGATAACAGAGTGCTCCAGCCGCCTCTACAACAATCTTTAAGCACTCATCCCAAGATAACCGGAAGCCAATGCTTGCATCAGTGCGGAGAATTCCAAATAACAAACCATTGGGAATAAAGTCGTACACAACTAGCGGAACCTCAGTTTCAAGAGAAAATCCAAAAAGCTTTACAGTATTGCGGTGATTTATCTTAGAGAGAATGACAACCTCATTGATAAAATTGTTGATTTGATCTTGCTTAATGATGTTAAACTTTTTTAAGCCACCACGCGTTGATCAGATAAGATACCTTTGTACCATACCATGCCCTCCATGTCCAACTATACATGAGGAATCAAAGTTATTTGTTGCCTTTCCAAGCTCTTCTAAGGAGAAAATTTTTGTCCTGTCACTCGCATTCTCATTAGATGATATTAGTTGTTCTAGGAGAAGGCCTTGGTTTTTTCAGAAGTATTTTCTACGTATTTGCTTTTGAATGTCTCTTTTTCATCTACCAATGAGAATCATCCCACTCAAGAAATAAAGTAGAATGCTGAAGCCACCACTAAGCCTAATGATAATGCCTAAAGGGATTTTGCCAGTTAATTAATGTTCCATTTTCCTTCTGCTTTGAGGATTGAAATAGAAATGAGAACATACCTAAGAGAAGACTTTGTTTTCTTGCTGAATTACACTGCATAGTTGCGGCGTTATACTCTATTTTATGCGGGCACTCGGTGCAATAGTAGCTCTAGGCGTAGATTCAAAATTCTCCAATTGGGGGGGGGGCACTGGCCCCCAGGCCAATTTTAATTTTTGTTGCTTAGAGTCCAACCTTACACAGTGTGTACACTCACATGCCATCTCCCCCTTATAACTCCTAAAATCTCTAACAAAATAGCAAAAAGCAATCTAGAAAAAACAAATTCCGCCACCCTAAAAGTTTTGCTTCAACCCTGTCTCACTTGTAAAAATAGGTTTCTTCCTAAGGAGCAGCTCCACAAGTACCACTCCAAAGCTGTACACATCACTTTTCCCATTTAATTGCCCGGTTTGATAGTACTCAGGATCTAACTACCCAAAAGTGCAATAGTAGCTCTAGGCGCATATTCAAAATTCTGCAATTTGGGGGGGGGGGGCACGGGCCCCCACGCCAATTTTAATTTTTATTGCTTAGAGTCCAACCTTACACAGTTTGCGAAATCACATGCCAACTCCCCCCTTATAACTCCTAAAATCTTTAACAATATAGGAAAAAGCAATCCACAAAAAACAAATTCCGCCACCCTATAAGTTTTGCTTCAACCCTGTCTCACTTGTAAAAATAGGTTTCTTCCTTAGGAGCAGCTCCACAAGTACCACTCCAAAGCTGTACACATCACTTTTCCCATTTAATTTCCCGGTTTGATAGTACTCAGGATCTAACTACCCAAAAGTGCCTTGTACATTTGAAACAACACGGGTTTGATCAATAGGAACCAATCGTTAAGCACCAAAATTTGAAACTTTAGGAGTGTAGTTGCCATCCAAAAGTATGTTCAAGGACTTCACATAACGGTGAAATATTGATACTGAAGCTGCGGAATGGAGATAACTGAGTGCTCCTGCAGCCTCTACAACAATATTTAAGCAGTCATCCCAAGATTACCGGAAGCCACAGCTTGCATTAGTGTGGAGAATTCCAAATAGCGAACCATTGGGAATAAAGTCATACACAAGTAGCGGAACCTCAGTTTCAAGACAACATCCAAAAAGCTTTACAATATTGCGGTGATTTATTTGAGAGAGAATGGCAACCTCATTGATAAAATTGTTGATTTCATCTTGCTCAATGATGTTAGACTTTTTTATAGCCACCACACGTTGATTAGATAAGATACCTTTGTACCATACCATGCCCTCCATGTCCAACTATGTGTGAGGAATCAAAGTTATTTATTGCCTTTCCAAACTCTTCTAAGGAGAAAATTTTTGTCCTGTCACTCGCTTTCTCATTAGATGATATTAGTTGTTTTAGGAGAAGGCCTTGGTTTTTTTCAGAAGTATTTTCTACATATTTGCATTTGAATGTCTCTTTTCCATCTACCAATGAGAACCATCCCACTCAAGAAACAAAGTAGAATACTGAAGACAGCACAAAGTCTAATGATAATGCCTAAAGGGATTTTGCCATTTAATTAATGTTTGATTTTCCTTAAGCTTTGAGGATTGAAATAGAAACGAGAACATACCTAAGAGAAGACTTTGTTTTCTTACTGAATTACGCTGCATAGTTGCGGCGTTATACTATATTTTATGCGGGCACTCAGTGCAATAGTAGCTCTAGGCGCAGATTCAAAACTTTCCAATTCGGGGCTCCACGCCAAATTTAATTTTTGTTGCTTAGAGTCCAACCTTACACAATGCGTGCACTCACATGCCAACTGCCCCTTATAACTCCTAAAATGTCTAACAAAATATGAAAAGGCAATCTACAAAAAACAAATTCCGCCACCCTAAAAGTTTTGCCTCAACCCTGTCTAAGTTGTAAAAATAGGTTTCTTACTACGGAGCAGCTCCACAAGTACCACTCCAAAGTTGTACACATCACTTTTCCCATTTAATTGCCCGATTTGGCAGTACTCATGATCTAACTACCCAAAAGTGCCTTGCACATTTGTAACAACATGGGTTTGATCAATAGGAACCAATAGTGAAGCACCAAAATCTGAAACTTTAGTAGTGTAGTTGCCATCCAAAAATATGTTCGAGGACTTCACATCACGGTGAAATACTGATACTGAAGCTGCGGAATGGAGATAACAGAGTGCTCCTGCAGCCTCTATAACAATCTTTAAGCAGTCATCCCAAGATAACTGGAAGACACTGCTTGCATCAGTGTGGAGAATTCCAAATAACGAACCATTGGGAATAAAGTCATACACAAGTAGCCGAACCACAATTTAAAGATAACATCCAAAAAGCTTTACAATATTGCGGTGATTTATCTGAGAGAGAATGACAACCTCACTGATAAAATTGTTGATTTCATCTTGCTCAATGATGTTAGACTTTTTTATAGCCACCACACGTTGATCAGACAAGATACCTTTGTACCATACCATGCACTCCATGTCCAACTATACGTGAGGAACCAAAGTTATTTGTTGCCTTTCCAAGCTCTTCTAGGGAGAAATTTTTTCTCTTGTCACTCGCATTCTCATTAGATGATATTAGTTGTTCTAGGAGAAGGCCTTGGTTTTTTCGGAAGTATTTTCTATGTATTTGCTTTTGAATGTCTCTTTTCCATCAACCAATGAGAATCATTCCACTCAAGAAACAAAGTAGAATGCTGAAGCCACCACTAAGACTAATGATAATGCCTAAAGGGATTTTGCCATTTAATTAAAGTTCGATTTTCCTTGTGCTTTGTGGATTGAAAGAGAAATGAGAGCATACCTAAGAGAAGACTTTGTTTTCTTGCTGAATTACACTGCATAGTTGCGGCGTTATACACTATTTTATGCAGGCACTCGGTGTAATAGTAGCTCTAGGTGCAGATTCAAAATTATCCAATTTGGGGGGGGGGGGGCACAGGCCCCCACGCCAATTTTAATTTGTGTTGCTTAGAGTCAAACCTTACACAGTGTGCGCACTCACATGCCAACTCCCCCTTATGACTCCTAAAATCTCTACCAAAATAGGAAAAGCAATCTACAAAAAACAAATTCCGCCACCCTAAAAGTTTTACTTCAACCCTGTCTCACTTGTAAAAATAGGTTTCTTCCTAAGGATCAGCTCCACAAGTACCGCTCCAAAGCAGCACACATCACTTTTCCCATTTAATTGCGCGGTTTGACAGTACTCTGGATCTAACTACCCAAAAGTGCCTTGTACATTTGTAACAACATGGGTTTGATCAATAGGAACCAATCGTGAAGCACCAAAATTTGAAACTTTAGTAGTGTAGTTGCCATCCAAAATTATGTTCGAGGACTTCACATTACGGTGAAATATTGATACTGAAGCTGCGGAATGGAGATAACAGAGTGCTCCTGCAACCTCTACAACAATCTATAAGCAGTCATCCCAAGATAATCGGAAGCCACTGCTTGCATCAGTGTGGAGAATTCCAAATAACGAACCATTGGGAATAAAGTCATACACAAGTAGCGGAACCTCAGTTTCAAGACAACATCCAAAAAGCTTTACAATATTGCGGTGATTTATTTGAGAGAGAATGGCAACCTCATTGATAAAATTGTTGATTTCATCTTGCTCAATGATGTTAGACTTTTTTATAGCCACCACACGTTGATTAGATAAGATACCTTTGTACATACCATGCCCTCCATGTCCAACTATACGTGAGGAATCAAAGTTATTTGTTGCCTTTCCAAGCTCTTCTAAGGAGAAAATTTTTATCTTGTCCCTCGCATTCTCATTAGATGATATTAGTAGTTCTAGGAGAAGGCATTGGTTTTTTCGTAAGTATTTTCTACGTATTTGCTTTTGAATGTCTCTTTTCCATCTACCAATGAGAATCATCCCACTCAAGAAACAAAGTAGAATGCTGAAGCCAGCACTAAGACTAATGATAAGGCCTAAAGGGATTTTGCCATTTAATTATTGTTCGATTTTCCTTGAGCTTTGAGGATTGAAAAAGAAACGACAACATGCCTAAGAGAAGACTTTGTTTTCTTGCTGAATTACACTGCATAGTTGCGGCATTACACTCTATTTTATGCGGACACTCGATGGAATAGTAGTTCTAGGCACAGATTCAAAATTCTCAAATTTGGGAGGGGGGGGGCACAGCCCCCACGCCAATTTTAATTTTTGTTGCTTAGAGTCCAACCTTACACAGTGTGTGCAGTCACATGCCAACTCCCCCTTATAACTCCTAAAATCTCTAACAAAATAGAAAAAACAATCTACAAAAAACAAATTCCACCACCCTAAAAGTTTTACTTCAACCCTGTCTCACTTGTAAAAATAGGTTTCTTCCTAAGGAGCAGCTCCACAAATACCACTCCAAAGCTGCACACGTCACTTTTCCCATTTAATTGTCTGGTTTGATAGTACTTAAGATCTAAATACCCAAAAGTACCTTGTACATTTGTAACAACATGGGTTTGATCAATAGGAACCCATCGTGAAGCACCAAAATCAGAAACTTTAGTAGTGTAGTTGCCATCCAAAAGTATGTTCGAGGACTTCACATCACTGTGAAATATTGATACTGAAGCTGCGGAATGGAGATAACAGAGTGCTCCTGCAGCCTCTACAGCAATCTTGAAGCAGTCATCCCAAGATAACCGGAAGCCACTGCTTGCATCAGTGTGGAGAATTCCAAATAACGAACCATTGGGAATAATGTCATACACAACTAGTGGAACGTCAGTTTCAAGACAACATCCAAAAAGCTTTACAATATTGCGGTGATTTATCTGAGAAAGAATGGCAACCTCATTGATAAAATTTTTGATTTCATCTTGCTCAATGATGTTAGACTTTTTTTATAACCACCACGCGTTGATCAGATAAGATACCTTTGTACCATACCATGCCCTCCATGTCCAACTATATGTGAGGAATCAAAGTTATTTGTTGCCTTTCCAAGCTCTTCTATGGAGAATATTTTTGTCTTGTCACCCGCATTCTCATTAGATGATATTAGTTGTTCTAGGAGCCTTGTTTTTTTTCGGAAGTATTTTTTACGTATTTGCTTTGAGGATTGAAATAGAAATGAGAACATACCTAAGAGAAGACTTTGTTTTCTTGCTGAATTACACTGCATAGTTGTGGCGTTATACTCTATTTTATGCGGGCACTCGGTGCAATAGTAGCTCTAGGCGCAGATTCAAAATTCTCCAATTTGGGGGGGGGGGGGGCATGGGCCCCACGCCAATTTTAATTTTTGTTGCTTAGAGTCCAAACTTACACAGTGTGTGCACTCACATGCCAACTCCCCTTTGTAACTCCTAAAATCTCTAACAAAATAGCAAACAGCAATCTAGAAAAAACAAATTCCGCCACCCTAAAAGTTTTGCTTCAACCCTGTCTCACTTGTAAAAATAGGTTTCTTCCTAAGGAGCAGCTCCACAAGTACCACTCCAAAGCTGTACACATCACTTTTCCCATTTAATTGCCTGGTTTGATAGTACTCAGGATCTAACTACCCAAAAGTGCCTTGTACATTTGTAACAACATGGGTTTGATCAATAGGAACCAATCGTGAAGCACCAAAATCTGTTTCTGTTTTTGCATCGACTCCTCTTTTGTCTGACAGTACATGTGCTATTAGCACTGTTAAAGATCCGGTGAAGCATGAGCTTACAAAGTATATTGGTGTTGATGGTTCTTACAGGAGGTGACTGGTGTAGGACTAGGTTGTTGCTCTTCAGTATGTGCCTTCAGAGTTTCAATTGACAGACTTCTTCATAAAGGCACAGACTAGAGCCCAACACAGTTTCTTTCTCACCAAACTTCATGTTGTTGATCCACCATAAGTTTGAGGGGGTGTTAGATGTGTATTATACTTGTGTATTTTTCCTGTTGTATAAGGGGTTATCTGCATATATACTATACCTGTACATGTATATATATTGGCCTATTGGCTTCATGATGAATACAAGCATTATTCATAACAATAGCATGTGTGTCTTTATTTTTGAGGTGTAAGTGAATGCGTCTATTATTTTTTTATATATAGCTTGAAGTTTGTTGAAGAGGGGTAGGATTGAGGGCCAAATTTCTTTATACAGTATGTCGGATCCCGGAGCAGCAACTCCAGAACCCTCTGTGTTAATCGCACTATCCCAGGAAAAGCTAGTGCATACAGGGTCACAGCGATGTATATCTCACATTCAACCACACTTTATTATAACAAAGGTTTAAGCCTCAAGGCCAAAGTTTACAACAATAGCATAAGACTGAAAGAAGACAACGGAAACATAAAGATAGTAGCAGCCCATCCAGCCTTCTCACAAGGCGAATTGACTGTAAGACGTGGCCTAGTCACAATCCTCACCGAAGTTGTCGAAGGCTTCCTCTGGAAAGAGTTAAATTGAGCAACATGAGTACAAAAAGTACTCCACAAGTTACACCAGGAGATTAACAGAATTGATGCATGTATATGGAGTATCAAAGGAAGACATATTATGGTTAATTTGCATAAAAGGCAATATTTGAAGAAAACATCATAAAAGTAAGTGCAAAAGCTGAATTTGATACAGTATGTCAAATCAACATTGTAATCAAGATAAATAACGTTGGTGCAGGTCCATCCCCCACACCAACCTATCCACGGGCATCCCACCCGGACCATTTTTTTTCAAAGCAAACTCGTACAGATTCTATCCATCCATACGGTTTTCCAAAATCTCTCATGGATTCCATCCATCCATAAGGTTTTCACAAACCATTTTCCAAAAACAAAGTCTAATCTGTGAAAAACTTCACTCAGCTTGCCCATGACCGTGGGCACGGCTATCCAGGATAGATTATACACTCTGCAGAGGTTGTACAGCTTTACCCACAAGACATGATCATCCCGGTTTGCCACGCGAGTTACACACTTCCTTAGGTGTGCGGCGGGGAGATCATGACAAGGCCTTAACAATGATCCGTTGTCAACATAATCACGCCGCCACTAAGGTTCCACCACAACATGAATCCACATGTTGGAGCCCCCTCTTGTGCCGTGTGAGACTTCTCACGGCCTACGCCACGCTCACATTCATCCTATAGCGAGATCATGTTGGAACTTCACAAATTATTCGGTCAGGTCTATCCCATGCCAGACTTGTGGTAGTATGATAGGGCTTTGCAATAGTAGCTCACAGACCGGTCCTTAACTGACTTAGGCACCAACCACATACCCCTTGTGCCTGGCAATCAACATTGTGTCACCGAACAACAATGCATGCTAGCAAGCACCCACCACTCTAACCATTTGCTTAAGTCTAAACCAAGTTTTATATTTTGTTTGGAAATAATTTCATAAACATTCCTGACTCACCAAAGTCAAGCATTCATTTTTAAAGTCTATCATTTTACGTGAAAGATCATCCCAAACCATAGTTTTTCTATGCATGGCTAAGCATTTCTACAAAATTTCTAGTTAGTGCTAATGTACCAACTAGGTTTTATCTAGGGTTGACAAGGTACAATGACATTCAAGTCAAATTTGGCTGTACAAAGGATTTAGGCATAACTACACTTTTAAACTGAATTTAAACTAGACTTGAATAGAAATTACACATGCATAATAATTTAAAAACAACATAAATAGTTTAAAATAATGGGGTCAACATGGTCAAAGGTGTAACTTGCCTTGCTTGAAGTCATGCTGCGATTCGTCGAAGTCAAACTCTCCGGATTCGTCGAAATCTATACGCGAAGAACTAAAAGAAACTCAAAACAAATTCAAATAAAATTCAAAAATTCAAAAGGAGTCTAGATTTACGTAGTTTAGGATTTTAGAGGATTTTAGAAATTTGAACGGGTCAAATCGGAGTTAAAATGAAGAAGTTAGGGCTTCCGGAAGTTTAAATAGGAGAAAAAGAAAAAGGCTATTTTGCTGATTTATTTTTATATTGAAAAACCATATTTATGACATCAGCGAAAATTTGAATTTCGAATTTTATGACATGCGGGCCCAGTCTACCGTGCACCGGATCCACGGGTGGTGGCGGTGGCCAAGGTGCCACACCCGACGACATGGTGCCATGCGGCACACACGCGGCGCGGGCGGCCAACGTGGCACCGGCCGGAGCGGGCACGGCGCGGCGCAGCGGCCGGCTTCGAGCTCGGCGCGACGGCGGCGGCGGTGCGGCGAGGGAGCGGTGAGAGAGAGATGGCGGTGGGGCGGCTCATACCGGCGGCGGTGGTCGGGGAAGACCGGGGCTATCGGCGGCGAGGAAAGAAGGTGGTGGCGCGCACGGGAGAAAGAAACTCGGGCGCGCGCCGGCGGCGCACGGCGGCGGCTCCGACGGTCGGGCGGCGGCCGAAAGGTGGAGGAGGGCGGTGGAGGGAGGGAAGGCCGAAGGGAAGGAACCGGCGCATGGGGAGGAGGTTTTATAGGTGGAGAGAGAGAAGAAACGGCCGGCGGTTTAGAGAGAAATAAAGAGAGGAGATGGCCGGCCATGGGTGGGGAGTGAAGAGGGGAATTGATTGCGCAAACGCTCGGGATTTAAAAGGCAAGAAACAGCCGAGTTTAATGAGCTTTATTTTCGCTCTAATGGAGGAAGAGAGAGAGGCTAGAGGAGGAAGAAGATGAGGTAGAAGAAACATATGACAGGTGGGGCCCTCGCGTCGGTGAGAGAGAGGGGATGAAGGGGTACGGGCCGTCGGATTGGTGACACGTGGCAAGTGAAAGAATCAAGGCCTTTGGATTGAAATGAAGGGGTAAGTGGCTATGGATGGCTAGGATTAGATCAAAGAGAGAGATGGATTAAATTTGAGAGCGACACGTGGCAGCCTGGATTAAATTGATTTTTATTTCGGATTGCTTTTTCAGATAATACTAGAAATATTATAAATACTTAGAAAATACTATTTAAAGTCTAAAAATTCTAGAAAAAATTCATAAAAATTCCTGGAGACATTTTAGTCTTAGGAAAAATTATTTCCAACATAAATTTGATATTTTAATTTTTACAAAAATACTTTTTATCTCTCAAAATTGATTTTTAAATTCTAGAAAATTCTCAAAAATACTATAATTCAAGGATAACTTAGGAAAAGCAAAAATAAATTCTTTTTTTGGCTTAATAAAAATATTTAAAATGAATTTTCTTACTTTAGGCTTTGAAATAAAATCCAGATAAACCAAATAAATCGCAGAAAAAGACAGAAAATCCAAATAAAAACCAAATGCTTTTAAATACTTAGTTTGAACTAGTATTTTTACAAAAATTCAAAATATCCTTTTATTTAATAATAATTTTGTGTTTTTAGTTAAATTACTTTTAACAAAAAGCCTTTTTAAAAGCTAAAAACAGGCAATTAAAATCTCTCAATTTTAGGCAACCAAAGAACACTTATTTTTAAATTAAATTAAATTGATTTAATAATTTTTTACTAAAATTTTTGAAATAAACAGCTGGACTGTTACACAGTATTAGATATGTGAATCTGTGTCATGACTTTCCTACTGCCCCTGCCAGTGCCTTGAACGTCCTGTTGGCTGTTTATGAATAATTCATGCACTTTCTCCTCTGTCATCAGCCATTCTTGTTGTGGTTGGGAACAATTCATTTCAGACAATTGAAGAAGTACAATTTGTTTGTCTTGGCTGATTCACTTTGTTATTCTTTAGGGCTGGGATGATCCATATGTAACTCGTACCCATGAAGGTCTTCTTAGGTGGAAATACCCTGAAATGAATTCAGTTGACTTTTTGTTTGAGGTTTGCATTACTTCCTTTTGTTTTACAGCATTGTTGCTTTAAATGGTTTAGTCGTGGTGATGATAAATTTTTTTTGATGGTGGGGCTTATTTCGTTGTATCTAACTGTTGCAGGTTGGGAATGACAATCGTCAGCTGGTTTTCCTTTACGAGAGGGGCAAAAAGAAACTTTTGGATGGTTCTCGGATAGTATTTCCAAGTAAGCATGTCATACAGTTTTCATGTTCATTTCATCTTGTGCACACTGCGCATCATATTTCTCATCATTCACATAAATTTGTATTCTCATGACATCGAGCATTTTACTTTTTTTTTTGTAATTCAAAAATATGGTAACTTCAAGTATATCTTAAAGGAGACTTAATTGTAGTCTTTTAAGTTGTTGGATTTGGATCCATTTTTGGATGGAGCCTGCAATGTGTTGCTCTCTTTCCACACATTTAAAATTGTTATGGATATTATCCTTCAGCTACGTGCTTATGCTTAGTTGGTAACACCACATTCTTAGCTGAATGACCTGCAAACTTCTCAGTAACTCAAGCCAGTCTTGGCAATAGTGAATTCTCCAAGGATTGAATATTCGTTCTTGTACCCTGTTTGCATGGGGTTTGCATCACCCTCCCTTATCATGTCCCCTCTGTATTCAAGCCCTAGACTTCAAATTTCTGGCAAACTCATGAATTTTATTTTCTATTCTTTTTTGTAATGCTGAAATTTGAGTAGTTTCCCTTTCCCCTACTCATGTGCTTACCTTTTCTATGTTATAGTCTTTGTTAATTATCTTTTGCATATATGGTTTGCATGCAAATATGATTATGATCATGTTAATATGAAAAGTGTTATATCTAATCATTTGAAATGGGTTTTTGCTATTACTGCAAAATTGATGGTAGTATTTCAGAATCAGTTGACTTGTTCACTTACATTGTAATATTGTATACATAGCTAACTTCCAATGAAAGGTAACCCTTCAAAGCCATATTTAGAGGGATTTATATCTGTGCTCTTTTTGGTGGCAATAGATGCGTAGTTGCATACTTTCAACTTTGACTTCATCCATCTTGTTAGCATTATTGCTTTCTAATATATTCAGTTGGGCAATTTGATTAAAGCGACTGTCAGGACATCTTTGGCTTGCTTTCCCTGAAATAAACTGTTTTTTCATGAAACCCAAACATTCAGCTCCACAGATTTTTTTTGATATTGCAAGACATGCTTAGTTTTGGAGTGAGAATGCAGAATTGCTTCAACATTATATTCTGACAATTTCCTTGCGTTTTCTACAGGTAATGAGGAGCATCACAGATAACATCACCGAAGACAAGCTACTGGAAGAGATCAATGAGATCAGGCGCCTCCCGATGTATGCCGATAGGATAGCACAGGCTCATGCAAAGATGGCCCAACATCGGCGGAGATGAAGATGCCACCACACTAGTGTTAGTCTCGTTGCTATAGTGCTAGAGTGCTGCTACCGTCTCTGGCCAGCGGCTGGTTCCCGTAGCTTGTGTAATTATTAGAGGTTGGTTGTTTTAGGGACTTGTGACGATGGCTGCTACCGTCGAGGAGGTCGGCGGCGAGGCGATCGGCCGGCTGCCTGGACAGCGCGGCGGCGATAGGGCCGATGGCGAGGACGTTGCGGAAGGCGGCGTCGGAGGAGAGGACGGCGTCGAGGAGGTTGGAGAGGAAGGCAAGGGAGAGGACGGGGGACTGCAGCTGGGAGGAGGCGGAGAGGGCGGCGAGGAGCTCGTCGTCCTGAGCGGTGGGGCCGGGGGCACAAGGGTCAAAATAAAATTAAAATATACATGAAAGGGAGAAAATGGCAAAACAAAGGGCAAAACACTCAAGTTTGTGGTATAATAACAAAGTCATTTAACTATGTGGCAAATGAGAGGATGGCAGTTAAGTTTGTGGCATGAGAGCAATTTTCCCTTTTTAAAAAGCTAAGAGGTACGTGTTTTTAAAAAGGCGAAGTGGTAACTTTCCCATGTCCCAAATGCGCTCTCTCTATAGAAGGACTCTTCACTACTAGTCTGTTACCCCTACTTGCCCTTGTTCTGGCTGTCTTCCCCTCGTCAAGATTCTTATTGCCTTCCCCTCATTACCCATGGTGATGGTGCTCCGCCACCCATTCGTTCTCCTTGTCATCCTGCTGGCTGTCTCCATTGTAACACCCCGGTCTAATTTCTGAACCCATACTACCACTACCCTACCACTACCACTACCACTACTACTCAAAACACTATCATTTATAATCATTGCTGCTAGATTTAGGCATCAACTCCTCTATTTAAATCTCAACGTCACGGTAAATAACATACGCTTAACAATGAGCATAGAAGCAAATATACAAATTTGCTAATTATTGAAAGGAAATGCATGAGCCACACACGCCTAAATATGTCAACTAAATGTGGTGCGTAGATTACTGTTTGCATGTGGAATACATGTACTACTCCCGCCCGTGCATATCGCCTTCAATGTTCACAAAGAAAAAAGCAGCAAATAAATAAGGGTGAGTCAGAAGACTCAGCAAACACACAATAAAAAGAGGTATCAGCACAACAATTCTGTAGATTCCATATCTGTGACTGTAAACACAATCCTGTAACTGTATCACTGTCTCCTATTTCTTTCATGGCCATTCAACCATATGCACCACTTATCAGGGTATAATTAACATGTAATCATGGATATAATCTCATAAAGCACTATGAAATAAAGCGTGAAAGAACAAGTATCAAGTATCCATCATAACACACAATTCTATCTGAAAGAACAAGTATCAAGTATCCATCATAACACACAATTCTATCATGAACTTATCTGTTTAACCTTGTAGACGATGTGTGGATGGCGCCAAACAAGAATCTTCACCTGTACAAGCATTATCCAGTCTCAATAAACCATATCAATATATGCACACATACGAGTGACATCGTCCCTATGCGCAAACCCAGCATAAGCAACATAATTCTCAAGGTTAAAGATTTATGAAGCAAATATATTATCTCGCACACTTATTCACTTTCTTCCCTTTTTTATTTTCTCTCTATTTTTCCTTTTTTTCTTTCCATCTTTTTTCTTTCCTCACCCAGTCGAAGCTTCACCTCCTCTTTTCTCTGTTTCAGCCGAAGCCTTCACCTCCTCTTTTCTCTGATTCGGCCGAAGCCTTATCCTCTCCTCTCTCCTCACTTCTCCTCCTTCCTCCCCAAATCCCCTTAATTTGGCTCTATGGCGGCTATTCCTCGCGCCGCCAAACACCGACAGCATCGCCCGAGCTCCCCTCAGCTCGGGCCATGGCCGGCTCCTAAACGCTGCCTCTTGACTTCCTAAGTGTAGGCTCTCTCTCTCTCTCCCTTTCTTGAGCTATACATCGTCGCCGCCTTCTTGGGTTCGCTGGTCGAGGGATCGACGCCTTGCCTACCTCTACCGATTCCGTGTGCCGTCCCCCGGTTTCCCCTATCGGGGCCCCCCCAGCCTCTCTAGGTCTCGGTTGTTGCTAGGGTTTCCTAGTGCAATGCACCAGCTGTTGACCTGTCACCGGTGGTGCCTCTCCGTCGGTCCTCCAACCTCCACCTACGGCTCTCCTGTGATTTTCCCCTTTCTTCGGACTCCGGTGGTCACCAATTTACTCCCCTCACCGGACTCAGCCAAGGCCGAGCACCATGGCCTTAGCTCCTGCGGCTCTTAGGCTTCCCTATGGCTCTATGGGTCCTACTATCTCCATGGCTCCTCCTTTCGACCAGCATAGGCGTCGGCTCCATCACTTTGTCTCTTCCTCCTCCAGGGGCGGACCCAGAACAAAATCCGAGAGGGGGCACAACAATACACATAGTATGCTGAATTGTTCTCATTCATAATTTTAGCATGAGTGAGGGCCTTTTAGTTGGGCTGAGTGGGGGCACTAGCATTAAATCTTAGGCTATATACCTGGGTTCCTGCAAATTGAGTGACGGCCTGGGCCCTCACTCCCTCTACATTGGGTCCGCCCCTGTCCTCCTCCTACCTAGGACGGTTTACTCTTCCCCTACTTTATGCACTTCAATTTTAGTTGCTATTTTAGTCTTGCTTTAATTTACAACTACGCACGGCTTGGGTAAATCTTGTGGTTTGCCACTGTGTCGGGACTTGGTGAGGGGGCATGCACCGGGGAGCATGTCGCCTCCCAAGGATGCACGGTGGTTTCCTTTGTGGACTCGCCATTGTTGCATTGATGTGTTTGTGCTATGCTGCCATGAATGTGCTGTGGGATGGTTGTGGGGACCTTACTTCGTTCAAGTTGGGTGGAGACGAAAAGGCGATGACAATGGCCGTGGTGGTGATGACGCTCTCCACACATTTTCATTAGTCTTTCTCGCCTCCTCCTTGTCCCAGTCTAGTTTGGCGTGGTCACGATGGTCCTTGGTGGATTGTGGCTATCCTGGCCTTCGTCTTCACGTCGTCGGTCTTCCCCAACTCCTTGTGGGCTCCTCTCCTCCTGGCTCTACTCTTTATCCTCTCTCTGTTGGTGTGCTCTCTCAGTGCTATGGGAAATGTGGTGGATGGCTGTTGGTTTTGGCTCTTCCCTCGGCTTGCGGTGGCTTTGGTAAGGGCAAAGGAAGCTTAGGACTTGGCCTTTGCTTGGTCTTGATCCTTTGGTGGCATTCTCAATGGCAATGAGAGTGTTAGCTTTGCTCATTGCTCTCTAGTTGGCTTGCTTATGAATGGAGGGCCTTTGAGCTCTCTCTCTCTCTCGGCTTGTGTATTGCTAAGGTTGCCTTTGCCTTATCCCCCTGGCTCTGTCGGCTAACTATTTACTCAAGGACCATTTGTCCAGGGGGGTGTTCTTAGCATTGTGCTTTGATTTTCTTATGTATGAGGTAAGTCGGTAAAATGAGATGTGGGCTTGGTTTTTCGCCGAATGATAAGACCCACTTAAGTAAGAGGTGCTGACTGGCCCAGACAGTCCATGTATCTCAATGAGCACTAATTGATTCGGCATTCTCAAGTCGAAGGGTTCTAACAACCAAAGCCTTTTGTTTTTTATTCTCTTGGATTGTCTTTATTCGTCGCTTTTTTCCTCTTTTCCCACTGGTATTACATCCACGACCGTGGCCACCATCGGGGAGCAGTTGGGGGCCACGGTAAGCTCACCATCCCCACCTTCATCAGTCCTTAACCAGAAAACTCCTCCATCACCCACTGGCAACCCATCTCCGCCCCCTCCTCATCGTCCAGACAGTGGCCTGCCTACACCACCATCCCCCAATTTCCTGCCCTCCGCAGCACCAGTTTGCTCACCCCTTGTCACTGCTGCCCTCCTGTCCGCCATTTGGCTCTTGCATGAGTGAGGATCCTTATCGCCGTGGCATCAATGTGTTCCAGTTTCATGGTTTCTATGCTCCTGTAGTTGTGCCGTGGCAGCTATATGTGGTGTGTGTGTGATCCGTGGCTCTTATGCTTATGTGTGTCGTAGTATGGTAGCCCGTGTGTGTTGTATCCTCCATCATAGATTTTGTATTCTATTGATAGAGTATCGTAGACTATGTACTGTGTTGTATCCTCCATCGTAGCATATGTATTCCATTCTCTGTGGTAGTATTTCGATTTAACATTCCTCTTTTGTCATGCGGTGATTCTATGCTCTTCTAAATAGTGAATTACATAAATATTAAAGTAGTGTTAAGAGTAAATTAAGAATACTTACTCTTTTAGTTATTGCTTTAAGATTTATACATATAGAAGTGAAGGACATGATTGAGGGCCTGTTCTTTTTCTCCGAAGCTAGCGGCTTTTGGCTTTTGCTACAGTACCTAACTTTCAAACGGAGTATTTTTTCAAGACGAGGTCTACAAGTTAAACGATCTATACGTTAAAAGCCCAACATCTGTATCAGCCAAAATCGCAAGTGAGTATCTGTCTTTCCGTAATCTATACCGTAAACAGCCAAAATTCAAAAATTTCAGCTAACAGCCATAAGCCGCAGCCGTTGCCAAACAGGCCCTGATGCTTTAAGATTTATGCATGTGTAGAGGAGTGAAGAGCATAGAAACACTACTTAACATGGTAGATAGACCCCTAAACTAATAGTATTAATGTGAGTGAAACTTTGTATAGCAAATAACACATACTAATAGAATCAATGTGAGTGATTTTAAAGGTTTTTCCTCAAAGGTTGTTCGCCTCTCTCTAATCCATTTAAAGGTCTAATTGAGTGGTTGTGAAAGGCCAGAAAGACTCACGTCTACTGTTTTTTCTTGGTAATAAGAGAGATCTAATCCCAAATATCGATGTCTCAGTAATAGAACTGTATGTATCACATAGGAGCTAAAAAAGATGACAATAAGCTTGTAATCTAAGTCATTAATGAATACAAATCCATGTGTAAATTTAATAAGCTGAATGAAAAGACAAATTTGGACTGGATTGACACCCATCACTTAACATCAGGGGCGGACCCATAGGGTATGCTGGTGGGTCACGGCATATCCTGGGACATCTTCGTGGCGCTGTATGTGGTGGCGGTGGGCAGCGGGTGCCTGAAGCCCAACATCATCGTGCACGGCGCCGACTAGTTCCGGCGGGGCGGCGGCGACGCGGCCGGCGGCTGGAAGCGGCTGTCCAGCTACTTCAACGCGGCCTACTTCAGCTTCTACGTCGGCGAGCTGGTGGCGCTCACCATGCTAGTCTGGGTGCAGACGTCGTCCGGAATGAACGTCGGGTTCAGGGTCTCCGCCGCCGTCCTGGCGCTCGGCGTCGTCAGCCTCGTCGCCGGCGTCTTCTTCTACCGCAACAAGCCGCCGCAGGACAGCATCTTCACGCCCATAGCCAAGGTACGCCGCACCAACGTACAATATTCCTGAACAGTAAACAGTACGTACTAGCTATAGCGACTAAGTGGCTATCGCTATAGGCGTATGAATTTGTACGCTTTTTCCTGTATTTTATACACTTGGAAGTTGGAACATAATAAGTAGAGATGGAACCAGGGGACATACAAGTACAAATTCATGTTAATTTGAAGGGCAATCATACAAACTCATTATTGCACCGCACTGTTGAAGGAGAAATGGATTAAGTAGATTCAGGTATATTTGGAACAACGGAATTTTACTGGAATATATAATTCCCGTTGGAATCCTTTTATGTAGTAATTCCCGTTGGAATATATAATTCCTGTTGGAATTTTACTGGAATATATACAAGTAGTATTGTAAGTCTCTTTTATATATATTTGAGACTATTAGTATGGTGTTTGAACTATTTATATTGTAATTTGTGCAAGTTTCCAACTTAATCCTTAAATTTAAGATTTATCATATTATTTAGTGCCCGTATACCGAATTACGGTGTAAAATTTACAATTATTTACCGAATTGGCAAATGGTTTTACTGAATTGCATATGA
Source organism: Dendrocalamus sinicus (assembly GCA_036346575.1). NCBI lineage: Eukaryota > Viridiplantae > Streptophyta > Magnoliopsida > Poales > Poaceae > Dendrocalamus > Dendrocalamus sinicus. The sequence goes on along the minus strand of CM070671.1, from coordinate 7,036,743 downwards.
AAATTTTGGTGCGGCATACCCTTTGGTAAAATGCTGTGTCCGCCACTGCTTAACATTATTAACAATTATCAAGAATTTAAAACTAAATACTAATAGTGATTAACTAATAGAGCCATATTATTAGTACAGTTTGTTACTACTACTTAATACTAGTAGAACACATAGAACACAAACCGCATTCTCACAAGAATAAACAAGAATGCCAAGAGATTCTTATCCTATGTGACAGCTTTTCACACTAGCTTGCACAAGCTGGTCAGTGCAAAAGCCTACACAAGCCATCTATCATGCAATGGAAAATCGGATTTTCGCGGCCGAATCAGCCAATTCCGTGAATGAACGTCTCCATCCTCCATCCTCCTGCCTTTCTCAGCCCAACAACTTTTGCATGTTTGCACACCACAAGGAGAAGGTGCATCCACAACACCTAAGACTCTTGTACTCGCACAAATGGAAAAGGCAAAAGGAAATAAGAGCAAACAAAAATTAATTAATAAACACTGGCATTGATAGCTTTGTTATATTTGTATGTGCCATAGCAGCATGGAATGGCCACTTTGTTAAAAGCTGCATATACTAAGTGTTACAGAAGTAAACAGAGTGTGGGTAGGCATAGCTTAGTTCTTTATACCGTGTGTCTATACACACACATATATATACACATACACATATACATACACATACATACATACACACACACACATACAGCTGCACTATTCTGCACCTACGCGCACTGTGTGTGCCATAATGTTACTACTATGCGTGAGTGAAGTTATTGTCAAACACATGTAGTTACTGTTAGTTGTAACACTACACAACTGGTAGTAACTCTACATGTGTTTACAGTAACTTTACTCACGCACAGCAATAACTTTCTGGCACGCATTCTACACCTACGTGCAGAATAATAACTCTATACGTATATATATACATATAGACAAATACACACACATCTATACATATACATATACATACACACATATATAAAATAGCGTAGCCGTGTGTGTGTATATATATAGAAATATGGTTATATACTCCTGGGAGTACGTACTCTCACTTCTAATATACTCCTTTAATGGTGTTATACCTCTGGTTCTATACTCTTGGGAGTACATATTTCCACTTTTAATATACCCTTTTAATGTTGTTGTTATACCTCTTTATCTATTTGAGCATACTCTAATAATGAATACAATATACTCCAAAGTGAATTCCATAAAATATTTCATCAAAGTCCACTTTTTATAGCATAATTTATGTATGTACTCCTTTTATACATAGAAATGTATATATAGCAAAAATAAAGGGTTCTGATAAAAAATGTTTCAACCAAATTGTATTGGAATATCTTAGAATTAGTATTTAAGTATATTGAAAGTGATAAAGAGGTGGGAGTATGTACTCCCGGGAGTACAGAAAAGACTTCGTATATATATAATTTCCCTATATGTATTTATATATAAAAGCGCATCAACAGTAAATAAATAAACTACCATCAACATGCATCTATATGCTGATACGCGATGGATCAACTGTATTTCGAGGGTGACTTACCTTTCTACTTCGTATAACTCATCTAAGTCCACGGGGGAAGAGGGCCAACGACAACCTTCACCAAAGAGGGCACAATTGTTCCGCTTCGGAGATGGCCGGCGCCCAATTCAACCTCGGCAACCACGGAATCGTTTACCACCTACGAGTGCCGGATGATCGAGTACATTGGCTGGCGTTTCGACCAAGGAACGGCAACTCCATTGTTGGCAACAGGCAGCAGCTCTCCACGGAAATCGTTTTTGACTTGGATGGATGGTTAGGCTTTGGATCCGTAGGAACCTGTTAGTGGTTGATTACCCCATGAATATAGCAATATACATGGTAAAGAACTAACCTATGTGCCTACCCACTCTTATGTTTACTTCTGTAGGTATACACAGCTTGTAACAAAGTGGCCGTTCCATGTTGCTATGTCAAATACAAATATAACAAAGTTATGGATGCCGGTGTTTATTAATTAATTTTCTGCTCTTATTTCCTTTTGCCTTTTCCATTTGTGTGAGTACTAGAGCCTTAGGTGTTGTAGATGCACCTTCTCCTTGTGGTGTGCAGACATGCAAAAGTTGTTGTATATTTATTTACGTGACACATTCATCTTTTGCTTTTTTTTTAGACGTCTCTTCTGCGCTACAAAATTGGAACTGTGCGTGATGCATTCCTGACCATCAAAGATGGAAAAAGTTTATTAAATAGGTAAATTTTCTGAAGCTCCCTTCACCTTGCAAGAATGCTAGCCCACAAAGTCAGCCTTTGTACGGCAGCATCCCCATGGAAAACGTTTCACTACCTTTATGTTTCCGATTTTTATAGGTGATCCCCTGTAATTTGATCCATCGCGTATCAGCATATAGATGCATGTTGATGGTAGTTTATTTATTTACTGTTGATGCGCTTATATATATATATATATATATATATATATATATATATATATATATATATATATATATATATATATATATATATATATATATATATATATATATATATATATATATATATATATATATATATATATATATATATATATATATAAAGTCTTTCTGTACTCTCGGTGTACATACTCCACCTCTTTATCACTTTCAATATACTTAAATACTAGTTCAGTAGTTCTAAAGATATTCCAATACAATTTGGTCGAAACATTTTTATCAGAACCCTTTATTTTTGCTATATATACGTTTCTATGTATAAAAGGAGAACATACATAAATTATGCTATAAAAAGCGGACTTTGATGAAATATTTTATGGAATTCACTTTGGAGTATATTGTATTCATTATTAGAGTATGCTTAAATAGATAAAGAGGTATAACAACACCATTAAAAGGGTATATTAGAAGTGGAAGTACGTACTCCCAAGAGTATAAAACCAGAGGTATAACACCATTAAAGGAGTATATTAGAAGTGAGAGTACGTACTCATAGGAGTACAGAACCATTTTTCTATATATATACACACACACACGGCTAAGCTATGTTGTATATGTGTGTGTATGTGTGTATGTATATGTATAGATGTGTGTGTGTATTTGTCTATATGTATATATATACGTGTATATACATGTATAGAGTTACTATTCTGCACATATGTGTAGAATGCGTGTCAGAAAGTTACTAACGTGCGTGAGTAAAGTTATTGTCAAACACATGTAGAGTTACTGCCAGTTGTGTAGTGTTACAACTGACAGTAACTCTACATGTGTTTGACAGTAACTTCACTCACGCATAGTAGTAACTTTCTGGCACGCACAGTGCGCGCAGGTGCAGAATAGTATAGCCGTATATATGTGTATATGTATGTATATATATATGTATGTATATATGTACATGTATATGTGTGTGTATATGTGTATGTGTATGTGTATGTGCATGTGTATGTGTATATACATTGAGTCTAACACGAGTACTCAAAGTACTCGAAGATCATAAGGAGTAAAGCACTCATATAAACAAAGAATTCTACGAGTACCAACCGAGAAACCTACGATGACCGATTGTAAAGCCTTAAACTACCGAAGACAACGACAGCAGACTGCAAGGTCTACAACTATCGACAAGACTGCAAAATATATGACTACAAGAGCAGTTCGCACAATCTATGACCATGAACTGCAAAGTCACTGAGTATTGACTAGTAAATCCTGCGACTATCGAGTACGACCAGTAAAGACCACGACTATCAAAAGCACTGAAGCTACGACTATGTAAAAGTACTGTAGCTATGATTACATTCAGTGGTCGATTTGTCGTGGTCGTAATTGAGTTGCTGTGGTCGAAGTTGTGTTGTCGTGTTCGAAGTCATGCATGGTAGAAGTCAAATTGCCGTGGTCGAAGTCGTGCATGGTCGAAGTTAAATTGCCGTGGTCAAAAGCTGTCGTAGTCGTACAGTCGTGGTCGTAAAGCCATTTGTGGTCGTAAACGACTCATGGACAAAGTCTGCCGTGTTCAAAACTAGACATAGTTGAAATCGGTCGTGGTAAAAAAGCCAACTGAAACACTTGAAGAAGGCAAAAACCACTCGGAAATAACCAAAACCACTCATAAACGGCCAAAACCACTTGAACCCAAAATCTTTGACTACGATCACTCAATACTTTTACAAACGCAAATTCCAAAGCAATCCAAATATCAATTATTCATCATCATTTTTAATCTCGACCATCCACATGGTCTAACATGTTCCTTCGTGCCCCCTATGCCAATCCTGTTGGAACTGAACTCGTCAGCTCCGGTAGCTACTCGCCTCGAGAAAACTCACTCATGCTTTATTCCCTTGGAATGACACATGTACCCGAGTAGGGAGGACGAATGAACATAGGAGAGACTTCCTTTTGGTGGCAACACACGCCTTTTCTCTCTCTGTTATTCACTCGCAACGTTTCTCAAAATGTTTGAAAGATTACGTACATGGCTTAAATAACCCTCACGCACGCACTAAGTCGACTAACAACTACTACCTATTCTTACGCTACTGTCTGGGATCTTCTCCATGATCCACATAACTTGCACTCTGAGCACCATTCGAAAGACTCGCTCCACCAACCAACTGACTGGAGCAAACACATTGCAACCTGACTAGTCTACGACCACACACAAACCCGCCAAATTTCAAGTCCTTCGATCATGGTGTCTCGACCACGGCTGCTCGACTACGTCTTTCAACCACTTCACCGACCATGGCTTGTCGACTAACGACGACGGCTTTCCTTCAACCGTTTCACCGACTATGGCTTGTCGACTATAGTTTTTTGACCACATCTCTGACCACACAGGTCTTTGAGCACCAACCGTTACTGTAGCTTCTACTGTCGACCTACGACCACTACGCTATGACCATTGTAGCTATGACCACTACAGTATTCAAACACACCGACTGCTATAGAACTCAGACACACCGACTACAACGTACTCAAACACACTAAGTACTCGACTACGACCATGCAGTACTTGAACACACCGAGTACTCGACTACAACCACGTAGTACTCGAACACACCGAGTACCCGACTACGATTACACACAACAACAAGATTAGTTCTATAATCTTTTTGTCACTCTTCGATGCATTCAAACACACTGTCTTGCTGCATGCAGCAGCCTTCTCTTCTTGCCGCACGCAATAGCCTTCTCGTGTAACTCATGTGCCTTCTTGTGATGATGGCTATGCCCACCATCATTGGCCTCATGTCGACTTTCCTCATGGCTTGTCTGCACCAGTGCCATTCATTGCCCTTCACCGCTGGCATCGCTACTACGCATGTCGCGTGTAACACTGGTACACAACTAGTCTTGCCGTGGCCGCATAGACCTCTGTCATCGTGTTCCTGGGTGCTCGGTATTGCGGCCAGCTTGTCGCCGTCGCCCTGTGCACCTTCGCTCGATGCACACTGCTGCGTGCGCCTATCATGCCGACTTGAACGCACATCGCTCTTCGACCAACACAGGGCCAGTTGCAGTAGCCTCTCGCCTTGACCCCTCACATCCGACCAATGCACGATCAGCTACAGAAGCCTTTCGCCTCAGCCTCTCACATCCGACCATCACATGGTCAGCTGCAGAAGCCTTTCACCTCAACCCCTTGGACCTTGAGGCTCTGATACCAACTGTTGGAACCGAATTCCAAATTTGATTATCATACATGGATTGAATTTCAGATCTCATGGCTCCAAGCCATTTCTTAGAGTCTGGGCCCATCATCGCTTCCTCATAAGTCTTAGGCTCATCATTGTCTAACAATAAAATGTCATGTCGATACCTTATCGACAATTGATGTGGCCTTTTAGACCTACATGGGGCTGGTGCCTCTTCCACCGGTTCTACAATATCTTGTATACTCTGTAGAGGTTCAGTAGGAGTTGAAACATTTTCTGATATCTCTCGAATTTCTTCGAGTCTCACCGGGCTCCCACTAACTCCTTTTGAGAGAAACTCTTTCTCCAAAAATACACCATTTTGAGCAACAAACACTTTGTTCTCATCACTTTTATAAAAGTAATATCCTTTAGTTTTCTTAGGATATCCCACGAAGAAGAATTTATTAGATTTAGGTGTGAGTTTGTCAGATGTCAAACGTTTTACACACACTTCACAACCCCATATTTTGAGAAAAGACAACCTGGGATGCTTCCCAGTCCATATGTCATATGGCATCATCTCTACGGTTTTGATGGAACCCTATCTAATGTGAACGCAGTTGTTTCTAGAGCATACCCCAAAAAGACAATAGCAGATCAGATTGGCTCATCATCGATCGAACTATGTCTAACAAAGTCTGATTCCGTCGTTCAGACACCCCATTCCATTGAGGTGTTCCCGGCGGAGTTAGCTGTGGAACAATTCTACATTGCTTTTGATGATCGTCAAACTCGTGGCTCAAATATTCACCTCTACGATCTGATCGTAGGGCTTTAATGGTCTTGCCAAGTTGATTTTGTACCTCATTTTAAAATTCCTTGAACTTTTCAAATGATTCAGAATTGTGCCTCATTAGGTAGATGTATCCATATCTACTCAAGTCATCAGAAAAAGTATGAAGTACTGAAAATCACCTCTGGTTATTGAACTCATTGGTCCACATACATCTGAATGTACTAAGACCAACAAGTCATTTGCCCTCTCACCTATACCAGTGAAAGGTGTCTTAGTCATTTTGCCAAGTAAACAAGACTCATATGTTTCAAATGATTCAAAATTAAATGAGTTCAGAAGACCATTTTTACAGAGCTTCAACATGCAATTCTCATTTATGTGACCCAAATGACAATGCCAAATATAAATGGGATTCAAATTATTAGGTCGAAACCGCTGAGCATTAATGTTATAGACAAACACATCCTCAAGATTTAAAATATATAATCCATTTATTAATGGAGCATGAACATAAAGCATATCATTCAAATAAATTGAACAACAATTATTCTTTATTCTAAACTCATAACCTTCTGCTCCCAAACATGAAGCAGAAATAATATTTTTCCTTAAGGCAAGGACATAATAACAATTATTTAATTCTAAAACTAATCATGAGGGTAAAGATAATGGTAAAGTGCCAATAACCAACGCAACAACTCTTACTCCATTGCCTATGCGAAGATTGACCTCGTCTCTTGCCAAACTTCTACTCCTTATCAGTCCCTTCATCGAATTGCAAATATGAGCAATTGATGCGGTATCAAATAGCCAAGAACTAACATGAGAGTAGCAAGATTTATTTCTATAACATTTATACCTGAAGTAGAAGTCTTACTTCTCTCCTTCTTTTCCAGTTCTACCAAGTACTTCTTGCAGTTCCTCTTTTAATGTCCAGTCCCTTGGCAATGGAAGCAAATGACATTAGGTGTAGCATCAATCTTGAGCTTCTGAAGCTTAGATTTGATACTCGAGATCCCATGTTGAGTTTTGCCTGCACCATTTCTTTTGCTCAAAGCCTTATGATTCTTGTTTTTGATGTTGGTAGTCTTCTGAACCATCATCACATGATTAGAGCTTTTCTTAATACTCTCCTCTACTGACTTGAGCATTCCATGCAACTCGGTCATTGACTTCTCCATGCTGTTATATAAAAGTTCAAAATGACTGGCTTAAAGCTTGGAGGGAGCGACTAGAGATTCACATCAGTAGCCGACTCTTAGCTAAAGGGAAAACCAAGTTTTTCCAAACTCTCAATGTATCCAATTATCTTAATCACATGAGGGATGACCAGACTTCCTTCAGCTAACTTGCACGCAAACAATAACTTAGAGGTGTTGTACATTTTATCCCTTACCTGGTTCTCAAACATGCCTTTAAGACCTACAACCATATTGTAGGCATTCATGTTCTCGTATTGCTTCTGATGCTCAGAGTTCATGGTGGCAAGCATGAGACAACTAACATCAAGTGAGTCATTGTAATGTTTCTGATACTCATTCTTTTGAGTGCTAGTAGCATGTTCAGCCGGTTCATCTAGATATGGGATGCTTAGAACATATTCCTTCTTTTCTTGCTTGAGAACAATTCTCAAGCTGTGATACTAATTAATGAAATTTGTTCCATTTAGTTTTTTTTTCTCAAGAATAGATCGTAGGTTAAAACTGGGTGTAGAGGAAGTAGATTGTGGCATTGTCTACAACATAAAAAGTATATGCATAAATTCAACACTATGATTATGTGAAATCTCCCATTAAACAATTTAATAAAAGATACTCCCACTATATGTTTAAAAATCAAATACCTTCTAATAACATATAGTGAGTCAAGGTTCATATTTCACTAAGTCCTAATGAGCTTCAGCATCACTGCTAGAAACCTAGTGATGTAGGTAAGCAACCATTGCTAATTACATCACATGTAACTCTTATTTGTTAAGTAATATCCATATGTCCTGGCCTCAACGTTATGCCCCTAGACCCAAAATCATTTGATAGCCTAGTCAAGTTAAACCAATATTATGCATGAAGTGTCCAACTTTATCTATCTTGTTGAGATAATTAATGGCATCCTACTTTGGTAGATCTATCAGTTAATGATCAAAATCTTGATAGGTGCAACTATTGGAAGGGTATTAAGTTCTACTTAATTTTTCTAGAGGGATACTATTCTATCATGTTAAAATCACCTAAGATAATAATAACATAAATAATAGCATAACAGGAACATAAAAACATTCACAATTAAATCATATTAAAATGTGAGATAGTATGGCCCTTAGCACGGCAATCTCCATCACCACGCTTCCTATCCACCGAGCCACCAATGTTTGAGTTCATCACATCCATCTACTTAGCTATTACTCCTAACAGCTAATAATGAATTACATATGAAAAACCAAGCATCACAAGTTGACACGCAGACCGTTATACAATAATATGTAGCCCATGGCTATAAATCAACATGACACGTAGGCCATGAAAAACTCATACGTGCATCACATACACAATGGGCCATACTATTCACACAACCTTGAAAAAAATGAGTTATGTACAAAATCCAATTCTATCATGTGATATGAACACAATAGCACCTATAATGCGCTGTACGATTACCTAGCATGGCGGTCCAGCTAGCCGGTTAGCGGGCGAGGATCGAAGGGGCAACACCCTTGGAAATTTTTTTTGGGACATGAATCCTATTCATGAAATCATCTTTGAAAATTTCATCAGATTAATCACATTAACCCAATTTTGAACCAATCTGATCGGCCCGACCTTCCATTGATCAATCATATTGATCGGCACGGGAGGTTTCTTGAAAGAACAACAACTCGGTGCTATCAATTCATACCTCCTTCAAACCCATCTACTACTGCCAAAACCGATTGATCTTATCAACCGGTGATTAAACCAATCCAAAAACATGGACCGATCTAAGCTATCATATTAGACCAATAATAGATCCACTCTACTACCACCACATATTAACTATATGCGACCAACCCAGATCAAAAACTACACAAGATGGCTTTGATACCACTGTTGAGATACGGGTAGGCTACACTAGCGTAGATTAAAAAAATTTCTACTGTGTAAACAAGGAAGCCATGCAAGTAGGAGATTATGGATCATTACCACTAGACGCGTAATGCAGTGGAAGTAAAGTTGAATTAGCCAATTCAACAAAAAGCTCGTCGGTATAGTGATAGCAGTCGATTGTCCTCTAGCCAACCATCTCCTCCTCGTGATTGTCCTGATCAGTGCCATAGTCGTAGCAGCGTCTCTACTGCAGTCCACACGTCTAGGGATGGAGCACCATAGGTCGGCATGCTAGCACCAGTGCACACAGCATGGGATACGAGAAGTAGCGGCTAGAATTTTGACGAGTGTGTTTTGGGATATTTCTCTCAGCCCCTGCACCCCCTCCTTATATAGCCTCCAATCGGATCCATATCCAATATGAGTAGAGATCGTATTCCTTCGCATGTTTCATCTTGATCACTTATATGCCTCCGCATGTTTCATAGCAAACCTGAAAGCTACCGTTGTTACCACCCAATCATGGAGTAGTGTTTGGTCCAAAGTAAACTGTTATACATGTAGGAAACAATAACGATCTCAGGTCTAAGGATCCAACAAACACTATCTATGAGACCAACTAATGATAATTAAGAATGTAACAATTTCCGTAGTGTCTCATGATGGGCCAATCCAACATCATGTTCTCTAACATGTGTTCATATTATTGATTTGATATCTCATATCCATGATCCGTGAAACATGATCATCAATCAATACATGTGCCAGTCTGTAAATCATAATGGTCCCACATAATGATATAATGAACAAGTCGCATACTTGTTGATCAATATGAAAGATATTTATTCAAGGGACAAAATAACATTTTATTCAAACGATCATAAACATAGAAGTGATAAAACCATCTTCATGATTGCCTCTAGGGCATGTCACTAACAAATGTGCTAAAGTGTTCTTCCTTCTTGCAGAGGGGGGAAAAGTTTGTCGGCAGCGAGAGGAGCCACGGTGGCCATAGGGGAGGTCAAAAATGGGTAGCTCAACTCAAACCACACCTCTAGGTGAGGCAGCAGGGCTCAATTCGGTGCACGGAGTGGCCGACTACGAGTTAAGCGGTGGCAAGGCATGAGCACATGGCACCACGATGACCAGCGGCACCAAAAGTGAATTAAATGCTAGGGGAGCATACAGGTGCTAGGTGGGATTCACTGGAGGTGAAGGCAGAGCTTAGGGAGGGGTGGAATGAGTTGGTGGTGTGAATCAGGTTGGCAATGTGGAGGTCGATGAGGGCAGCTTGCTGGAGATGATGAAGAGGGTTAATGATGGTTCGAACAGCATTAGTGCTTCCTTGTGATGCTCTAGGCACGCCGAATTGGATGGAGACACGAGGAATTGGCGATGGCGTTAGCAGCAGGGTGATCAGATCTGAGGAAGAAAGAGGGTAGGATCTCTCAGTGGCAATTGGAGCGGAGGGGGAGCAATTGGGGGAAAGAGGAGGCCATCCATGGGCTTTAAAGCCAATCCAGAGGAGGGTAGCCATTGGATGGCATTATGGTGGGCAAAAACCGAGGGCAGTGACATCGGCGCTCGACGCGGTGCAGAGTAAGGAGGTGGAGCCAACGTGCAGCACGGAGAGTGATTAAGGCGAGGGGAGGAGGCGCAACGATCAGGTGCGGAGATTTTGGGCGTGCAGCGTAGACACGGCTTGGGAGCTGTGGGAATGGGTGTGGCGGTGCGTGTAGAAGGGAGAAGAGGGAGAGGAAAGAGGGAAGGAGGGTCTAGGAGAGGTCGGCGCTGAGCTAGCAAGCACTGGTGAGCATGATGGTGCATAGTGAAAGGGAGCAGCACACTGCTGCAGCATAGGGATGTGCGTGGGCGCGCACAGCTCAATGCTCACGAGCGCAGAGCATGCACAGTGTAGCTAGCGCATGTTTAGTGCACGTATAGGGCAGGGAAGGATGTGGCATGGGCCAGTGAGGGTCGGGCCAGAGGCTATGGGCTAGGGAAAACAGGTTGTGCTTGTCCCAAGGAAGATTTGGGCTCTGAGAATTTTGAAAACCATTTTGAATTTGAGTTTAAACTTTGATTTGAATTCAAATTTGAATTTTATTCAAGCACTTCTAATCTCCCAAAAATGGGATGTTACAAAGTATCCAAGAAATGAAGGTGACACAAGTACGTGTAAACTAGGTGATATTGTGTGCATGAGCTAGCGCTAGCTCATCATCTACCTTACCCTTCTGACTAAGCCCCCTCCCCCCTCCCCGCTGCCCTCCATCCCTTCACTCCTCAACAGAAAATTAAAAAATGAGAGATCATCAAACTTCCAAACAAAAAAGGTACCTCTAAATTCAAAGATTCGAAAAGTTTTAGTTCAAGTTCCAACTTTCAATTTTCAACTTACAAGTTGCAAAATTACACAAACTTTCAAATTCCAACTTTCACTTTCAAATTCCAACTTTCACTTTCAAATTGAAAAGATACACAAACATGCGACTTTCAAAACTTCCATTTGTGGCTAAAAAACACATTCAAACCCAAGCTTTCTAGCTTGCAAAACATTCAATTGATACAACAAAAATCTTCCAAAATCATGAACTTTCCTTTCACTTGCAATGTCTGCGGCGATGACTATGGCCTCAGATCTATCCACCATGCCTCACCAACGCTTCCTCTCCTCCCACAACTCTGGCCACTGTGCCGCCGCTGCTCCTCCAATCTCCTTCAAACTTCATCCACCTCTCGCCCAAATCTGGCCACCACCTCCAACCCCACTAGTGCATCGCGGCTTCATTATTGGTTAGGTTTAGCATCGAGCATGCCACGAAGTGGGAGGGCGATGGCAGGGGCGATCCAACCACATGCGCATAGGAGGGGGTTAGGCTCAAGCCTACCCTCTGCCGTGGTGTCAGTACCACCCCTCCCCCCTCCTTTCCCGCTGGCGGATCCATAGGTGTTGCACTGTGCTCCAACTAAACAGATGGTAGGAATTGAGGAAGAACCGATGAAGTGAAGAAGCTAGTTTTTGGCATTTTTCAAAGCCCACAAGGCCCAAGTGAGGTCCCATATCCACCCCAGTTGCCCACCCCACATCCCCACCTAGTAGGCCAAATCGATTGAAGGCGAAGCAAAAAACAAGAGGAGGAATTTCATGATGCGCACCTGAGCAACCGAAGACTCAGGGCGAGGAGAAACCCTAGCTCCTAAGAGGCAGCCGACAGTAGGCCAGCAACTACAAAGCGTTACAAGGAGGGGAGGGGTTAATAGGGTGTTAGGCACGAGGAGGTGTGGCCTGAGCAGTGGTGCAATAGCCTAGGGCAGCAACACGACGAGTCGGCCAATCAGGGACAGAGAAGCAGGGAAGACGGCGAGCTACAACACTACAGGGAAGCTAGGACAGCGGCACAATAGTTTGACACCTGGTGATCGGGGAGGAGAAGGACCGGGGGGAACTGAGGAGGTGACTAGGCGGGGAGCTAGAAGTGCAGATTTGGCCATTTAGGGAAGCTGACAACAAGCAACCAAGAAGGAATCACAATTTGCTTGTAGATTTGCTATAATGGAGAAACAAACTTTGTATAACTACTTCATAAGTAATTTAAGTAGTACTCCTCAACTGATGAGAGCACAACTCAATTTAGCTAAGTCTTTTGAATCCACCCTTCGTATTCTTCTTGGTGGCATCATCCTGACTTCACCACCAGGAAGAATAAGGAGGATAGTTTGCGTAGGATATTATAAAGTACAAAGGTGGATAGTTTGCGTAGGATGTTATAAAGAAGGGGTGAGTATAGGACTATTTTGGTAGATGTGTAAGTGATGGTGGATGTTGTGGAGTATACTCTAACAAATTCTCTTAACTTATCCTCTGTGTAGCTAATTAAAATTCTACCGTCCGTTATCTTTGATGTAGCTAAAATGGAATTAAGAAAGGGTGGCCACTTTCTGATATCGCTTTTACTTAATGTTACTTTTTTCTTTTAGTTTGCTTGCATGGCAAATTAACCTGGAGGTCTTGGACAAAGTCTTACGAACAGAGCTTTTTTCCCAACTTAGCTAACATTTTGGTTGTTATGTGATGTCACAGTTGTATCTCCTTTGATTTTTCACAATCACAGCTATTGTTCAATTGTGCACCTGCTTCTTGCCCTGTTTAGTAGGATGGACTTTTGAGTTTGTGGTGAGCTACTGTGCTAAGGTCGCACTATTTAATCGTAACAATGCACACATGCTTCATTGTTGAAACAATGTTTGTAAGATGTTAAAAGTTTGAAAACAATTTACTCACAATAAAGCAATTATGTTTTTAGTCTGTCCAAAGATCTTTTTTTTCTCTTGCTTTCTTTGTGTGGTTCGACATGATATTTTGTCTCTATGAGCCTTCAGAGAGTCAGCAAATCAAACAAGTTCACCATCTTTTCTGTAAGCTCTGATCATAGTCAAGGTTAGACTTTTATGATTTTTCATGAATTATTTCCCTTCTTGATATCCATTCCTTTTGTGGAGTTCAGATTGCATTGTATAGAGCATATATGTAATGGTGACTTGTGAGCAAATGGCAAGAATTGTGATATTATTATTGTATAGAATAAGATTACTAGTCATGCATGGATTGGATAGCCTCTACTGCAAGTAGTAGTTGTTGTGAGCTTGCGGTTGTTATGCATCCATCCACACTGGAGCTAATGAGGCAACGTATTACCAAAGTTATCAATACGGTTCCATTCCAACCAGTATGGGCTTGTATATACCGTACGGGTCACTAAACTAGTAGAAAGCATCCCTACGTTCTTTGCCGACCTAAATATCGATCAATTCCGGTCAGTACCAGCTCGATACCCGTCAATATGGGCCATACCGGCTTTAATACCGGCCGGTACCGATGGTATTAATAATACCATTTATTGAACTATATGTTATATTTGATAATACTACTATATATTTGAAATAATATTATAGATAATATTTGGTGTACATATAATTAAACAAATATATACTTATAAATATATACATATAATTAAACAATTTCAAGAACCAAATTGGTATGGTCGTCGGAACGATATTTATAAGGATGCATGTTACTCTTTGAGGCCCTGCAGTGTGGATGACAGTGCTAGAGGCGCACAGGTGGTCAAGACTGTAGCTGCATCATTTCATTCTTTTTTTTTTAAATAAAAAAATAACCAACAGCTCTTTCGGCCGCGGCTCACATTCACACCCCTACAGTTGGCCTTTGAGCACCAACCAAACTTTACGTCAATAAATTAAACTCTCTCACATCGGTAATTGGCCTTTGAGCCCCAAGCAAACTTTACGTCAATAAATTAAACTCTCTCACATCAGTTGGCCTTTGAGCCCCAAGCAAACTTTACGTCGATAAATTAAACCATCTTACATCGGTTGGCCTTTTGAGCGTCCGAGCGTTCCGACAGCCCGCTTCGTTTAAACACATGCGCGTTGAATAGCTTTTTCGTTGTTAACTATAACCGAACTGTCAGACCAGAAGGACAACTTTCCTTATTTATGCGCTATACTGCCTTCCGTGCAACTTACCAAAAGGAAAACCTTTGAGCGTCCGAGCGTTCCGACAGCCCGATTCGTTTAAACACATGCGCGTTGAATAGCTTTTTCGTTGTGAACTGTATCCGAACTGTCACACCAGAAGGAAAACCTTGCTTATTTATGCGCTACACTGCCTTCCGTGCAGCTTACCTAGCGTAAACCTCAAACAGAGATCCTGTGAGTTTCGGACTTAGCTTCAGCACCAGAGGGGAGGAGATGGGTCTCCTCGATGCAATAGTACCTGTGCTCCTAAAAAATAGATCAGAGGCGCAAGGAGCAAAAACGGGAGGAAACGTCGATCGGTGCGACGGCTGCGTGTTAGCTAGGTTTTTCTCAACCGGAACATGATTACATGCTGGATATATATAGCACAAGAGTT
Organism: Dendrocalamus sinicus; assembly: GCA_036346575.1. NCBI lineage: Eukaryota > Viridiplantae > Streptophyta > Magnoliopsida > Poales > Poaceae > Dendrocalamus > Dendrocalamus sinicus. The sequence continues at coordinate 7,021,300 of CM070671.1, read as the reverse complement.
AGGTTTTGGGCTCTCTAGATTACAGGAGTTGGAATCCTAGAATACAAAGGAAACCGATTCTATCTCAACTATCTATAGCCCAACTAACTCTTGTATTGTTATACAAAGTTACATAATCTAACACTCCCCCTCAATCTGACCTGCAAAGGGTAAGATTGTTTTTGAATTCTTCCATCTGTCGTGCAGTCAAGGATTTTGTAAAACCATCAGCTATCTGATCTTTTGAGGAGACATATTCGACTTCAAGTAATTTATTTGCAACGCGTTCCCGAACAAAATGATAATCAACTTCAATGTGTTTTGTACGGGCATGAAACACTGGGTTTGCAGTCAAATATTTTGCTCCAATATTATCACACCATATCTTTGCTGCTCTTGGCGCTTTTACCTCTAACTCTTCGAGTAGTGTCTGAATCCACATAATTTCTGCAGTAGCATTGGCTAGGGCCTTATATTCTGCTTCTGTACTGGACCTTGAAACAGTAGCTTGTTTTCGTGCACTCCAGGATACAAGGTTTGGTCCTAGAAATATAGCAAAACCTCCTGTTGATCGTCGATCATCCAAACAGCCTGCCCAATCTGCATCAGTAAAGCCACTAACGAGTAATGAATTTGATCTACTGATTTTGAGTCCATATTTTGTTGTGTGCTTAATATATCTTAATATTATTTTAACTGCTGCCCAATGTTCTGTTGTTGGAGCATGAAGAAACTGGCACACCTTGTTTACTGAGAAGGAAATATCAGGTCTAGTCAAGGTTAAATACTGCAAAGCTCCAACTATACTTCTATACTGAGTAGCATCACTGGTACCAAGAGAAGACCCTGCATGTGCTGATAGTTTTTCTGAAGTAGATAAAGGAGTAGTTACTGGCTTACAATTGAACATACCCACACGATGAAGAATATCTGAAGCATATTTCTCTTGAGTCAAAATCAAGGCATTTGAGGTTCTTTTGACTTCAATACCAAGGAAATAATGTAGATCACCTAGATCCTTGAGAGCAAAGGACTTGTTGAGATCTTCAAGTAATGCTGTTGTGGCACTGGGTTGTGAGCTAGCAACAATTATATCATCCACATAGATGAGCATTAACATAGTGATATCACCTTTATTATATAGAAATAAAGATGTGTCTGCTTTGGAAGACTTAAACCCTAAGTCATGTAATTTGGAACTCAATCTTGAAAACCATGCTCGTGGTGCTTGCTTAAGTCCATACAGGGCTTTGTCTAGTTTGCACACATGACTAGTCAGACCAGCTTTCTCATACCCTGGGGGCTGTTTCATATATACTTCTTCTTCTAATAACCCATGGAGAAAAGCATTTTGAACATCTAACTGACGAAGGCTCCAACCTCTTGAAACAGCAATGGATAGAATGATTCTAATGGTTGCAGCTTTAACAACAGGACTAAAAGTATCTTCATAATCCAGACAATATCTTTGTTTAAAACCCTTTGCTACCAATCTAGCTTTATGTCTATCTAGGCTTCCATCAGCTTTTCTTTTAATTTTATAAACCCACTTACAGTCTATCACATTAATTCCTTTTTGAGGAGGAACTAAATGCCATGTGTTGTTTTGCATTAGAGCCTGATATTCTACATCCATGGCATTTTTCCAATTTTTATCAGCTAACGCTTCACTCAAACTTTGAGGTTCACCAGAAACAGTAAGACATCCATATTTAATTGTGCCATCAGTGTATACCTTTTCCTTTCTGATTCCACTTTGTAGCCGAGTTCTTGGTCTCAGAGTTTCTTGCGCCGGTACACTTGATCCTTCTGCTGCAGGCGTCCCACTGACATTGTCTGCCACCTGTGCTGGCAAAGGAATAATCGGGAAGTGTTGCGAAGACTCACCAGACGTAGATCGGCCAGTCGTTGGAGTCACCGTGTCCAATTGAACAGGTAGCCGCGCGGATGGTGATGATTCATCAGGCGTAGAGCGACCAAGTGTCCGGAGAGGTCCTTCCTGCCCTGTACTCGCCCGCGCAAACTGAGAATTATCATCTGTCACGACAACGTTTCCTGGTTGAAGTGCGACAGCTCGGCCAGAAGCATCATTATGGCTTGGTGGATTTTCTGCGACGGGCACCAGACAGTGCTCGGACATATTCTCTGAAGTATTTTCATTGGTGTTTCCTGGAACATTTATTTGACTGCTATTTGCTGCATTGTCATCAAAACGGTTAGCCAAATCATCAAACATATGGTCATGTTGTGCTACTCCCCCTTGATCATAGGTTTGAGATGTAAGATTGAAAGGAAGATGGGCTATTTCTTGACGCAAAAGAGCACCCGCATTAGGATGCAAGTGAGCAAAGGGAAATATAGTCTCATCAAAGATAACATCACGAGAAACATAGATACGACCGGAGGAGACATCTAGACATTTAAATCCTTTGTGAAGATGACTGAACCCAAGAAAGATACATTGCTTTGAACGGAATTGGAGTTTTCGAGTGTTATATGGGCGAAGATTGGGCCAACAAGCACACCCAAAAATTCGAAGAGATGAATAGTCAGGTTTTTGATGGAACAGCCGATCAAGAGGAGTCTCAAAGTGAATAACTTTGCTAGGGATACGATTTATGAGATATGTGGCAGCAAGAAACGCTTCATCCCAAAATTTTAGCGGCATGGTAGCATGAGCAAGAAGAGCTAAGCCAACTTCTACTATATGACGATGTTTTCTCTCGGCAGACCCATTTTGTTGATGGGTATGAGGGCAAGAAACTCGGTGGGATATCCCAATTGTTTTAAAGAAGGCATGAAGCTTTTGGTACTCTCCCCCTCCAATCGGTTTGCATAGTAATAATCTTACGATCAAGTGACCTTTCAACTAAATTCTTGAACTCATGGAATTTTTGGAATACTTCTGATTTGTTCTTAAGAAGGTAAATCCAAGTAAATTTGCTATAGTCATCAATAAAGCTAACATAATATTTCTTTCCTCCAACAGAAATAGGAGCAGGGCCCCAAACATCAGAATGAACAAGTTCTAGAGGAAATTGAGAGATATTAGCAGATCTAGTAAAAGGTAATTGATGACTCTTGGCCTGTTGACAGGCATCACATATTGACTCCTTATTTGGCTCACTAGAACAAGGTAACTTATTGCTATTAATAACTTTGGAAACAATAGGAATAGAAGGATGACCCAATCTACTGTGCCATCTCTCAAAAGTCGGCATGACACTAAAAACTTGCTTTGAAGCTGAAGGAAGAGGATAAAGACCTCTGTGGCATCGTCCCTTAAGCAGTGTATTCTTCGTGGTTCGATCCTTGATAAGAAAATAATCAGGGTGAATTTCAAGGAAAGCATGATTGTCAGCAGTAAGACGATGAACAGAAACAAGATTTTTTGCTGTTTGAGGAACATGAAGAACATTCTTTAGATGCAAAGGACGAGTAGGGGTAGCAACAACAGAATGATCAACATGTTTAATTTCCATACCTTCACCACTTGCGGTGTGAATCTGATCATGGCCCTTATATTTGTTGCGAACACTTAGCTTCTCTAGCTCACCAGTGAGATGGTCTGTTGCCCCGGTATCAATATACCAGTTTGTATCAATACCGTAGGCATGTTGTTGCTGATCCTGAGATGCGACTGCTGCATACCTCTCTTCGGGTACATAATTCTCGTCGTATCTGTGCCAACAGTCGGACGCTACATGCCCTTTCTTGTGACAGACCTGGCAGGTAGGCTGTGAGTCCGGCGAACTGCGGCCGCGTCCTCGTCCGCCACTGCGACCACGCGAAGTGCGACCTCGGTCTGCACCTCGTGACGCTTGATTGCTTCTTCCTCGTCCCCTGTTGGCAGAATTTGCCGTAGCAGTGTAGACCTGGCGGAGATCCATCCTGTTTTCAAAACTTAAAAGTTGAGAGTAAGCGTCTGCAACCGTGACTGGTTCAACCCTAGACACAAGTGCAGACACGACTGGATCAAATTCTGCATCTAAACCATTAAGGATATATGCAACAAGTTCTTCCTCATCTAGAGGTTTTCCTGCTGCCGCCATATCATCACTGAGGGCTCTCATCTTCCCGACATACTCAGAGATCGTCATCGTTCCCTTTTGAGTTGTCGTTAGAGCCAGTCGGATGTTGATTGCCCAAGCTCGAGTTCTGGACGTGAACATATCTCCAATTGTTCTCCATGCTTGTGCTGCAGTTCCTGCGACGGCAACTTGAGACAGCACCTCTCTTGAAAGGGATGAAAAGAGGAAGCCGAGGACTTGTTGATCGGCGGCAAACCACTCTTCATAAGCCGGGTTTGGAGTTTTGACGATTTTGTCGTCAAGTTTCTGATCAATTTCTGCATCTGGAGCAAGGTTTCAAATAGCCGGCTAAGACATTTAGCGGATGGGTTCCGCAGAGGTTACAAAGGCTATAGCGGGCTATAGCCTCAAATAGCCTCATTTAGCGGATTAGTAAAACCTCTCAATCTCTGCACTAACATGCTAGCTATTCAAACTAAAACCTCTCAATCTCTAAAGTCTGAATGGAGCAAAGGAAGGAAGAAGAACACTGGAACAGAGGAGAGTAAAAGTGTAAAACTTGCCTTGCTGTTGCTCGTTGGGGTTGGGACATGGTCTTCCTCAGCTGCCGCCACCGACGGGATCTACTCACCTAGGCGATGGGGATCTGCAGCAAGCAAGGATGGTGTGCGTGAGCGCATGCGGCGGCGGGCTGGGCGAAATCGCACGAGCGCGCCCGTCTTGAGAGTGCGCGTGTCAATGATTAAGGCTCGGTTTTTAGAAATTAGAAGGAGGTGATTCAATTTTTGTTTGGCAAAACCTAATGAAATCCTAAGAAATCCCACCACCCGATCACTAAAAACCCTAATGACATTTTAGATCGGCGGCAAACAAATAAACAAAAATTTAGATCGGAACTTACGGTTTTTGGCGCGACCGCCAATGTCACCGTCGCCGACGCCGCTTGCTCCACGCGGCGCGCCGCCGACGCCATGCTGCCGCGCCGCCACTGCTACGTCGCGGGGCGCCGCGCCGCCGCGCGCGCTGCTGCTCTAGTCGGTGCCGCGCCGCCGCTCCATGTGGCGCGCCGCCCGACGCCATGGCGCCGCCGCTGCTCGCTCGTGCCGCCGCTCGGGGAGCGCGCCGCCTCGCGGCGCCAGCGCGGCGCCGCTGCTAACGCCGCCCGTGCCCGTGATTTTCGGAGGAATCGGCTGAAATGGGCTAGGGTTAGGGTTTTTCGGGGGTGTTATCCCCGCTGCGCGCGCGTCTCGGTCGTCCGATCAGATCGGACGGCCACCATTTTTGTGGGCTGAGGAATTGATGGGCATTTTTGCGGCGGTTTGGGCCAGACGGCCAGAATTCGGCCCACTTCAAGTTTTTTTCCCTCCTTAGCGGGCTAAATAGCAGTCCATTTAGCGGATTTAGCGGGCTAAATCCGGCTAATAGCGGCAAATCAGGTTTAGCGCTAAAATTGATTTTTCTTAGCCTTTAGCCTTCCCAAAGGCTAAATCCGGCTATAGCGGTGGCTATAGCCGGCTATTTGAAACCTTGATCTGGAGCCGCCTTCTTTCCTGTGAGATGCCCTTCAAGACGTGCTCCACGAACGGCGGCAAGAACTTGCGCAGACCAAAGAGGGTGGTTCTGTTTGTTTAGCTTCTCCGAGATATGAAGGCCATACAAGGGATTGGAGGGAATTGTGGAGGATGATCCAGCCATGGCTATCGGGAGCTCTGATACCATAAAAAATAGATCAGAGGCGCAAGGAGCAAAAACGGGAGGAAACGTCGATCGGTGCGACGGCTGCGTGTTAGCTAGGTTTTTCTCAACCGGAACATGATTACATGCTGGATATATATAGCACAAGAGTTAGGTTTTGGGCTCTCTAGATTACAGGAGTTGGAATCCTAGAATACAAAGGAAACCGATTCTATCTCAACTATCTATAGCCCAACTAACTCTTGTATTGTTATACAAAGTTACATAATCTAACAGCTCCTAGTTGCTTTACCAGCGACGCGAGCATCTGCGGCCCTCAAGATCTGCTGCCACGCTCTCTGACTGCCCGAAGAGATGCGGCAACCTGAGCATCCAGTATCCCTTCGGCATCGGGTCCGGCTGCTTCCGGCAGGCGGACTTCAGCCTCACCTGCAACGACACCGCCCACCCGCCAAAGCTCTTCTTGAGCGACGGCGCAACCGAGGTCGTTGACGGCAGCAATGGTAACATGGTAGGATCGTCGGAGTTTCTTTACGTAACCATTTCCCATACCATACCTCTGGTGCCTGATGTTCCTGCTTACAACTTTTCGTGGAAACCTAGTTCTTTCGTTATCCAATACGCTTCTCTGAACATTACTGGGTGTGAGTTCGATACATATATTTTCGATCACAACACCAATAATTTCACAAGGCGTTGTACGAACAATTGCCCCCACGAAGAGATCACAGAGACGATGGCTAGACAGTACTGTAACGGTACTGGGTGCTGCTCTGTTGAAGTTGGATTAGGTGGTCGTGACTTACAGCTCCGATTTGTCCGCCACAGCGAAGGTACACTCAAGCGCTCTCATCTGGTCCAAGCTCCTACGGGACGAATCGATATAATCGCAACCTCACGCCGATCTCATGTGGGGTATAATGGATCAACCGACATGCGATAGCGCAAAGGGCAATAAAACATCATATATAAAGAGGGCCCAAGTATTCGTGTATGACTATTTACACAAACCATCATATATATTATTGACATTTGTAGTTATTCTGTATAGTGATTTTATAAATCTTAGAGATTCCTTAATCATTGTACCTTGTCAAAAAAAGGGATCATAAAAAAAATAATAACGGGTATCATGTAGTCCACTTCAATAGGAATTAGCCTTGCCGTTTCGTGATCTGTCCTGTGATGCAATTAAAACTGGTTGGTTGTATTTTTCATGTTCAAGTCTTCCTTTAATAAATATTGTAATAATGAATGTTTTCAAACAATAACTTGTATTGTAGATATGTTCTTTTACATGAATAGTATAGCTATTATGCTCTACTATCCCTTGTTATAACTTAGAGTCTAAGTTATTTTTTTCTCTTGTTTTGATTGTTTCGTTGCTGTTAATAATTCAGTTCTCTCTACGAGGTTATAATATACTCTGCTCTTACTAGCATGTATGCTTGTTACGTATGAGATTTGTATTGCGATCCTAGTTAATTATTTCAGAATAACTTTGATAATAAGGTTCTACCTTTTGAAGCTCGTTGTAATGCTCAAATTGTTTCATTCAAGTCTACGTGTTTCTACTACTATAATAATTGGATTATTATTTTTACAACATGGCTGAAAGATTTTCAAGAGTCAAATTACTGGACAAGCTCACGAATTTTGTTTATTAAATGCAGGATATAGCCCAATTCAACTGAAGGCAAATTGCTCCCAGTTTTGTGGGAACATCAGGTTCCATTTCCTTTCGGCCTAGAGGAAGGCTGCTCCGCGAGGAGGCTATTTCAACTTAATTGCACAAACGCGGCATCTTCCATGCTCCAATTCGATGACAACCACATCGTGACATACATAAATCTCACCGAGGGGCTTGTAGGCATCAGATTTACATCATATTTTGAAGAGTTACAACTTAGCATGTACGTAGCAGAAGAACCCGAACTCTATACCGGTTTTGGGGAATCAGAAGTGTCTGTGCACTGGGCTGCTGCCAACCTAACATGTCAAGAGGCCCAGAAGAACCGCTCTCAATATGCATGTGTTAGTATGAATAGCATATGCTTAGGCGTCAACTCTACATACGGTTACATTGGATATCGCTGCAAATGCTCAACTGGTTTTCACGGAAATCCATACATCACTAATGGCTGCGAAGGTACCCTCTCCCCTTCTCCAGTTCATTTGCACCCAGAGTGAGCTATCTACTGTATTTTAGGGCCACTTTGAATGCAGGAAATTTATAGAAATTTTCCATGAAGTAGTATAATTCCTTTGGAAATACTCCAGAATGTGGATTATCTACAATAGCTACATCTACATAAAAATTTATTATTTCAGACATTTGCAATGTCCCAGAATAATTTTCCTTTACACTTTAGAATTTTTTGAGGATATTTTCCATTTGAGAATTGATATGTAAATGTGATACTTTTTTAATGAGACAAAGGTAGGAGCTCTGCCTCATTTCATTAACCGAGAGAAGGGAATACAAACAAAGGCAGAGGACACCTAATAAATACCGAATGTAAATTTCTCAATGTAGTCCTTTGAGTCTGCACCACCTGCAACAGGATGCCTCCATGGTCCTAAAGTGCCTCCACTGCCTTTCCAGACATATGAATTAACAGATTTGATTCTTCCCTTACACCCGCGATTAAGATGGGAATCTTTGTTTCTATTTTTCTTCAATTCATAATTCAGCCTGTATGATAGATTGTCCTGTTATATTCCCTCCTTCATAAATGCGTGACATTTTAGGAATTGCTCACTCTCCAATTTCGTTTATCATTGACTTTTATTTGGAATAATTATATATAAGAAAATTCTTATAAAATTACTAGGTAAATTTCCGTGCTTTGTTACGGATAAAAAAATCATATTATCCCAGCATGTTGAGTCAACATTGTTGGGATCGACCTGCCCAGCCCACGTGCTTGGTTCCATCTCTGCACTCGGCTGCATCGTACCTCTGCGCCCTCAGCTTTGTCGCGCACTATGTAAAGCTCTTTTTTTTTGTTAGAGGACATTTAAGGTGGCAGAATTTATTTTTTTGGTAGATTTCTTTTTCCTGTTTTTGTTAGAGATTTTTAGGATGTACAAGAGGGAGTTGGGAGGTGCAGATGAACCACCACCAACAACTCTTTTTAAATAGTAAAGATAATATCTTAGAAATATCTTATAAAATTATAATATATTGGTACAATTTTAATATGGCCAATTTAGATATAGCTATGTATACCAGTGATCAAACTTATACAAGATTGATCGAATGGATACCATAATGACAAAAAAACAATTATGAAACCATTTGAAATTTTGACACAAATCATCATCACTTCCATATTAGCAATGATGTTCACCTTTTGTATGTTGCTTACTCAATTTACTATGATTTGTGGTTCTAGATATTAACGAGTGCAACACACCAGGCATTTGCAAAGGGGTATGTCACAATGTTGTAGGGAGCTATCATTGCACCAAGTGCCCCTATAAAACAGAGTATGATGCCGCAACTATGCAGTGCAAGTCAACAAGAAAACAAAGTCTGCTCTTAGGTATGTTCTCGTTTCTATTTCAATCCTCAAAGCTCAATGAAAATGGAGCATTAATTAAATGGCAAAACCCCTTTAGATATTATCATTGGGCTTAGTGGTGGCTTCATCATTCTACTTTGTTTCTTGAGTGGGATGATTCTGATTCGTAGATGGAAAAGAGACATTAAAAAGCAACTGCGAAGAAGATACTTCCGAAAAAACCAAGGCCTTATCCTAGAACAACTAATATCATCTGATGAGAATGCGAGTGACAAGACAAAAATTTTCTCCTTAGAAGAGCTTGAAAAGGCGACAAATAACTTTGATTCCTCACGTATACTTGGACATGGAGGGCATGGTATGGTATACAAAGGTATCTTATCTGATCAACGCGTGGTGGCTATAAAAAAGTCTAAGATCATTGAGCAAGATGAAATCGATAATTTTATCAATGAGGTTGCCATTCTCTCTCAGATAAATCACCGCAATATTGTAAAGCTTTTTGGATGTTGTCTTGAAACTAAGGTTCCACTACTTGTGTATGACTTTATTCCCAATGGTTCATTATTTGGAATTATCCACGCTGATGCAGGCAGTGGCTTCCAGTTGTCTTGGGATGACTGCTTAAAGATCGCTGTAGAGGCTGCAAGGGCACACTGTTATCTCCATTCCGCAGCTTCAGTATCAATATTTCATCGTGATGTGAAGTCCTCGAACATACTTTTGGATGGCAGCTACATTGCTAAAGTTTCAGATTTTGGTGCTTCACGATTGGTTCCTATTGATCAAACCCATGTTGTTACAAATGTACAAGGCACTTTTGGGTATTTAGATCCTGAGTACTACCAAACTAGGCAATTAAACGAGAAGAGTGATGTGTACAGCTTTGGAGTGGTACTTGTGGAGCTACTCCTTAGGAAGAAACCTATTTTTACAAGTGAGACAGGGTTGAAGCAAAACTTGGCCAAGTATTTTCTTTGGGAAACAAAGGTGACGCCGATTACAGATATAGTGGCTGCTCAAGTTCTTGATGAAGCAACTGAAGAAGAGATTAAAAGTGTTGCCTCTCTTGCAGAGCTGTGCTTGAGACTTCGAGGTGAAGAAAGACCTACTATGAAGCAAGTAGAGATGACATTACAGTTTTTACGAACCAAAAGGTTAAACTCATGCCATGCCGTTCTAGCAAATAAGCAAGAGATGGAACCCTTAATGATGACAAATGCCAAAACTAATCCTGAGTCTTTATGTGTTGAATTTTTGGCAAGGAAGCTACTTTAGGATCCCAAGGGACTATCTCATTTTCCACTCTACCACGCTAAATTTGTTCAGTTTTCAATGTTGATTGTTATTGTATTATCCCATGGATGGGTGCTGCACACCTACATTCATGTTGCCTCCCTTGACAAACATAGTACTCTACATTCTATAATGCACTTAGTAATATATAATTGGCTTGTTAAAACAAGGTATATATATTGTGTAAAGAATCCTATAATAACACCGACATGCTACAGGATGGACAGAACCCATCAACTCCTCAAGGATGAGATGTTCAAATATGTAATCCTGATAATTTTATCATGAGCTTGCAGTCTTGCATATCTCTCTCGATTTCCAACAAACACGTACATGGCAGGGACAAATCCCGATGGATGGTCACTTGCTATCCTCTTGGCGAGGGGCGACACACGAACAAAGCATGGTGGCACAAGTGGCTCGACGATGGCGATGAAAGGGATATGGCAGCATGGGATCTCATCGGAGGCTCCATGTATCTGCCTCATGTGCGATGGGTTAGGAACTCACCGTGTACGGAGGCAGCGGCGGACCACGGCGACCTCATCGAAGTTGATGGAAACGACGGATTTGGGAGGAGGCACTGCTCTGGTTTGGAGCTCGATTGGGGACGAGACGATGGATTGGGAAGGAGTTTTTGGAAAATAATGTGAGAGCGCGGGCTAAAATTCAAAAATGGCGCAAGTGGGACGGGTTGCCCTCACCTTCAATCTTGGTCGCCGAAGTTTCATCCGATGGCCACGAGCTCGCTACTCCACCACGCGCACCAGCAGATCCACCGCGCAGGTCCCGCCACCCCGTCATGCCATCGTCATCGGTGCTACACAGGGCCCACCATGCCACCGCCATCGACGTGCTGGCTCCCACTCGCACCAGCGCGCGTTGACCCGACGCTGGCTCCGCTGGCCACCCACATGCCGACCCAATGCCAGCTCTGCTCGCCATCTGCCTGTACGTTGGCGTAGCCGCTCCCCGGCCGGCCGACAGTGCACCCTTCAGTCGTTCGCCGTTTTCACGTACGTGACCCCTCACTGGCCTGCAGCCTTGCATTCCCTAGTTAGCTGCACCCCCGATGGCTGTCATCCTCGGCTGATCGGCTGTCGGCCCCCACCAGCTCGGCCTCGCTCCGCCTCGCAGCTAGCCTCGCCTTCGGCCAGCCCCATTTCTAGGTTGCAACTCCTTGGCCATGCATTGCCCGCACATCGCTGGCCTATGCGATGGTTGCTCCTCGGCTTATCGCATCTGTGCCACCCGGCATGCAGCTTCACACTGCCCTGCTGCCTCCTGGTGCATCAGGGAAATGGGTTGCCACTGCTGTTGTTGGAACTAATCTTGTTGTATTGCTGTCATAGTCGGTGTTGAGTACTCAGTGTGTTCGAGTACTGAGAAGTCGTATCGAGTGTAGGGATCCCCGAGTGTTTGAGTGGATCCCTGAGTGTTTTGAGTACTAGGTGTTTGTACTCGTATGTTGAGTACTGCGTGGTCGTGTCGAGTGCTCAGTGTGTTTGAGTACTCCGTGGTCGTAGTCGTAAGTTGAACTACGCAGTGGTCGTAGTCGTAAGTCGAACTGCGTAATGGTCATAGTCGTAAGTCAAACTACTCAGTGGTCGTAGTCGTGAGTCGATGTAGTCGGTACTCGTAGAAGTACTGTAGTAGTCGGTACTCGTAGAAGTACTGTAGTAGTCGGTACTTGAGGACTATGGTAGCAAGTGGTCATAGTCGTAGCTGTAGTGGTCGTAGATACAATAATCAATGGTCGGTACTCATAAGCTACAGTGAACCAATTGGTGCTTGAAAGACCTATGTGGTCGGAGATGCTGGTCAACAAGCTATGGTCTGTGAAGCAGTTGAAGAAGCTATGGTCGAAGATGTGGTCAACAAGCTATGGTCGGTGAAGCAGTCGAAGGCATCAAATAGCCATGGTTGTGAGGCATGGTCAAGGAACCGTAGTCGATAGGACATGGTCGAAGGACTCAAAGGAAAACCTGAAGAGGACCCAAATGATTGTGTGCGGTCATAGACTAGGCCAGATAGCAGTTAGTCTACATGTGACTGGTCGTGTCCACTAAACCGAGTGTGTTGGTTAGTAGAGTAAGTCGTATGGGTAGTGGGGAGTGTGCGAGTCATGGAGATTGTGGCCGGAAGAGTTAGGTAGTTTTAGCCTGTACACTTGTAATCAAAGTCTATAAATAGATGAGAAAATGGAAAAGTAGGAGGCGGATTGATGCAACGCGAACTCTTGTGTCTTGAGTTGAGAAGAGGTGTTTGTGTGTGTTTTTGACCACCATGTGTATGCGTCAGGTTCCATCCCTGGGCTAATAGCTGCCAGGCATACCCGGTGCTAGGGGAAATCCTAGCACGTGGGATGTCATACTAGCAGTTTTTGGGCCAAGTATTTTTGGCCCAATAGTGCATATATAAAAAAAAGATAAAAAGAGGGTTGTCACTGTTTCAATACCAATCTTACATATGATTTATTTGGATTCAGAGATGCTCTTAGAAGACTAGTCTAAGGTCATGCGGAATAGAGATATGGGAATTTTTGTATAGGTTTGGGCCTTTTCCTAGGAGAATAATAACCCTACGTCCTGCGTAACTATTGCTCAAAGAGAATGATTACAACTGAGTAATGCGAAAAAAGCTTGCCCTATGTCTAACTTGGCTTGGATCAGATCTGATCCCCCCTCCTTCACTTCTCTCCAACGTCAAGCTTTATATACTTCATGAAGCAGCGGATGTTGTCTCATGCCAGAAGACACCTTAGTGCTTCAGGTAATAACCGCCTTACGGAAGTTATTATCAGAGAGACGTGATGGCCTATTCACCATGCAACGGTTGTTGTCAATGAGAGATCGTGTGTGGTTATTAGATAACTGTACGTTCTAATCATTTTATCAGACGACCCTATGAGGTGTACATGCGTCTTTAGACAAGTCGATCGAAAATAAGGTATTCGTAGAAAGGCCCATGACCACGAGGTGGTCACAGGACAATTTACGAGTACACAGTCGTAGAAGAACTTAAGACTAGGTGGTCGTAGAAAAACTTAGGACCTTGGAGTGATCGTAGAAAGATTTACGGCTACTTTGTGAATCTTCTCCCCTATCGATGAGGGGTATAGTTGGAGGATACAGTGACATAATAATTTGAGGATTATTCTATTCTCGTCATTTAGCCCCTAACTTCAAGTAAAAGTAACTTGAGAAAGAAAGAGAGGTCATAGATGAAAGACTGGTTGAAAGTAAAAGCTTTTCGACTCTCTTCGACCAAAATTGACCCTGGTCAATAAGGTAATTTCACTTGAGTTGTGAAGATAGTTAGACTTCAAAAGGAGGAATGCCAATCAGTTTCCATCAATCTGTCCGCCAGATCAGTTCCTGAGATACCGTTTGGTTCTCGAGACAGGTAAATAACTCAAACAATTATAAAAGCTTGCTACGAGATAACTTTTGATCTCCTTGCTTTCCCCTTTTGTTCCGATTCACTTAGAGCCATCTGCCTCCAACTAGGTTGTCTTCTTCCCTAAATCTCTTCCAAATCCATAGCAACCACCAAATGAAATGACTAAGTCATCATCTAATTGGATGGTGTTAGAGATGGACGACACAAAATTGAAGGCTTTGGAGGATGATGAGAATATTCCTCCATGGCGATTCGTCCAATGGATTGAAGCCACCGGACAACATTGGCCGTCAGGGAAAATCAGAAAAATTTCGGTGTTCCAGGCCTACTTTGAGTGCAGCCTTCGTCTCCCTGCTCACCCATTCCTTACCACCGTACTTGAATACTTCACGGTCGATAAGTGGTGTGGGTGAATGGAATCTGATCGCGGCTCACCGAAGAAGGAGAATCGCAGCGATGGCGCTCTATGTAAAGCCCCAGTTTCCAGGGGCGCCAGGACCCAACATTCCGCAACTACCCAAACTTGGCCAGTTACGGAGCATTGAGCAAGAGAATATCATCACAGAGCATGCTTAGAGCAAAAGGACCAACTTATATTACAACATATGGTTTTACAACCAAGTTTAACTGTAGCGGGCGTGCAAGCAGGAAAGTATATTATTACAATGCACAAAACCACCAGGAAGCCTGAGCGCGACTGAGACCTAAAACCAGGGATCCTCGTCGTAGAACGGCTCTTCTGGAGCTTCCTCGAAAGGCTGACCTTCACTGGCATCTAGAAACTCTGAAGAGGTTTTGCAAGCCGTGAGCTAACCAGCTTAGCAAGTCACAAAGGGAAAACTCTAACTTAGCTAAATTGCATGAATCAACAAAGGTCCCCATGTTTGTGATGAGTAATTGAGTCGTGTTCTGGAAAGTTTGAGTTTGATTTGGTTGGTTTGCGCCAAGTTGGTGCATGGCGCAGTACAGTACGGTTGGACTTGGTCGAACGTGGTCGGACATGCTTAGGACACTTGTTCTTTTTCTCGATCGGTCGTTTGGGCTATTTTGTGTTTGAGTATGTTTTACTGATGCTAATGTTGGTTATGCTGTTTCGAGCGGTGCTATGTGATGGTTTCTTATCTGTGATGGCTGCAGGACTTTGAGGTGGAGTCGTGGCGAGGCATGGATGGCCGGACTAGGCACGAGCGGTGCTGAGGTCAAAGCAGTCGGGGGATGCCGAAGACGGTGAGGACTCGGAGTGGTTGCGAGGCGTCGACAACAAGAAAAGAGGAAGCTTCCAGGAAGGTGCGGCAAGGGCATTTCGATAAAATGCGCAAGGCTGTAAAATGGAAGCGGATTCGGTTGAAGATAACTGGTTAAAGACCCGTTAGTGGAAGGCTATAAAAGGAGAGGTTTAGGGTTTTGAGAGGATGCATCTTGGTTCCCTCCTTTCTGATATAAGGGTGTTGGGTTTTAGTCTCTTTTGCTGTAAGGTTTTGGCTCCTGGCATTGTTTCCTTGTCAGGATAGAAACCATGTAGTGGGAGTGAGCTGCCACTTCTTGATTTTCTTCTTGGGTATGAGAGTCTGGAGGGAGTGGTGTGTTGCTCAGGATGTGAGCTCTAGTGTGGAGTTCTTGTTGCTCTTCCTTGTGTGTGTGAGCTCACGAAGTGGGAAATGGCATGAACTGGGTGTAGAAGAAAAACTCATGTAATCATTCATTTCTATGAAAATGAATCTATTTGAGTTGACATGAGTTGCTTTGATTTTCAGTTTCCTTCTGTGGTTTGGTTCTTGTCTCTTTTCTGTGTTCTCTGCTCTTCTCTTTTGGTTGAATGGAGTACTCTGATTTGAGTTCTTGCTCAAGAAGCTGAAAAATGATTTGCTTTGAACTGGGTTTCATCTCAAAGCCTCTTAACTAGGTCATTCCTGAGAGTAAAGATTCAAACTATGGTTTCTTTTCAAGAATCTAGCACGCTGGAGCCATGCTCTGTTTCTAGGGTTTCATTATTTGTGTGAGCAGAGGATTTGTGCTCTCTATCTTTCTTGGTGAAACATTTGCTCTAGGCTTGTGAATCTTCCTTCTGAGACTATTTCCCTGATATTTTCAAGGGTTCCATGTTCACAAAATTGAGGGATCACAAGCTCTTTGATCTGGATCCTATTCTCTGTTCATCTTTCAGTTTTTCAGTTCTAGCGGCAGACTGCATCCTCTTGTTTAGATTGTGTCTTTCTCAGCCGAGTTACTTTTTGTTTGCAGTCTCTTGTTCTTGAGGTCAATCTTGCTGTTCAGTTGTAGTCCTAATGATTTGTCCTGAGAAGAGCAGCAAGTTTTTGTAGTTTCCCTGGTTTTCGGATGTCTTCAATAGTTACTGTGTTCAGTCAGGTTTCAGATGGTTATTTTTGGTTTTCTTCAGGCTGCTTGACTGCTGTTTAGTTTCATTTTTGCTGTGCTTTTCTTCTCTGTGTGCAGTCCTTTGCTGTTCAGTTTTCAGTTGTTCAGCTCCTGTAGATGAATGCTTTTCTGCCTTGTTGTTCTCTTTGATCTGAATTTTAGCTTCCCGTTTGCAGCTGGCTGTCCACTGAAATATCTCTTCTTTCTTGAAGTATCTCGTCTGTTCTATTTTCATTCTACTGCAGTTTTTGTTTTTCGGTTTACTATAGTAAAAAGACTGTGTCGACAGATAACAGTCGCCTGTTGTTCTCCTATTGCTGAATCTGTTCCCTGTCGAAGGTCTAGTTTCCGGTTTTCTGCATTTCCTCCTGTTCTTTATATGAAATCTCTGTTAGACTTTCAATTCTTCAGTTTTGTTTCTCTCGGTCAGTTTTGTGAAGTCTGTTTTCAGTCAATTTGCTGCAATTAGTTTTCATCCTTGTGAATTGATCATCTTCATTCACTTAGGTGCAGTCAAACAAATTGGTTCCTCTACTATGGTTCTGCTTAAGTCTACTCAGTTTGACAGGTCTAGTTTGCTTTTCAACCGAGAAGTCTGCTTCTCTGTTTTATGATCTTTTCTTTGGTTCCAGTAAGCACTCAAACATTTTGCTTAGTAGCCTTTCGCCAAGTCTGGTTCTCCAGTGAGCACTCAAATTTCTTGCTTCATAGCTTTTATAGCTATCGGAGAAGAAAATTGCGTGAATACTTAGGGCGTTTCAATGGCACCATTCACCCCCCTCTATTGCCATTTCCGATCCTACAAGGACCAACTTATATTACAACATATGGTTTAACAACCAAGTTTAACCGCAGTGGGTGTGCAAGCCCGAAAGTATATTATTACAATACACAAAACCACCAGGAAGCCTGAGCGCGACCGAGACATAAAACTAGGGATCATTATCGTAGAACGGCTCTTCTGGAGGTTCCTCGAAAGGCTGACCTTCACCGGCATCTTGAAACTCTGAAGGGGTTTTGCAAGCCATGAGCTAACCAGCTCAGCAAGTAACAAAGGGAAAACCCTAACTTAACTAAATTGCATGAATCGACAAAGGAGGGGAGTATACTTGTTTTTATTAATTTCAGTGGATACACTTTTATTTGCAAACATTTTTGGAAATCCAAAAACATACGACTGCTCCTTAGGATTAAGGGGGGTTTCTAACAAAGTTGATTAACCAACTAATCCATTTAAAACACTTGTGAACGCTTCTTATGCCTCGCTGCTGGAATCACCCAATAGACAACTCCATTAACCGGGAGCACGGTGTATTCGAATACCTTATTGTTGACTTTTCAGAGTTGCTCAACTTTACCCACAAGCATTCTTAACCCTCATGACTGAGTTAAGGAACCAGGTCGTTTCACTGCTCAATCCTTGGTATACACTCTACCCGATAGGTTAGGGGCTCGCACAATCTCGGGTATTTGTTGGCCAGCACGAAACGCCAGGCCCGAGTTGTGGAGACCTATCGTTGTCTAGTCTGGATCTACCAATCCACACCAACTCCCAATGTAGGGTTTCACTCGAGTTGAGCAGCTACTAAACCAGGGTTGATAAGTCAACACCCGTGATTGAGCAGCCAATATGTCATTTGCTCGGTGTAAGGGTCTAGTCCTTACATTTTCACTTGGTGACTCACTTTCAACTCAGGGTAAAGTGGTGGGCGAAGATCGTCTCGCGGTGTCCCACAACTCCTTTAACCTAATTCCCAACTTTCCAAATTTACCGGCCCACGGTCACAACCTTAGTAGTATTTATACCATATTTAGAGCAATTTCTAGGGTTGACAAAGGCATAGCTACAAGTTAACATGGCATTTGTCGGTGGTACGTATTATCTAATTATCATGTCATTCTCAACATTTTGTTTCAAGCAATTAACATTTCACAATTAACAATAATGCAAATACCATAATTACATAATTAAACGGCATGGGATTCAATATGTTCAAGGGTTTGCGACTTGCCTTGAAATTCAACAAGCTCGACAACCTCGTAAGTCGTGCTTCCTTCAACTTGCCCTTGAACCGACGCCTCCAAAAACTCCGAAGCTAGCGCAAACACACAAAAATAACATAAGTTCGGCTTGAGCCTAATCAAGCGAGGAAAATAAATCTACGAAAAAGGGATAAAATGCAATAAAATTCAAATGGGAATTTTTGAATTTTTCTGGGATGAATTTGGTGGATTGAAGCCAAAATGGGTTCAGGGTATCAAAACGAGTAAGATGGTGAAATTTGAGAATTTTTGGGATTTTCTAGGATTTTATTTGATTTTCTGGATTTTTGGAAAATAGAAAACCCTGAAAAATCCTATGAACAGAGTGTCGGCCAGCCCAAAGCCACGAGTGTGGCACGGCAAGAAATTAGCCAGCCTTGGCGGCGGCGCGCACGCCACGCAGGCGCGGCGGCGGCGAGCAGCGAACGGCCTCGACCCATGCGCGCGCGCGCCACCCGAGACGGATGGCGACGCATGGCTCAAATGAACGGCGAAGATGCTGAGACTACAGGTGGTTTGGATTAGCCGGGTTAAGTAAGATCAGACGGCTATGGAGAGAAGCCATCCGAAGGCGGAGGTTAGACTGCAACGAATACGTGGGACGGCTGAGATGCGTCCACATAGTCGTCGTCTACCTCCCGCTCGTCGTTCTCGCCGAAAGGCAGAGAACGACAGCGCGAGCGGGACGGCATCGACGGCGCCTTCCGGTGGGAACCGAGGGTGGCACGAGGTGCCTTGGGAGGTGGGAAATCCATTTTGGGGCTTTGGGGTCCACCATCATGTTCAGGGAGCAGAGGGGAGCAATTAAGTGAATGCAATCGGACTTTAAGGGAGAAACGAAAGAATGAGGCTCGGAAGATCACCGGAGATGAGGGAGCTGGCCGGCGGCAATGCAGGTGCTTATACTCCAATCGGTTGCACTGGGAGTGTCTTGGGAGCATGGGGAAGCTTCTGGCGGGGCTGGCTCGGCTTAAGAAGGCGAGGAGAGAGTTGGCGACGGGGGCATGTCGAGTTGATGGGGAGAGTAATGGTGTGGTGTGGGTGGTGCTACGGCTCAGAGACGGCTGGGAAGTGTAGGGGTGGGTGGGGACCGAGCGATGGGCGGTGTCACAGCGAGTTAAAGCGCGGGAGGGAGTGCGGGAGTAGGTGAATAGCAGGGATGGGTGCTGGCGCGTCGTGCGGAGGAGGGGGAAGGAGGGGATGACGGGTAGGCCCTAGGTGGCAAGGGAGAAGACCGGGTAGGGCGCGGTCGGGGACGGCCGGCGGCGGCGAGCCGGTGAGGCAAACGGCGAGGAGGGGCTGCGCGCGCAGCGCGGGTGCAGGCAGAGGGGGAAGGCGGAAAGGGAGAGGGCACCAAGGAGAAGGGAAGGCGGAAAGGCCGATCAAGAAAAGCGTAATCTGCTTGGGAATTTCCAAAAAGGGAAAGGGTTAAAAAATCTCTCAAAAATTCAGAAATATTCAAAAAAAGCTTTGAAATTTTCTTGGGCATTTCACTAGGTCGGCACGGAGGAAGAAGATGGCAATCTCAAGTTCTGCGGCTCCAATTGCGATTGCAAATGCGGGGAATGTATCAACGAGACACAAGGCGCATTTTAACGTGAATGTTAGGTGGAGTGAACTCACCGATGGTGATGTCGCTTAGAGCAGGCTCTCCGATGTCAAGAACGACGCGCTCGTTCCCAGCGAATCAAGGAGCGGGAAGTTTGGTGATTGCGTAAAATTGAATGAGGGACGAGATGAGAAGGAAATGGCATCTTGCAGGGAGAAGAGGAGCGTCTCACTTGGCGGCGGTGAGAAATCACACTCGTGCGCATCTCCGCTGCGCGGTCAAACTGAAGGGGACAAGGGCAGCCTCTGGGCGCGGCGGCAGACGGAGTGGGACGGTGCAATGGCCAACGGGCTTGCAGGGGCGCTAATATGGTCTGAGCGGCAAGATACGGGCGAGTTAGAGGCGGCGATGCACGCGCAGTGCGTACGGCGAGATGTTGAGGTGGCACAGAGGCAAAGAAGAGCAATGCGGGGCCATTGGTAGCATCCGCAAGCTGGGCGAGTAGCAGAGCATGCGGGCGTGCGGGGCGAGCACGCGGCCACGGTGGCGCTCGGGCGCGCCGAGAGGTAGAAGAAGGGTCCTGACGTGCAGGCCCGGTGCGTCAGTGAGAGGGAGGGGAGAGAGGGGGCCGTGGGGCGCGGCCGCAGCGTGGGCCAGCAGGCATGCTTGAAGGAATGGGTCGAGCCGGATTTGACCCAAGAGGGAAAGGAGATGTGAAATAAATATCTGAATTTCTTTATTTCTGCCAAGATGTTTGTGGATTTTAAATATAGCAAATGGTCTCCAAAATTTATGAAAGTTTTTGTGGAAACTCTAGATACAGTGCTGATTCTAGTATAATTTTTCTAGGATTTTGTCTGTTCTAAATTTTCACAAAAATTCGGTTAAAGCCATAGTTTTATTGCAAAACCGTTATTTGTTTAAGGAAAATTATAAATCTTGCTCAAAATAATCAAAACAATTATTTTTAGTACAGTAAACCCGAGTTTAATTTTTTTTGGGATGTTACACTTTTACAAGAAGCACCAGAAATGTATTTTTTCCTTTTTTATTTTTCACTAAAACATATATATCAGCAACATTGTTTTGCTGTATTTGGTGCACATTTGTTTTGCTATGGTGTTTAGTCTGCATCTCGGCACAAGCACAAGGGTCACTCTCTTGTTGTGTCCCTCGATCGATGGATTCCCCTCGCCACACCATTCCTAATGGCTAATAATACACCTCACTTGTTTCCAAGAAGGTGCTATATCCGAGGGCCTGCTCGTATGGATTTAGGTTTCTGACTTTCAGTTTATTTTTTTTACTATTTTTAAATTTTATTTTTCTTTTCTAATTTTTAGCTTATTTTGAGTTTTGTTTACCAGTTATTTTTTTCTCGTATTCGTTTGCATTAAACGTGATAGACTAACCCATTTTTTCTATTTTTAAATATTTTTAAGTTTAATTATGCCAAATAAGTCACTATTAGCTATAGTGTAATTTCAGTCGGTTACAGTAAAAATTCAGCCCAACTGAGATATGGATACATGTAGATATGTCATTGGGAGGAGCGCTTTTATGCAAAACTCATTTACATACAAGCTAAAAATTACAATTAATTGGAGTTATTTTATCTAAAGTTCAACCTTTCTCTCTCCTCGTAGATACAAGTTAAAATACAATCGGGATTGCTCTGAAATTATTTTGGTGTATTTGATGCCACGTGCCCGATATATCTTTTTTTAGACTTTTTTTTGCACGATTGCCCCTTCCCAACCGCGGATCAACACGCCGGCGACACGTGTTATTTCCACGGTCGAAATTTGGACACATATGGCCCCCTAGAGCCACAAAATTCCAAAAATAGACCCCAAAGGAAAATAATTCCGGAATTGGCCCCCTCCCCACCGCGCGTTCGCCAGCGCCCGCCACGTCGCTCGGTCATGCGGTGTGGTACCGCGACGACGCGATGTGGCGCTGCGGTGCGGTGTGGTACCGCGACGACCCCTCGCCATCGCAAGCGTCGCGCTCCGACAAAGACGATCGCTCCCGACCGCACGTCTTGAATTTTCAGCGCGTGACCCGCCGCTCCGACCGCGTGAATGATTCCCAGACCGCACGTCTCGGTCTCCAGTCAAATCGGCCCGCCGAAAGCAGCCTCTCCCTGGCTTTTTTCATGCCCAGCAGCACACGCGCCAGCAGCTCGCTCCGATGGCCCCTCACTCACGGATGAATGCATAGATAAGAGTTCAATTCCATGCGCGTATGCAATTCAGGAAGCTCATTTGCAGTTTTGAGTGAAGACGGAGCGAGAGCGAGGGAGGCAGTGAAGGAAAGTGAGGAGCGAAAGCAGGAAGATTTGAGTTGTTTTCGTTTGGAATCAGCGGATTTGGCAAGTAGAAAAGTTGTAGATCGTCTCGTGAGCTTCAAGAAGAGGTAAGTTTTGTGCCTGTGCAACTATAATTTTATGCATGTCATTAGGCTATAATTAAGCAAACCATGTTGTGTTACTGTTATTTTATGTCAATCTTTGATACGGTATGTATGTATAGCAAATCTTCCTTTAGGTGGAAAATATGAACTTGTAGTGTGTAGACGTTGAGAAAATACATATATATGTCAGAGCATTTGTAGGTGATAACAATAGTAGGAGGATTAGAAACATATTGTTAGTACGCTTAGGGAAGAACTACATGCAGTGCGGTAGATGGTAAAAATAAATTAGAAATAAATTTGGTACATTACAATTAAAATATAATAATAGTAATACAAAGTTATAGTACAATTACGTAAAGACTATATTAAGTAAAAGTTAGAAAAGATTGTAGTGTAAATAATGTTCTACTTTTATGTTGAAGTTATGTATTGTAATGTAGTTAGTTATTGGTGAACATATGTGCTTACATGTGTAGGTGTTGAAAAAGAAAATATTTATGTTGGAGCATTTGTAGGTCGTATGCAACCGTGATGCTGCGATATATGGCAGGCCAATGGTGTATGTCGAGTTCGTGGAGAGGGCAGAATCATCCGCCATGCTTGTTTCTGATGCCGCTGGTGGAGATGTAGTGCCTGGGTTCATTTCCAGCGGTCATGAAGAGGCTTCTGCGGGAGAACATGTGGGTGAGGAAGTGGGTGATGAAGACATCAGGAGGCGTGCTCAGAATTTCCAGCCCAACGAAGGTGTGGACGAGAGGTGGTGGGCCGCCCGTATTGACTGTCATGAGTACCTTGGGGACCAGGTGGAAGAAGCGGGCAGCGAGGAGGAGGATGTGGAAACAGGCAGTTCTGGAGAGGACGACGAGGATGGCGAAGCTGCAACTGGAGGGGTGGTAGGCGGTGTGGTCACCACCGACGGTGCGTATGTTTCGTCCAGACTGGACGAAAACGCAGCAGCAAGCCTAGTTCTGCCACAGGCAGAGGAGGGAGAATGGGGGTTCATCGAGGCTGGACTCTTTTTGGGGCAGTGCTTCCGTAATAAGAGTGTTGTCCAGCAGGCTATTGCTAGATGTGCCGTCGACATCAGCCGGACGTATCGGGTGCATAAGTCAAACCCCGACACGTACATTGTGAAGTGTGTTGACGAGTCCTATCTTGGAAAAGTTCGTGCACAGCGGTACAAGGGCGTTGGCACGGAGTTCCGGATAACGGTGATGCAAGATCACACTTGCGAGCTTGCGGGGCCAATACATAGGCACCGCAACATGACATCATCGTATGTTGCGGAGCTGGTCAGCCACCTCATTATGGCAGATGTGTCCTTTTCCCCGAAGGTTCTAATGGCAGATGTAGCGAACATGGTGGGCTTTGAAGTGAGCTACAAGAAGGTATGGCGGGCGAAACGGAGGGTGCTGCACCGTATGTTTGGGGCGTACGAGGAGGCGTACGACCTGGTCCCAAGAATGCTGCAGCAAATTGCACTAGCAAACCCAAGCAGGAGAGGGTTCATCCTACGGAGGGCCCAAATTGTTTCATTCTTGACAGAGTGTTTTGGGCCTTCCATCAGGCGATACAAGGGTTTAGGTGGTGCCGTCTAATGCTAACCATAGATGGGACGTTCCTATCCAGCAAGTACAAGGGAACTATCCTCACCGCAGTTGCAGCTGATGCAAATGACCAATTACTCCCAGTGGCATTTGCAATTGTGGAGAATGAGAATACAGATAGCTGGCTTTGGTTCCTTGCCAATTTGAAGCAGGCCGTGTCATCTCCGACCGCAATGCAGGATTGCTATCTGCGTTGTGGACGATGCAGAATGGAACGGAGCCCCCCTTCCAGTGGAATGATGTGAAGAACCGGTGGTGCATGAGGCATATTGCAGCGAACTTCCACAGAAGGTTATGTAGCAAGGAACTAATGAAGATGTTCAAGAAGCTATGTATGCAGAACCAGATGCGGAAGTTCCAGACCTTGTGGACGCAGCTCGATCAGGAGGCTACCAAGCATGTGCCTACAGAAGCAGGGGTCGTGGAGGGGGCTCCACAACTGTTGGGGCATTCACACAATGGATTGAGTGCAATGCATCTAACAAGGAGATGTGGTCTTTGTTGCACGACACCGATGGGGCAAGGTATGGGATCATGATAACCAACATGTCTGAAGTTTATAATGGTGTCTTGAAGGGCGTTAGATCCCTACCGATCACAGCAATTGTGGGCGAGACTTGGAACCGTACTGTTGGGTACTTTGTGAATAGAGCCATGATGGCGTAGAAGCACCTGGACAAAAACAAGCAATACTCTGAGGTCATGCAGGCCTACATGGACAGGAAGATGATGAAGGGTCGTTCCCACATTGCTCAGCCCATTGATGGCCTAAGGAGGAAGTTCGAGGTCCGCCTCAGGCAGAAGTACGTCATGGGTCACATTAGAGGGGAGCGCAAGCAGGTTTGCACCTGCAACAAGCCGCAGCTGCTGCATAAGCCATGCTCGCATGTGTACGCGGCCTGCGCGGTATGGCAGCAGTCCTCGACACTGTACATCTCAAATTACTACGACATGCAGCACTTGTATGCAACCTGGAGTGCAGAGTTCCATTCATACGGGGTAGACATGCACTACAGAGAATTATGGCCAGGGGAGGATTGTAAAGCCCAGCCGGCCTGCTAGAGGATTGTAAAGCCTAAAACGGGATATATATAATGACTTTAATACCCCTACGAAGGGTGTATACATGTAAAGGCCCAATTGTAAAAATACTCTTCATGTGAATATATATATATATATGGCTGCCCTGAACATGTGGAGGAGGCTATGCATTGTTCACTCGTCATCTCCACTACCATTAGAGATGGCAACGGGTACCCGAAACCCGAGTACCCGATGGGTTTTACCCGATAAGGAGGCGGGTATGGAAAGATATCTTCACCCGCGGGTATGCTAATGGGCAAAAATCTCTACCCATCGGGTATGCGGGTGCGGGTGCGGGTGTATACTACCTGTACCGCATACCATGGTAAAATATACCCACGGGTGTATATTAGATATAGTAACAGTACATATACCGTGGCCCGTATATATATTTCAAACGAAGCGATGGAAATACCCGCACCAGTATATACCATGCCCCGTATATACCCTTATCAATTCGGTATGGGTTACCCGTCGGGTATAAATACCGCGCGGTGCGCGGTATGGGTAGTTTCTATACCCGCAAAGCGGTACGGTATTGTAGCGGAGTGCGGAGTGCGGGTATCGGCACGGGTATGGTTTGGCTATACCCGACGGGTATTTACCCGTTGCCATCTCTAACTACCATACTCTTGTTTCACTGTTTGGTCAGTAGCCATAACAGTGTGGGAGTGGGATTTGTCAGTAATGATGCATTTCTTAGTATCTTATATAGAATAAAAATTGTATAGTAAGGAGAATATGACAATCTGAAACCACATTACGCCTGTGATAAAACTACAAAAGTAGGGGTGGCTCAACCCTCCGTGATTGGGCCTTGCAACTGACCAAATATATAATAGACCTAATAGTATAAAGGAATGTACCATGTACCCCTACCTGATGTAATTATTAAGGGTAGGATGGGAATTTTTCATCTTACCCCATTCATGTATATAAACCCCCAAGATGGCGTGAGGGAGGAGGAACACTCATTTCCCACATATGGTCTCTCTATTGGCTCTCCTCTTCTAGTTCCCCTTTCTACTGTTTGGTCTGTAACCATAACAGTTGGCGCCATCCATAGGGACCGCGTAAGAAGCCGCGTAAGGAAGGAAGTTGGAGATGATCACTTAGCGATAGCTATCGAAGCAAGTGTACAGATAAGTTGTTGAAGTCTTTCGAATCATATGTATGATTAGAGTGCTAGAGCATGCACACATCCGTTTAGCCTCTGTATAGCATGCATACATGGCATGAGAAATAGGACAGGCACAAATGGAGATGTTGAGTTGCTTGATTGCAATCTACTATGGATGAATCTAGAGCTCGCTCTCTTTCTCGGCGGCGGTGCTGGCTTCAGCCTTCAGCCTCGTCAGCTCTGCGCTCATTGGCTAGATCCATTGCCCCTGGCCTACCAATGTCTCGGCTATGCTTGTCGTGGCCTCCGTGTGCTTTAGGGAAGCCTTGGCGTCGAGTCCACGACAAATGCTATAATCGACGAAGATGCCATGTCTGCTCACTCAATGTGATAGCAAATGATGGTAGCGTGTACATATGCATGTACACCTGATGCATGTACGTATCCATGTACACCAGTGTTCGAAGCCGTCTCTGTGTCGAGCACCGCCTCTGTGCAGCCTCTGCGATGATACTTGATGGATGGTGCATGCCTTCACCGGACTTCGCACCACATCTGATGGACTCCGCATACCTTCACTAGACTTCGTGCCACATCTACCAGACTCCGTACACCTTTGCCAGACTTCGCACCGTGTTTGACAAACTTCGCACGCCTTCGTCGTATTTCATGCCGCATTTGACGGACTCCGCACGCCTTCGCCGGACTTCGCGCCACATCTAACGAACTTTGCATGCCTTCATTGGACTTCGCGTTGGGTCTAATGGACTGTGCATGCCTATGTTGGACTTTGCGTCGCATCTGACAGATTACACACGCCTTCACCGACATCAGGCCACGTCTGACGGACGCCACACATGTTCACTGAACTTCGACCACGTCTGACGGACGTCGTACACCTTTGTCGAACTTCACGTTGTGTCTGACGGATGCCGCACACCTGCGTCGGACTTCGTGCCTTGTCTGACGGACACCACACGCCTTCATTGGACTTCACGCCGTGTCTGATGGACTCTGCACACCTTCGCCGGACTTCATGCCATGTCTGATGGACTTCGCACACCTTCGTCGGCCTTCTCGTCGACATTTTGTCTGACTACCCTATGGTTGTGACTATGTCCAACCACATAGTTTTAATGCAAAACCAATATTTGTTTTAAGAAAACTTATAAATCTTATTCAAAATAATTCAAACAATTATTTTTAGTACAGTAAACCCGAGTTTAATTTTTTTTGGGATGTTACACTTTTACAAGAAGCACCAGAAATGTATTTTGTTTTTTCCTTTTTTATTTTTCGCTAAAACATATATATCAGCAACATTGTTTTGCTGTATTTGGTGCACATTTTTTTTGCTATGGCATTTGGTCTGCATCTCGGCACAAGCACAAGAGTCACTCTCTTGTTGTTGTTGTGTCCCTGGATCGATGGATTCCCCTCGCCACACCATTCCCAATAATACACCTCACTTGTTTCCAAGAAGGTGCTATATTCGAGGGCCTGCTCATTTGGATTTGGGTTTCTAACTTTTAGTTTATTTTTTACTTTTTCTAAATTTCGTTTTTTTCTAATTTTTAGCTTATTTTGAGCTTTTTCTTACCAATTCTTTTTTCTGTATTCGTTTGCATTATACGTGATGGGCCAACCCTTTTTTCTATTTTTAAATATTTTTAAGTTTAATTATACAAAATAAGTCACCATCAGCTATAGTGTAATTTCAGCCAGTTACAGTATAAATTCAGTCCAACTGAGCTTGTATCTCATGCAAGATACAAGCATGTTAAGCAAATCAAGACATGGATACAGGTAGATATGTCATTGGGAGGAGCGCTTTTATGCAAAACTCATTTACATACAAGCTAAAAATTACAATTAATTGGAGTTATTTTATAAAAAGTTCAACCCTTCTCTCTCCTCGTAGATACAAGTTAAAATACAATTGGGATTGCTCTGAAATTATTTTGGTGTATTTGATGCCACGTGCCCGATATATCTTTTTTAAGACTTTTTTTTTTCTTTTGAATACTCAACCAGATATATGTTTAAGTTGGTTCTTCTTTGTATTCACATTAGAATGCACCAAATTACTAAACCTGAGGTGCGAATGTTTTCAGAGTAGTATTGGCAGCATATGGTTTTACTAAAGTGAAAAAAACATAGAGATTTTGCTGGCAGTTCAGAAGACAATTTTATGACAACCACTGGAAGATTTTACACAGAAGTTTCCTGGAGCAGATTGATAGTGAAATCATCTGGCGAACACTTGGTGCTAGTTGTCCATCACTAGTTTTCGCTAGCTCCGGTGTTAACTTTTCACCACTTTACTAGGTGTCCACCACTAGTTTTCTGCAGCTCCGGTGTAACTTTTCATCAGTGGCGGATCTAGAATTTTACCGAAGGATATGCTGTACCAAAATTTTATATGTAATTCGGTAAATAATTGTAAAATTTGCACCGTAATTCGATATACAGACATTAAATAATATGATAAATCTTAAATTTAAGGATTAAGTTGCTCCTCCACTTTTTTTTGGAGAAAAGTTGCTATTATGCCCAAGACCGAAGGATCCATGAGGTGGATGCACATTAGATATTTACCCATAAAATGTGTAGCTGGATGTTTGCTTATGGTGTAGGAATGGCATATCACAGGGTGACACGTTCATTCATAATCACTCTCGTCTCATAATGCAAAGTTGAATCAATACAACTCTAGCAAATACTCCACTAAACACATCTGCAGTACCAACCCACTGTGGCTTGGCTTCCTTGTCTTGTAAAATCAGCTATCAACTACTGCTTACATATAGATGTCACTACTACAGAAAGCCTCATAGTAGACGCCTCATCACAGACGGTTTTGTGAAACCGTCTCTGATTAACACTATTACAGACGGTTGTAATTTGGAGGCCGTCTGTGGTATTTGTGTCGGGAAAAAGGATTATCACAGACGGTCGGTCTATATTAAGAACCGTCTGTGATAATCCCAGATTATCACAGACGGTTTTTAATAAAAAACCGTCTGTGATA
The DNA here is from genome assembly GCA_036346575.1 of Dendrocalamus sinicus. Classification (NCBI taxonomy): domain Eukaryota; kingdom Viridiplantae; phylum Streptophyta; class Magnoliopsida; order Poales; family Poaceae; genus Dendrocalamus; species Dendrocalamus sinicus. The sequence continues at coordinate 6,992,143 of CM070671.1, read as the reverse complement.
AGCCGGTTATCACAGACGGTTTTTAATTAAAAACCGTTTGTGATAATGGCTCTAAGGCATTTATTGCGCTGCTCAGACCGCATCTGTCTTCATTTCGATCCAGATCTAAGCCACTGCTGCGCACTTTTTCACTCAGGAGGAAGCTAGGTGATTTCAGGCCAGTTAATTTGGTGGGAAGAGGCAGAGATTGAGCTTTGAAGATTCGATCGTCTGGTTGCTCTAGATATGGTTAGTAGTGAAATTTATTTTTCTTTAATTGAATTACAATTTAGGTCTAAGTAATCCATGAGTGTTATTGAAGATGGTTAATTTGCAAAATTGTTGGTTATATAATAGCTATTTATGCTTATAATATGAATTGAGCTAGCAAATTAAGTCTCAATATAATAAATGTGGCAGTATATATGTAGTAATTATAATTAGTTAATGTAGATTTTAATACTAAGTTGTTATATATGTACATAATGTAGGACCAAGTTGGATGTATGCCGTGAGCCGTGAGTGAAGAGTACATTAATGGCGTTTCGCTTTATAAGAGCCGCGAGGAGGATATGTTGAATAAGGGGTGGAATATATGTGTTGTCCATGCACCGATCAAGCGAATTTGAAGATGTTTAAGAACCGAGGCAAATTGAAGCGCACTTGATTCGGAGGGGTTTCAAAAAGGATTATACGTGTTGGACCAGTCATGGCGAAGTGAATGATCATATGCCGCCGGATGACATCGCCGGTGAAGTGAATGATATGCCCCCGGATGACATCGCTGGTGAAGTGAATGACATGCCACCGGCTGATGTCGATTGTGGCTCGGATTCAGATAGGTTGCACGATGATAATCTGGATCAGATGCTTCGCGATGTAGAAGAGAACTATGATGAGAGAGAGTATGTTAAATTCCGTGGCTTGATGGAGGACTTAGAGAAACCTTTGTACACGGGCTGCAAGTACACGAGGTTGTCGGCCGTGCTTGAACTGTTGAAATTGAAGGCAAGCAACGGTTGGTCCGACAAGAGTTTCACGGCGCTGCTAGGTCTTTTAGCGGACATACTTCCGGAGGGAAATGAGTTGCCTAAAACCATGTATAAAGCCAAGAAGGTTCTTTGTCCGTTGGGAATGGAAGTAGAAAGAATACATGCATGCCCGAACGACTGTATCCTCTACCGTAAAGAGTATGCAAACATGCATGTATGTCCGGTGTGCAACGCATCCCGATGCAAACGTAACAATCAATCGGATGATGGCGAGGAACAGAGGCGAAGAAAGGACCTCCTGCTAAGGTGGCATGGTATTTTCCTATAATTCCCGCTTGAAAAGGTTTTTGCAAATCCAAAGGAGGCAAAATCGCTGCGTTGGCACTCGGAGGAGTGCAAGAAGGATGGAATGATAAGACACCTTGCTGATTCCGCACAGGTGGAGAAACATCGATAGGAGGTTTGCGAGTTCGTGCGTAACCAAGGAATATAAGGTTTGGGTGAGTATGATGGAATGAATCCTTTCGATAGCATGAGCACCACATAGCACATGGCCCGTGACTCTCTGCATCTATAACCTTCCTCCTTGGTTGTGTATGAAGCGAAAGTACATTTTGTCGTCGATACTTATCCAAGGGCCAAAACAACTCGAGAATGATATCGATGTGTTCCTAGTACCGTTGGTGGAAGATCTAAAAGTCTTGTGGAACGAAGGGTGCAGGTATGGGATGCATACAAACGAGAACTTCACTCTGCGCTCCTTATTGTTTTGCACCATAAATGATTATCCCGCCCTTGGTAACCTATCGGGCCATAGTACAAAAGGCGCCAAAGCTTGTACTCACTGCTTAGATTGTACCGAGAGTGTGTGGTGAGACACTCACGCAAAACCGTCTACATGCGTCACCGCGGTTCCTTCTGAGGGCTCACCCATACCGCAAGATGAAGAAACAATTTGACGGAGAGAAGGAAGATGGTTCAACTCCAAGGCATTTAAGGGGACACGAGGTTTATGATATGGTTAAGGATTTAGATGTTGTCCTCGAAAGGGACGTAAATTGAGGGCTCATGAGAAGAACACCGGAAGAAGAGATCAATATTTTGGGACTTACCTTATTGTGAGTACCTAGATGTTCGGCCTCGCATCGACGCCATGCACGTAGAAAAGAATGTGTGCGACACTTGATTGGTCTCATCAACATCCGTGATAAAACAAAGGACGGTGTCAACGCACGGCTTGACTTGGTGACATGGACATCGGGCCCGAGTTAGCACCGACAAGCACCGATAATGGACGAACGTACCTTCCCCTGCGTGTTACACTCTGTCCAAGGCTGAAAAAACGAATCGTGCGGTGCTTGCATGGTGTCAAAGTTCATCCGGTTACTCCGACAACGTGAGGAAACTTGTTTCGATGCAAGATTTGAAGTTAAATGGCATGAAGTCTCATGATTGTCATGTGCTGATGACACAGATGCTCCCTATTGCAATTAGAAATATTTTGCCGATCAAAGTCCGAGAGACAATCATGAGGCTATGTTATTTCTTTAACACAATTGCTCAGAAGGTCATCGATCCCGAAGGACTAGATGCTCTGCAGGACGAGGTGGTGATGACTCTATGTCACCTTAAAATGTATTTACCTTCTTCGTTTTTCGATATCATGGTCCATCTCATTGTTCACGTTGTGTGGGAGATAAAAATGTGCGGGCCCGTATTCCTACATAGCATGTACCCATTTGAGAGGATCATGGGAATTCTCAAGTCCTACGTACGGAATCGTTCTCGGCCGGAGGGCAACATCGTCGAAGGTTATGCAAGCGAAGAGGTCATTGAGTTTTGTGTCGATTATATGGCTCGATTCAACCGATAGGTGTCCTCAATCTCGCCATGAGGGGAGGTGAAGGGTCTCGAACTATCGGAAGGAAAGCAATCACTCGATATGGACACGTATACTCAAGCCCATTTCACGGTGTTGCAACACATGACCTGAAGTGGCGCTTATGTGGACCAAAGACAAGGATGTGCTTCGCAACAATCCGAGCGCCGGATGTTTGGATCATGAGGCAACACAACCGTCGGTTCAACCAATGGTTGAAGGAGCAAATCGCTAGGAGCTCGCGAGTGAGACGACATGGTTGGCAAAAGGGCCGACATTTACGCTGTGACATGGCAAGGATATGACATAAATGGGTACACATTCTATACAGCCTCGGGATGTCAAGAGCACTAACCGTAACAACGGTGTCCGCATAAATGCATTCAAGATCGATGGGTTGAGAAACTCGTACTATGGCTTCATAGAAGAGATTTGGGAGCTCGACTATGTGGTTTTCAAGATCCCCTTTTTCGCCGCCGTTGGGTGCATCTCCCACAGTGAAGGTTGACAAGCACGGTGTCACGATCGTGGACCTCCAACGTGTCGGGTACAAAGACGAACCATTCGTACTCGCCAATCAAGTTGTTCAAGTTTTCTATGTAATCGACCGGCAAATAAGAAACGCCATGTAGTTCTTCATGGAAAAAGGAGAATTGTCGGAGTGGAGAATGTAGTGGACGAGGAGGAATACAATCAATTTGACGAGTTACCTCCTTTTGGAAATGGCATAAGGGTCGACGATGAACAACGTGATTTAAACTAGTTACGTGCGCATTGATCATGATGAAGGGCTAATTTTTAAAGGAAATAAGTAAGTACAATAAGAGTGTATATGTGAAAATGTGTGACAATTTTGAGATGTATATGTGAAAATGTGTGACAATTTTGAGATGTATATGTGAAAATATGTGATGTAGTCAATTTTGAGATGTATATGTGAAAATATGTGACAAAATGTATATGTGAAAATGTATATGAGTATTGGCATTTATGTATATGTGATGTATATGTGTGATGTACATGTGATGGTTGATATGAATGCACTGGTTGGTGTTGTATATGAATGCAATTGTTTGGTGGTGGATATGAATGCATTGTGGTTATTGGTGTTGTCTTAATAACTACAGATGCAAAGGCTTATCACGACGCACGTTCGAACTTAGAATCGTCGTGATAAACTCCATATATACCCTCCGCTAGGGTTTTCCTGTCGTGCGCGCAGCTTATTCGATCCGATCTAATTAAATCCTGAGCCCGTCGTCGCCTCCGCCTCCCGAACCTCGCGGCCGCCTCCCGAGCCCCTCGCGGCCGCCTGCCGAGGCCGCTGCCGCCGCCTCCCGAGCCTCGCCGGCCGCCTCCGTCGAGCCCGTCATCGCCTCCGCCTCGCGAACCCTCGTCGGCCGCCTCCCGAGCCCCTCGCCGGCCGCCTCCATCGAGCCTGTCGCCGACCGCCTCCCCAGAGCCCGTCGCCGGCCGCCTCCCCCGAGCCCCTCGTCGAGCGCCTCGCCGGCCACCTCCCCTCGAGCTTAATTAGTTTGCTATTTGGTACATATTACATTGGTACATTGTTTACTACAGTAGCTTAATTAGTTTGCTATTTGGTACATTGTTTACTGCAGTAGCTTAATTAGTTTGCTATTTGGTACATTGTTTACTGCAGTAGCTTAATTAGTTTGATATTTGGTACATTGTTTACTACAGTAGCTTAATTAGTTTGCTATTTGGTACATTGTTTACTGCAGTAGCTTAATTAGTTTGCTATTTGGTACATTGTTTACTGCAGTAGCTTAATTAGTTTGCTATTTGGTACATACTACATTGGTACATTGTTTACTGCAGTAGCTTAATTAGTTTGCTATTTGGTACATATTACATTGGTACATTGTTTACTGCTGTAGCTTAATTAGTTTGCTATTTGGTACATACTACATTGGTACATTGTTTAATACAGTTGCTTAGTTTACATTAGTACATATTACATTGCTTTTTGTGTTAGTATATAGTATTATAGTATATAATATAGGCATATAACCCCTCTCTCTGTCCACATCAACCCCTCCCTTCTCCCCCTACCCTCTACTCCTCTCCTCTCTTCCTAACATTGAGCATCATGTTTCACTTTTTTTGCTTCCTCATCTTATCATGTTTCAATTTTCTTGCTTCCTCATTTAGTAGCGGAACGGCCAAGATTAATCTTGTGCAACCCTACAATTTGAGAGCACAAATTAACCAATCAAGGACCACTCTAGTGTATATGCCACATAGACCTTCAAGGGGCATGAAGCAAGTGACACACTCTAGTGTATCCGGTTCAATGAACCTGATATACTAGTTTGTGTCATTTGCTTCATAGAACTTTGTTTAGAGACCTTGTAGTAATAGTATATGCCGACTACTGCCGAGATGTGATGTTGTAACATCCTGATTTTCAGAGCCTTTTTGAAGCTTTTAAAATAAAATTCACCATTTGGATTTTTCTGAAATCAATTAAAGCTTAATCAGAATTTTTATAAATTAAAAAGATTTAATATGATTAAATTAAAAATTAAAATTTACCAAAAATATTTTATTTGTGTTCCTTGTGTCACAAGAAATTTTTGTGTATTTTCTAGGATTTTTCAGAGTTTGTTTGAGCTCAATTTGAAATTTTAAAAAAAAAGTAGAGGAGAGAGAATGAACAGTACCACGCGGTACTTTTCATCTCCAACCTCTAGATCGCTCGATCATCTCTCTGTGTATGTTTTCTTCCGTTTTTCTCTCTCTTCATAACTTTCAAATCAGACCTTATCTCAATGTCTTTCCAAAAGGAAAGTTGTGCCAAATCACGCAAGGAATCCATCCCAACTGGCCTCTTTCCGTTTCGTTCATCCGTTTGTATTTTATCTCCAATTTTCTGAAACGGACTCTAAACCGAAATTCACGAATTGGAGTCGGTTTCTACCTCTACCAAGCCTATAAATAGGATTCCTTGACTCCCCTAAACCCATCCCAAGCCGTGCCAAGTCCCCCCAAAGCCCAGGATGCCGTCGGCACCGAAGCCCTCCGGTCCCGAATTTGCTCGTCGCGTCTCGAGCAATCCGGTGAGTTTTTCCGTGATTCTTTCGTGTCACATTGTGCCTTCATGTCCCATCTACCTTCTAGCCAAGTTAATTTGATTTTGGTGCAGCCAATCTCCCGGAATCGAGTTTTTCCCAATCTAGATCAAGAGCACTTCCCGACGTCGATTCGTCGCCTCCGGTAAGCTTTAGCCCTTGCCGTAATTTTTCTTAGACTTGTCTCGCCGCATTCTACGCCGTGCTCACTTCCTTTTCCCCAAAAAACCTCCACAAATTTTCACCTCCGAACCTCGTCATGGCCGCCAATGGCATCGCGTGTCCCCCATCTATCCGGTGGTGTTTTCCCCAATCCGTTTGCGTCACATCATGCCAAACCATCCCAGGTAGCTACCCTCCAAATGGTTTTAGATTTCGTTCACCGAGCACCAAGATATCAAGTTTTTGCTTTTCCCTTCTCGACGTCGTTCAAACGTCGATTTCGCCGTCTCCAATGAGTTTCTGGCCAAGTCGATAATTTTTCTAGCTTCGCCAAGCCACGTTCTAGCCCGTGCTCACCCTACTTCTCCATGTCCTATGCCCGGATTTTATTCCTCTCTCCTACCCATGTCGTTGTAAGCCGCTCGTGTCGTCGTCGTGCTCCGTTTGGCATGCCGTCGCTTCCTATGTGTGCCTTAGATCCTTAGTAACCCATTTTGCTAGTTAGATTCACCTCCCAAGTCTCCTCTCGCCAGCGCTAGCCCCTTCTCAAAAAAAATTGCTCTCGGGTGAACAGTAACATCTGTGAATTTCCAGCATTTTCTCGCCCCGGCAAACTTTAGATCGCTCGTTCTCCTTCATCCGAACTCCGATCAACCCGATTATTTTTCCTAAATTCATCTAAAATTGAGCTCTATCTTTTGGTTCTGGGTTTGCAGTTTTTGGAGTTTATTTGAATTTTATTTGAATTTATTTTGTTTGTTTGTCGTTTCGCGCGTAGAACCCGACGTCGCCGAAGAGTTTGCCGAACCACAGCAAGAGGGACCAACCAGTGCACAAGAAGGCAAGTCTCCTTTGATCATCTTGAACCTATGATTTTGAAATATTTTAATTATTTTAAATTATGTGCATTGCTATTTACGTAAAGCATTAGTTCAAATCTTAAGGCAATAGCTAATCCAACTTTGTTATATCCTCCATTGTGATTGAATGCCATGTACCTTTGTAACCCTAGAACTTCCTTTGTCTCAGTAATGAGATTACTATAATCATTTGTGAATAATAGACTGGTAGTATAATGCTTAGTCATGCTATCTAATACTTTGGACAATTTTGAAAATGGGAAATTATGATTTATGGAAATACCCTTGTGGTTATAAATTTAGTGGTAATTGGAGTTGCCACTGTTTTTTAAAATAAAATAAAATGTGAAATTTGGTTTAGATTAGGGTGGATGGTTGGTCTGGGTTGGTGCAGTTAGCACGAGATCTTGAAAAGTGTATGTTCCACCTGTAGGATCAAGGATACCGACTAGAGGGGGGGTGAATAGGAGGTTTTTAAACTTTTCTTGTTCACTTGATTAATTCTTCACAATTTAAATGACAATGATGTAAAGCAATTAATCCTATGCAATTCTAGTCAACAATTTAGCTCTAAACAATCAAGTAAGCAAAATGAAGTAAAAACACAAGAGCTAAAGAGACAAGAGACACAACCGACGTTTTACCGTGGTGATCAGAAACTTGCCGGTTTCCCCTAGTCCACGTTGAGGTAAGCCCGGACGAATCGGACCGGCTCCACAAATTGAGCCAAGCACCTCGATCACTAATGTAGCTCTTCCCCACTCCGGGTAGGCGAGCTCCAACCTTCACAATTTGCCGGGTCTTCTCACAATCTCCTTGAGAAGATCACCGAGCCAACTTCCACCGGATCGTCCAAGTGCCGGCAAGCACTAAGAGTAAAAGATCCCGGTGTTCACTTGAATGCAATCCTAGTGCCAAATGGATTTGTAATTTAAATCTAGCACTAAATGCTCCACCACCTCACTTTAGTGTGCAAAGAGAGAATTGAGGTGAAATGAATGCACTTGGGCTTGAGAAATATGCAATGAGTCTCTAACCTCTGCCCTTGAGCAGTGGTGGGGGTATTTATAGCCTCCACCAACCAAAACTAGCCGTTTGACCCAATTTCCAGAAAATTTTTCTGGTCGAGCGGTACTACCGCTCCAAGGGGCCGGTACTACCGCTACCAAATCTTCGCGCCAGTAACGGCTATGTCGACGCCTGCGTGACCGTTGGATTTGGCGGCGGTACTATCGCCGTTGATATTTGCGGTACTACCGCTCCCGAGTTCCGCAAAGTCGGCGCGTACTACCGCTCGACCAAGCTCGAAGGGTCCTGCACTTGGCGCTCGGAAAAATTGATCCGCTCTCTCTCCGGTTCTTCCGGATCCGGAAGTATCGCTTTAGGATGCGGTACTACCGCTGGCCGTAGTACCGGCGTTCAAACGCCGTACTTCCGTTCCGCGAGACTTTGGAATGACCTAAGGGTGCTCTCGAAATATTGATCCGCTCCAAACCGATCTTCCGCTGGCCGATACTACCGCTTTTTGGTTGCGGAACTACCGCTTTCCGGTAGTTCCGACGTTCAAAACTGCGGTACTACCGCTCTTCCAGACAGAGCACAGAATTCTTTTGAAAGCTGAATTTTTATGGATGCAAGATTTAAGTCAAAACCATTTGGCACAGGAGATATGTATTCAAGCTACTTAGCCAAGATCCCCCTTTATGGTACGATCATCTATCCTATAATCCGGTCTTCCGCCATTCACTTAAGACCGGTAAAATCCAAAAGGGTCCTATTCTAAGTATACCTTTGTCTTGAGCCAATTTGATTTTCACGCGTATCCTTTGGCTTGCATCTTGTCGCTCATGTGTGTGGACTAACCCTTCGCAAAACTCATCAAAACACGTTAGTCCCATATTCCATATTTTCTTAATTTCATTAATTACCAAAATCCTTTTTAGGGGCCTAGATGCTTTCACCACCCTAATCAATTAAGGACCGACGCTTGTGTTTGTCCAGACTGAGCATTAACCGTACAACCACAAGTCTATATGGGTACGACCTAGGTGACTAACTTATGATAGTCTAGTTTAGGTGCCACCAGTGGAAAGTGGGTGCCGTGATGGACCGTTATTCACAAGTGAGGGACAGGATTTACTATACTCATATGGCGCAAGAGGGGCTTGGTTGGGCAGTTAGCCTACTGCGGTGAAACCTCAGTGGTGGTATCTAGCTAGATTAGAGTAAGGTAAAGGCTTTGTGATATTTTATCTGGGTCTCATGCCAAAGGAAGCGTGTTGACTTTTAGGATAATTTATCTCTTGTGGGTAAAGTTGTACAACCTCTGCAGAGTGTAAAACTATTCGAATAGCCGTGCCCACGGTCAAGGGCGGGCAAGGAATGCATTCACATGGTAGATTTCTGGTTTTGGTTTTAAAATCAAAAATTTGTATTCCGAGAGTGGATGGAACTCTCGGAAGGGTATCCTGGCGGTTGGAGCCAGAGAGGGTGGATGGAACCCGAAACTTTAAAATTTGTTATCTAGTGTTGGTGGATGGAACCTTCACTATAAAGTTTATGTTAGTTCTGTTAAAACATTTATTTGATTAACTTGATGCCCTTAAAAATAATTATTAGTAATTGAAATTAAAACATTGCTTTGTGCAAAAGAACCATATAGCCCTCCTTTGTTAAGCCTTGCATCTATTGCATCTTTCCCAAGACTTGCGGAGTACATTATGTACTCACATGCTACACTTAAAAATAAATCTCAGAAGATTGTGAAGCTCAAGAAGGTGACTACGACTACTGCTTCGCCTGTGGCTGTGATGGATTCTTCCCGGAGAACTAGGTCGCGCTTCCCCAGTCAATTGCCTGTGGCGTATTGATGGGTCTTCATCGAGTTTATCCTTTGCTTCCGTTTTATTTCATGTGTGCGAGGTCTTGAAACATCAATTGTAATAATGAGACCTTTCGGTCGGTACTCTCAATTATTGTAATAACACGATGCTGGTGATGTATTCGTTTCATTTAATCGTGTGCACTAGCTTTGATCCGGGACTAGTGCAGTAATACACAGAGGGTCCGGGTTCGGAAATCCGGGGTCCCGACAGATGTCCACTCCCACAATCCTTCTTTTTCCTTGTTAAATTCAAGGCAATTTTATTACAAAAGTGATAAAAAGACATTCCCAGATTCTTCGTGAGCAGCCGACATAGTGACTTCTTGGTGGCGACTATCATACTTCTTCCCACTTCTTTTCTTCATCTCGGTCTCGGATCACGACGCCGATGAGCGATGATTCGAATCATCGCTACTAGCGCACGTGATCCGCAGACCGAGATGAAGAAAAGAAGTGGAAGAAGCGATGGATAGTCGCTCATCGAAGAAGTCGACTATGTCGGCCGCCACCAATAACTGGGAATGTCTTTTTTGCACTTTGTAATAAAATTGCCTTGAATTTTGCAGGAAAAGAAGGATTGTCGAGTGAGAATGTTGTAGATGAGGTTCTCGGATAAAGAAATCTTGCGATTGTTGCAAAAGATACATGGAGCATTTGGGTGGAAAGATGAACTGTTTCGTTAGGCGCATGACGAAACAGTTCATCTTTCCACCCAAATGCTCCATGTATCTAGCCAAAAAACAGCAAATGAAGCAAGTGATCTACTCTAGTGTTCCCGTTCAATGAACCGGATACACTAGTTTAGGGACTTTGCTATTTGGTTTATAGTATTAGCAACTAAAGTAGGTGCTAAGATAGGCACATCACCCCCTCTCTATGTCCATATCACCCCCTCCCCTCTACTCCTCTCCTCACTTCCAATTCAATATGATCACTTTCTCATCTTATCTTAATAGACCCACAAAATGAGCAACATGTCACCCGCGCATTCTTCAACATCATCGCCGGAGGCGTCCGCTCCAACATCAAGACGCCAAGGAAGAGGGCTATCGAAGAAGCCTAAGGGCGACAGACCATCACACGTAAACGATCCGGGTCCCTATCCTTCCTCAAAAAGCGGTAAACACATTCCGAAGCATGGTCGGAATAGTTGCACGAGAACGAATTGAGATCACAAACAATTCGTGGAAGAACGTGCCTGACACTCGGAAACATGAGCTGTGGACCGAAATTTTGGCATCGTTCGAGTTCCCAGAAGAACACCTATACGCTGTGCAACGACAAACCTACCTAGCGGCGTGCAAAGCATGGAAGAACTTCAAGAGCACGCTTGTCAGGAAATATGTGGAGACGAACGAAACGCCTTTTCATAAATACCCATTCCTGGAACCACAATGGGAAGAAGAGTTCAAGGCGATGAAGACGTCCAAAGATTTCAAAAGTACAAGTACGGCGCACAAGGCCCTCCAGGCAAAAAACACACACCCCCACAGACTTGGCACAGCTGGGTATGCGGGTAAAATCCCGCAGTGGAGGAAGGAGGATGACTCGCAGCGCACAGGACATCGCCCGTCGCTTCCAATATCCCGGATGACCGCGCTCGAAATTGGATTAGAGCAAGGTCATCTACAACGACATCGGGGGAGGTCTCCTTTGAAACCCTACTGCACTGCAAGTGTCCCAGCCGGTAAGATATCAATAGAACTACGTAGCTTGTAATTACTCCACAACTTCGTATGAATTGAAATGACATTTCGTGCTCTTGCAGGAAGAGCTGAGTTTTGAATCTACCCTGGGATCATTCCAGGGAACAAGGGAGAATGATATGCTCTCCGTGGCTCTGGGAAACAAGGAGCACCCGGGTCGTACGAGAGGCCTTGGGCTTTACGTTCCTTGGAAACATGGTTTCCAAGATGACTCGAATGTATCGCGTAGGAAGAGAAACAAAGCCGAGCGTGGCGCACAGCTACGAGAAGAGATCAAGGAATCTCTTAAAGAGGAGCTACGGATTCGCCGGCTGATGTAATCGAGAGATGAGGTGCGAAGCAGACAGAAAGTCGCAAGCCGCCACCGCCGCGCGCTATGCTAGCTAGCCCGCACAACCGTCCGAGTAGCTGCGCGTCCCAATCCGACGCAAACCCACCCAAATTTCTGTGGACGACATCCTGGTAATAATTATTACCTCTCGAATGCTTGCTCCATTGGTAGGCCTATTCGAGTAGCTAATTTTGTGTCGTTATGTAGGAGCCTACGGTGCGTGCTCCTAGTAAGATATGGCTCCATTCCCTTACGTACGCTTGGGGCCGCATATTCATCCGTAACGGGGCCATGGTGCACGGTCAAGCTTTAGCGCCAGGGCCGCAAAAGTTAATGTGGATGGTGTGTATGTCAATTTTGAGGTGGTCCCGCCATCAAGTGTGAGACCCAGATTTTACAATCCAGAATCTACTGTGTTTAGCTGCACTATTCCCTGAATCAGTAGATAGTGTGCACAGTTACAGTAATGAATATCAAAATACATATCATGCGGAAGCGTAAATGTAATAGTAGACTTACTTCATGGGCCGATTAGGCGAAATCAATAAATTGCGAGCGTAAGAACGAGCACGCAGTGGGACCTTCAGGACATGCCCACAGGCAGTCAACTGGAGGTAAGCGACCTAGTTCTTGACATCCTCATCTTCTCTGCCAGATTGTCCAATCTTGTTGCTGAGGTGAGGTGATTTGATTCCTGATTCTGAATTTTGTCGCAAAAGCGAGTGTGAGCACTCCAACCCCGTGCTCCACGAGCCAATACACAGAATGCAAATAAATAGTATGCATGGCTTAACAAAGGAGAGGCTCAGGTTATTTTATTTGCCAAAAATCGCTTTTAGTAGCTTATTTAATCATAGTATTATTGTTACTGCCTATACACCACCTAGTGACTACCATAATCGACTTAATCCACCAAACACACTTTCTTTATTGATTGCTGTCTAAGACTCCAACAGCGATTATCATCAATTATGCAATCCACCAATCATACCTTCATTGCTACCTAAATCCCTAAACAGCGAGCATCATAACTTATATAATCCACTGAACAATTACTGCCTCATACTCCAAACAGCTAGCGACATCATTTATCTAATATCATTTATTTAATCCACCAGTATCTTTTGCATTCTAAATTCTTAACAATCCATTCCTTTCGTTATTGATCCACAACCATAATTTGCTTCTTCAATAATCAATCTTATTTTTCCATTATCCATCTCTAACTACTTCACTATTGTACCTCTACCAAGAATATCATTGATCCAGTCTACGAATCGCTAGTATACACCCACCAAGAATATCAATGATCAGATCTAGGATTCTCTATTAAATATCCACCAAGAATATCATTGATCAAGATTAGCCTCCTATAGTTATTTTCTTCCTCCAAACCTCCAGAAAATCAATTCATCCATCTAGAAATTGTCCAAATCCAAGTCATCCCATTATCGCTAACATTTCCCAAGAATTTATATTACTTATCAGTGCTCTAATCCAGCAAATATCCTTGCACTCCCTAACTCTCCAAAATCATTTAAATCATCTACCTAGCTTATGTATTCATTTAAGATCCACCAATGTATCTATCCCAGAATCCAATCTATCATGTCCCTTTTATGATCGACATGAATCCTCCAATACTTTTATGTATTCACCTATCTCCTTTACTCACGACTCTATTTGTTTCCCCTTGTATTTTATTTTGCGAAGAGTGCTTTTGAATACAATTACATAAAAATTCCTTGAGACCTAGCAGTTTTGTACAAACACATAATGTTCAAGAGAATGCAATAATAATAGTGATCCAGATTCCATCCACCGTTACATGGCATCCGCACCATATGCTAACATTTCAGCGTTATAACCGCTTACATTACCATTGGGACGACACCCAGGACAACTCAAATCAGGGCTTTCCACTGCCCTCCACTTTTCCATTCCCATCCATAAAGCATTTTGAAATAGAACTATATCTGGTTAAGTTCCCATGTCCGCCCTTGACCGTGGGCACGGCTATACGAATAGTTTTGACTCTGCAGAGTTTGTACACTTTCACCACAAGAGACAATCAACTCATTGCCCCACATGATTCCTTAGTCATGTGGTTGAGCAGATCATCACAGTGACTTTTCAAAGTATCTAGTCCTTTTCTCATTCACCTTATGGGAAATTGCCCACTTGCGGTGGGTCCCATCTATGCGCGGGATGTTTTTCCCCTACAGTTACTAACGCAGCCGGGCTTCTCAACTCCCCGCAATGCTTAGAACATCTGGGAAAAACTTCACCCTACACTGGTGTCCCTTCAGGCCCCCTTGCCATAGCATATCCACTTCTATCCACTACCAGTGAGATGAGTCCGGGGATTTCGATAAATTTACTTAGCCAAGTTGTACTTTACAGACTTGTGGTTGTACTGTTTTACACAGGAGGTCATGACAAGATTCGGTACTTAGTGGTATCTGGGCGGTACACTCACACCCTCATACCAATCCGCCCAGATATTTAAGCAAGTTGGGGATTTTGGAAGCATAAAATAATCATGTCAAATTATACCAGTCATTCCCACCATGACTGCCCAAACCAGTTCTTCAGGATTTAAAATGACAATGATGTTTTGGGCATTTCAACGCCCCCAAGTATCTATGCAGTACTAAGCATGGCGTATACTTACGGACTTACTTTTGAAAGAATACCATTATAATTTCGCTAAGGCGACAAGGTTCACATATTCAAGTATTCCAAAGGAGGTGTAATATTAGCAAAGGTAACAATGGGCATATAACTAGAATATTAAATTAAACATGTATTTGCTTATAAAATAACAGCATGCAATTTGATAATTTAAATCAAAGTAATTTCAGAAAATGTAGGTTCAACATGATCAAAGTATTGACTCGCCTGGCGCGGTTTACCGCGGTCTTGAGCTCACACAAAATTGTTTCATACGATGATCTTTAATTCCTGGTCTTCATCGATCTCGGTCCCGCTTAATCCGTGGAATCTTCAAGGCTTCAGTTTCTAATTACGCGCCAAACGATCGAATCCAGATAAAAGCAAATAACTCAAAGATCCAAATAAACCCAAATAAGCTTAATTTAGTTTTATCATGAGTTAATGTGTGATTTATGTGATTTGAGGCATGGCCGGTGGTAGAATACGATAACTTAATCTTTTATTGATAATATCTTTTTATTATTTTGGTATTTATCAAGGAACTTCCATGAGCTAGGTTAAACCTAGAATTTGGTGTATTTTGTCGAGTGCTAATGTTCAGGACATATGATATATACATATACGCAATGTTTGCAAATTTTAGCTTACCAAGCAAATCTTAAAATTTGGGGTATAGTATTTTGGGGTATGATATTTTTTTGTACCTCTATTTATTTCTAGGCTAATGGTTAATTTCTACATCATGTTCTAATATGCAGAATCCATGATTTATGTTTTCGTAAACTTTTATTTGATAGGGTATTATTTCATGTGAGCATTCACCCTAATTATATTCTTACTAAACCCTTTTTAACTGCTAAGGATTTAAAAGGGTTATTAATTATATATACGCATACATACATATATGCACATGTGTGTGTGTATATATATATATACATATATACATACAATTTTCTGGCACATGATAACTAACCGTGGTGAAAGGGTTAATAAGTACCCCTAATCATATTTGAGGTTCATAGCCTAAGATTAAAGACAATAGTTTATGACATAACTTCGCATTTGTTAATCTCTACATCACTGACCTACTCATTATTTCATGAGAGCATGTGCCTTTGCAACACTATTAAACCTTCTCTTACATTGTCTTTGTTTTGCATTTAATGATCTCTAACATAAGATTTAAAATACCTTAACTGCTAACCTACAACCATTAATTAATTCAGGCTTAAATGTTGTTAGGCTCATTTATAATCTAATTATTTGTTAGCACTTTTATGGACTAAGTTATTCCCTCTGTGTGGCTTCTCGGGTCACTGTTTTTGCAAAACAAACCAAAACTCTATTCCTAAACCGTGCGGGCAGGGGGGATCGAACACCGGTTGCCTCAGTGGACGCACACCGCTCTAGCCAGCAGAGACTCAGGTGTTACCTGACAGTAGGGGAATGGAGTGGTAATTAAACCGAGCGGCAGCAGGGACCGAAACATAGGATCTCCGGGCGGCGTATGGGCAGCGGCTCGTCGGCGAAGGAGGGTCGGGGAGGGGCTAGCGACGAGCAAAACGGATTCCTTGAGTCAGTGTGAAGACGATGGAAGTGTCGGCGGCGGTCGGGGGTCACCGGAGTAGGGCCGGCGGCGTGCGGCGGCGGCTTGGGGGAGGGAGCGACGCCGGCGGCGTACAAGCTTCGCGGAGATCGGAGGAGGGTACGAGCAGCTTCGTCGCACCCCGAGGAAGCTCCGGGACAACGGAATTGTGCTGCCTCACTAGGAATCGGCGACGCACCCGATGGCCGGAGTCGGGGAAGAATGGGGATGCCGCGCGATTCGGCACGGGCGTTCGATTAGAGGCTATGGGAGGGAGAGGAGGCTCGGGCGGTGAGAATGGCAGCCGCGGGTGGCTTTTATGGCCACCGAGGGCGGGGATGCGCAGAGGACGGGGACCGGTCGGTGGCGAGGATCGCCGGCCCCCCGGCGCGGGCTCGGTGCGCGCGGGGCGCAAGGCTCGGTGCGCGCGGAGGGGACGCGAGCGGCGGGTGGCAGGGGGCGGCGATGTGACGGGGCAAGCACGGGCTGTGCTGCAGTGTCAGAGGCGGTGCACGCACGAGAAGAAGAGAGGAAGGTGCAGGCACGCGAGAAGGGAGGAAGGAGAGAAGGAGCCAGCGCGGGGAGAGAGAGGAGTGCGGGCGGGCTGTCAGTGGGCGAAGGCGGAAAGGGGGAGAAGGAAACAAGGAAAAAGGGTAGGGGGCCCGCACGGCAGTGGGACGGTGAAACGGCTGGGCAGGCCGTGCGGGAAAAGGTGGGGTGTTGGGCCGGGTTGATGGCCGGCCTGACCCCATTTTCTTTCTTTTTTTTTGTGTATATATACATATGTATATAAAAGTGTATATATATACTTATATATAGTATATATATTTTTATTTATTTCTATTTTTTAAGTATGTAGTTAGGTTTATTTTATTCATGTATATATGTATATACATATATGTATATATATACATATATGTGTGTATATATATATATTATTTGCACATTCATCTTATACACATGTATATATTTCCTTTAACCCTATTTTTTTATATATATAATTACATCTTATGTCTTGCTCATCTTTCTGGATTCTTTGTATATATATTCATATGTTTTATTTTTGTTTCCCTTTTATACTATTATTTTCAAAATGAAACTTTTATATTTTATTTATTCAGGTTCCTTTGGATCATATCCTTAGATTCATATTTAAAAATTTCGAGTTTCCATTATTTGCATATTTTTGTTTTTCAATCTTTCTTCAATTTTTTTGGAAATCTCAATCAAATTTTCAGAAAAATACATAAACTCCAAATTCAAATGAAATACATTGCATAAATACTTTAAAATCTTTCCATTTTTCAATTTTGAATTTTTGGGATGTTACACGAAGCCCCCCAACGACGAGATCGTGACTCTAGGACAGGCCATTGGAACATTCATCCAGTGGCCCAAAAGCGACATCTCCCTGGAGGCTTCTTCACCGGTGGCAGGACCAGAGCAACATGCACTGGTGCCATCTCCATTACAAGACCAGTCGGTTCCACCACCGCATACTGCACTAGTGCCATCTCCATTACAAGGCCAGTAGGTTCCACCACCGGATACTGCACCGGTGCTATCTCCACGGGTCCTATTCTCGCTAGAGCAACTTGCACCGCTGCTACCTTCAAAGTCAACTGTCGTGAAGTCGAGCTATAGCCGAGGCAGCAAGGCCAGCAAGGGCAAAGCAAAGAAGACCAATGATGATATTCCGTACCTACCTTTGGCCCGCAAATTCGTGCTTGGCAAGCCGTTGCTCGAGCAAAAAGACCTCCAAAAGCTACCACATAGTTGCATGCAATTGCACACGTGGTATATGCAGCAGTCCAATAAGCCAGGGGGAGAACGGACCTCAAGTATCACTGTCAAATTCACGTCGGATGATTTCCACCACAGTCTTCAAGAGTGTATGTTCGTGGTCGCTTTGAGGATTTATTCGATCTGTTCACGCCAACGCTCTTGACGCCTCAATCATTCGATGCTAGACGTAAGTGTGTACAATCACAGTCTCCGTTAATGTCATACCGATAAATGCCATATCTAATTTTTTGCTTTCGTGTGTATATATATAGACACATGCTGATTAAAGCTTGATCATCCAACTCATCACCGGTTTCTTGACCCACACTTGGTCGCCAAGGATACCATCGACCAGGATACACCCCTCGTTGAGAGGTACATTGCATCAGGACTGCTGGGTTGCCGCAATGAGGAATATGTACTTATGCCCTTCCATCAGAACTTTCATTGGATTTTAATAGTAATTGTACCAAAATGGAACAAGGTATATTACCTTGATTCCTTAAGTAAGAATAAAATGGACTTCACAGTTGTTAGCCAAGTAATCGATAGGTAAGCACATATTCCCCATACATATCTACATTGTACTCTTTCTTTCCTTCCGAATGATTAAGGTTAACTTTTTCGAATTACGTAGGGCGTTCGCGATGTACATTGAAATGGGAGGTGACTCGAAGCGCGAGGCCAAAGGCCTGCTGACTCATGTTCAAGATTTTAAGGTATTCGCTATTTCACATTAATTAATCCTATGCAACAGTTGGTACTAATGCCTCTTGAACTAACACATTCCATTTTTTGCAGTGCCACCAGCAGCAGCCAGGCAACACATGTGGATACTACGTTTGCCAACATATGGAACTACTCCTCGATTCCTCGAGGCTCACCAATCCCAAGGTTTGTCACTCTTCCCATAATTACTTCATACTTATCACGTTACATATATACGCACATTGATATTCCTATCGACAGGCTGCGTCCATCCCGTCAACTGCATTGAAACAGTCTAATCTTGGAGGGATTCGAGGAGAGTTGGCGTACTTTTTGCTGACTCAAGTCATAAAGCCAGGAGGACGGTTCCACTGCGCACCATGATTTCTTATTGGTCTTATCACTAAGTGCAAATGCAGTGTAGATCTTTTGTAATCGTGCATTTGTTAATGGATATTTCATTTCAATTCAATTAATCGATTTGCGTAAATGGATGCATGCTTTATGTTTGTGAAATGAAGTGCGATGTCAATTGGATGTTTTATGTCCGTGAAATGTATCCGAAAGGAAATGAGATGTGTGAATTGTATGTTTTTGTTCGTGATTATCTGCTTGTTTCGAGAGGGCATGGCTAGAATTTCCGAGGCTAGCCAATAATGTAAATATATGTAGGGGTCGAAGGAATATCACAGACGGTTTTGAGTAAAACCGCCTGCGATAGCCGATAATCACAGACGGTTTTACTCGCGATAATCGTATCACGATTTGTTTTAACTAAAAACCGCTCAGGATTATTAGCTATCACGCACGCTTTTACTCAAAACCGCTCGTGATAGTCGATAATCACTGCATTTGCTTCAAAACCGCTCGTGATGACCTTCGATTATCATCGACCCATAAATACAGATGGTTCACAAAACCGCTCGTGATGACGTTTTTGAACCGTCTGTGATGACCTTTTCTGTAGTAGTGATGGCATGAGCTCGACCTTTTGGTTCGTGCAAACTGTAATGTCGTCTCTACTTGCTTCATAGTAGATCTTTCTTGTCTTGAAGTCTCAGGCACAGCTAGTGGTGGATCTAGAACTATATTTTAGAGGGGAGGAGGGCTAGTGGGACATGACCAACAACCACGTCGGCCCCGCCGCATGTTCCTCCACTGACACCTACCACACGTTCTTCACTGCACTGCTGTTGTGCGGGGGCGGTGACACTATGGTCCACTATATGTATATGGACACTTTCTCCACGGTCTTCAAGCAAATGCTTGAGGAAGGGGTCACGCTGAATACACGATTGCTCAATGTGCTTGTCAAGGGCTATGCGCAGTCGTTGCACCTCAATGACGTGCTACACGTGTTCCACCATGTAGGTGTGACAATGCTGAATTTGTTTTCAGAAGCAATGCCTTAATTTTGTGACGGTTACAGAGAAGTCAGGAGAGGCTATTTGCACTGTTTTTTGTTAGTGCAACACCTGTTCAAGACTTCAATAGTTCTAAGTGTGCCGTAAATGTGTAACCAGCTACGATTACCTTTGTAGCACTATGTTTAACTACTTGCAAGAGTTAGGTGCTTAACTGAAATCTGTTTACACCAAAAAAGTTATCAAGCATCCTGTGTTTTCAGAGAACTGGTAAGGCATTAGCAGAGCTGCAAAGAAGAGCAGATTGGAACCAGCATTATGGAATTCAGACATGCAGATGCAGGTGTATACGCAGTGACACGACCATCATAGCTCCACAAGGAAAATCTCATAAACAACCAACAAACGATGCTTCTAATTTCTACGTGCACCTAGTTCCCGCACCTCAATGAGTTTCTATCCTCGAACGATGATGGCTAAGGGTGTGTTTGGTTGCCTGAATCTCCTTCATCCTGGCTGGGTGGATCCGTATAATCTGAGAAAGAGTTTGTTTGGTTGCCTGTATGAGCGGATACAGCCTGTATGAGCGGATGCAAAAATACGCCCTTATCCTGGATGAGTGGATACGCTCAAAATGAGCTTCACTGACCATCCTGGATGGGTTGATGCAGTGTATCTTATGCGGTCCCACGTGTCGCTTCTCGGGTTTGGTAGATCGCATCCGCTCATACAGCAACCAAACAAAGATCTCGGCTTTTTTGCATCCGCTCATACAGGCAACCAAACATCTTCTTTTTCTGAAATACGATTCCACTCAGCCCGCATCTACTCATTCAGGATATACGATACAACCGTGGTTCCACGAACCAAACACACCCTAAGTGTTCAAAATTTGTAGGTGGCATCGGAGCTAGGGGGCTGGGTACCTACACTCCGCCTGGAGGTAGGGGGCACCGGCCCCCTTGACCCATTTGTGGGTCCACCACTGCACAGCTCTACAAGAGACGCATGCAACATTTTTAATCTCTTCCTCAATTGCTTCCTCAAGAATTTGAGTAGCCACTATGTCTACAATCGGCCTTAGCTTTGTTTCCCAAAGAAAATACTTGGCCAAGTTTTGCTTCAACCCTATCTCACTTGTGAAAATAGGATTCTTCCCAAGGAGTAGCTCCACAATTACCAATCCAAAGCTGTACACATCACTCTTCCCGTTTAATTGCCTAGTTTGGTAGTACTCAGGATCTAAATATCCAAAAGTGCCTTCTACATTTGTAACAATATGGGTTTGATTAATAGGAACCAATCGTGAAGCAGCTGCTATCTAAATGTATATTTGAGGACTTGACATCACAATGAAATAGTGGCAGACCCACCAGTGGATCAAGGGGGCTGGTGCATCCCACCTCCGGGCGGAGTGTAGGTACCTCAGCCCCTAGCTCTGGCGCCACCGATAAATTTCGAGCACTTGGCCATCATTGTTTGAGGATGAAGACTCACTAAGGTGCAAGAAGCAGGCGCGCGTAGAAAGTAGAAGCATCGTTTCTTGGCTATTTATGAGATTTTCCTTGTGGAGCTATGACAGCCAAGTCGCTACGTGTACACCTGCATCTGCATGTCTGAATTCCAGAATGCTAGTTCCAATCTACTCTTCCTTGCTGCTCTGCCACTACCTTGCAAGTTCTCTAAAAACTGAAGATGCTTGATAATTTTTTTGGTGTAAATAGATTTCAGTTAAGCACCTAACTCTTGTAAGTAGTTAAACATAGTACTACAAAGGTAATCGTATCTGGTTACACTTTTACGGTATGCTTAGAACTGTTGAAGTCTTGAACTGGTGTTACACTAACCAAAAATAGTGCACATAGCCTTTCTTAAATTCTCTGTAGCTGTTACAGGATTAATGCATTGCTTTTGAAAAATCCTTTTATTTGTAAGAATAGGCCCTTTGCACGTACAGAAGCCCCTTTTTTGGTTGTAAAAAACCAGTTTTATTTGTTGTTAACTTTATAGATTTTTGTCTTTGGATTAATTATTCCAAGCAAAACACTTATAATCTGAATTCTATAAGTTGTGTACTATTTTTGGGAAATAGTAAGTTGTTAGGAACAGATGCATCACCCAACTGTCATAAGCTTCATGAGTCCATTTAATTATTATTCTAAAACTAAATAAATGCTAATAATTTCGTATTGTCAAATAAGCTCGTAAGCATGTACTGTGGCTTACCAAGTCATGTTAAAACCAAAGAAATCCCACGACAAGCAACATGATACACAGGAGGAAGAAACTTATACGGTACAGACAAAAAATGCAAGCCAAAGTAAACAAAAGCCTAAAAATTCTTGTAACACCTATTGTTAGAGAAATATGAAGAGATACGTAGAAAAATGTAGGATCCTAACATAGGAATTGTTAATCTCGTGAAATCACAGAAAAAAGGTTACCAGAAGCGTCACTTCCCAGTCAAATGTCAGTTGATGTGCACATTAACTCCGGAGATACTATATATAAATATGAACAATTAAAGGGGCTTATATACAAAAGGGGAGAGACATTCTGAGTATAGGAGTCCCAACAACATCTCATCTCTATATTATAGCCGGGAGTTCACGGCCTTCTCTCTATGCCACGTCATTATTTTTATAAAAGGGCCTTAGAGATTTACGAAATAGCGTAAGAGTCCTCTTTTCTTATTAAAAAGTCCCTGCCACATCATCAATTTCACAAAAGACCCTCTATTTCACAGAAATTTAGGCACACCAGTTTGAAGATAAACTAGTTTGCTCGCAGAACCGTAGGACAAAACGGGATACCGAAATGCTGTACTTCTTCCTCGCAGTGGCGGATCCAGAATTTTTAGGATGGATGTTTGAATTTTAGAGCTTAAGTTGTTCGAATATGTTGATACCGTTGCACACCGTCCTTCCCTAAAACACCGATACAACGATACATGTATGTAGATATAATAAACTCCCGTCTACCGCGTTGCTCCCTTCCTATCGCTCACTCCCTACCTCCATGTTCGTTGTGCCACTGCCCGCTTGTCCGCGACACCTCTCTGCTCGCCTGCGCTGCCACATGCTCACCTTGCACCATGCGCTGCCTCACGCATGATTATCGTCACATCACGGCACCACGTCCGTGTCTTCTGGTCGTCACTCGCTTCTAGCCTGCACCTCAACCTGCTCATCACTCGTAGGCCAAAGCCGCTCCAACACAGACATCCACAAGATGAGAAATAGAACAAATGTTAGGAATTTGTTTATATCTTTATCTCTTTGAGCGTGAGGAGGGCTGATGTGGAAAGAAAATAGGTCTAATATATTACATGGACTGTGCGCGAGATACGGGGAGTGTGGGTTGAATTTATTTGTAGGCATAAAATATAGTTTTAACACAACTAATAGTATATACATCTAATATACCTATTATATACCTGGTATTTTATAAAATTTTTTGGGTGTTCGGCTGAACACCCATGCCCCGTAGCAGATCCGTCACTGCTTCCTCGTGCCAACGTTTATACATACTGTCTTCTGCTTATATTGCTAAAAGAACTTAGAAGTTAATATGGATATTATTTAGAGAGAAGGTATGAGATTACGAATGTATCATGTATCTTCTCTCACTCTCGTTTTATGTATGTATCTCTTCTTTATTTTTCCACTGCTCATCCCCTCATTCTAAAAACTTATATTTTTTATCTTTTTAGGAAAAACCATCAAATATAACCAAAAATCATCAGCATCAATAAGAACAAGCCCTACGACTCGTGTAAGACGTCAAAACTCACCAGACAAGATTCAAGAATTTTTGGTACGGATAATCCATTTTTTATTCGAAATTACAGAAATATACCCGTAGAAATTTTTTTTTACAAAAATAGGCTCAAGTCGCCCAATGAGAGAGCGACTAGAGCCTATCGCCCAACTAGGGAGCGACAGAGACCCAGTCGATCTCCCATTGGGCGATTGCATCCAGTCGCCCTCCCATTGGGCGACTTTCATGCAGTCGCCCAATGGTTGGGCGATTGCACTCAGGTCCCCGTGAATGTTTTAAATTTTTTTCAATTTCTTAGTTTTAAACTGGTAAAAAATCTGCTGGAGTTGTAATAAAAGTTTATGTTCATTGTATGTTGTAGGTGTGTAAAAAATTTTGGGAAATTTTTTTAGGAACGATTGACTGTAGAACGATCGGTACATATGATGGTAAGTGATATTTTGATGTTACTGAGAATTCGTGTCTCTGGGCTAGGATTGGGTTGAGGAGGATCGACGGGCCCAGCGGTCAGATTATCACAGACGGTTCAACATACAAACTGTCTGTAATACTCTCTATCACAAGTTTTATATACCGATGCAATATAAACAATTAGTCTCAAAAGATATAATAGCAAAGTTTTATATGGCTTATATATACTCATTTGAAAGGTTTCGATGAGATCTACAACTTTTCAGTTGAAGCAAAATCCAAATTCCAAAAGGAAGACCAACAGAAAAGGCAAAAACAGAAACCAAAAACTTGCGATGCAGGTTTAGGTCCAAAGATGGCCGATTTTCGGGGTCTTGGAGGGTGACCACCGCAAGAAGTCATTGTTTTGGATCGGGCTCGTCGTTAGTTTTCCAACGAGTACAAGAACGTCGAAAACGGACACTGTATGCAAAAGTTATGCCCGTAGGACTGAAGGTGTGTTGGAAACAGACTGAAACTGCTATAACTTTTGATCCCGTAGCCAAAATTGCTCAAATTTTTTTTGGAGACTTTTGGATGTATGAAGAATAGTTCCACCAATTTTCACTATTTTTGGCGAAGGTTTGATGCACTTTTCAAATTTCGGCAAAGACATACTCTTTCCTCTCAGTAACATCAAAATATCACTTACCATCATATGTACCGATCGTTCTAAAAAAATTTCCCAAAATTTTTTACACACCTACAACATACAATGAACATAAACTTTTATTACAACTCTAGCAGATCTTTTACCCGTTTAAAACTACAAAATTGATAAAATTTAAAACATTCACGGGGGCTTGAGTGTAGTCGTCCAACCATTGGGCGACTGCATGAAAGTCGCCCAATGGGAGGGCGACTGGATGCAATCGCCCAATGGGAAAGCGACTGGGACGTTGTCGCTCCCTGGTTGGACGATAGGCTCCAGTCGCCCTATCATTGGGCGACTTGAGCCTATTTTTGTAAAAAAAATGTCCCACGGTTATATTTATGTAATTTTGAATAAAAAATGGATTATCTGTACAAAAAATTTCAAGATTCAGCGTCCCCTTCCGCTCCCCTGTTCTTCCCCCCTCCTCGTGAGGCATCCGAATTCTCTGAATCTTTGGCCGAAATTTTTCTTCCAAGAATGGGAGAATCAGTCGTGCTTCAGTCCGATGTCTACGGCCGTGGATCGCTTCACCTCCTCGATCAGGTTTTTTCCTCTGCTTATTCCTTCTTCTGTTCCTTGTGAGTGGGGATGAGTTCTTGATTGGGTTCATGGTTCGACTGTGATGCTGTACAGAGGAAACTGCCTCTGGGTTTTTGGGAAATAGTAAGTTGTTCGGAACGGATCACCCAACTGTCATTACCTTCATCAGTCCGTTTAATTATTTATTTTAAAACTAAATAAATCCTAATAATTTCGTATTGCCAAATAAGCTCCTAAGCATGTACCGTGGCTTACCAAGTCATGCTAAAACTATAGAAATCCCACGACAAGCCACATGATACACAGGAGGAAGAAACTTATACCATATAGACAAAAATGCAAGGCAGAGTAAACAAAAGACATGCATACTGAATAATTATTTTATCATAAAAATTCTCAGTGGTGGATCTATAACAAAAATGACATGGGACCTTATGATCCATGCATGCACTTATCAATACATCTATTAATAATATAGTAGATAGTAACACATTTTAAATTTTGTAATATCAACTAATTTCGTAACAAGGTTCAATGTAAATAACTATTTGTCAGACAACATACCAAAATGGAGAAACATACTATTAGTGAATGATTTAGGAGGAATCTAATAATAAAAGATGGTTAGCTATTGAAACACACCTGAAACACATTGAAAAACTTCCTAATTTAATGTTGCAAAAATCAAAACAGGGCAGTCTAATATTAAAGTCCTCATCCACAAATATTTTAAAGATCATACAATTGAAACCCTAAAATCTAAATCACAAAATTTAGTACCTATTTTGATCGGCTGATCATTACTTCGTTAGCAATGAAGATCATTGAATTTTTGAAGGAGCTAGTCAATCGGGACAAGACGACGAGTGGTTAGTGGACGACCTCACCTTTGATGCGACCATCAGTGATACTGCATACATTGATACATACACCAAGATTTACACCATTTGCATATGCCCGAAGTGAGACTAACATAGCGAGAAATCTAACTATACCATCCGAGTCCGACGCATGCAGGTGCAGGCGAGAAGCAGCCAGTGTGCTCCCGAACGATGGCAAACCCAACATTGGGTCCGTCTTCATCGTAGATGAAAGGACCAACTCACCAAAGGTTGCATGCATGGTGTCATCTGGACCCGGCATTGCCTACTTGGTTGGCTTGGGGCTGGTGTTGGCTTGGCTGCTTGGGCCTTGGGCTGGACTGGTTGATGGCCCACACTCGATTAATTTAAGTAGCCCCTAATATTTTGGTCTCTTTTCACTGTCGGTTGATATGTTGTGTTATGCCAATTTCAACTTACACATAATTTTTTGGAGTGTATTGCTTAGTCAAAATCCTACGTGTTTTCCTTTTCTCTCCTATTTGTCAATGTGTTCAAGTCTTCTTTCTTTTAGATAGATATAGAGGGCACACACTATGTAAGGTTGGACGCTAAGCAACAAAAATTAAAATCAGCGTGGGGGCTTGTGCCCCCCATTGGGGAATATGCATCTGCCCCTGTCTATAAACATCACTCTTCCCGTTTAATTGCCTTGTTTGGTAGTACTCAGGATCTAAATACCCTAAAGTGCCTTGTACATTTGTATCAGCGTGGGTTTTATCAAATAGGAACCAATCGTGAAACACGAAAATCTGAAACTTTAGTAGTGTAGCTGCCATCCAAAAGTATGGTCAAGGACTTCGCATCACAATGAAATATTGATACTAAAGCTACAGAATGAAGATAACAGAGTGCTCCTGTAGCCTCTGCAATAATCTTTAAGCAGCCATCCCAAGACAACTGGAAGCCATTGCCTACATTAGCGTGGAGAATTCCAAATAATGAACCATTGGGAATAAAGTCATACACAAGTAGTGGAGCCTCAATTTCAAGACAACATCCAAAAAGCTTTACAATATTGCGGTGATCCTCATTGATAAAATTATTGATTTCATCTTGCTCAATGATCTTGACCTTTTTATAGCCACCATGCGTTGATCAGATAAGATACCTTTGTATACTATACCATGCTCTCCATGTCTAAGTATACGTGAGGAGTCAAAGTTATTTGTCGCCTTGTCAAACTCTTCTAAGGAGAAATTTTTTGTTTTGTCACTTGCATCCTCATCAGATGATATTAGTTATTCTAGGAGAAGGCCTTGGTTTTTTTTGAAAGTATTTACATTGTAGTTGCTTTTGAATGTCCCTTTTCCATCTACAAATGAGAATCATCCCACTCAAGAAACAAAGTAGAATGCTGAAGCCACCACTAAGCCTAATGATAATACCTAAAGGGATTTTGCCATTTAATTAATGTTCTATTTTCCTTGAGCTTTGAGGATTGAAATAGAAATGAGAACACACCTAAGACATGACTTTGTTTTCTTGTTGAATTACACTGCAGTTGCGGCATCATACTCTGTTTTATGCAGGCACTTGATGCAATAGTAGCTCCAGGCATGGATGCAAATTCTCCAATGGGGGGCACAGGCCCCATGCCGATTTTAATTTTTGTTGCTTAGATTCTAACCTTACACAGTGTATACCTCCACATGCTAAAAACTAATGCCCCATATATATCTAAAAGAAAAAAGGCTTAAATACATTGATAAACAGGGAGAGAAAAGAAAAGATAAACACGTAGAACATTGACAAAGCAAGATAAAAAATATGTGTAAGTTGAGGTGGGCACGGTGCAACATATCAACCAACAGTGAAAAGTGAACAAAATAATAGGGGTTACTTGAATAAATCGAGCGTGGGCCACCAGCTGGTCCAGCTCCAAGCCAACACCAGCCTAAGTCCTAAGCGGCCAAGCCAACGCCAACCCAAGGCCCAAGCAACCAAGCCAACACCAGCCCCAAGCCAACCAAGTAGGCAATGCCGGGTCCAGATGACATCTTACCTACCTTCCCTTATTTCCTATGTCATGCACGCAACCTTTAGTGAGTTGGTCCTTTTGTCTACAGTGGCGATGGGCCCAGTGTTGGAACTGCCGTCGCCCGGGAGCACATCAGCCACTTCTCACCTATGCCTACGTGTGTCAGACTCAGATGGTATGGTTAGATTTCTCGTCGTGTTAATCTCACTACGGGCACATGCAAATGAAGTAAATGTCAGTGTATGTATCAATGTATGCAGTATGACCAATAGTCATAGCAATAGGTGAGGTCATCCACAAACCACTCATCGTCTCGTCTCGGTTGGCTGGCTTCTTGCTTGAAAGTTCAATGATCTTCATAGTTAACGAAATAACGATCAGCCGACCAAAATACGTACTAAATTTTGTGTTTAGATTTTAAGGTTTCAATTCTATGATCTTTAAATTATTTGTGGGTTAGGGTTTTAATATTAGAATGCCCCGTTTCAATTTTTGTAACAATTGAATTATGTAATTTTTCAACGTGTTTCAATATCTAATCTAGTGTGTTTCAATAGCTAACCATATTTTGTTCTTGGATTCATCATAGATTATTCACTAATAGTATGCTTCTCAATTTTGGTATGTTGTCTGACAAATAATTGTTTACCATTAAACTTTGTCATAAAATTAGTTGATATTAGTAAATTTAGAATGCATTACTATCTATTACATTATTGATGGATGCATTGATAAATACATGCATGGAGTATAAGGCCCTATGTCATTTTTGTTCTAGATCCATCACTAAGTAGCTCCCTACAACATTGTGACATACCCCTTTGCAAATGCCTGGTGTGTCGCACTTGTTAATGTCAGGAACCACAAATCAGAGTAAATTGAGAAAGCAACGTACAAAAGGTGCACATCATTGCTTATATGGAAATGACGATGATTTGTGTCGAACTTTCGAATGGTATCATAATTGTTTTTTGTCATTATGGTATCCATTCGATCTGTGTTGTCTAATTTTGATCACTGGTATACATAGCTATATCTAAATTGGTCATACTAAAATTGTACCAATACATTATAAGTTTATAAGATATTTTTAAATATATTATTTTTACTACTAAAAAGAATGAGTTATTAGTGGTAGTGATTCACCTACACCTTCCAACTCCCCTTGTAACTCCTAAAATTTCTAACAAAATAGGAAAAAAATCTACAAAAAATAAATTCTACCACCCTAAAAGTTCTCTAACAAAAAAAGAGCTCTACTGCGTATGCGGTAGAGCCGAGGGCGCAAAGGCATGATGCGGCTGAGTACGGAGATGGAGCTGACGACATGGGCTAGGCAAGATGATCCTAATAATATCAACTTAACATGCTGGGATAATATTATTTTTTTAATCCATAGTAAAATACGGGCATTTAGGTAGTAATTTTATAAGATTATGCTTATAAATAATTATTCCAATAAAAGTTAATGATAAACGAAATTGTAGAGTGAGTAATTCCTAAAATGTCATGCATTTATGAAGGAGGGAGTATATAACATGAGAATTTATCATACAGGCTGAATTATGGATTGAAGAAAAATAAAAACAAAGATTCCCATCTTAATCGTGGGTGTAAGGGAAAAATTAAATCTGTTAATTCAGATGTCTGGAAAGGGAGTGGAGCCACTTTAGCACCATGGTGGCATCCTGTTGCCCAGAGAGGGGCTGCAGGAGGTGCAGACTCAAAAGAAGCCTTTATGGCCCCGTTCGGTTGGGCTGAAAAGCTGTGGCTTATAGTTGAGATTGTACTATAACGGCTGAAATTTCACTGTAGCTGAAGGTGTCTTATTTAGCATAATTAAATCTAAAAAATTTAAAAATAGAAAAATGTGGTAGCTCATCACAGGCACAAACGAATACTAGAAAAAAAAGAACCGGCAAAAAAGCTCAAAAAAAGATAAAAGTTCAGAAAAAGACAAAATTTATGAATAGTGAAAAATAAGCCAGAAGCTGAAGCCGAAATGAGCGGGCCAGTACCACATTTACATTCGGTATTTATGAGGTGCCCTTTGCTTTTGTTTGTATTCCCTTCCGTCTATTAATGAAATGAGGCAGAGCTCCTACATTTGTTTCATAAAAAAGTATCACATTTACATATCAATTCTCAAATGTAAAATATCCTCAAAAAATTCTAAGTGTAAAAGAAATTTATTCTGGGACATTGCAAATGTCCGAAGCAATAAATTTTTCTGTAGATGTAGCTGCTGTAGAAAGTCCACATTCTGGAGTATGTCCAAAGGAATTATACTACTTCATGGAAAATTTCTATAAATATCCTGCATTAAAAGAGGCCCTAAAATACAGTAGATAGCTCACTCTGGGTGCAAATGAACCGGATAAAAAAATTGTAGAGGTTGCATCCCTAAAAAATAGAGCTAACAGAAATCCAGAAACTGCATTGTATTTTCTTTTTGCAAAAACTATATTACTTGATCAATGTTTTTTCAAGATATCGCTACTCCAAAGTGTAGAAAAATAAAAGAAAAAGATATAGATGTGTTTTGGATCTCGCAAAGGGGAGTGCCGTGAGCTCTATGCTTTATATCACTTAGCCAGATGGTATGCAGTACATGTGTTATACGCGACAACAGAAATACACATAAGGAGAGATCGGTAATAGACTCAATCTCTAGGGAAGAGAATAAACAAGATATAATAGAAGAAATATCTACCTATCTAGTCGTTTAACGTAAACAAATCTCAAACATTTCAATTTCGTCATCTTAATAGGACACTAGGGCCGAATGCAAATTCTCCAATGTGGGGGGTGGGGGGGGGGGCACAGGCCCTATATCAATTTTAATTTTTTGTTACTTAAAGTTCAATCTTACACATTGTGTGCTCTCACATATCAAAAATTAGTGCCTCTATATCTATCTAAAAGAAAGAAAGTTTAAGCATATGGACAAACAGGGAGAGAAGAAAAAACATGTAGGATGTTGATAAATTAAGACACTCCAAAAAAAGTGTGTAAGTTAAAATTGACATGCCATAGCATATCAACTGACAGAGAAAAGAGAACAAAATAATAGGGCTACTTGAATCAATCGAGCGTGGGCCACCAAGCCGTATAGCCCCAAGCCAATACCAGCCCAAGGCCCAAGCGAGCAAGCCAACACCAGCCCTAAGCCAACCAAGTAGGCAATGTTAGGTCTAGATAATGACTTACCTACCTTCCCTTATTCTCCACGTCTACAGCGACGACGGGCCCAGCGCCGGAGCTACCATCGTCCGGGAGCACGCCGACTGCTTCTTGCTTGTGCCCGCGTGTGTCGCACTCGGATGGTATGGTTAGATTGCTCGCTGTATTAATTTTACTACATGCACATGCAAATGGAGTAAATCTTTGTGTATGTATCAATGTATGCACTATGGCCGACAGTCACGGCAATAGATGAGGTCGTTTACTAACCACTTGTCATCTCGTCCCGATTGACTGGCTCCTTGCTTCAAAGTTCAACGGTCTTCATAGCTAACAAAGTAACGATCAGTCGACCAAAATAGGTAATAAATTTTGTGATTTAGATTTTATGCTTCAATTCTATGATCTTTAATATATTTGTAGGTTAGGGCTTTAATATTAGAATGTGTTGTTTTGCTTTTTGCAACAATTGAATTATGAAAATTTTCAACGTGTTTCAATATCTAATTTTATGTGTTTCAATACCTAACCATCTTTTGTTCTTGGATTCATACTAGAAAATTCACTAATAGTATGTTTCTCGATTTTGATATGTTGTCGAATAAATAGTTATTTACCGTTAAACTTTGTCATGAAATTAGTTGATATTACAAAATTTACAAAATTTAGAATACATTACTATCTATTATAACTAGTTAAATGCCCGTGCGTTGCTACGGATTTTTAAAATTTATCATACTACATGTTTTAAAACTCATAGGTACATACAAACATGTTTTAAAAGTTTTTAAATCCGTCGATCATACTTCGTGGTCATAAGTCAGAAGACATCGATCACACTTCGTGATCGTAGGTCGGGAGTCCTTGAGCACACCTCATCGTCGTAAGTCGAAAGCCGTCGACCATCGCGCGTGGTCGTAGGTCAGGAGCGGTCGACCTTCGCTAGTTTAATTAGATAAGGTTATCTATGCTGTAGAACTGGGTTTAGAACTGAATGAAACCTAAATATAAAAGGTTACCTGTTTGACTCTAGCTTAAGCTTACTTTGGTGATAAGCCTACTCTCAAGCAGGGAAAATTTTTTCGGTGGGAGAAAAATTTTGGGACCGGACGAAAGCAACGAAATTACCGAAATTTCGGAATTTTGTCAAAATTTCGTCCGAAATTTTCGAAAAACTGTTTGGATGCCGCACCGAAATATGGGCGAATTCAGAACGAAAAGCGACCGAATTCTGAACGAAAAATTCCGAAATGTGGACAAAAAAACACGGAAATGATAGAAATTTTGGCTAAATTTCTGCGTCTACCAGTTTCTTCTGGAACGGAGCCTGTACAGTGTAAGGAATTCATCAGTAGGTGAGTAAATTAATGACGGATGACAAACAAATGAACAATGTTAAGTTTGTTCTATTAATATGCAATGAATGCAGAATTTAGTATGAACAACTGTAAGCAGAAAACACATATAGATTTAAAGCTAGGACTACATAAGATTTAGGAAGAGACGGCAACCTGGAACCGAAACCGAAGGAAGCACCGGCGACTCCAAAGCACGGCAAGACGATCGGCTAACACAATCGAAAGAACGTAGGCGGAGCGCGCGAGGCAAGGGGGGCAGAGCCGAGAATGGTCGGAAGGAGCAAAACACTAAAAAAAAAAGCTCCGTTTTCACTGGTCTGAGAGTAAGAAATTATATGTAATGCATGGTCAGCATAACAATATTGCGTTTCACTGGGTAGATCCTCTGTTTTCCCATCTTTCTATAAAAAAGGTGGGTGGATTAACAGCAACATTATAGCCTAGTGGACAAATGTTACGTTTGGAGGGGTGACACCCACCATTTCGTAATACGCCTTCTTAGCCTCCGCCATTCTTGTCTGAAAAATTGCCTATTCTTTCTGGCTGGCAACACTCTCTTACCTGAAGAAAAGAGAAAAGACAAGAAAGTACAGTTACAGATAGCCTGAATATAGACCTATATGGGAGAAGAGATTTTTAAGAAAGTTGTTAGATTTGTACCCCTTCCCATGGTGCCTTCCATGCTCTGACTGCCCCTGTGAATTTTTGGTAGGGAAAAGGGTGAAACAGTTAACATCAAGTGCAAATTCGGGTGTTATGTTAGGATCTGATACTCAAAAGGAATGTTTTTTTTTCATTCTTACCTGGTTCCGAAGAGAAGGAACCCCAATCCACTGGGAATCAATAACGCCGATTTTCTCATGAGCAAGCTGCAAAGAGTAAAGGCATTAACCAAAGACATGGAAATAAGGTCAAAAGATCTTCAAATGATTAAATGTTAGCATGAGAAGTAATCCTAAATTCTCTCTTCAATGTCTAGTTCAATGTTTGACAGAGGCATGTAGTTCATACCTCCACACATTTCTGCAGAGCAAAATCGAGACCCCATCCATGAACCAAGTCATTCTGCAAAAACATGTAGATATTCATCGCGTGAAGTGGGGCAACCCAGTTGAAAATGTGCCATTAGTACATTACACGTGTCACAAAAAAACATTAAAGCAGGCAGGAATACTTGCATATAAGGAGAGGCTAGGGGTTCCTAAAAGAAGCATGTTTGTAAGAAATATGAATAAAACCTGGAACAACAAGAAGGGCCTGTTGAAGGAAGGCATATAACAAAACCTTATAACCCGACAGAAAATTCGTACAACAGCATAGTTTGTTGAAATGAAATTGATTTGTGAACCCAACAGCCAGCCTACTCACTGATGCGTTTTTACGTAAACACTTACACATAGACTGTAGGTAACTCTAAATATGCACAGAAACCATTCACAGGTCCATGATGCCAGAAAATATAATAAAGCAACATAATGCAGATGGCAGTGGCAAACTCATGATCAAGTTTTTCACCAACACCAAGAACTTCTTGAACATTGCGAGTTATGGTCTGCTGCACCTCATAGAGCTCATCATTCAACTTGGCAAGGTTCCTTTGGGTTCTGGTATCCAAATACAGTTTCTTGGTCTTCTGTATAAATGTGTCTAAATAGAGACATATAAGCTATCAGTTAGCTGATAATAAGAGAATGTGTATAAAGAAAGTACATGAATCTGAGAACCATACCAAATTTAATAAAATCATATGGCCTTGCAGCAGTTTCAATTTGGCTGCCATTGACTCTCGAATTCATTTTTGAGATCTTCAAGTTTCTTTGGATAGGAACGGTCGCACATTGTCAAATAGCACACATGGCCCTCAATGATATAACTGTTCTGTTGAATTAAGAATAGTACCACAAGAAATTTAATAAGCAAATAGGCTAGAAACTACTCAAATTAGCTTCTCAAAATACATCATTAGAATATTGGTTTTTTGGTGTCATTTACGCACAAATGTATCATGAAGACAGTTGATACTTGACACTTGATAGGCATACAGAATATGGAAGCTGATACTAATGCAAAAAGATAGTGCATGTAAACTGTTTTGCATGATATAATCTATCACTATCAAGTCACCAATTTGCTCACCAGAAAAGCAGCAGCTGTATGCTGTCTTTGGAATGTAAAGGCAGACATAGAAAGGGGGGACCCCAAAAGTAGTGTGTATTAGGCGCTATATCTACCTGAAGCTAAATAACAGTCATTTTCTTCAGCGCTATATCTACTTGAAGCTAAAGATAGTGCGGCTCACAGGCTTGCAGCGTCGTCTGT
This sequence comes from Dendrocalamus sinicus, assembly GCA_036346575.1. Classification (NCBI taxonomy): domain Eukaryota; kingdom Viridiplantae; phylum Streptophyta; class Magnoliopsida; order Poales; family Poaceae; genus Dendrocalamus; species Dendrocalamus sinicus. Next base: position 6,956,993 of record CM070671.1, on the reverse strand, counting down.
GAGGCCCGAGGCTGACCGGCCGATTTCAAATGGGTATGCATTTTTTGACCGGGACGCCGTTTTTTCGTTCAGCAGCGAAAGCAACGAAATTTCGCCAAAATAGCGAAATTTCGGACGAAATATTTTTCCCTACTCTCAAGTTAGGCAAAACAAACCCTACAAGGGCTTTTTCATTTAAGATGTGAAAAACCTTTTAAGAGTAACCTTTTACGAGTTACTGAGCACAATCAAGCTGAGATCGCATAAGCTTGGTTACACCACTACTGCTGAGGAGACACACTAAAATATATTATTAGTACCTCAGCATTTCCCCAACAAACCGGAAGTGCCGATGGACCATTTATATTTCCTAGCATATAAGCACTCATGAATGGATTCACAAGATGATAAATTAACATTTGCAGACCTGCCCACTATTAAGACCAAACGAATATAACACTAAAACTCCACTTATCAACATTTAATTGTGGATGGGATCCCGTCATCAATCGCTAAAACATTAACTCACAACACGCTACTGTTAGCACATCCACAGTAGCATTACAACATTATAATAGCAAAAGATAAAAAAAAATTAGCAATAATCGAGGGCTATTAATCTAAAACTAAAATGCCGAACCAGACTTTACCTAACCCTTCCTCAGCATCAGAGGTAGGTGGAGGTGGAGATGAAAGGCAGCGCAGCGACGGAGGAAACTAGCTCCACTGCACTGGTACCATCAACTGCAGCCCCTCCGATCTTCTTGGAGCGCTTCACCCTAGCGAGCTTCACATGTGCGTCGACGAAGTTCTCCATGCGTTTCACCTCCAGCTGCTTCAGGAAGTCGATTCGCTGTTGCTCTATCTCCAGTGCCTGCTTTTGTTTCGCACTCTGTGAATTTTCTTTAGGGAAAAGGGTGAAACAGTTAACATCAAGTGCAAATTTGGGTGTTATGTTAGGATCTGATACTCAAAAGGAATGTTTTTTTTTCATTCTTACCTGGTTCCGAAGAGAAGGAACCCCAATCCACTGGGAATCAACAACGCCGATTTTCTCAAGAGCAGGCTACAAAGAGTAAAGACATTAACCAAAGACATGGAAATAAGAAGGTCAAAAGATCTTCAAATGATTAAATGTTAGCATGAGAAGTAATCCTAAATTCTCTCTTCAATGTCTAGTTCAATGTTTGACAGAGGCATGTAGTTCATACCTCCACACATTTCTACAGAGCGCGATGGCGACTGCTGCAAGTTGATATTGTTGTTATCGCCCGCATCATCTGAATCCTCCGAATCAGACACCGCGGTGGCTGCGGCCGCAGCTTCCTTTTGGATAAACGCAGCGGCGGGGATGGGAGACCAGCGACGGTAGTTGGGCAGCGGCAGAGCCATGGTCGGAGGTGGGGACGGCAAAGACGAAGGCGCAGGGGGCTTCCTCGCGGCGGAAGGATGGATGGGCAGGGCAAAGTGAGGGGCCAGCGATGGCGAGGGCCTCTTCGAGGCGGAGGCGGAGAGTGTGGGGCCGACGAGGCGGTCGAGCTCGTGGAAGAAGGCCCAGGCGGAGATGGGAGGTTCGGGATGGAGGAGCTGCGGCGCCGATCGGATTGGAACGATACGAGTGAGTGGAGAACGTGGGAGAGAATCGGTGGGGAGGAGGCCCACACGTCGGCGCAGAGGGTCTGTGAGGAGGCACAGTGTATGTGAGGAGAGGATGGGAGAGAACGGACGGACTGCCACCAACTCCAATTTTTAAGTAATAGAGATATTGATGGATGTATTGATAAGTACATGCATAGAGCATAAGGCCTCTACCTTATTTTTGTTTTAAATCTGTCACTATAAGGCACCACACATTATAAATAAGGCTTGACTGAGGCCATGTATGAATAAACTTATTGCAGATAGGATTAATTGATTTTAAAAACTCTCAGGTGACAACATATATGGTGCAAACAGTGAAGTTGAGTTCTTTGGCTAGTGAATTTGTTTTTAACAGTGCTCTCAATAACAATTTGTTGGGAAACATTGCAAAGTCACTTATAAAAAGAAAGTGTAGGATCGTTGATGGTAATTAAAAGGAGGTGAATAATTGTAATGCCTAACGATAACCATTTTATGCACACCCTACTAGTTTCTAACCATCCAACCTGCTAATCACAGCAAGAAAAAGAAACAACCAAAAAATATGTCCTCTGTTACTATTCTTCTCAGTTTTTCTTTGGTACGCACTGCTGGCCTTCACCAAGCAACAGACCACTCACGTGGATGAAAGCCAAGTGTCGCTGATGTTTGGTTTTCACGAGAGGAAAACAATCCGACTGTTCTTCAATACTAACTCTCGGCTGGGGCTGCCTCACAGATTACCGATCACAAGTCCCCAAGGCAAAACTCTCGGTTCCACCAACCAAAACACGCAGCCCGCCCATCTAATTATCAGCCCCTGCCAGCACTCACGGCTAGAAGCCTCCAGCCATGCTTGCAGCCTTGGAATCAACATAAAAAGCTCACGTATGGAACCACCAGAACCAATACAGCGCCCCAATACTTAATTCATCTACTAGCAAACCTAATTAGCAAACCTCATTAACCCTAATTACTTACCATCCGGCCGCAATGCAACAGCCGTCAAATCTATTAGCTTTTCACAAGTTCACCCCCAAAAAAATTTAACTAGGGCCTCACCCCTATTTATATACTAGGATCCAAATCATGACTTTACCCCTAAGGTCATAAGTTCTTATCCAATTCTAACAATTTTAACCTTTTCACACTACCTAATTTTAGACACCCCAAAATCGTCACGTGTCGTAGCCTCCAAACTACACATCCGTAGCTCCAACATACATCATCCATCTCTGATCTTCATGTGCCCCAAGCATAAGCCCGACGATCTCGTGACAACCTTGACCGTCTAAACCACGGATCTCCCATCCTAGTCCCAGTCTACCTCGTCATCGACCATGATTATCTCCATGCTCAACCTGCATATGTAAAAACCAAAGAACGTTTATCCCGATACAAGTTCTTTCCAACTTGACCGACATTAGTCCACACATGCCACATGTTTCGTACAACATCGATAAGCAATATTATCTAATATTCATCATAAATTAACCATTGTCAATTATTTATTACCAAAATATCCTAAACCTAGTTACATGGTTTAACAAAAAGCTTGAAAAATGTTGGTAAAAATTAGAAAGTTTATAAATTGTTGTTACAATAACTAGAAGAGTTCCCTGTTACAATAACTAGAAGAGTGCCCCGCACATTTGCGCGGATAGTCTTGTTCTTGATATATTGCTTCAGTCGGATGAACATGGTTTACACTTAATGGCGTAATCCTAATGACCATGCATGCCTATGTATTCTTGGCGCCGGGGGGGGGGGTGCATGCCTAGTCATCACCCACTCTCGTTCCAGAGCAGTACCCCAACTAATATACTAGAGAGGAGAGAGGGGGGGACAGATCAGTGTAGAGACCTTGCATTGGGAGGTCTTTCTTCTTTCCATGCTTCAATTGTACGCAACAATAAAAAAAAAGAAACAGAAGAGTTGTAATCCGATTATCGACTTATGTTTCTTACATAAGATTTAGGCCACCTCATAAACGATCATCACCGTTATAATTATCGTGGGCCACCTCATGATCACACAAGATTTTTTTATATAGATTAAAGGGATTCCTATAAATTTGTCTTTTTTATTTAAGGATTAATGTAGAAATTTTGAACCAACCCTTTAGAGCAAAAAGATGATTTTTAATGTCGCTTGTCGTTTGTAGATGCATAGACGCCCATATCACCTTAAAATAAGACAAGGTTTTTCTGGAGCCTCTCACTTTTGTTTAGGAACAGAGCCTCTGACTAGACCCGAAATGCTTGAAAATTTACGATACTTGGTTTTTCGATTGTATAGAACGGCATTGTTATCGTACTTGGGAGCTTGAAGAAGGGCAGAGGGTACCTTCGCAGCCATTAGTGATATATGGATTTCACTGAAAACCAGTTGGGCATTTGCACCGATATCCGACATAACTGTGCACAGTGTTGACGGCTAAGCATGTGCTGTTCATACTAACACATGCATATTAAGAGGGGTTCTTCTGGGCGTCTTGACATGTAAGATTGGCAGCAGCCCAGTGCACAGACACTTCTGATTCCCCAAAGTCAGCATAGAGTTCGGGTTCTTCTTGTACGGACATGATATGCCTCTCTTCGAAATATGATGTAAATAAGATGCCTAAAAGCCCCTCAGTGAGATTTATGTATGTCACGACGTGGTCGTCAACGAATTAGAGCAGGCCCCTAGGCCAATTTTAATTTTTATTGTTTAGAGTCTAAGTATATATATATCCATATACCAAAAACTAGTGCCCCACATATCAAAGATTACATCTATCTAAAAGAAAGAATACTTAAACACATTAACAAAAAGGGGGAGAAAAGAAAAGAAAAACCCCAGGACGTTGACAAAGCAAGACACTCTTAAAAAATGTGTGTAAGTTGAAGTTGTTACAACACAGCATATCAACCAACTATGAAAGAGAACAAAATAACAGAGCCTACTTGAATTGATCGAGCATGGACCAACAACCGGTCTAGCCCCAAGACAATGCTAGCCCAAGGCCCAAGCTAGCACCAGCCCCAAGCTAACCAAATAGCCAATGCCAGGTCCAAATGATGCTTAACCTACATTTCCCTATTCCCCACACGGCACACCACAGACGCAAACTTTTGTTTGCAGTGGTGACGAGCCTGGCGCCGGAGCTACCATCTTCTGGGAGCATGTCGGCCGCTTCTCGCCTGTGCCTGCGTGCGTCAGATGGTATGGTTAGTTTTCTCACTGTCTTAATCTCACTGCACGCGCATGCAAATGGTGTAAATCTCGGTGTATGTTTGCTGTATGCAGTATGGTCGACGGTCATGACAATAGGTGAGGTCATGACCTTGCTCCTTACTTTCAAAGTTCAAATGTTCAATGATCTTCATAGATAACAAAGTAACGATCAGACGATTTTTGTTGCTTAAAGTCTAAGTTAGCATAGTGTGTGCCCCCACATACTAAAAACTAGTGCCACCACATATCAAAGATTACATCTATCTAAAATAAAGATTGTTTAAACACATTGACAAATAGGGGGAAAAAAGAAAAATACGCAGGATGTTGACAAAGCAAGACACTCCTAAAAAATGTTAATGAGCACACTCTTCAAGCTTCAGTGACTAAGAATCATCCCCGGATCAATTGAGTGTGCGAGGCTTTTGGTATCGCTGTCTCCGAGCATCCCGTGCCCCTTGCCAATAGCTCCCGCACTCAGGTCAGCGGTCATGGTGACTACTCGGAGGTTAGTCATGCTTGGAGCGGATCGTGATCTCCTATCACTACTTAGCCACTATCGTCGGCCCCCCTCCACCAGATGATTCGGGGAACCTAATCGAAGAGGTTGCTGTTGGCAGTGAATCAAAGTCTACAGACTACGCCAACTTGGATCTTTAGACGGAAGACGAGCGGAGGTCCGACGGCGGAGGTGGCTTAGGTGACGCAAGCCCCGGCGAGGCAACGGCCATCGATGTGCATGAGGGGCCCAATGTTGCACGCATGAAGAGAAAGTCAGCCGCAGGGAGGAGCTAACCAGCCCATCAGCGCCGGCCAGTAGGGTGTCTCCGGGCGACCACCCTGTGAAGCGCACCCGCATGTCTTCTCCCCCAGCAGCTCCGACTGGTGGCTTCTAGCTGGTGTCAATGGTGTGCGATTTTGACTTGAGCCTAGAGGACGGAACCCCCCTCGCTGACCGCTACCTTGGTCGTAGTCGCCGCCACTATCACACCTTCGAGCCTAGCTCTTGGCTCTGAACAAGGCGGTGCATCACCACCGGTTGCCCCATGGCTCATTGTACATATGAAGTCCCTTTCCTCTCAAGACTTCACGAAGTTGTCTCTGATCTACTTGCTGATGCTATCACTATCATCAGCGGGTCCCCCTTCACTAGGCCATGCATAGGGGTCAAGTGAAGAAGTCAGTCGCAGCATGTCCGGCTTTCCTGCTGTGGATGTATCTTCGGGTGGCACGAATTTGGAAGGTGCCAGAATGGAGTTGAACCACCTCTCTATGGTGGATTTCATTTCCCATCCCGAGGTGGTGCTCCTGCTGCAAAGATTCATGGAGTACACTAACACGGTGTTCGATCGACTACCGTGTGCTGCACTCGTGCGGGCCGGAGCTCCTTGAGAGTGCTCTCAAGTCTACGGAGGTTAAGGTATGTCTCAGCTGATAGCTTGTTTTGTAACAATATATTCCTTGTTGTAGACTAGATGAAGCATCTTGCAAGCACTGGCTTTAGGCCACACCCTCCAGGCCACGAGGCATCGGGAACAGAACAACTTGCACGAACAACTCACGGCTATGGGGTCAAAGCTCTCACTAGTGAGGCAGACCATGGCAGACTCGGCGGAGCTCATCCGCTTCCTCGAGACCGAAGGTGCGAGGGCCATCGTGGACACCCATGCCCTAGTAAAAAAGGCTTAGTCCGATGCGACGAAGGAGCATGATGGCCTACTACAGCAGATTACTATGTTGGAGTAGGAGAAGTCACGTGCGCAATCGGAATTCTCCGAGAGGGATCGCATTCTCGGAGAGGCCTCTGTGTCAGCATGGGGGTCCATGGAAGCGTTGGAGGCAAGCACGGAGGACCTCGCGGTGGTGGTGCCCCCTCAGGCGTACAGACCAGAAGATCTCCTTAATAGCATCCAAAGGATCGGCAAAGCCTCATCTCTTGCACTCAATATGCTCGTGCATATGGTGACCATTGCTCGTTTTCCACGACACAAATATTATTTGTCCAACTTCACCTTTAGGGCTATGGACACATGAGTGAGTTGGCAAACCCCTACCAGCCTACCTCGACCTCCCTTCAGAGAGTACAATGATGTTTGAGGCACTATGGGTTATGTGCCATTCCGTCCATGCCTTCCGCAAATATATTTAGGGATACATTTGTAACATCCTGATTTTCAGAGCCTTTTGAAGCTTTTAAAATAAAATTCATCATTTGTATTTTTCTGGAATTAATTAAAGCTTAATTGGAATTTTATTTAATTAAAAGGATTTAATATGAATAATCTAAACATGAACATTTGTCAAAAATATTTTATTTGAGTTCCTTGTGCCTCAAGGAATTTATTGGTATTTTTTTTGGAGTTATTTGCTATTTTCTAGAGCTCAAAAGCCTTTATGAGAATTTCTGGAAAAAGAAAAGAATTAAAAACCCCCCAAATCGGCCCGGTCCAGCCAGCCCAAGCCGTCGGCCCGTGCTGCCCCGCCCCCGCCATGTGTCGGCCATCCGGCACTCGCCACCCGCACGCAGCAGCCCGCTCCTCTCTCGCCGTCCTCGTTTACGAGTTCGGTTCCCTCGCTGTCTTCGTTTATGAGTTGGTTTCCGCTGCCGCTCGTCACCGTAGTCGTAAAGGACTCGATACTCGTGGCCGTCCGGGACTCCTCTACAACCGGGTATAAAAGGGGCCCGAACCCCGGTGTCTTCCTCGTCCCGAAGTCGTGCACCTCGCCGACCGCTAGCCACCGAAGTCGTGCGCCTCCCGCCGACCAATCCCAACCGAAGTCGTGCGACTCGCCGTCCTCATCGCCGTCGCCGTTTCGCCGTCCTCGCCGCCGTCGCCGGTGAGTTCCACCACCGTCCCTAGTCATCGTCGGCCAGATTCAGCCGTCGCCCGCGCCGCGCATCCCTTTGCCTCTCTGTAGACCCGTGTGGTCATAAGGTCCTACGACCACGGCAAAGCTTCAGTAGATCTACGACTTCGTTGAAGAGGCGCAGCCATAGTCATAAGCAGTAGTCGAAAGCCAGCCTGTGTGGTCATAAACGACTTCATAGTCGTAAGTCGTCTGTGTGGTCGTAAACGACTTCATAGTCATAAGCCGTCTGTGTGGTCGTAAACGACTTCATAGTCGTAAGCTGTCTGTGTAGTCGTAAACGACTTCATAGTCGTCTGTTCGACTGCGTGGTCGTAACATCTTAAATCCAGTTTTTCTTTTAGAAAAATAATTCTAGAAAATCCATCTTTTTCTTTTTCTCTGAATTTAAACTTCCCAGAGCCCGTTCTCCTTCATCCTAGCTCCGATTGACCTGATTCTTTTTTTCTAAATTCATCTAAAATTGAGCTCTATCTTTTGGTTCTGTTTTGCAGTTTTTGGAGTTCATTTGAATTTTATTTGATTTTATTTTATGTTTCATTTCGCTTTCTCTCTCGTTAGATCACGCTTTTGAAGGAGCTGAAGCAGGATTGGAAGATCAAGAATTCCTAACTGAGCAAGGCCAAGGAAAGTCGTGTTCTTTGATCATGTTGAACCTAGTTTTCAAATCTATTATGTATTACTTTGTTTTAAATTATCATGCATTGCTACTTTAATATAAAACCTTTATATTGGTAGTTATTGTCCAAGTTGATTAATCCCTCCTTGATAATTTGTTAGCCATGATTCCGTTGTCACCATAGGATGGGAAATTACTTAGTGATGCAATATTAGTTGACACATGGGTTGCGCATCTAAATTGCTTAGCCATGCTTATTGCTAGTACGTTGGGTTTATCGTCACATGTGGTTAATTAATCTTGACTTAATGATATATTTGAATGCGGTGGTTAGCCACAGTTATAAAACTTGTGTGCCATGACATGCGTAGTGTCATTGGTGTTGGTTATACAAAATTGGTTTTCACTTGGGCGAATGATCATGCAGTAAAGGGGAGAAGTGTGGTTAACACTTCAGGGATGTGGATGTTTCGCATGGGTAATACTTAAGGACTTAACTTTGTGCGCCATTGATCTGAGCCTTACCGTACTACCACATGTCCAGTATGGGATGGACCTGGCTAATTGATTTGGGATGTTTCAATCTCGGTTCCGTTATTGGGATGAGGGTGGTGTGGTCGGAGCCATGGATCCACATTGGCGCAAGAGGGGGCAATTATCGACTAGGGGGTTACCCTACTCGACGGTGAAACCTTAGCGAGGCGGAACTGGGTTGAGATTGAACATTGTAAAGGCCTTGTCATGATCTCCTCGCCTCACACCTAAGGAAGTGTGTAACTCGCGTGGTAATCCGGGATGATCATGTCTTGTGGGTAAAGTTGTACAACCTCTGCAGAGTGTAAAACTATTCAAATAGCCGTGTCCTCGGTCATGGACAATGCTCGGTGATTTCACACGAGGGGTAGAGTTTTTATAAAAACCTGGTTGGGTAATGTTGGGAAGTGAATGGTTAGTTCACCGATGTTCATTTCATGGATCTTGGTTCATGGTGGATTTCTTGGGTGAATGGTCAGTTCACTTGTGGTTGGTCTCAATTCTTTTGATTACTTATTTATTATCATTTTTCCAAGTTTGCTTTTCAATCTATTTATTGTATTTACTTTAAATTGTTGCTTTCTGCAAAATTAACCTTTCAGCCATCCTTTGGTAAGCCTTGCATACTATATTGCATTCTTTGTTACGAACGGCTTGCTGAGAACTCTATGTACTCATGGCTTCATCCATATTTGCTCAGTTGAGGAAGAAGGACCAGATCAGCAGGAGCTACTCGAAGGAGGATACTTTGATGACTTCGCGGATTAGGACTTCGCTCCCCAGTCGATTGCCTGTGGGCATGTCAAATGGCTGCTACGCTTATTTCTGGTTTTCCACTGCTAGTTTCTTTAAGCCTTTCAGACTATTAATTGTAAGCTTGGCCATAAGGTCGTACTCTGATAATTATTAATAATATTTGAGTCTTTTCTTAGTGAATCGTGATATGTTCGATATTTCATCTTTGTTTTTGCTGTGTGCACTAGCGTGATCCTGAACTAGTGCAGAATACACCGGAGAGTTCGGATTTGTATATTCGGGTCTCTATAACATTGGTGATATTGCAGTGAACATTGCACTGAAGTGGACTCTGGGCGCGGCAATGGACCTTAGAACCTAGCTCGGTGAAGTCCCCTGATGAACCGAAGATGACAATCCTACCTTCGGTGGCCACCCCATCAACTAGCAGGTGTGATGCCATGCCCCCTTGTTTACATGGGCCTGTCGGCTAGCGAGTGTGCATTGAGTAGGTGGCCAAACTTTTGTATTGGGTACTAGCTATCTCCAGGCCATGTACTTGCTCAACCTGTAATGGACAACATGGATCATTGGTGTCGTGGCCTATTCTTATTTTGTCCATGTTATTTGGTGAACAGGTGCTTGACGATGACCATCTCCTCATGCCTGAGCATCTTCTCTATCGTCGACTTGGGCATTGGGGGTGGCGGAGGAGTCTCTGTGTTTCTAGGTAGGACAAGTTGTATCGTCACGTGTCCTTCGTACGGAGTATATAAAAATAGAGATCTCAGATGAGGTCTAAAACATAGTGGTGTTGCTTGGTGCCCTTGTTCGCTGTACCGACTATTTTGAAATGGATGAGATGTTAATTATGGCTATTGTGCCGCGGTTTGTTCTTGTTGACTATGCAACGTAGTCATACGTGCATCAGCGTAGTTGGCTATAGGACGAAGAGATCAACACACACAGTGTGGTTAGGTGTGCGCGCGCTCTGTCCCCCACCCATCGAATGAGCGTGGACAAAGTCAACAGTAGGACGAAGTGTCAGAATGCACAGCTCCATCCCACACCCTTCGGACGAGTGACGATGAAGTCAATGGTAGGACAAAATGTTAGAATGTGTGTGCTCCGTCCCCTACCCTTGGGACGAGCATCAATGAAGTCGGCGGTAGGACGAAGCCTTAGAATGCATGTGCTCCATTCCCCACCCTTCGGATAGACGTCAACGAAGTCGGTGGTAGGACGAAGTGTTAGAATACGTGCACTCCATCCCCCACCCTTTGGATGAGCATCGATGAAGTCGGAGGTAGGACAAAGCGTTAGAATACGCACACTATGTCCCCCACCCTTCGAACGAGCGTCGACTAAGTTGGTGGTATGACAAAGCGTCAGAACACACGCACTCCGTCCCCCACCCTCTGAACGAGCATCGACAAAGTTGGTGGTAGGGACAAAGGCTTGAAACTCATGCACTTGCTGTGTCTGGTATCCTTAGATAGACAAGCACATCGTGGTTAGGCATGCGTGTGCTCCATCCGCCATCCTTCAGATGAGGGTCGATGAAGTCAACTATAGGGATGAAAGCTTTAAATGCATGCACTTGTTGTGTCCGATATCCTTAGATAGACATGCACAACATGGTTAGGCATGCACGCACTCTATCTCCCACCCTTTGGATGAGAGTCGACAAAGTTGGTGATAGGAGGAAGGTTAGAATGCACACGCTTCATCCTCACCCTTCCAGCGAGTGTCAACAAAGTCGGCGGTAGGACAAAGTGTCAAAACATGCGTGCTCTATCCCCCACCCTTTATATGAGCATCGATGAAGTCAGTGGTAGGAGGAAGTGTTAGAACATGCGTGCTCCGTCCCCCACCCTTCGGACGAGTGTTGACGAAGTCGGTGGTAGGACGAAGCATCATAACGTGCATGCTCTATCCCCCACCTTTCAGATCAGCATCGACAAAACCAGCAGCAGGAGGAAGTGTTAGAATGCATGTGCTCCATTACCCACTATTCGAATGAGCATTGATGAAATCAACAGTAAGGAAAAGATCTGAAACACAGTGGGCTCCGTGCAATGGCACGTCTGACCTTAGGAACTGTGTCAATGAACCCAGTGGTAGGGCACAATAGACCTAGTGCGGTGTCTTTTATCCATTGCATTTTTAGAGGCTTGGGGTGGGTAAGCCTACTAACTCTTTAAACCCTGCCAAATTGGCATGGAGCATAGGGAATTTTTGCCTATATTTATACTCTAAAGAGTTACTAAGGATTTAAAGGCTCTTGGTGCTTTATACTCCAAAGAGTTCGCATGAAGCCCAAGGATTCTGCAGTATTATTTATACTCCAAAGAGTTGCCTAGGACACCGAAGGCTCCTAGTGCTTTATACTCCACAAAGTTGGCACATAGCATGTTTGCTCTGCACTCTTATTTATACTCCAAAGAGTTGCCTAGTACGTTGAAGGCTCCTAACACTTTATACTCCGCATAGTTGGTGTGGAGCCTAGGGACTCCGCACTCTTGTTTATACTCTGAAGAGTTTCCTAGGACGCCAAAGGCTCCTTGCACTCTATACTCGGCAGAGGTGGCATAGAGCTCGTGTGCTCCATGCTCTTATTTATACTCCAAAGTGTTTTTTGGGACGCTAAAGGCTCCTGGCCTTTTGTACTCTATAGATTTGGCATCTAGGGACTCCACGCTCTTATTTACGCACTGAAAAGTTGCCTAGGACACCGAAGGCTCCTAGCACTTTATACTTCGCAGAGTTGGCATAGAGCTCATGTGCTTCGTGCTCTTATTTATACTTTGAAGAGTTGCCGGGAACACCAAAGGCTCCCGATGCTTTATACTCCATAGAGTTGGCGCGGAGCCTAGGGACTTTGCACTCTTACTTATACTCTGGAGAGTGCGTGCGAAGCCAGTGGTCTCCATGCTTTGCAGTCGATAACATTATCTTCTAGTACAAAATGGAAAGGGCTTTATTAATAGATCCCGTTTGTGTGGGTGAGCTGTTACAACTAGCTGTACATATGGTAGCCAAGGCTAGCGCTCCGCTCCTAGCTACGTGAAATAATGATGAAGACGGCAGCCATTCCAGGTGTGCTTGAGGTCCGTCCCTTTGAGTGTTGCCAACCGATAGGAGCCCAGCTGAAGGGCAGCCGAGATGATGTATGGGCCCTCCCATTTAGATTCGAGCTTGCCCACTGTGTCCACCTGTAATGCCTTCCAGAGCACTAGGTCTCTGGTAGCGAGTTTTCGTGGCTGTACCTTCTTATTGTATGACACGGATGTCATGCGTATGTACTTAGCAATATTTTGCGTAGCTTTCCCTCAGATGCCATCGAAGTGGTCTAGTGAGACTGCTCGATCCTAAGCTAGAGCCTGAACTAGCTCTCTTGCCGACCAGTCCTCAACTCTTTGGGCATCATGGCCTCATCTCCGAAGAGCAGTTTGAATGGCGTGAAGCCTGTGGGGCATGTGGCAGTGGTGTGCATGGACCAAAGCATGCTTTGCAACTTGTGAGGCTATCTGCCTTTGGGAAGGCCTGTGAGGTGCTTCTTAATACCCATAGAGATGGTACTATTTGCCTGCTCAACTGCTCCATTAGATTGCGGATGTCCCACGGAAGCATAGCAAAGTTTGATTCACATGCGCTTGCAAAATGCTTTGAAGGCTGTGGTGTCAAACTAAAGGCCATTGTCAATGGTGATTTACCTTGGGATGCCAAAGTGGCAAATGACATTTTGCAAGAGGAATCTCTGTGCTACTGCGGACGTGACCTTGTGGAGTGCGGCAATCTAAGGCCACTTGGAGAAGTACTCATAGGCAACAATGATGAAGCCTAGGTCCCCTGGTGCTTGCGATAATGGTCTGATGATGTCGAGTCCCCATCACACTAGTGGATAGACTAGGGGAATTGACTGAAGTGTGGTGGGTGGCTTGTGAACCATCCTTCCCATCCTCTGGCAACCTTGGCATCGCTTGATGAGGTCCTACACATCGGATGCTACAGTGGGCCAATAGAAAGCTTGTTTGAATGCCTTTTTGACAAGTGCCCTTGGGGCGATGTGCAAACTACACAACCCCATGTGGATTTCGACGAGAAGGTCCTAGCCCTTGCGATGTGAGAGACACCACAAAAGGGGTGCACACACGCCCCACTTATAGAGCACCATGCCGGGTAGGTTGAAGGCTCTTGTTCATTGCTACAGACGTCATATCTCCTACGAGTCATCTAGTTCCTCTTCCCTTGCAAGAATGCAATGATGGGCATCCTCTAGTCATTGTCATGAACAATTTAGAGGATCAGTGCAGGGTCAACATGCTCTTGTGGAATGGTCGCTGTAGTAAGAACCTCGACGACTGTGTTGATGGGAGCCTCGAGTTCCTAACTAGTGGCCTTCATTAAGGTGTCAGTCTCATCATTGTTAGCCCGTGGGATGGGCTTGACGGTTATACCCAAAAAATGGCACTCCCTTGCTCTGACTACCGCCAGGTACTTTGTGATATTGGGGTCCTTGATCTGGTACGATTTGTCAATGTGGCTTGTGAGCAGACATGAATCGATATAGACCAAGGACCTTCATGCGCCAAGCGCCTTGAGTTTCCCAAGGCCAAAGAGCAAGGCCTCATAATCAGCCATGTTGTTGGTGGCTAGGAACTCTAGGCATGCAGAATACCTCAGGCATCATCTCTCGAGTGTTGTAACAACCGCTCCAACACTGGCTCCAGAGCACCACTTCATCCATGTGGAGACTCCACACCAATTTGGTGGGTGCCTAAGCCCATGGCTATGCTGGTGATGATCTGTGACTTGATCACTATCCATGAGGCATAGGTTGGGAGAATGGCACGAGCTCGGCTGCCAACTTCCCGATATAGCATGTGGCTTCCTTGTTCTGCAACATTCCCCTAGGGGAACGACAAGGGCACTGTGATGTTGTGCACTAGAAAGTAGTGCCTGATCTTGCATGAGGCCATAAAGAGCGCGTAAGTCAATTTTTCCAATTTGGTGTAGCACGCCTTGGTTCCTTGAAGCACCTTCGACACGAAGTACACAGGTCACTGGATAGACCTTCCTCAAGAACGAGGATGGCACTTACTGCAGATGGCGTGGCTGCCAAGTACAATAGCAATGGAGCCTCTAGTGATGGGCACACTAGAGTTGGGAGCTTGGTGAGGTGATTCTTTAACTCAACGAAGGCATGTACGTAGTCCTCATTCCATTGGAATCATTACAACCATGTAGAGTTTTGAAAAATGGGAGGCTTTGCTCCATCGCCCTAGACAAGAAACGGCTAAGAGTGGTGAGGTGACCAGTCAGCCTTTGGACCTCCCAGGTCATTTTTGGTGGTTCCATGGAGAGTATTGCATCAATCTTCTCTGGGTTCAGCTCGATGCCTCGATCGGACACAAAAAGCCAAGCATCTTTCTTGCCCACACTCCAAAAATGCATTTGTCTAGGTTTAGCTTGACACTGACTCGTTGAAGGTTGTTGAATGTGTCCTGCAGGTCCATTCCATGAGACACAACCCTCACACTTTTGATGACGACATTGTTGATGTAGGCCTCGATGTTTCGGTCCAACTGGGAGGTGAGGGCTTATGCTAGCAGCCAGGTAAAGGTGGCTCCTGTATTTTTGAGGCCGAAGGGCATCCTGGCAAAACAGTAGGTCCCTCCTAGGACGATGAAGCTTGTTTTGGCCTAATCCTCCTTGGGCATGTGAATCTGGTGGTACCCAGAGTGCGCATCCAGGAAGCTCATTAGCTTACACCCTATCATGGCATCAACCAATTGATCTATTCGTGGGAGGGGGTAGTTGTCCTTCGGGCATACCTTATTGATGATAGTGAAGTCGGCGCACATGCACCACACGCTGCTAATCTTCTTGACTAGTACTAGATTGGTGAGCCACTCCGGGTAGTGCACTTCATGGATGATGCTGGACATGACCAATTTGGCAACCTTGGTCTTTGTAGCCTCTTGGCATTCACGAGACATTCACCTCAGCTTTTGCTTGACCAGCTTGGTGTCAGGACACATTGCCAGCCTATGCTCGATGATGGAGTGGGAGACTAGGTGAAGATGTCCACATTGTTACAAAGGACCTCCAGGAGTTCATGCTCGGCTGCAAGGGTGAGCCCCACTCTGATGGAGACCTGTTGGGAGCTGTCTGTGTTGCCGAGTAGGACCCTCTTGACCTCGCCCTTTGGCTTTGGCGGGGTCCACCTCGGTGCCGATGGCGATGGTGATGTGATTGTTGCGATAGATTCATTGAAAGTATGCACCTTCCAAGGGGGACCTCACGCACCTAGCTCAATTTGTTGAGCAAGGTCCTAGCCTCCGAACCATCAATATAACTCCCCGTGGGCCTAGAAACTTCATGCATAAATAATTGTGGTATTGGAACACTCCAAAGGCGTTGAGCGTGGCTTTGCCAAAGATGGTGTTGTATTAGTAGGGATGATTGATGGCATCGAAGGTGACTACCTGTCCCATTGTTTGTTCACCTTGGCCGAAGGATACCTCGAGTGCCACCTGGCCCAGGGCCTTTACTAGTTGCCCTCCAAAGCCCTGGAGCAGTACACCTGGAGGTTCGAGCCTGCTACATGGAATGCCTATCTGGTCAAAATCGTTGGCGAACAGAATGTCTGCTGAGCTGCCTCCATCCACGAGGACCCACCTTATATCGCATCCCGCAATGCTTGCTTGCACTACTAGTAGGTCTTCATGGGGAATTCTACGCCTGCTGCATCCACTATCGTGAATGTAATGTTTGCTTGCACCCAAACCGACGAAAACTGCACGGGGTATGCACCCGACGTGCATATGCCCTCTGCTACCTTTTGGAGGAAGTCTAGCGATGAGCCCCTCATGATGACGTTGATAACTTGCCACGGTCTGCCCTCAGGGGCCTATATACGTAGAGTGGTAGGGGTGGGTTGAACCAACTAGCCTTCTGAATGCTGCTGTACGTGCACCACTACCGATGCTCTTGTGTCAAGGGTTCTTTCCCTGGAGATGTTTTCGCGGAGTGTTGTGATAGTGGGGCAGTCTCAGGTGAGATGTTCTCCTTGCCCATGGACCTCAGATCATAGCCCATGCTATCATTCATCATCGCGGCCTCGACCCCTGTCCCGATTGCGTCCTTTCCAATAGCATCCTTGGCCTACTGGGTGCTACTGCCATCTTTGCCACCCTCAATGTCAAGGATGTACTTAGACCATTGTCCCTTTCATTGCTTGTGGCCAGAGCCCTCTTTCGGGATCCCGGGCATGGGCTTCACCTCGAAGCTGTCACCTCGATGGCCATTTAATAAATGTGTAGCAATTCACGAGGATCCATATCACCCTTTGGGCATCTTGAAGTCCTCTGGCCGCACACATCATTGTAGTCTGGCAGATAAGGGGGACTTTAGGTCTACTCGTCGGAGGGTGTCGAGACCCGAATAGACAAATTCGGACTCTCCTGTGTATTCTGCACTAGTCCAGGATCACGCTAGTGCACACAATACAAACAAAGATAAATATCATCCACATCACAATATACTAAGAAAAGATCCAAATTTTATTAACAACTATCAAAGTATGACCTTATGGCCAAGCTTACAATTAATAGCCTGAAGGGCTTAAAGAAACTAGCAGCGGAAAACAAAATAAACTAAATAAGCATTCGACATGCCCACAAGCAATCGACTGGGAAGCGAAGTCCTAATTCGCGAAGTCGTCGAAGTATCCTCCTTCTAACAGCTCATGTTGTCCTTCCTCCTCAATTGAGCAAGTATGGAAGAAGCCGTGAGTACATAGAGTGCTCAGCAAGTCGTTTGTAACAAAGAGTGCACTATAGTATGCAAGGCTTACCAACGGATGGCTGAAAGGTTCATTTTGCAAAAAGCAATAATTTAAAGCAAATACAATAAATAGATTAGAAAGCAAACTTTGTAAATGATAATAAATAAGTAAACAAGGAATTGTGACCAACCCCAGGTGAACTGACCATCCACCCAAGGGATCCACTATGAGCATGAATACCCGTGAACTAACCATTCACTTCCCAAACTAGCCCAACCAAGTTTTTATGAAAACTCTACCCCTCGTGTGAAATCACCGAGCATTGTCCATGACCGAGGACGCGGCTATTCGAATAGTTTTACACTCTGCAGAGGTTGCACAACTGTACCCACACGATGTGATAATCTTCACGTTAAAGAAAATCACAACAAGGCTTTTACAGTGCTCCATCTCAACCTGATCCCACTCGCTAAGGTTTCGCCGTCGAGTAGGGTAACCCCCTAGTCGATAATTGCCCCCCTTGCGCCACAACAACATCAGTAGTGAAACCAAAGTTGAGACTTCACAAATTATTATGCCCCCCTTGCTCCTTCGAAGGCGTGATCTAACGAGAGAGAAAATGAAATGGTACACAAAATAAATTCAAATGAACTCCAAAAACTTCAAAACTAGAACCAAAAGGTAGACCTCAATTTTAGATGAATTTAGGAAAAAGAATCGGGTCAATCGGAATTCAGACGAGGGAGAACGGGCTATCGGAAAACCTAATCTAAAGAAAAAGGCTGAAAATCGGAAAAGTTGCTGTGCTGTAGACTCGATGCACGCTAAGGCTAGTCTACGGTGAATTCGGCCCACGGAATAGTGTGTGCTGACTAGGTGTGCTGACACAACTGCTGACTGTGCTTTTAGGGCTTGCGTGGCGTGCTGACATGGCTGGCTGACTCAGCTCGGTCTATGGGTTCACGCTGACATGCGGGCCCTGCATGTCAGAGGCTTGGCTAACGGTGTACACGGTGTGCGAGAAGGCGAAGCGGCACGGGCATGGCTGGCGTTAGCGCTGCCGCACACGGGGCGCAGGGCAGAGACCAAGGAGACACGGTGCAGGCGAGTGGGGTTGACCGGCAGATGAGCGGGCACGGTGGCGGAGCTAACCGCACGGGCGGTGGTCGACGACGACGAAACCGAAGGCGACGGCTATGGCGGCGCATGACAAGGAACGGCAGAGGTCGAGCGGCTCGGCGTGACCGGCAGCGAACTCCGACAGCGAGGGCGACGGTGCACAGCAGCGGGGCTCGGAAGGCGAGGCGGCGGGTTGAGGGATGCGGAAGCTGAGGGGGCAGGGCTCGGTTTTTTTACCCAGTCGTCGAGGAGTCGGTGTCGGGCACAGCCGAGGTGTCCTTGGCGGAGACGGCGAGGCGACAGTGGTGAGAGTTCGGCTTGAAGACGACGATGAACAGTGCCAACACCGTTAGATGCTCGACACGTGTTACGACGAGGGATCGGATGGTTACAGGAGAAGGCACGGATGAATAGTACTGGAGCCTTCCGATGGCTAACAGATGTCGCGCATCGGGTGGTTCAAGGCAGGTGCGGACTGGGCTGGGTAGGCCAGCTGCGGGGCGGCATGGGCCGGGCGGATGGTACGGGCTTTGGCCCATTTTGGTTTTGGGATTTAAACAATTCATTTTCTTTTTCCAGAATTCAAATAAATACTTTTTAAGCTCTAGAAAATAGCAACTAACTCCAGAAAAATCCAAGAAAATTCCAGTAAATACTTTGAGACTCTAGGAACTCAAATAAAATATTTTTGACAAATGTTAATGTTTAGTTTAGTCATATTAAATCCTTTTAATTAAATAAAATTTCAATTAAGCTTTAATTAATTCCAGGAAAATTCTAATGGTAATTTTATTTTAAAAACTTCAAAGGCTCTGAAAATTAGGATGTTACAAACCTCCCCCCTTAAACGGAATCTCGACCCTGAGATTCTGTCTCACTAAGGAATAGGTTCAGAAACTCTGTTCTAAGATCGTTCTCGCGCTCCGAGGTTGCTTCTTCCTATGAATGATTACTCCACTGAATTTTGCAGAAACGAACAATCCTGCTTCTGGTCACACGCTCTGCTACTTCCAAGATTTTGACTGGATGCTCCTTGTAAGACAAATCCCCTTGGAGATCCACAGCCTCCGCTGGCACTGCCTCCTCTGGCACTCTCAAACACTTCTTTAGCTGAGATATATGAAAAACATCGTGTATCCCGCTCAAGGTCTTAGGTAGCTCCAGCTGATATGCAACCTCTCCCTTGCGCTTCAAGATCTTGAATGGTCCCATGTACCTTGGCGCAAGTTTTCCTTTCATTTGAAATCTCTTAACACCTTTGAAGGGTGTAATCCTGAGATACACATAGTCATTTGGCTCAAAGCTTAAATCTCTGTGACGAGTATCAGCATAACTCTTTTGTTTGGCCTGAGCTATTCTTAACCTTTCTCGAATCAAGCACACTTTCTCATCTGCTTCCCGGAGACATTCTGGCCCAAAAATTGGACTTTCCCCTGTCTCTTTCCAATTGAGAGGGGTTCTACATTTTCTACCATACAGCGCTTCAAACGGCGACATCTGTAAACTGGCCTGGTAACTGTTATTGTAGGAGAACTCTGCGAAAGGCAAGCAACTGTCCCACTTGGCTCCATGATCCAATACACATGCTCTTAACATATCTTCCTGGATTTGATTCACACGCTCTGTCTGGCCATCAGTCTGCGGATGATATGCTGTACTGAAATTCAAATGAGTACCCATTGCTTCATGGAAACTTCCCCAAAATCTTCCCCAAAATCGTGAAGTGAACTGCGACCCACGATCTGACACTATTGTCTTTGGTACTCCATGAAGACTCATGATCCTGGACATATATAATTCCGCCAACCTATCACTGGTATAGGTTATTTTGATCGGGAGGAAGTGAGCGACCTTTGTCAACTGATCCACAATTACCCATATTGAATCGAAGCCTTCCTTTGTCTTGGGTAATCCCGTGATAAAGTCCATTCCCACTTCTTCCCACTTCCACTCGGGAATTTTCAAGGGTTGCAGCAGGCCTGCTGGTCTTTGGTGTTCAGCCTTCACTCTTTGGCATGCATCGCAAAGTGTTACATACTCTGCTATCTCACGCTTCATACCTGACCACCAGTACTTATCTTTAATGTCTTGATACATCTTGGTGCTGCCTGGATGAATTGAGTATAATGACTCATGCGCTTCCTTAAGCAATAACTTCTTCAACTCTTCCTTATTTGGTACACACAATCGTGCCTTGTACCACATGATACCCTGGATATCCTCTCCAAAACCTGATGCTTTGCCTTCTTTTAAACCAGCCCTAATTCACTAAATATTTTCATCCTCTGACTGCGCTTGACGGATCTGACTATCTAGGGTCGACTGCAAATCCAATGTGGCTAACATTCCTTCCTCAACCAACTCTAAACTGAGCTTTTCAAATTCATCATGTAAAGCTGGTTGGTCTTCCTTGATCATCGCGGTGTTGCAATATACCTTTCTGCTCAAAGCATCTGCCACTACATTGGTTTTCCTGGTTGATAGTTGATCCCGATGTCGTAATCCTTTATCAATTCCAACCATCTTCTTTGCCTTAGGTTGAGATTCGCTTGCGTGAAGATGTATTTCAGGCTCTTATGATCCGTGTAGATTTCACATCGGTTACCCATTATATAGTGACGCCATATTTTCAGGGCATGCACAACCGCTGCCAATTTCAAATCATGCGTGGGGTAGTTCTCTTCGTATGGCCTCAACTGGCGCGATGCATAAGCCACCACTCTCTTGTCCTACATCAACAAACATCCCAAGCCCTTGCGGGATGCATCGCAGTAAATTTCAAAATCCTTCTTAATGTCTAGCAAAATTAGTACTGGTGTTGTAGTCAGGCACTCCTTTAACTTCTAAAAACTCTTTTCGCACTCTGGCGTCCATTCAAACTTCTTTTCTTTCTTCAATAGCTGGGTGAGCGGCCGCGCTACACTGGAAAACCCTTCGATGAAACGGCGGTAATAACCAGCCATTCCAAGAAAGCTTCTAACTTGAGTCACTGACGTTGGTGCCTTCCAAGTAAGCACATCCTTCACTTTCCCTGGGTCGACTGCAACTCCTTCTACGGTCATGACATGGCCCAAAAACGCAACCTCCTTCATCCAAAATTCACACTTGCTGAACTTGGCATACAACTTTTGCTCTCGTAACCTTTGCAATACCATCCTCAAATGCTCTTCATGCTCTTTCTCATCTTTGGAGTAGATCAGAATGTTATCGATAAACACAACGACGAACTTATCCAGGTAATACATGAACACCTTGTTCATCAGGTACATAAAGTAGGCTGGGGCATTGGTTAAGCCAAAGGACATCACCGTGAACTCGTACAATCCATAACGAGTTGAGAATGTTGTCTTAGGTATATCCTCCGGACGAATGTTCATCTGATGGTATCTCGATCTCAGATCAACCTTGGAGAACACTCCGGCTCCTTTTAGTTGGTCGAACAAGTCATCAATTCTGGGCAGCGGGTACTTGTTCTTGATGGTAACTTCATTGAGGGCTCGATAATCCACACACATACGCTGGCTGCCATCCTTCTTTTTGATGAACAACACTGGTGCTCCCCACGGAGAGGTACTTGGCCTGACATAACCCTTATACAACAATTCTTGTATCTGCTTCTTCAACTCTGCTAACTCGTTGGCGGGCATTCGATACGGTCTCTTGGAAATCGGCGATGCGCTAGGTGCTAACTCAATTGCGAACTCCACTTCTCTGTCTGGCGGCATTTCAGGGAGATCATAGGGGAAGACATCTGGATATTCTCTGACAACTGGTACTTCCTCTAGCATGATCCCTTTACTTTGGCACACCATCAACTTTTCTGGCTGCTTCATGCTGGCTTCAAATTTTACTTTACTTCCCTCTGAACTGATCAATGTGATGGCTTGGCTTCCACAATCCAACACTGCTTGGTGCTTTTTGAGCCAATCCATACCCAAAATTACATCCAAAGATTGGATAGCCAATACAATTAGGTCGGCGGAGAACTCAACTCCTTGGATGGCTATCTTAACTTCAGGGCAGCCTAGGTTCGTACTCAACTCAGAGCCCGGGGATTGAACCAGTAGAATGGAACCAAGGGCAATGGTTTTCAACCGATGCTTTAGAGCAAAACTCCGAGAAACAAATGAATGCGAGGCGCCAGAATTGAACAAAACTATGGCAGGGACTGAATTTACTTGAAACTTACCGATCACAACATCTGGCGCTGCCTGAGCCTCCTCTGCAGTGACATGGTTCACCTGACCGCGCATTATGATCTGCGATCCTCTGTTGGGTTGGCTTGATGCTTGAGGTGCTCCGCGTCCTGATCCTGACGCAGGGGTCCGATCTGGTGTAGCTCCCAACTTGAAATGGACCGGTGTCAAAGCTTGATTCTGCGGGCATTTGTTGGCATAGTGCCCCGTTTCATGGCATTTGAAGCAAGTGACTACTGTCGCGGGCTTGGTAATCCTCTGTTGCTGACTTCCCACGGGACTGGCCTGGGTCCAGACAAGAATTGGCGAGGAGCTGGTGCAGGGGTTTTGAATCCGGATTGCTGAGGGACACGGGCGGGCTGATATGTACTAAAGTGGGTCCTCTGAGCCTGGTGCATCTGTGATCCCTGCTGCATCATCCTACGCTTGCGAGATTCTTCTAACTCACAACAACTTTCCTCAATGAGCATTGCCTTATCCACCATATTTTGAAAGCTGGCGTAGTCATTTCCCACCACTTGAACTTTTAATCTAGGATTCAATCCTCTCTTGAACCTCTTCTGGTGGGCATCATCTGTGGCAACATCCTCCGGAGCATAGCGGGCTAGCTGAGTGAACTTGTTGAGGTACTCACTTACTGTCATGTTCTTCTGCTGCAACTCCCAAAATTCTTCCTTCTTCATTTCAATCACTCCATCCAGAATATGGGCATGATGAAATGCTGCTGCGAACTCAACCCAAGTGATACTATCTTGATCCTCATGTGCGGCACAGTAATATTCCCACCACTCGGGTGCAGCTCCTTCCTGCTGGTGGGCTACATACAACACCTTCTCGCGATTAGTACACTGAGCAAGGTTAAGCTTCCTTTCCACTGAACGCATCCAATCATCGACCTCCAAGGGCTCGGAAGACCATGAGTAGGTGGGCGGTCTTGTCCTCATGAACTCTGCAAATTTGGACTGCTGGCGAATTGGTTGGGGCATTGCCATTTCTTGATTCTGTCGGTTCATCATTGCGTTCATGTTCTGCATCATGATATTCATCAACTGAGACTGAGCGGCCATGAATTGGCTCAAGGTTGGATCTAGGCCTGTTGGAGTAGTATGCTGTTCATGGGTTGCTTGATTTCCATTACTGCCCTCTGGGTCTTGATTCATTTGACTACGTCCTGCGGAGTTCCGGGTATCAACCATCCTATTTTGCTCTGAAAAAACAGTCCACTTTGCTTGAGTACTGGCTTCACAAGGCTTAATAGGAAAGAGGGAAAAAGCAAAGATAAACAGTAAACTCATCTAAAGGGGATAACTATTGGCAATCCTAAACTAAGCAAACACTTAGCCGAAGAGCTAACAAAAGAACCAAATAAATTGCTCCAATAAAAAGGGTTTGACATGACTGCAACATATTGCTTTTGAGGGCAAAACTGCAGCTCATATCACAATCATTTACAAATAAAACACCACTTCCTAACCGCTACTATCCTACACAAAGGTCTAATCTTCCGGCTCCCACTCGGGTCCTACGAGGTACGGCGTGCGCATTTCTTCCTCTGAATCGCTGTAGACCACCCATCTGTTGCGAACTCGCGTTGCATGCACTTCTGCTGGGATGATGTGCTGGAAATACTCTCGACTGTCGTCTGACATGCGTTGTCTCTCCTCCAGACTAGGTGGCGAAGGTGAAGGCAGGGATGTCGGCATCTGCGGTGGATACTCCTCCGGTCCATACTTATCCTTGAACTTCCAGATGAGCTTGACCATGCAGATCTTGTACATCTTGCAGAGGCGACGGATGGCCTTGTGTGCGGCTCCTTATGCTGACCACTCTCCGCAAGCTGTGGTGTAGGACTTGACCGCCGATCTTGGTGGTGAAGTATAGCCTGGTGACGCTCCCAATACGTTGTCCTCTTGCTCCTTCATTCATGGTGCTACAGATTGGTGTCCTCTTAAATCCAAGAGTTAGTAATAGAACTCGAAGAAGTCTCCTCCATCCTCCTGTCCGGCTATAGCAATTTTGCAACTTCTACAGAGTGGTACGAGATAGGAGTCAGTTGAAAACAATGATTTTTGCAGAGTTTTAGGCGAGAAGTAAGAATCCTGAAGAATAATGGAAGAGAGTAGGGAAATTAATAGATATCAAGTTTAGTAGATTTGTTTTTAGAAAATAGGTTTTTGAATTTTTGATACGGCGACAAGGCTAACTAGGGCTTTGTCCTACATTCAATATGGCTCTGATACCACCTTTGTCGACACCTGAATAGACAAATCCAGACTCTCCTATGTATTCTGCACTAGTCCAGGATCACGCTAGTGCACACAGTACAAACAAAGATAAATATCATGCACATCACGATATACTAAGAAAAGATCCAAATTTTATTAACAACTATCAAAGTACGACCTTATGGCCAAGCTTACAATTAATAGCCTGAAGGGCTTAAAGAAACTAGCAGCGGAAAACAAAATAAACTCAATAGCCATTCGACATGCAAACAAGCAATCGACTGGGAAGCGAAGTCCTAATCCGTGAAGTTGTCGAAATATCCTCCTTCTAACAGCTCCTGCTGATCTGGTCCTTCCTCCTCAACTGAGCAGGTATGGAAGAAGCCGTGAGTACATAGAGTACTCAGCAAGTCGTTTGTAACAAAGAGTGCAATATAGTACGCAAGGCTTACCAACGGATGGCTGAAAGGTTAATTTTGCAGAAAGCATAATTTAAAGTAAATACTATAAATAGATTAGAAAGCAAACTTTGTAAATGATAATAAATAAGTAAACAAGGAATTGTGACCAACCCCAGGTGAACTGACCATCCACCCAATGGATCCACCATGAGCATGAATACCCATGAACGAACCATTCACTTCCCAAACAAGCCCAACCAAGTTTTTATGAAAACTCTACCCCTCGTGTGAAATCACCGAGCATTGTCCATGACCGAGGATGCAGCTATTCGAATAGTTTTACACTCTGCAGAGGTTGCACAGCTGTACCCACACGATGTGATAATCTTCACGTTAAAGAAAATCACAACAAGGCTTTTACAATGCTCCATCTCAACCTGATCCCACTCGCTAAGGTTTCGCCGTCGAGTAGGGTAACTCCCTAGTCGATAATTGCCCCCCTTGCGCCACAACAACATCAGTAGTGAAACCAAAGTTGAGACTTCACAAATTATTATGCCAGGTCTATCCCATACTAGACATGTGGTTTGCACGGTAAAGCTCAGATCAATGGCACACAAAGCTAAGTCCTTAGATTTACCCAGGCGAAGCATCCATATCCCATGTGCAACCTACACCCCCTTTACTGCACGATCATTCGCCTGAATGAAAACCATTTTGTATATCCAACACCAATGACACTACCCATGCCATGATACTCAAATTTTATAACTATGGCTGACCACCACGTTCAAGTATCTCATTAAGTCAAGATTAATTAACCACATGTGATGATAAACCCAACGTATTACAAGCATGGCTAAGCAATTCTAAACGTACCACCCATGTGATAACTAGTATTGCATCACTAAATAATTACCCATCCTATGGTGACAATAGAATCACGGCAACCAAATTATCAAGGAGGGATTAATCAATTTGGACAATAACTACCAATACAAGGGTTTGATAATAAAATAGCGATGCATGATAATTTAAAACAAATTAATACATAATAGATTTGAAAACTGCATTCAACATGATCAAAGGACACGACTTGCCTTGGCCTTGCTTAGTTGACGGCTCTTGATCCTCGAACCCAGCTTCAGCACCTTCGAAAGCATGATCTAATGAGAGAGAAAATGGAACGGAACACAAAATAAATTCAAACAAAATTCAAATGAACTCCAAAAACTTCAAAACCAGAACCAAACGGTAGAGCTCAATTTTAGATGAATTTAGGAAAAAGAATCGGGTCAATCGGAATTCGGACGAGGGAGAACGGGCTCTCAGAAAACCTAATCTAAAGAAAAAGGCTGAAAATCAGAAAAGTTACTGTGCTATAGACCCAGTGCACGGTAAGGCTAGTCTACGGTGAACTCGGCCCACGGAATAATGCGTGATGACTAGGTATGCTGACGCAACTGCTGACTGTGCTTTTAGGGCTTGTGTGGCGTGCTGACTTGGCTGGCTGACTCGGCTCGGTCTGCGGGTTCACGCTAACATGCGGGCCTCGCATGTCAGAGGCTCGGCTCGCGGTGGATGCGGTGTATGGGAAGGCAAAGCGGCATGGGTGCGGCTGGCGTCAGCACTGTCGCACGCGGGGCACGGGGCGGAGACCGAGGAGACGCGGCGTAGGCGAGCGGGGTTGACCAGCGGACGAGCGGGCACGGCGGTGGAGCTAACCGCTCGGGCGGCGGTGATCGGTGACTCACCAGCGGCGAACACTCGATGGCCGACGACGACGAAACCGAAGGCGACGGCTACAGCGGCGCACGACGAGGAACGGCGGAGGTCGAGCGGCTCGACGTGACCGGCGGCGAACTCGAACGGCGAGGGCGATGGCGCATGGCAACGGGGCTCGGAAGGTGAGGCGACAGGTCGAGGGATGTGGAAGCCGAGGGGGATGGGCTCGGTTTTTATACCCAGTCGTCGAGGAGTCGGGGTCAGGCACGGCTGAGGTGTCCTAGGCGGAGACGGCGAGGCGGCGGCGGTGAGAGTTCGGCTCAGAGACGACGATGAACAGTGCCAATATTGTTAGATGCTTGACAAGTGTTGCGATGAGGGATCGGACGGTTACAGGAGAAGGCACGGATGAATAGTACTGGAGCCTTCCGATGGCTGACACGTGTCACGCATCGGGCGGTTCAAGGCAGGTCGGACTGGGCTAGGTAGGCCAGCTGCGGGGCAGCATGGGCCAGGTGGATGGTACGGGCTTTGGCCCATTTGGGTTTTGGGATTTAAACAATTCATTTTCTTTTTCTAGAATTCAAATAAATATTTTTTAAGCTCTAGAAAATAGCAATTAACTCCAGAAAAATAAAAAAAATTCATGTAAATACTTTGAGACTCTGGGAACTCAAATAAAATATTTTTGACAAATGTTAATGTTTAGTTTAGTCATATTAAATCTTTTTAATTAAATAAAATTACAAGTAAGCTTTAATTAATCCCAGGAAAATTCAAATGGTGAATTTTATTTTAAAAATTTCAAAGGCTCTGAAAATCAGGATGTTACAGAGGTTGCTGCGAGCACCGACATAGGCCTCACGACTGTCCGCCCTTTTCACGGTGACCTCCGGTGCCGTTTTCATGGGGTTTGCTGACTTTGAGTCTCTTGCATCCCTCGCATGGTAGTTCGCAGGTCTGTTAGCTCGTGGTACAATGTTCCAAGGACCACCGCTAAGGTGCCCTCGAATTGTTGTGTGCTAGCATGAAGAGTGACGGGGTCGAGGGGCATGGCGGCACACATGGCATGGTCATTGGCGATGAGTGCATGAGCTCCAGAGTTGTTGGATGTGGTAGTGCGGGCACCGGGACTGACAGATGGGCCAGCGTAGACGTCGAGGTCGACAGGGCATTGGCACGGGTGCTAGGGTTGACAGACATGTCAGCATGGACGTCGGGGTCAATGGGCACACTGGTGTTGGTGCTAGGGTCAATAGACGTGTCAACACAGACATCGAGGTCGACAAACTCACTGGCATGGGTGTTGAGGTTGGTAGACGTGTCGACATGGGCATCGAGCTTACCGAACATGCTAGTACGGATGTCAGGGTCGACGGGCGTGCGGGTGTCGGGGTCAACAGACATGCCGTCACGAGCGTCGGCGGAGCTACCAGGGCTGCCATCGTCATGCCCTCCGATCGCAGAGCTCCCCGCATCATCGCTGGTAGCACCAAGGCGTCGCTGCCATGGGGGAGAGAGGCCCTCAACCATGGGCCCTTGCTTTCTGGCCTCGCCGGTTGCCACCGCCGTAGTCCTCTTCCTCTTAGACACCTTCACTGCTTTCTTTGGTGCCATGTCTCCCTTGAACTTGGAGCTTGCTCCTTGATCGTCCCCCACGGACGGTGCTAATTGTTATTGCTACGGGCAAAATAGTAAACAAGGGGACTATCCAGAGAATGGCTTATGTTAGGACAAGGGTGAATGGCTGTCAATTGACTGTCTTCTTCCCATTTCTTGCATGGGGTTATATATACATGTCCTTAAGACCAGGTTGCAAGAATGCCCTTGAGTGGGCTCACAATGCTAAGGGTACAAATGCCCTTTCACATGCTTAATGGGCCTGTTGACACAGCAGGTCGAGCGTCCAAAGGTGGGAGCCACTATGCCAACAAACATATTTAACATTTAGTGTCGATTTACTTTATTTGATTGTTTCGTTGCTGTTAATAATCAGTTCTCTCTACGAGGTTATAACATACTCTGCTCTTCCTACCATATATGCTTGTGACATATCTCACGATATCATATCTAATATGAGGCCATAAAAAATAACAAGGGATATTAGAGCATAATAGCTATACTATTCATGTAAAAGAACATATCTACAACACGAATTATAGTTTGAAAACATTCATTATTACAGTATTTATTAAAGAAAGCCTTGAACATGAAAAATATAGCCAACCAGTTTTAATTGCATCACAGGACAGATCATGAAACTACAGGGTAATTCCTATTGAAGTGGACTACATGATGCCCCATTATTTTTTTTATGATCCGTCTATTGACAAGGTACAAAGATAAAGAAAGCTTTAAGATTAAAAAATCACTATAGAGAATAACTACAAATGTCAATAATATATATATGATGGTTTGTGTAAATAGTCATACAGGAATACTTAGGTACTCCTGTTTGAAACAAAGGATTTTCATGTAAAACATTTTAATTTTCAATGAAATAGAAATATTCTTATGTTCCAAACAAATCGTTACAAAAACAATACAATAAATGATGGAAGAATAAATAAACCCATTAAATATGCATGGTTTCGGGATGGCGTAAATCACCTTCGTCACGTGTGCAGTCATCAAGTACATATGGATTGCCTACAAAACCACTGTTGCAATGACAGAGGTAACCAAGATCCAGGAACAAGGTGCTGTATTTGCATTGGCTATGAGT
This sequence comes from Dendrocalamus sinicus, assembly GCA_036346575.1. Classification (NCBI taxonomy): domain Eukaryota; kingdom Viridiplantae; phylum Streptophyta; class Magnoliopsida; order Poales; family Poaceae; genus Dendrocalamus; species Dendrocalamus sinicus. The sequence goes on along the minus strand of CM070671.1, from coordinate 6,927,236 downwards.
GCTCACACATGCGTAGCTTGTTTTAAAGCAAGGCTAATAATACAGCCTTTAGCTGGCTATATGGATACTTACAACCCACTTATCAGCCCACTCATATCGTAGTTGGCTCACCTATGACCCACCCCTTTCTCTCACAAAGTTTCTTTGTTCTTGTGCTTCAGCTGGCTGTAAACTTATAGCCCACCTCTCTTCTCTCTCCTCCTCTCTCTCCTCCACCCCAGCATACCGCCTACTAACAGCCTTTTATTATACTTGCTCTTATTGTGCTTTGCGCTAGCGCGTGTCGATGGATCCACTATACCCCATGGGAGCATCACGGGCGGATGCACGGTAGCAATAGGGGGCACAGCCCCAAGTTGATTTTAATTTTTATTGTTTAAAATCTAAGTTTATATAGTATGTGCTTCTACATATCAAAAATCATTGTCCATACATATCAAAGATTACATCTATCCAAAAGAAAAGAATACTTAAAACATTGGCAAATAGGGGACGAAAAGAAAAGAAAAACACGCAAGATGTTGAAAAAGTAAAACACTCCTAAAATATGTGTAAGTTGAAGTTGTTACAACACATCACATCAACCAACTGTGAAAAGAAAACAAAATAACATAAACTACTTGAACCGATCGAGCGTGCACCATTAGCCGATCCAACCCCAAGCTAATGCTAGCCCAATGCCCAAGCCAGCACCCGCCCTAAACCAACCAAGTAGCCAACGCCATATCCAAACGACACTTAAACTACATTCCCCTATTCCCCATGTGGCACACCCCGCACGCAACCTTTCGTTTGCAGTGTTGACGGGCCCAGCACCGAAGCTACCATCATTTGGAAGCACGCCGGCTGCTTCTTGCTTGCGCTTGTGTGCATCTAATGGTATGGTTAAATTTCTCGTTGTGTTCATCTCACTGCACGCGCATGCAAATGGAGTAAAACTTGGTGTATGTATGTTGTATGCAATATGGCCGACGGTCACGGCAATAGGTGAGGTCGTCCACTCGTCATCTCGTCTGGCTGTTTTCTTTCAAAGTTCAAATATTCAATGATCTTCATAGCTAACGAAGTAATGATCTACCGATCAAAATAGGTACTAAATTTTGTGATTTAGATTTTAGGGTTTCAATTATATAATCTTTAAAATATTTGTGGGCCAGCAGGGGCAGATGCACGTTAGCAATAGGGGGCTTAGGCCCTTGGGCCAATTTTAATTTTTGTTGCTTAGAGCCCAAGTTTACACAGTGTGTGCCCCCACATACCAAAAACTAGTGCCCCCCACATATCAAATATTACATCTATATAAAAGAAAGAATACTTAAACACATTGACAAATAGGAAGAGAAAAGAAAAGAAAAATATGCAGGACGTTGACAAAGCAAGACGCTCCCAAAAATACATGTAAGTTGAAGTTGTTTCAACATAACATATCAACCAACTGTGAAAAGAGAACAAAATAACATAGGCTACTTGAACCGATCGAGCGTGGGCCACTAACCAGTCCAGCCCCAAGCCAACGCTAGCCCAAGGCCCAAGCCAGCTGGTACCAGCCCCAAGCCATCCAAGTAGCCAACGCTAAGTCCAAATGATGCTTAACCTACATTCCCCTATTCCCCACGTGGCACATCATGCATGCAACCTTTCATTTGCAATAGTGATGAGCCTGGCGCTGGAGCTGCTATTGTCTGAGAGCACATCGGCCGCTTCTCGTCTGTACCTGCGTGCATCAGATGGTATGGTTAGATTTCTTCCTGTGTTAATCTTACTGCACGTGCATGCAAATGGAGTAAATCTTGGTGTATGTATGCTATATGCAGTATGACTGACAGTCACGACATTAGGTGATGTCATCCACTTGCCATCTCATCCTAGCTCTTTGCTTTCAAAGTTCAAATGTTCAATGATTTTTATAGCTAACGAAGTAATGATCAGCTGACCAAATAGGCACTAAATTTTGTGATTTAGATATTAGGGTTTCAATTATATAATCTTTAAAATATTTGTGGGCCAAGGCTAAAAATATTAGAATGCCCTATTTCGATTTTTGCAACAATTGAATTAGAAAAAATTTCAATATGTTTCAATATTGAATTTAGTAAAGCAACATGGAGCATAGGTACCATTGCATCAAGGCGACCCATCTCCCCTCTAGTGCTGAAATTTAAGTTTGAAACTCACAGGATTTCTGTTTGAGGTTTATGCTGGGTATGTTGTGCGGAAGGCAGTATAGTGCATAAATAAGGAACGTTTTCCTTCTTCTTGTGCGATAGTCTGGTTGTAGTTCACAACAAAAAGCAATTCAACACGTGTGCATTGAAACGAAGCGGCTGTTGGAACGCTCGGAGGACCTAGTCCTTATTCTTCCTAATGGCGAAGCCAGATGATGCCACTAGGAAAAATATAGAGGGTGGGTCCTGTTAGGAAACCCTGGGCCCGCGCCCAGAGTCTTGACATATTTGGGCACCCCCACCGTACACTATAAATAGGTAGCCATACCCCCCTATTATGTACACCTAAAGTAATCGAAGCAATAAAGAAAGACCGGGAGCTCTCTCTACATCCTTGTGTTCAACCTATTATTTCTGTGATTCTGTGATTGATTTGTTCTCGTTCTAAGTAGAGAAATCGTTCGGACTGGTCGCCAGCGACAGTTTCTCAACACGTTATCAGCACGACTTCGCTCCGCTGAACGAGGTAATCATCGAAGCACAGATTGAATTTCTAGATTGCTTTTGAATCTGTTTTCTTTCGCGTTCTAGATTGAATTTCTACGGTGCAAATCCGCTCTAATCTACCACGAGCAGACTTGAAGTCGCCGGCACAATGTCGATCCGTAGATTGCGAAACGGGGTAGATGTTGATTGCATCATAGGTTGGAAACGAAAATTTTACATGGTTTTGTTTGATCCTGCATGATCACTGTACGGAAATTTATGCATTTGTTCTTTTGTTGTTGTTGGTTGGCCTCTACACGAAAAATCACACACAACACAAAACAAATCGAGCGATGGCTAGAAGCCATCACCGGCCCATCACTGGCATGAAGCCACCATGGCCGGCCCCTGCCTCGTCCTTCGCGCCGCACGCGCGCCACCGGCCGCCACGCACACCCCGGTCGCCGGCCGACGCACCGCCGGCAATGCCCTCTACCGCGCTCGGTGACCGCCTCGACGGGCCACGCCGCCATCTTGGCTGCAAAGCCGTACAAACGCCGTACCGCGTCATCGCTGCCTGGAGTAGCCACGCCTGCATGCGCCGACGCTACCGTGGCCGGCCTCGCTGTGCCGCTCGAGGTGCGCCGCCCGCAGCCGCCGCACCCTCCCCTCGGCCACCGGCCAGCAGCCACGCCGCTGGGACCACCGCGCCGCCGTCTTGTGCCGCGCGCCGCCGACCGCTCCTTCCAAGGTCACCCGAATGGCACCGCCTCTCGCCGCATGAGCTAAACCGCCGCCTCCACCGCCGATTGCCCGAACGCGCCGCCTCCCGACCGCACGGGCTAAACCGGCCGCCTCCACCGCTGATTGCCCCGAATGGCGCCGCCCCTCCCGGCCGCACGGGCTAAAACCCGCCGCCGCCACTGTTGAATGGGGGTAGGGAAACCCTACCCCCCAAGCATTTACTCGGCCGGGTGGAGGGGCGCCGGTTATGTCCCGAATTCTTGCAGAAAAGGCCTTGTAATTCTAAAAATTACGTATAAACCCTCACATTTACGAGCGGGTCCAGAATTTTGTAGAAAACCCCTCGGTAAATCAGAAAATTGCCTGAATTTTTGTCTGAACTGAGAATTTGCATAAAAACCCTCTGGAATTGCAGAATTTGTTGAAATTTCATATTTTAGCATAAAAGAGCCTCGGGAATCCGAATTTTGCATTATTTTTAGCATTTGAAGGTTATTTATTTATGCCATTATTATTCTATGTATGTTCTGTATTTATTTACTGTTTTTGGTTAATTGTAATTATTTAAATTGTTTTTAATCTCTGAAATTAGCAGTAAAATTATAGAAAATGCACAGAAAATTATGAAACACTATGAGAACCTTTTGTACCACTTTATTTACCCATAGTAAATTTTCCATGCATGTTTACCTGCAATAAACTTATTTTATTTCGTTCATACACGTAGATGACTGGCATCACGAATCGGGAGTTCGAGGAGCTGGCCCAGCATGGCCAAAACTATCTGACATGGGCATCCGATGTTGAGATTGTGTTTGGAGCAAGGAAGCTCTGCGCGGAATTTGGGATTGGCGGACAGAAAGACGCTCGACCTACACTTGAGGAGAATGATCAGGCACTTCATTTTCTCAAGCACCACCTCTGCCTTACTCTCAAGAATGAGTATATGGCGGAGAGAAACGCGCTAGCACTCTGGACCGCACTCAAGAAGCGGTTTGAGAGGCTCAAGTACTCCATTCTTTCTCAAGCAGAGCAGGAGTGGGTCAGACTGAGGTTTGTCGACTTTAAGAAAGTCGGGGATTAAAATTCTGCGTTGCACAGGATTTGTACCAATCTTCAACTCTGTGGCAAGCAGATCACAGATGGTGAGAAGATCGAGAAGTCCCTGTCCACCTTTCACCCCAATGCTGTGCAGTCCGCCCGTAACTATTATCAAGATGGCTACAAGGAGTATGCCGAATTGATTGATGTGATGCAGGATGTGGAGGCTCAGGACGAACTTCTCCGCAAGAATTACGTCACTCAGCCACCAGGCAGCTCCGCTAGCCGTGAAGCTAATGCGGGAAGCTACAAAGGTGCGAAAGCCCTTGATGAAGAAAAGGGGAAAGAAGGGTAAGATCATTGCCTAGAAAGGCAAGTCAGATGCTCCAAACGACAAAAAGGCTAAGAAGAGTGGCAAGACCTATGGCCAGCAGAACCAGGGCTACTACAAGTGTGGCAAATGAGGGCATTGGTCGCGGATATGCAAAGAACCGCAGCATGTCATTGATGCCCACCAAGCCCAGAAGAAGAAGGATGGCAAAGGGCAAACTGAAGCCCACTTTGCAGCAGTCGAGGGGGAGCAGCCTGAACAGCTGCCTGAGATGATGGATGTTGAACCCATCCCAGCAACAGCACCCCCTTATAACTTAGCATCAGCCACCGCGATGATCTCTCTTGAAGAGAACATCACTCCTGAGAAATTAGCCCAAGAAGTCGATGATTTTCTAGTTGATTCCGTCTGATGCACAGAATGCTTTAGACGTTAATTGTCATTTATTTAGTGTTAAATGGACAAGTTTAGAACTTGCATGGATGGTGCTTTAGGATCTTACTTCTCATAATGGTTGGATGATTTCGGAATAATGCATTCAGTTATGGCATGTTATGTTCTGATATTAGCGTATTTTATTTATGTGTTGAATGCCTTCTAATACATGATAATTAAATATGTCATATTAGAACACGTGTGGCGCCCTGTGGAGGAAGTATGCCTTGCCGACAGCGGCACAACGAATACCATCTTAAGAGAGACTAAGTATTTCCAGTCGATCCGTAAGAGCAATGGCAGTCTTACGACCATCGACGGAAGCGATGCATGTATAATCGATTCTGGTAGAGCCACAATTATACTTCCAATGGGCACAACTTTGGTCATTGAAGAAGCCTTATTGTACCCAGAATCGACTAGAACTCTCCTAAGTTTCAAGGATATTCGTGCCAATGGTTTCCACGTTGAGACTGAAGAAGAGTACGGTAAGGAATACCTGCTCATCACGAAGCGCGAAGAGAATAGCAAAAGGGTGCTAGAAAAACATCCTTCATTAGAAACTGGGCTCTATTATACCAACATTAAAGCGCCTGCAGCGTACACTATTCTGAAAACAGTGTTTAGAAGCTCTGAACTCTTATGTCTCTGGCATGACAGATTAGGCCACCCAAGTCTTAGGATGATGAGAAACATAATAAATAACTCGCATGGGCATAATATTAATGTGAAGAACTTCCCAAATCATGAAGATTTTGTGTGCCCTGCATGTGCCACCGGGAAACTAATTACTCGACCCTCCACTGTGAAAGTGAAGGATGAAGTCCCTGCATTCCTGGAACGCATCTAGGGAGACATTTGCGGTCCCATTTAGCCCATCTCAGGGCCGTTTAAGTATTTCATGGTGCTCATTGACGCTTCTTCGAAGTGGTCGTATGTGGGTTTGTTGTCCACAAGAAACCACGCCTTTGTAAAATTGATCTCGCTGATCATTCGCATCAGAAATGTGTTTCCAGATCATCATATCAAGTCCATCAGAATGGACAATGCCGGAGAATTTACCTCAAAGGCATTTGATGATTATTGCATGGCGATGGCAATTGCAATTGAGCACTCGGTACCGCATGTCCACACCCAGAATGGTTTGGTAGAGGCTTTAATTAAGAGAATTAAATTTATTGCCCGACCCCTCTTACATAAAAGTAATTTGCCAGCAACATGTTGGGGACACGCAGTCCTTCATGCATCGAATCTCATCAACCTTAGGCCTTCGGCCTACAACATCCATTCACCTATGCAACTAGCGCAAGGGTCACCACCGAAAATCTCTCGTCTTAGGAGGTTTGGATGTAAGGTTTATGTACCAATACCACCTCCACAGCGTACTGCAATCGGCCCACTCCACAAGACTGGGATATCCATTGGTTACGATACTGCATCCATAATCAGGTATTTGGAACCCATGTCGGAGACTCGCATACCGCTCGCCACGATTGCATTTTTGATGAGGATAATTTCCGTCATTAGGGAGGAAATCAACCCTTGATGAAAAATATCGGAAATTACGTGGGAAGCCACGGAATTCATGCACATGACCCGGGCACTAGTGAAACTGAAAAAGAGGTCCAGAAGATCATCGATTTGCAAGCATTAGCAAACCAACTGCCCGATCACTTTAGTGATTTGAAGAGCGTGATTAAGTCGCATGTGCTGCACGCAATGCACCGGAGAGGGTTGAAATACCAAAGAAAATTGAAGGTATCCCTAATCCCGTCCAAAGGCCTCAGAATAAAAGGACGAAAACTCCGGTTCCTCGAGTCCAAAGTAGCCGGGGACGCCCGGCGGAAAAGGACAAGAGGGATTTATCACAGCCGATCATTGAAGTCCCCCAGAATGAGAAGGGGAGCCAGTTGAGACCTGGCACAAGCATGGCACCTTCAGAAAAGGGCATACCAGATCTGAATATCCCCATCGGCATGGATGTGTGTGCACACCTCGGAGCCAAAAAACTAAAGGGACTTGCCACCGCAATTGAAAGAAGCGATGCGCAAGGTGAAGCTCCAGAAGAAGCAACTCATGAAGAAATAGCTATAAATTATGTACACACAGGAGAGTCCCTGAATAGGACAACAGCTAATATCGACATCTACTTCGCAAAGAAAATTGACTTCATCATTGCTCTTGATCCCAAGCCTGCATCGCTCGCTGAATGTAAGAAAAGATCAGATTGGGAAGAGTGGAAGAAGGCAATAGCAACTGAATTGCTATCTCTGAACAAAAGAGAGGTGTTTGGGCCCTTATGCCGCACACCTCCCCACGTACACCCCGTTGGGCACAAGTGGGTATTTGTTCGAAAGAGAAATGAAAGAAACGAAGTAGTGAGCTACAAAGCAAGGCTTGTAGCCCAAGGTTTCACTCAACGTCTTGGAGTTGATTATGAAGAAACCTACTCCCCAGTCATGAGTAGAATTACCTTTAGATATTTGATCTTAATGGCAGTGAACTTTAACTTAGAAATGAAACTGATGGATGTTGTGACTGCATACCTTTACGGTAACTTGGATTCGGAGATTTATATGAGAGCCCCTGAAGGACTACCTCTCCCAAACCAAGACAGAGCAAATAGAAATATGTATAGTATGAAACTCAGAAAGTCACTGTATAGACTGAAACAATCTGGAAGAATGTGGTATAATCGCTTGAGCGATTTTCTCTGCAAGAAAGGCTACACGAACAATGAAGACTGTCCTTGCATTTTTATACGGCGATCCCAGAATGGATTCTGTATAATTTCTGTGTATGTAGATGATCTGAACATCATCGGGACAGCAGAAGATATCAAAGAAGCAAGCTCCTACTTGGAGTTAGAATTTGAAATGAAAGATTTGGGCAAGACCAAGTTTTGCTTAGGCCTGCAGCTTGAGCATGTCCCTGAAGGAATCTTGGTACATCAGTCGACCTACACTCAGAAGGTGCTTGAAAGGTTTGGCTTTGAGAAGGCATTCCCATCGAAAGTACCGATGATCGGGAGTTCTTTGCAGCAAGAAAAAGATCCTTTCTGACCTAGGGAAGAGAGGGAGGAAGTCCTAGGACCGGAATCCCCATACTTGAGTGCAGCGGGAGCACTCATGTACTTAGCAAACACTAGACCAGACATTGCATTTGCCGTGAACCTCTTAGCGAGGTACAGTGCAGAGCCCACCAAAAGGCATTGGCAGGGCATAAAGGACATTTTCCGATACCTCCCAGGAAGCAAGGACCTTGGATTGTTTTACAGAAAGAATTAAGATCTGAACTTGATCAGCTATGCAGATGCTGGGTACTGTCGGATCTGCATACCGCTAAGTCACAAACAGGCTATGTATTCCTGTGTGGTGGAACTGCAATTTCATGGAAATCGTCTAAGCAAAGCCCGTAGCTACTTGACGAACCACTCGAAATTATAGCATCAGATGAAGCCGCACGAGTGCGCTTGGCTCCGCCGAATGGTTCACCACATCTAGCGATCATGTGGGTTGAACATTGTGCAAACCCCACAATTATCTATGAAGATAATGCCGCTTGCGTTGCACAAGTGCAAACGGGCTATGTGAAGAGTCATCTCACAAAGCATATCAACCCCAAGTTCTTTCATGCACATGAATTGCAAAAGATGGACGAGATTAAAGTACTGCATACTAAGTCATGTGAAAATCTCACAAATATGTTCACTAAGTCACTCCCCGCATCTAGCTTTGAAAGGTGCGTGCGTGGAATTGGAATGATGAGACTTAGAGAAGTGCAGAATTCAGGGGGAGAATTCTCTCAAGCCCGCTAACAAATCTTGATCATGAAGATTAAGTACCCAAATGGAATTGGGTGGATTGTACTCTTTTTCCCTTGACGAGTTTTCCATGAAGTTTCTCGACCAAGGTTTTTAATGAGGCAATTCGTGCATCGCAGCATCACATGTATCATGTACTCTTTCTCCAAATTTTTCCCATTGGGTTTTTATGGAGTTTTGACGAGGCATGAGCATGTTGGGTGAGTGCCCAAGGGGGAGTGTTAGGAAACCCTGGGCCCGCGCCCAGAGTCCTGACATATTTGGGCACCCCACCGTAGACTATAAATAGGTAGCCATACCCCCCCCCTATTATGTACACCTGAAGTAATCGAAGCAATAAAGAAAGACCGGGAGCTCTCTCTACATCCTTGTGTTCAATCTATTATTTCTGTGATTCTGTGATTGATTCGTTCTTGTTCTAAGCAGAGAAATTGTTCAGACTGGTCGCCAGCGATGGTTTCTCAACAGGTCCAAAGGACTAATCTAAATTGAGTTGTGCTCTCACCAATTAGAGAATACTACTTAAATTACTTGTAAAATAATTATGCAAAGTTTATTTCTCTATTATAGCAAATCTACAAACAAATTGTAAATTGTACTCCCTCTGTCCACAAATGTAGGTCGCTGTGGGTTCCGTGTGATCAAGTTTTTCAAGTTTTGACCATTAATATATGTTTAAGTATATAGATTGACTATATGAAAATAATATCATTGGATTTATCTTGGAAAATACTTTTATAATATATATTTTTTTATTATTTTTACTAGTATATTATGGTAGTAAATTATAGTCAAAGTCTTATATTAAAGACCAAAAAAGTCAAAAATAACCTACATTTGTGGACGGGGAGAGTATCAATTCATAAAAAAAATGATCAATTAGAACCTTGGCAGTAGGTGCTATTTCATAAAAAGCTGAGCCTTTAGCATGTATAGTTAGCGCTAAGAGTTAGAGTAAAAATAGCTAACAATAGTATTATGGAGAGAGAGAGAGAGAGATGATGTGTCTAACTTAGAACCTAGTTGCTAAGGGATGTACATACTCTAAGAACTTGTAACAGCTAAAAAATGTCGTTATTGTGTTATTAATTTTCACCCCAACACAACACTCTTGAATGGTTGAACCATTTTGCGCACACCACAAAGTTGAAAAACCTTTCAATTTTCATGTTTATCGTAGGAAAGACAACTTAACCATATCATAAACCTTTTCGACGTAGATTCAAAGGCCACCCCCACTCATCACCATATCATAAGCCTTTTCGATGTAGATTCAAAGGCCACCCCCACTCATCATCTTCATTATGGTGGATTCTTTTGGGCTGTAGCTCATAATTTTTGGCATATAGTCTTTGAATTCTGGTTGTTCGCGAGAGACAATACGAAAAGGGAAATAATGCATGTGATTTTGGTCAGTATAGCTAAACTGGGTACAATGTCTACTACAATCGACTTTTAGATCTACATGCCTGTTCTTTGTGGATTTTGAAAGTAGCTTTTGACTTTTGCCACATTTCCTAACTTTCAAACAGAGTGTTTTTTCAAGATGAGGTCTACAAGTTAATTGTAGTACACATTAAAATCTCAACATCTGTATAAGTCAAAATCACAAGCGAGTATCTCTCTCTGTAGTCTCTCTCGTGAATAGCCCAAAATTCAAAAATTTCAGCTATAAGCCATAACCATAAGCCAAATAAAGAATAGGCTCATAGATTCAAAGGCCACCCCCACTCATCATATTCATGCACTACTACAAAAAGAGTCATCACAGACAGTTTAGAACTGCCATCACAAACAGTTTTTTGAACCGTCTGAATTTATGCGTCAGTGATAATCGGAGGTTTTCACAGACGGTTTGTGAGCCATCTATGATAAATATAACACAGATGGTTTGTAAGTAGAATCATCTGTGAAGAACACTATCACAGATGGCTTAAACAAAAAATCGTCTATGATACTTACACATCACATACGGTTCTAGCTACGAACCGTCTATGATGGGAGAGTATCACAAATGGTTGTAATATAAAACCATCTATGATAGTCCTTCAAAGACAGTTTATACCATAAAATCATCTGTCATAGTTCATACTATGCCTAAATTTTTCTATGTTTTAGCTAGTCTCAAGAAATGTTATCTATGCCCTTTGAAAACAAGCAAATACAGCAACAAATACAACAACACATTCCATTAAAATCCACCATTACAGCATCACAAGATAATGAATAGGTTACCCATCTAACACAGCAAGAACATGGCAAGAACATATCCTAAACCTACGAACCCAACTCTTAAACATGGCAAGAACACATCTCCTAATCCTATGAACCCAACTCTTAAACATTGCAAGAACACGTCTCCTAATCCTACGAACCCATGGCAAAACATAGAAGAAGAGATCCTAGCAGTGTGTGAGCTAGATGTCCTTGATGTCGACTTGAGCACCGTCTTGGTAGCTGGTTGCTTCCGCGGTGCCTTGCAGCGAAGGAGAGGCAGCAGTAGCGTCACCTTTGTGTCACGATGGTGAGACTGCACAAGACACTCTTACGACATTTACGAAAAAAGTGTGTTGTGCAGTCGACCGTGGTGTCACAACGGAGGCGCTAGCTCACGGCGGTAGTCGGCGACATTGAGGAACAAGCTAGGAGTGGATGAACTAGCTAGGAGCAGCTGATAGAACTCACGCATCTCAGAGTAAAAGGGAGAGGAAGAGTAATTAATAAGGGGCAAGTGTGGGAGGAACCGGTGCCTGCCGTTCGATGTGGAGAGAATGGATGGGTGAGATCAGAATCCTAAGGGAGATGCCATGGATCGATGTCGTGGCATTATCAAAGACGATTTGTTATACGAACCGTCTGTGATAATGCACATATCACATATGTTTCTTATAAATAAACGTTTGTGAATTATCACAGATGGTTATTAATACAAATTATCTGTGATGTCTTGCATTATCACGCACGGTTTATACTAATAACCGTCTGTGAAATTTTCACAGACAATTATTAATAAGAATCATTTGTGATGTCATGCTTTATCATAGATGGTTCGTATAAATAACTGTTAGTAAAAATATCACAGACGGTTGTTAGTATGAACCGTCTATGATAGTTGCAACATAGACAGTTCATAGAGACCATTTGTGATGTAGCCGTCTATAGTAGTGATGCCATCATATCAAATGTTCAAAGCATATTTTGTGAACAAGTTCACCAACCAACTCGTGGTCATCGGATGAAACTTCGGCGACCAAGATTGAAGGTAAGGGCAACCCGTCCCACTTGCGCCATTTTTGAATTTTAGCCTGCGCTTTCACATGGTTTTCCAAAAACTCCTCCCCAATCCGTCATCTCGTCCCCAATCGAGCTCCAGACCAGAGCAGTGCATCCTGCCAAATCCTTTATCACCATCAACTTCGATGAGGCCACCATGGTCCGCCACTACCTCCATACACGGCGAGTTCCTGACCCATCACGCACGAGGCAGATCCATGGAGCCTCTGAAGAGATCCCACGCTGTCGTATCCCTTTCATCGCCATCGTTGAGCCGCTTGTGCCACCATGCTTCGTTCGTGTGTCACCACTCGCCAAGAGGATAGCAAGTGACCATCCATCGGGATTTGTCCCGGCCACGTACGTGTTTGTTGGAAATCGAGATAGATGTGCAAGTCTGCAAGCTCGTTGATAAAATTATCAGGCATGTTAACGCTGTTGGCAAAGCACTATCACGAACACTCACGCTCGAACGAACTCACGAAATTGAGGCAGCTGAAACAGATGTAGAAAACACAAAGTTTCGTGCTGTGTGTTGCGCTGCAATTAGCCGCACCTTTCTTCTCTTTATATACAGCAATACAAAGACCTAAACTTGGCTAAACAAACAACTCCAAAATGGATTCCCAAACACACTCCAAAACGATCACGTCACAGGTGCTCGTCCGTCTCGTATACAAACCAAAATCTAATCAAACTCCATCCACGTCCGGACAACAGATTATACTAACAAACTCCCCCTAATCATGTTGTCTTCACGTGATCCCGCTGACACTTTGGTTTACCTCAATGCCAAGATAGTAGGTGAGCAGTCCCAAGTCGCTCATGCAAAACATGGACATCATCTCATGCTTGAATTTGTCGATGCCTGCTTGAGTTGTCCCGGTGATGATCAAGTCATCGACATAGACACCGATGATCAATGTTCCTCCAGGAGCCCGCCGTGTGTACAGCGCGTGCTCATCCATGCACTGGCTGAAACCCAGCTCCTGGAGGCTGGTGTCCAGCTTGACGTTCCAAGCGCGCGGGGCTTGACGCAGCCCGTACAACGCCTTGCGTAACTTGAGCACCTTGTGCTCCTGCTTGTCGACGGCGAAACCTAGTGGTTGCTCGACGTAGACCTCCTCAGCAAGGTCCCCGTTCAGGAACGTGGACTTCACGTCCATGTGGTGCATGGACCATCCTTGTTGCGCCGCCAGAGCCAGCAGTAGCCGCACCGACTCAATTCGCACGACAGGGGCAAAGACCTCCTCGAAGTCGATCCCTTCACACTGTGCATATACTTTCGCCACGAGACGCGCCTTGTGTTTGGTGATGGCGCCATGCTCGTCTCGTTTCACCTTGAAAACCCACTTGAGCCCGATCGCGCGGTGCCCGGCAGGAAGCTCGACGAGGTCCCAAGTGTTGTTCTCCTCGATAGATTTCATTTCCTCCAGCATCGCCTGGCACCAAGACGGGTCGCGTTCCGCCACGCCAAACGTGGCCGGCTCTTCTGCACTCACCATGTGCAGCTCGGCAGGGGCGACCAGTTCTGGCTCCACGAACCGTATCGGGGCACCAGCGGGTGCAGGACCGATGATGTCCTGCAGCATCCTGAATCGGTGTTGTGCACCGCCGTCGTCATCGTGATCGAGCTCGGCAAGCGCCTCAGCCATCGGCGACACGAACCGCCTACCCGGTGCGTGATCTGGAGCGCCAGGTGGTGTATGCAGCTGCTCTCCAGGAGCAGGGACCTCTTATGGACCAGCGATGATCTCATGCTCGATGACGAATGTGCCAGTGCTGGACGTCCTCTCCTGTTCCTCGAGATTCGCCCAATCCCAGCTTGCCTTCTCGTCGAACACCACGTCACGGGAGACATGGACGCGGTGCGCAACCGGGTCGAACAGCCGATACGCCTTCGATCCTGGCTCGAACCCGAGGAGCACCATCTTCACGCTACGATCATTGAGCTTCTTTAGATTTGGGTGAGTTACCTTGGCATGTGCGATGCATCCGAACGTGCGCAGGAAGGAGACGTCGGGTTTCCTTTCGTGCCAGGCCTCAAACGGCGTCATGCCGTCCAAGCTCTTGGTGGGCGCACGGTTCAGGAGAAAGACAGCGGTGGTCACCGCCTCCCCCCAAAATTCAGACGGCATCCCCTTCGCATTGAGTAAGCAAAGACGCCATGCCGACGATTGTCCGTTGCGCCGCCAACGACGCCATTCTCGCTGCGACGAGTATGGTGCCGTGAGCGCCGCGGCAACTCCTCGATCCGTGCAATCGCGCTCAACTCGATCGAGGTGAACTCCCTCGATCGGTTCGCGACGCGCAGACGCCGCCCGGTCTCGACCTCAACACTGGCCTTGAACTGCTTGATGACGGTAGGCGCCTGATCCTTGCTCGTCAGGAGGCGAAGCCACATGAAGCGACTGCAATCATCAATGAGGAGGAGAAAGTAGCGCCGGCCACCACGAGTCGCCGGTGAGATGGGCCCACACAGGTCACCGTGCACGAGGTCGAGCAGTCCCTCGGCACGGTAGCGGTCCGCTGCTGGAAATGAAGCGCGCCTTTGCTTGCCAATGAGGCAGCTGTCGTAGATCTCACCGGGATGATTGATCACCGAGAGTCCACGCACCATCCCTTCTTGCGCCAGCCTCTTCAAAGCGTCGAAGTTGAGGTGGCCGTAGTGTGCATGCCACAGCCAGGCCTCATCATCTTGTCGCGCCATTAAGCACACCGGTCTCGCAATGTTCAAGTTGAGCATGTACAGGCGGTTTTTGGCGTGCTTCACCTTGGCAAGCAGTTGACATTGCCGATCGCGGATCCGCAACACTCTCGCCGATCAAGACTGGCAGCCACGCCATCGAGCCGGCCGATCGCGATGATGTTGCTCTTGAGCCTGGGAATGTAGTAGACGTTGCTGATCGCCCGGTGTTCACCATTCTGGCAGGTGAATAGCACCGTGCCGCGCCCGCGGATGTCGACCATCGAGCTGTCGCCGAAATTCACCGATCCGATCACGCCCGTGTCCAATTCCGCGAAGAGGTTGTCACAACCGGTCATGTGGTTACTGACCCTAGTGTCCAGGTACCACACGTCGCTTCGTTGTTTTCCATCGCACCCCAGATTCACTTGGGCTTGCGTTTCGTCGAGCTTGACGAAGTTGGGCAGCATCTGCTCAATGTCGTCAGTGAGGGCGCACACCTGCACCATGAGCAGCGTCTCATCCTCATCATCCTCCCGGGTGAGATGGACCTGCTCGCGCTTTGGCTGCCGGCAATCCTTGGCCCAGTGGCCAATCTTGCCGCAGTTACGGCACTTGTCACGACTGACGTTGCGCTCGCGCCCTGGTTCGCGCCCGTCATGCCCGGCATCGCGGCCACCCTCGCCTTTGGGTCGCCGATTGCCCCTGCCACGGTGACGTCCGCTACCACCAGGCCTGCTCGATGAATTCTCGCCGCTCTTCTTCTCCTTGAGGCGATCCATCCATTCCTCCTCGGTTAGCAAGAGTTTTGCTTCCGAGGTAGTAGTCGGTGGTGCCGGTTGCGGGATGCAATGGTCATCGGTGCCTTTCAGACGCCCGGTGACCTCCTCAATGGACAGCTGGGAGAGATCGAGCATGGTTTCCATGGTGTAGACGACATGACCAAACCGGGGTGGGGCGACGCGAAGGTACTTTTCGACGGCCTTCAGCTCGTCGACAGGTTCACCGTACTCTGCAAGCTGGCCGACCAGGCAGCTCAAGCGAAGCGCAAAATCTTCAGGATTTTTGCCTTCCTTGAATGCGAGCGTCTCGAGCTCGGTGCGCAGCTTTTGGAGCTTCGACTTGCGGACATGATCGGAGCCAATTCGTATGGACTTGACGTAGTTCCATGCTTCCTTGGCCGATCGCTTGATGGCGAGCGCGCGAATCATCTCCTGCGGGACCGCCTTGAGGAGCGCCTCGAGCGCCTCACGATCTTCCTGCAGATCGGCGTCGCCATACTCGACAGCGTCCCACAAGCCCCTTGCCTGGAGCATCACCTTCATTACGAGCGACTAATCCGTGTAGTTGTCGCGTGTGAGCATCGGATAGGACGCGCCTCCAACCTCCCGCACCATCTTCTGGATCACCATGTCGCGGCCACGAGTGCGACCACGACGAGGGACGGTCGGCGAGGCCAAGCGCCGCCCTCGGCCTCCACGGCGCGGCGACATACTCCAGTCACCATCGCTTACTGGAGCTGACATTGCGCAAAGATCGAGTAGCCTTGCTCTGATACCAAATGTTGGCAAAGAACCATCACGAACACTCACGCTCGAACGAACTCACGAAATTGAGGCAGCTGAAACAGATGTAGAAAACACAAAGTTTCTTGCTGTGTGCTGCGCTGCAATTAGCCGCACCTTTCTTCTCTTAAACAAACAACTCCAAAACGGATTCCCAAACACACTCCAAAACGATCACGTCACCAAGTGCTCGTCCGTCTCGTATACAAACCAAAATCTAATCAAACTCCATCCGCGTCCGGACAACAGATTATACTAACAAACGCATTACATATTTGAACATCTCATCCTTGAGGAGTTGATGGGTTCTGTCCATCCTGTAGCATGTAGGTGGCATTACAGGATTCTTTACACAATATATATATATATATATATATTAGAGGTGGGTGTAATTACACCCGGGAGTAAAAGATATTTTTCGCCTCTTTCCTACACCCGGGTGTAATTATACCCTATGTCGTATCTCACAACATAGGAAGTATCTCGCATAATGGAGGGTATGTACATGTAGCATATGAGTATTTAAGATCATCTAGGTCGTATGAACACGTTTTCAGATGTGGTATGTACATTTTTTTGACATACTCCTTTTCATGTGCGTATATGAAGGTATTTACAAAATACGCTAAAAACTATGCTCTCCTTTGCAATTTTTTCGTGTGGTTCATATTGAAGTATCTTATAATCAGTATACGAGTATACCTAAAGTGATAAAGGAGTATTTCAAGTTTGTTTAGGTGGTATATTAGAGGTGGGTGTAATTACACCCAGGAGTAAAAGATATTTTTCCTATATATATATATTAACAAGCCAATTATATATTACTAAGTGCATTATAGAATGTACAATACTATGTTTGTCAAGGGAGGCAACATGAATGTAGGTGTGCAGCACCCATCCATGGGATAATACAGTAACAATCAACATTGAAAACTGAACAGATTTAGCGTGGTAGAGTGGAAAATGAGATAGTCCCTTGGGATCCTAAAGTAGCTTCCTTGCCCAACAATTCAACACATAAAGACTCAGGATTAGTTTTGGCATTTGTCGTCATTAAGTGTTCCATATCTTGCTTATTTGCTAGAACGACGGCATGGCATGAGTTTAACCTTTTAGTTTGTAAAAACTGTAATGTCATTTGTACTTGCTTCATAGTAGGTCTTTCTTCACCTCGAAGTCTCAAGCATAGCTCTGCAAGAGAGGCAACACTTTTAATCTCTTCCTCAGTTGCTTCATCAAGAACTTGAGCAGCCACTATATTTGTAATCGGCGTCACCTTTGTTTCCCAAAGAAAATACTTGGCCAAGTTTTGCTTCAACCCTGTCTCATTTGTAAAAATAGGTTTCTTTCTAAGGAGCAGCTCCACAAGTACCACTCCAAAGCTGTACACATCACTCTTCCCGCTTAATTGCCCACTTGGTAGTACTCGTGATCTAAATACCCAAAAGTGCCTTGTACATTTGTAACAACATGGGTTTGATCAATAGGAACCAATCGTGAAGCACCAAAATCTGAAACTTTAGCAGATGTAGCTGCCATCCAAAAGTATGTTCGAGGACTTCACATCACGATGAAATATTGATACCGGCTGCGAATGGAGATAACAGAGTGCCCTGCAGCCTCTACAGCATCTTTAGCAATCATCCCAAGACAACCGAAGCCATTGCTCATGATCGTGGAGAATTCCAAATAATGAACCATTGGGAATAAAGTCATACACAAGTAGTGGAACCTCAGTTTCAAGACAACATCCAAAAAGCTTTACAATATTGCGGTGATTTATCTGAGAGAGAATGGCAACCTCGTTGATAAAATTATAGATTTCATCTTGCTCAATGATCTTAGACTTTTTTATAGCCACCACGCGTTGATCAGATAAGATACCTTTGTATACCATACCATGCCCTCCATGCCCAACTATACGTGAGGAATCAAAGTTATTTGTCGCCTTTTCAAGCTCTTCTAAGGAGAAAATTTTTGTCTTGTCACTCGCATTCTCATCAGATGATATTAGTTGTTCTAGGAGAAGGCCTTGGTTTTTTCGGAAGTATCTTCTTCGTAGTTGCTTTTGAATGTCTCTTTTCCATCTACCAATGAGAATCATCCCACTCAAGAAACAAAGTAGAATGCTGAAGCCACCACTAAGCCCAATGATAATACCTAAAGGGATTTTGCCATTTAATTAATGTTCTATTTTCCTTGAGCTTTGAGGATTGAAATAGAAACAAGAACGTACCTAAGAGAAGACTTTGTTTTCTTCTTGGAATACACTGCATAGTTGTGGCGTCATACTCTGTTTTATCCGGGCACTTGGTGCAATAGTAGCTCCCTACAACATTGTGACATACCCCTTTGCAAATGCCTGGTGTGTTGCACTCGTTAATATCTGGAACCACAAATCATAGTAAATTCAACGTACAAAAGGTGAACATCATTGCTAATATGGAAGTGATGATGATTTGTTTCAACATTTCAAATGGTATCATAATTGTATTTTTGTCATTATGGTATCATAATTGTTTTTTTGTTTTTTGATCACTGGTATACATAGCTATATCTAAATTGGCCATATTAAAATTGTACCAATATATTATAATGTTACAAGATATTTCTAAAATATTATCTTTACTATTTAAAAAGAGTTGTTGTTGGTGGTGGTTCATCAGCACCTCCCAACTCCCTCTTGTACATCCTAAAAATCTCTAACAAAAATAGGAAAAAAATATACCAAAGATAAATTCTGCCACCCTAAATGTTCTCTAACAAAAAAGAGCTTTACAGGGTGCGCGACAGAGCTGAGGGCATGGAGGCATGATGTAGTCGAGTGCAAAGATGGAACCGACCACGTGGGCTATACAGGTCAATCCCAACAATGTTGACTCAACATGCTGCGATAATATGATTTTTTTATATCCGTAGCAAAGCACGGACATTTACCTAGTAATTTTATAAGAATTTTCTTACATATAATTATTCCAAATAAAAGTCAATGATAAACGAAATTGGAGAGTGAGCAATTCCTAAAATGTCATGCATTTATGAAGGAGTATAACATGAGAATCTATCATACAGGCTGAATTATGAATTGAAGAAAAATAAAAACAAAGATTCCCATCTTAATCGCAGGTGTAAGGGAAGAATCAAATCTGTTAATTCAGATGTCTGGAAAGGCAGTAGAGGCACTTTAGGACCATGGAGGCATCCTGTTGCCCAGAGAGGGGGCTGCAGGTGGTGCAGACTCAAAGGACTACTTTGAGTATCACATTTACATTCGGTGTTTATTAGGTGTCCTCTGCTTTTGTTTGTATTCCCTTCTCTCGGTTAATGAAATGAGGCAGAGCTCCTACCTTTGTCTCATTAAAAAAGTATCACATTTACATATCAATTCTCAAATGGAAAATATCCTCAAAAAATTCTAAAGTGTAAAGGAAAATTATTCTGGGACATTGCAAATGTCTGAAGCAATAAATTTTTATGTAGATGTAGCTGTTGTAGATAATCCACATTCTGGAGTATTTCCAAAGGAATTATACTACTTCATGGAAAATTTCTATAAATTTCCTGCATTCAAAAAGGCCCTAAAATACAGTAGATAGCTCACTCTGGGTGCAAATGAACTGGATAAAAAATTGTAGAGAGTTGCATCCCTAAAAAATCAGAGCTAATAGGAATCCAGAAACTACCACATACTTTTATTTTTGCAAAAACTATATTACTTGATCAATAATTTTTTAAGATATCGCTACTCTAAAGTGTAGGAAAATAAAAGAGAAAGATATAGATGTGTTTGGATCTCACAAAGGGGAGTGCCGTGAGCTCTGCGCTTTATATATCTTTGCCAGACGGTATGCAGTACACGTGTTATGTGCGACAACAGAAATACACATAAGGAGAGATCGGTAATAAACTCCATCTCTAGGGAAGAGAGAATAAACAAGATATAATAGAAGAATCATCTACCTATCTACTCGTTTAACGTAAGCAAATCTCAAACATTTCAAATTTGTCATCTTAATAGGGCACCACGCTTAATAAACAAGGCTTAACTGAGGCCATGTATCAATGAACTTAAAAAACTCTCAGGTGACAACATATATGGTGCACACAGTGCAGTTGAGATGCGCTTTGGCTAGTGAATTTGTTTTTAACAGTGGTCTCAATAACAATTTGTTGGGAAACATTGCAAAGTCACTTAAAAAAAAGAAAGCTTGGAAATTGTTAGCAAAAAATAGAAAGTTTATAAATTGTTGTTACAATAACTAGCAGAGTGCTCCGTACACATGTGCAGATAGTCTTGTTCTTGATATATTGCTTCAGTCGGATGAACATGGTTTACACTTAATGGCGTAATCCTAATGACCATGCATGGCTATGTATTCTTGGGGGGTTGGGGGGAAAAGGAAGTAATGTCATGCCCACTGCATGCCTCACTCTCGTTGCAAAGCAGTAGCCCAACTGATAAACCAGAGAGGGGGAGAGATCGGTGCAGAAACAAGAGAGTTGTAATCCGATTATCGACTTATGTTTCTTACATATATACATAAGATTTAAGCCACACAAGATTTTTTTTATATAGATTAACGGGATTCGTAGAAATTTGCCTTTTTCTGATTGAAGGATTAATGTGGAAAATTTGAACCTTTAGATCAATGAGATGCCTTTTATCTCACAGATTGTTTGTATCTCATCTTAAAATAAGGCAAGGTTTATGAAGCCTCTCACTTTTGTTCAGGAACAGAGCATCTGACTTGACCCAAAATGCTTGAAAATTTATGCTACTTGGTTTTTCGATTGCATAGAAGGGCATTATCGTCCTGGGGAGCTTAGGGAGAGGGTACCTTGGCAGCCATTAGTGATGTATGGATTTCCGTCAAAACCAGTTGAGCATTTGCACCGATATCCAACGTAACCGTGCATAGAGTTGACGCCTAAGCATGTGCTGTTCATACTAACACATGCATATTGAGAGCGGTTCTTCTGGGCCTCTTGACATGTTAGGTTGGCAGCAGCCCAGTGCATAGACACTTCTGATTCCCCAAAACCAGTATAGAGTTCGGGTTCTTCTGGTACGGACATGCTAAGTTGTGACTCTTCGAAATATGACGTAAATCTGATGCCTACAAGCCCCTCAGTGACATTTATGTATGTCACGATGTGGTTGTCATCGAATTGGAGCATGGAAGATGTCGCGTTTGTGCAATTAAGTTGAAATAGCCTCCTCGCGGAGCAGCTTTTCCTCTAGGCCGAAAGGAAATGGAACCCGATGTTCCCACAAACTGGAGCAATTTGCCTTTAGTTGAATTGGATTATATCCTGCATTTAGTAAGCAAAATTCGTGAGCTTGTCCAGTAATTTGACTCTTGAAAATCTTTCAGCCATGTTGTAAAAATAATAATCCAATTATTATAGTAGTAGAAACACGTAGACTTGAATGAAACAATTTGAGCATTACAACGAGCTTCAAAACGTAGAATCTTATTATCAAAGTTATTTTGAAATAATTAACTAGGATCACAATACAAATCTCATGCATGGTTCTCGCCAAATGTAACTGATCTGGCAACCAAATTTATAGTGTGGCAAATGACAAGCAAATGAAGTAAAAGTAGCTAATTGTTGCCGAGTTAGTGAGACCTTAGATCCTCTCCTCACTCGGATCTTCTCGATCCCTTTAGGTGGCCAGCTCTCGAGAAAGCAAAACGCTCCACGAACTATGTTCATTTGCTACCCAAACACACTACAAAACTATGTTTATTGCAGTCAGATTTATTGCAGATTCTGTTAAAATTGCAGTCAGATTTATTGCAGATTCTGTTAAAATTGCAGTCAGATTTAATGCAGATTCTGTAGCACGTGTCACTAGGTAATAAAATATAAAACTATATTGATCTAACAAAACTAAGTTATCTCTAGCGAAGATGCCTCTTGTTGTACTTGGTCTCAAATCCTTCTATGACATGAAGATGTAAGGCCAACGATTCCTATACTAATCCTACTGGCATACGGATTCTTACTACCCTTCAGGGAAAGGATAGGTGAAGAGCAAGCCAAATTGCCAAAGGGTGTGGTCGTAGTAACTGAACCCAAATTAGAATAAAGCAATAGCCAATCTCATTGAAACTAACATAGAAGCAATTAGGGGCACAAGAGTGGATTAGAGTCTTAAGTTAATTTTTTCTCTTGTTTTGATTATTTCGTTGCTTTATAATATACTCTGCTCTTCCTACCATGCATGCTTATGACATAAAAAATAACAAGGGATAGTAGAGCATAATAGTAATACTATTAATGTAAAAGAACATATCTACAATACGAGTTATTGTTTGAAAACATTCATTATTACAGTATTTATTAAAGGAAGACTTGAACATGAAAAATACAACCAACCAGTTTTAATTGCATCACAGGACAGATCACGAAACGGCAGGGTAATTCCTATTGAAGTGGACTACATGATACCCCATTATTATTTTTTATGATCCGTTTTTTTGACAAGGTACAAAATTTAAGAAAGCTCTAAGATTTAAAAATCGCTATGGAGATACTACAAATGTCAATAATATTTATGATGGTTTGTGTAAATAGTCATACATGAGTACTTGGGCCCTCTTTGGAACAAAAAATTTCCACCTAAAACATTTCAATTTTCGAGGAAATAGAAAATTTTCTCTATGTTCCAAACAACTTCATACATAAGAGAATGAAATAAATAATGGAAGAATAAATAAACCCATTAAATATGCATGGTTTCGGGATGTGGTAAATCACCTTTGTCACGTGTGCAGCCATCAAGTACATATGGATTGCCTACATAACCACTGTTGCATTCACAGTTGTAACCCTGATCCAAGAAGGTGTCTACGCATTGGCTATGGGTGCTCGCACATGCGTAGTTTGTTTTATTGCCCTTTGCGCTATCGCATGTCGGTTGATCCATTATACCCCAAATGAGACTGGCGGAGGTTGTAGTTATATTGATTCTGTCCCGTAAGGAGCCTGGACCAGATGAGTGCGCTTGGAGTGTACCTTCGCTGTGGCGGACAAATCGGAGCTGTAAGTCAGGAACACGTAATCCAACTTCAACAGAGCAGATCCAGCATCGCATACGTCTCGCCAGCCATCGCCTCGTGATCTCTTCGTGGGGCAATTGTTCGCATAACGCCTTGTGAACTTATTGATGTCGTGATCGAAAATATATGTATCAAACTCACACCCAGTAATGTTTAGAAAAGCTTCCAAGATAACGAAAGAACTATGTTTCCACGAAAAGTTGTAAGCAGAAACATCAGGCACCAGATGTATGATATGGGAAATGGTTACGTGAAGAAGCTCCGACGATCCTACCATGTTACCGTTGCCGCCGTCAACGACCTCGGCTGCACCGTCGCTCAAGAAGAGCTTTGGCGGCTGGGCGGTGTCGTTGCAGGCGAGGCTGAAGTCCGTCTGCCGGAAGCAGCCGGATCCGATGCCGAAGGGATAGTGGATGCTCAGGTTGCCGCATCTCTTCGGGCAGTGAGAGAGCGTGGCAGCAGACGTGAGGGCGGCAGATGCTCGCGTCGCTAGTAAAGCAACAAGGAGCACAGGTACTATTGCATCGAGGAGACCCATCTCCTCCACTCTAGTGCTGAAATTAAGTCTGAAACTCACAGGATTTCTGTTTGAGGTTTACGCTAGGTAAGTTGCACGGAAGGCAGTATAGCGTATAAATAAGGTCCTCCTTGTGACACTCTGGTCATAGTTCAGCTAAAAAGCTATTCAACGCGCATGCGTTGAAACGCAGCGGGCTGTCCGAACGCTCGGACGCTGAAAGGCCAACTGATGTGAGATAGTTTACTTTATTGACGTAAAGTTTCCTTGGGGTAGTTTAATTTATTTACGTAAAGTTTGCTTGGGGCTCAAAGGCCGAGCGCGCTGTTGGTTTCGGAATAAAATGATGTATTTATTTTTTTATTTTATTTAAAAAGAATGAAATGATGCAGCTACAGTTCTTGACGACCTGTGCGTCTGTCATCCACACTTCAGACCCTCAAAGAGTAATATGCATACTTATCAATACCATTTCACTGAAACGAGCGAGGCCTTGAGTCCAAGATCACTAGGTTAATTTTCCATGCAAGCAAACTAAAAGAAAAAAGTAACATTAAGTAAAAACGATATCAGAAAGTAGCCACCCTTTCTTAATTCCATTTTAGCCACATCAAAGATAATGGACAGTAGAATTTTAATTAGCTACACAGAGGATAAGTTAAGAGAATTTGCCAGAGTATACATCCACAACATCCACCATCACTTACACATCTACCAAAAAATTCCTATACTCATGCTCCACCCCTTCTTTATAATATCCTACGCAAACTACCCTCCTTATTCTTCTAGTGGCGAAGTCAGGATGATGCCACCATGAAGAATATGAAGGGTGGGTTCAAAGGACTAAGCTAAATTGAGTTTTGCTCTCATTAATTGAGGAGTACTACTTAAATTACTTGTGAAATAGTTATACAAAGTTTGTTTCTCTATTATAGCAAATCTACAAACAAATTATGCTTCCTTCTTGGCTGCTTGTTGTCGGCTTCCCCAAATGGCCAAATACGCACCTGTAGCTCCCCAGCTAGTCACCTCCTTAGCTCCTCTAGTCCTTCCCCTCCTTGGCCACTGGGTGTCAAACAGTTGTGCAGTCGCCTAGCTTCCCTGCAGGGCTGTAGCTCACCATCTTCCCTGCTTCTCTGTCCCTGGTTGGCCGACTTGTAGCACTGCCGCCCTAGGCTATTGCACCACTGCTCAGGCCACACCTTGCGCCCAATGCCCCCTTAACCCCTCCCCTCCTTTTCACACCGTAGTTAGTTCTGGCCTCATCGTCGATCGCCTCTTAGGAGCTAGGGTATCTCCTTGCCTTGAGTCTTTGGGTCTTTGGTAGCTCAGGTGTGCACCATGAAATTCCTCCTCTTGTGTTTTGCTTCAACTTCAATCGATTTGGCCTACCAGGTGGGAACATGGGGCGGGCAACTGGGGTGGATATGGGACCTCACTTAGGTCTTATGGGCTTTGACAAAGGCCCAAACTAGCTTCTTCACTTCATCAGTTCTTCCTCAATTGCTACCCTCTGTTTAGTTGGAGCATAGTGTAGCACCCATGGATCCGCCAGCGGGAAAGAAGGGGGGAGGGGTGGTACCAACACTATGGCAGTGGGTAGGCTTGAGCCTAACCCCCTCCTGTATACGCGCATGCAGTTGGATCGCCCCTACCATTGCCCTCCCACTCCGTGGCATTCTCAATGCTAAACCTAACCAATAGTGAAGCCGCCACACACAAGGGGGTTGGAGGTGGTGGCCGGATTTGGGTGAGAGGTGGATGAGGTTTGAAGGAGATTGGAGGAGCAGGGGTGGCACAGTGGCCAAAGTTGTGGGAGGAGAGGGAAGTGGAAATAAGGCACGGTGGATAGATCTGAGGCCACAGTCGTTGCCACAAACAACGCAAGCAAAAGGAAAGTTCATAATTTTGGAAGATTTTTGTTGTATTAACTGAATGTTTTGCAAGCTAGAAAGCTTGGGTTTGAATGTGTTTTTTAGCCTCAAATGGAAGTTTTGAAAGGGGCATGTTTGTGTATCTTTTCAATTTGAAAGTGAAAGTTGGAATTTGAAAGTTTGTGTAATTTTTCAATTTGTAAGTCAAAGTTTGAAGTTGAAAATTGAAAGTTTGGAACTTGAATTGAAACTTTTTGAATTTATGAATTTAGAGGTACCTTTTTTGTTTGTAAGTTTGATGATCTCTCGTTTGTGAATTTTCTGTTGAGGAGGGAAGGGATGGAGGGCAGCAAGGAGGGGGGCTTAGTCAGAAGGGTAAGGTAGATGACAAGCTAGCGCTAGCTCATGCACACAATAGCACCTAGTTTACACGTACTTGTGTGACTTTCATTTCTTGGATACTTTGTAACATCCCATTTTTGGGAGATTGGAAGTGCTTAAATAAAATTCAAATTTGAATTCAAATCAAAATTTAAACTCAAATTCAAATCAAAGTTTAAACTCAAATTGAAACCAGTTTTCAAAATTCTTGGAGCCCAAATCTTCCTTGGGACGAGCCCAACCTGTTTTCCCTGGCCCATAGCCTCTGGCCTGACCCTTATTGGCCCATGCCACATCCTCCCCTACCCTATGCATGCATCGGACACATGCTAGTTATGTTGTGTGTGCTCTGTGCTTATGAGCATTGCACCGTGCGCGCCCACGCACATCCCCTCGTCTTTAGCAGCAGGTCGCTCCCTTTCACTGTGCACCATCATGCTCACCAGTGCTTGCTAGTGCAGTGCTGACCTCTCCTAGACCCTCCTTTGCTCTTCTCTCTCCCTCTTCTCCCTTCTACACACACCACCATGCCGGTTCCCACCACTCCCATGTCGTGTCTACGCCATGTGCTCGAAATATCCACACCTGATTATTGTGCCCTCCTCCCCTCGCCTTAATCACTCTCTGTGCCGCACACTGGCTCCACCTCCTTAATTTGCACTACATCGAGCGCCGATGTTGCCGCCCTCGGCTTTCACCCGCCATAACGCCGTCCAATGGCTACCCTCCTCCAGTTTGGCTTTAAAGCCTTTTGATGGCCTCCTCTTTCCCCCAATTGCTCCCCCTCCACTCCAATTGCCACCGAGAGATCCCTACCCTCTTTCTTCCTCAGATCCAAACATATCCCTACCACCAACGCCGTCGCCAATTCCCCATGCCTCCATTCAATTCGGCGTGCCTAGAACATTGCAAGGAAGCACTGACGCTATCCAGACCATCACCAACGCTTTTCATCATCTCCAGCAAGCTGCCCTCATCGACCTCCACACCGCCGACCAGGATCACATCGCCAGCTCATTCCAACCCTCCCTGAGCTCCGTCTTCACCTCTGGTGAATCCTTCCTAGCACCTAGATGCTCCCCTAGCATTTAATTCGCTTTTGGTGCCACCGGTCGCCGTGGTGCCATGCGCTCATGCCTTGCCACCACTTAGCTCGTAGTCAACCACTCTGTGCACCAAATTGAGCCTCGCCGCCTCGCCTAGAGGTGCAGTTTGAGTTGAGCAACCCATGTTGACCTCCTCTTTGGCTGCCGTGGCTCCTCTCACTTCCAACGAACTTTGCCCCCTGGGCAGGAAGAAAGAACCACTGTAGCGCATTAGGATTAGATTAAATTCTTATTTAGTGTTAATGTCTGGTGATTAGGTAACTTAATCCCTCACTGACTAAGGGCCCATTTCATTAAGTTAACCCTTGACCCTATGACATGTGGGCCCCTGTCCATTTAAAATCCTATTTAAACATGTTAAGTATCTAAGAGCCACTAACAAGTGGGCCCTATTTCAACAGTGATTAGTCCCACCTATCAGATCCTCAAGCCTTTTTCTTTAGAAATTTAATTGAAATTTTAATTAAAACCAAGGGTCCTACCTGTCAGCCTCTATGATATTTTTCAGTTAAGAAATAATTGAAAAATCAATTTAATTTCAGTGGACCCTACCTATCAGTGAGAGAGTACTCTCTCTCCTCTTTTGATTTTTGGATGTAATCCTAATTTAAATTTTAAAGAGCCTGTTCTCACTCATTTTAACTCTAAATTTAATAAAACTTGTTTCTAAATTCATCTAAATTCAAGATCTATCTAATGGTAATGGAATATTTCAATTTGGAGTTTTTGAATTTATTTGTTTGTTCACGTATTTATTTGCTTTTCATTGCGATTGTTCTAGTAGAGTACGAGGACATAGAAGAGCCGCAGTTCTAGCCGAATAAAGACTTTCAAGACCAACCTATTTGAAAGTTTGGTGGGTTAATGTTTTGATCATATGAACCTACTTTTTCATGCAAATTATATTTGATTAAATTATCAAATTTCATGCTTTAATTGTTATGCAAATGTATGTTTGCTTAAGGTTATAGATACATGCATATTCAACCTCATATTATTATTACACCATCCTTTGGACACTTGAATCATATGATCATTATCACCCTAAAAACCTAATGATAACCATACTAGCTATAAGTTGTACTTAAGCATTATGCTTAGTCTTGCTTATGTATCAATGTATTAAATTACCCTCTCATCATTTTTTAATCGAGAAATTAGTTTTGGGCAATTATTAGAGGGAAATGGCTAGTATATTGAGATAACTTAGTTTTATGCTTCTTAAATCCCTAAAACTTGCTTTATTTATCTGAGTAGATGGTAAGAGGGTTGGTGACGATGTAGCACAAAAAAATTGTAGTTTGTGGTAGCACCGCCCAGATGACTCTAAAGACTAAATCTTATGATGACCTCCTAATATAAAATAGCACAACCATAAGTTTATAATGGGTATGACCTAGCTAACTAATTTGCATCCACTAGTGTGGGCTGTATTATTGGAGTGACCCAAGGATCGTATCACTGGATTTAAGCCGCCGTGGACAAGAGTCATGTCACTGGATTTAAGCCATTGTATAGTGTAAGAGTGTCTTGGTGTGGTAAACGTAATCTCACTAAGATGAAACATTAGCATGTGTAACTTACACTGGGTGATGCATTGTAAAGGTCTTGTGGTGATCTTCTTGATTCACATGCCTAAGGAAATGTGTGAAACATAACAAGTTGATTATCTCTTATGGGTAAAGTGTACTATCTCTACAGAGTATAAATTATTCACACAGTCATGCCCATGGTTAAGAGGGGCATGGGAACTTACCCTAGTTATTATCTATTTCTAGAACTTTGTGGGTTGGATGAAAACTCGTTGAGTAGATGTAACCTTGATTTTGGTTTGCCCTGAATAGATGTAATCTAGCGATGATCATGGATGGATGTAACCCTAGTATCAAAAACTAGCATACAATGGGTAGAACCATGTAACAGGTGGATGAAACCTACACCATTATTAATATTACACACTTCTACTCTCTTTAATAAAAACTAGATTTAGTTAAAATGCTAAGTCATAGAAATTTTTACTTACAAGTAATTTCAATTAATGTGTTTAGCAAATAAAAGAATTCAAGCCTAACTTTGTTGACCCTTGCATGTATACTACAACATCCTATATGTTGGCTCACAGAGCACTGCTGTTGTGCTCACCCTTGGTCACCGAATACCTTAGAATCTACAAATCGAAGTCACTATGTGTACTATGATGCTCCAGGAGCTGGTAGATAAGATGGAGGAGATTAGGATAGTCTCTAGTAGTCTAGACTCTTACCCCACACTACTACAAAAAGGCTAATACTAGACATCTCATCTTAAACAGTTGACCAAAATCGTCAGTACTAAATACAATCACAGATGGTTTTGGTTTAGAGACCGTCTGTGTTGCTGCCAGTGCTAAAAACCATTTGTGAAGAGGTAATATCATAGACGGTTCATGGTGAATATTATCTATGAAGTATCATAGATGGTTATTAACAAGAACCGTTTGTGATATTACCAATTACCAAATACCACGGACGGTTTTGTCTTTAAACCATCTGTGATATTTCATAAACAGTTTGTATTAAAAACCATCTGTGATGATTAAGTCATCACAGATGGTTCATGTTAAAAATCATCTGTGATAATTTTTATTATTAATTGCAGACCCGTCAAGCCTCACAGATCTATCTTAAATTCCAGATCTGCTCTCATATGTGTTGCTTTGAGGAGGTGGAGCTTTGAGGCCATTCATAGAAGGAGACTATGGATTTGCAAGAGTGATTTTATATCCATTTGTTCTTGACTATCTATGGTTAGTAATTTGTTCCTAATTGTATTATATTTTAGATCTAGATTTTGATAAAGGGAGAATTGAAGATGGTTTAGATTTAGCTTGATGTAGAGAGAATATTATTTACATCTAGCATGGTTTAGGGTTTAGCCAATTTATACTCTGTTTCTACTTAATTCAATTTAATTAATTATTCTTACTACATATAGCTACTTTAGATCATATATAGCTAGTATACTAATTAATTAATTAATTTAATATTTAATACTAAATTGTTATATGCATAATATAGGACCGAAGCTAGATGTACGCTGCAAACCGTGTAAGTGAAGGGTACTTTATAAGCAACACGAACTTAGGTTTAATGACCATAATGACATACCTGTGTAGGTTTCACTAGATTCGAATTGTAATTATACCAAAATAGAATAAGGTAATATACCTTGATTCCCTAAAAAAGACCAAAACTGATTTCACATTTGTCCAATAATTAATCGACAGGTAAACACATTTCCTCCACAGATAAATCTATTGTAGTATTTCCTTTCTTCGCAATGACTAAAGCTAACTTTTTCGAATCATGTAGGTCGTTCGCATCATACGTTGCTACTGTACAGAAATGTAAGGGAGGGATCAATGTCTTGTGATAAGATCTAGATTTTCTAGTATTTGCTAGTACACATTAATTCTATATAACACTTCATAGTAATGCCTCTCAAACTAACAAATTATATTTTTGCAGTGCCACCAGCAGCTGCGGGACAACACCTGTAGATACTATATTTGCCACAACGAGGAACTACTCGGTTCTGCAAAGACCAATGATCCTCATGTTTGTCAATCTTGCAATAATTATTTCATACTAATCAATTTAAATGTATGCATGGCATTGATCTTCCTACTGATAGGTTGCGACTATCACTACAATGCGTTGGAAATGCAGGCGAGCTCCAAAAATTTGAGGAAAGTATGTACATACTTCTTGATGTCTTAGGTCATAAGAGAAATGGAGAATTCCACAATGTATAGTGAACTTGTTTGGAATAAGATTGAACTTAATGGTACATGTGTATTTGTTCATGCATGGTTAATTTATTTTATTTTAGTTAATTGATTCGTGAAATGGATGTTCGTGTTTCTGAAATGAATGTGAATTGGATGTATACATATACTTCTTTTGTTTCTGCTTATTTCAGAAGGCATGGCTAGTATTTTTTCAGACTAACCAACAAACAGAAATAAATTTAGAAATACAAAAGAATATCACATATGGTTATTAACTCATAACTGTCTGTGATAGTTGACTATCATAAATGGTTTGTAGTAGAAACCGTCTACGATATTTGATGAATCACATATGGTTTCAACTTGAAACCATATGTGATTCATCAGATATCACAGACGGTTCTACTACAAACCGTCTGTGATAGACAACTGTCATAGACAGTTATAAGTTAATAACCACGTGTGATAGTATGTATCATAGACGGTTCGAAAACCGTTGGTGATTGCCTCATGTCATTACTGACCCATAAAGTCATACGCCTCATGAAACCATATGTGATGACATTTTTGAACCTTATATGATGACTTTTTCTGCAATAGTGCCAGTCAGTCTTTTGCCTGTGGCAAGAAGTGCCCTCTCCTTTTGCTATCATTTCCGTTTTCGCTTTATGTAATATACCTATCTGGCCTAATCGGTACTTATTGTAAACTTGACCTAATACGGTCTATTTAAACTTTGATATGTAATATTAATGTATGGTATGGTTCTCATTATATGTGAAATGATTTAGTGATATATCTGTGAGGACTATTTACTGATCCAAAGAATAGTACAGTGGTTTTGTATACATGTATACTATATTAACACTTTTGACGATGAATACACTCGTGTAGTTTTATATCATCAAAATATGGGGCACATCTAGTGCGGAGATATATCATGTCATTATTAGTAACTTGATACTTTGCTTGCATAGGAAGTGGCACAAATCCAATCTGTTCTATCTCATTCAATCGCTCACGCGAATATATAGTCAGCATGTTCGCAGTTTGCACATTTCCTACTAGTCTAGAAAAGAATGGAATCGTTGCAAGTATGTTCCGGATGTCTCTCCACTCTTGACTACTCTAGCCGGTCAACCCGAGAGTGCTTCTCTTTCCGAATATATGAAGTAAACCAACGGAGGAAAAAATC
This sequence comes from Dendrocalamus sinicus, assembly GCA_036346575.1. Classification (NCBI taxonomy): domain Eukaryota; kingdom Viridiplantae; phylum Streptophyta; class Magnoliopsida; order Poales; family Poaceae; genus Dendrocalamus; species Dendrocalamus sinicus. The sequence goes on along the minus strand of CM070671.1, from coordinate 6,894,775 downwards.
TCCACACGTTTGTTCAAGTGTGTAACTTCATTCGTAGGCCACCGGAGGAAAAAACCTCCACACGTGTAAGTGTGTAACTTGATTCCAAGACACTGCCAAAAATTTTCTAACCCACAATAGGGGTCATCGACCGAGTAATGACAGCTCAGCCAAATCACCATCACAGTACAGCGAAAGCATCTGTGAGCTAGCTGTACCAACTGATAACTCTTTTTTTTTACGAAACTAAACCGCGACGCGTGACCACAAGCCCTTATGTTTTTCATCCCGTTTCAATGGCTATTGGCTTCTCGATTTTAACTTTCAAAAGCCAAAAATCATTTATAACTCATTAGTTTTTTAACATGGGTGATGCGGATACGCTCATATCTTACACTTCGCAGTTAAATATATTATTTAACTGGAAGGAATTATTGAGCCGCATTAAATATTATCAGGTGAACTCTAATTTAATTTGGTCTTTAATTATTATACTTAGAGATACATAGTTACTACTATTTTATTTAATTATATACAGACCCATACTCGATCTGTACAAACCTAAAGTGAAGATGCGTTTAGAAGATCTCGTTGACACTAGTGCATCATCCATTATTTTAAGTGTACAAAATAATGAGGACATCCCAATCGGACCGGTTACACGAGTACGAGCTAAAAAAATTAATCAACAGGTGTTTGCATGAGGAGATTTTGGGATGTTAAAGCTAGAAAAAAAAATTAGCCGAGCAAGAAAATCATGTATGTACATATGAATCGAGACAAACAAAAAAAAGGAAAAAAGTATATGCATGCATGATCGGACCACCTGATGGCAATTCCAAGTGAAGAGATTTTTATAGCCGTGAAGACATGCATGCACCTGTTGGTAATTCCATGTGGATAGTTTTTTCTAACCGTGGAGACATGCATGCAACTGATGGCAATTCCAAGTCAAGTCAAGGTTGCGTTCGGTCACGTTTTTTTTTTATTTGTTACTTGCTGAAGAGTTGGAACACAACTCGTACGAGAAGAGTCGGAAAAGAACTCGGTCGTTTTTTTGGTTGAGTCGGTCTCATTAGACTCGGTTTCTTTTCCAGTCGGCCTTAAAAGATTAGTTGCGGACATGTAAAAAAATAGACCAAAGAAAATAGATCTATTATTTTGAAAGAGCTCTTTGCTTGTTCCTCCTAGGATTTGGCACATGATTGCAATCTAGAGGGGAATCAGGCGTTAGCACCTATGCCTACACATATAAGTTCAATTTAATTGGAGATTATGGTGTAGATGACAAGTTTTATGTTTACCGAATATGCATTACATGTGATAAGCTTGCTGAATCGAAATTGCATGTTTTGGATAAATAATCTTTTGTGCCATATCATGATCACAGTGAGATGAGTTCAATGTTAATGCTTGCTGTTTAGAAAAATTTCTTAAGCCTACTTGTTCATTCTTTGCTGGACAATCATGTACAAATAATCAGAGTAGCGCAGTTGAAGCACGGAAGGCACTAAAAATTTTCTTCCCCATATTTGAACAGCTTAATTTGGTTTGGCCCATTAATAACTTGTCCATGTACTTAGCAAAGTCTAGGACAACTTTTTCTCATGGAAGAGAGAATGGTGTGAATGACAATATTGCAATATATACATCTTATGGTAGCTGTTGTACTAATTGGTTTATACAAAACAACAAGAATCATACAATAATTGATTCATACATATACCATGCATATGTGTTGTTCTTTTTGTTTACTATGCATTCAGATGTTCATGATGTGCTAAACAGAAGAAGTGTTGACGACAAATATATATATATACCACGTATACACGTTGTATTCGTTGTTTAGTACAAATTCAGGCTATCAAAAGTCGATGACGGCTTTTCTTAAAGAAGGGGAGGATGACGCGGATACGCTCATATCTTGCACTTCGCAGTTAAATATATTATTTAACTGGAAGGAATTATTGAGCCGCATTAAATATTATCAGGTGAACTCTAATTTAATTTGGTCTTTAATTATTATACTTAGAGATACAGAGTTACTACTATTTTATTTAATTATATACAGACCCATACTCGATCTGTACAAACCTAAAGTGAAGATGCGTTTAGAAGATCTCATTGACACTAGTGCATCATCCATTATTTTAAGTGTACAAAATAATGAGGACATCCCAATCGGATCGGTTACACGAGTACGAGCTAAAAAAATTAATAAACAGGTGTTTGTATGAGGAGATGTTGGGATGTTAAAGCCAGAAAAAATTAGCCGAGCAAGAAAATCATGTATGTACATATGAATCGAGACAAACAAAAAAAGGAAAAAAAGTATATGCATGCATGATCGGACCACCTGATGGCAATTCCAAGTGGAGATTTTTATAGCCGTGAAGATATGCATGCGCCTGATGGTAATTCTAAGTGGAGAGATTTTTCTAGCCGTGGAGACATGCATGCAACTGATGGCAATTCCAAGTCAAGTCAAGGTTGCGTTCGGTCACGTTTTTTTTATTTGTTACTTGCTGAAGAGTTGGAACACAACTCGTACGAGAAGAGTCGGAAAAGAACTCGGTCGTTTTTTTGGTTGAGTCGGTCTCATTAGACTCGGTTTCTTTTCCAGTCGGCCTTAAAAGATTAGTTGCGGACATGTAAAAAAATAGACCATAGAAAATAGATCTATTATTTTGAAAGAGCTCTTTGCTTGTTCCTCCTAGGATTTGGCACATGATTGCAATCTAGAGGGGAATCAGGCGTTATTCCCCATCGTTCTTGTGATTCCTTGTGATTGGCCGGAGCGACGACGTGTCTACTTGTACTTGGTGGTCGGGTAGACGAGATCACGAGCGTGTGGTTGGGCGAATACTTTTGTCGCAGGTTGTTGTTCTAACAGTGGTTGGCGCCATCGATTCGTCAGGTTGCGTGAATCCAAATTATCTCCATCGATCCTACGCCTTGAAGATCGGGCAATCCCCCCATCATCTTGGTATCTGAGCGTAGTTGACACGGTAGGATCAATTTACCGGTAGTTAGATTTATTTTTTTCCTATACACAAAAAGCTAAAAAAATCTAAACCCTAGTTTTGCATCTGTTATTTTTGTGAGTTTTGTTAAGTTTTCATTCATTAGAATTTTTGTTTAGGTGCTGATCGTCGTGTTCCTTTGCGTCGCTTATTCGTTGTATCTGCATAAAACCAAAAAAAAACCGCCATCGCACGGTATAGTTTCTGGCAGTGTTGGAATGCACCATCTAGCTGTGTTGGGATTAGCCGAGTTTTCTTTTTGCTGACTAGTTTCATTCTGGAAAACGACCCGAACGATTTCAGAGCCGTGTGCAAACATCCTGCGTGTTGGTCTACCTTTGCTGAGTCTTCATGTGGAGTTGTTAGTGGCTCATTGCTTACCAACTTCTTTGGGAAGAAAAAAAAATCATCCGAATACAATCCAGCCAACTAGTCAACTAAGAGCACACGTCCTGCATTGAAATTCCTTTTTTGTGATCACACTTCATATCTACTCCCATCAATCGGAGACAGTGGGCTGCTGGTTGCTTTAGTCCAGAACTTGCGCCAATCTCCGACCAGCAGAAAGCAATTAATAATTATGCACTTTTGTTATTTTTTTATTCATCCATTGAGACTAGCGGTTGAATATTGTATCTAGGCTGCTCTTGAGTATTTTACACTTTGCTAAATATTTATGACCTGTGCAAAATCAAAGAGATAATTAAACCTAGTTCGGCCTTTGAAAAAAACAGCAAACAAAAAAAAGGAAGCCATGGCTTGAGCAAAAAAATAGAGAAGAAAAGAATAAAGAAAAAAACAATGGCCGAATTTGGGTGAGTTTTTAGTCTATAAATTCAGATTGTGTAATTAATTTCTTGAGCAATCTTGTGCCCTTACATTCATATTATTGTAATTGACTAGCATCTCTCCGAGTACTTGGTGCAAACGAGCTATTTAATTTTCAATTTCAGATTGCTTCTATTTAGCTCATTCCTTTGTTGCATAAAGTCACATTGATCTTTGCGTGTGCGTTCATACACTTCACTTAAACTTTTCGGATCAACACTTAGGCAAAGTATTCTAGTTTGGATTATTACTTAACTTAACAACATCAAGAATTTCAGATTGCATAGGTTGTTATTTTCCCTCCAAGCTCCACATATAAGCCATTGTTATAACAGTGCTTGTGCAATTGAATTCGCTTTATCTATCACTTTTGATTGTCTACCGTCCCCAAGGTACGTGTGTCTTCGTGATCCTAGGAGGCATAAGAACTTCGGTTGGTAAGAGAAGGCGAGGATGAGTGATTCCACATAAATTCCGCATATTCTTTGCTATTTGTTTGCATTACTAACAATGGCAAGATATTCAACATTTCGTTCCTCATGGTACGATTCTCAATACTTGTATTTTCCATTCTATGGAAGTACAAATCCGGAGGAGTATCTCAAATGGGTGAGACAACTCGAATGTGACCTCAAGTTTCAGAAGCTGTCTGAAGCCAATAAAGTGACACATGCCACCATGGAGTTTGAAAAATATGCATGCACTTGGCGGAAGCGATATCTTGAGAAGCAATATGCCACTACTTGGGAAGAATTGAAGCAGGTCATGAGAAATGAGTTTGTGCCATATGAGCATGACTAGAGTTACTTCATCATATGAAGAGCATTCGCCAGGGCGTCGATCTATCCAATCTTATTATGATGAGCTGGATTATGTTATGTATCGTGCCAATATCACAGAGGCATGTGCAAAGAGAGCTTACTTCGAAAGAGGTTTGAATTCTGAGATCGCTGCTACTGTTTGTTTGAAATATGATGGTAGTATGCAGGATCCTGTGAATTATGCTATGGAGGAGGAGAAGAGAATTAAGGAGAGGCGTACACCATGGTTTAATTTGAGTCCGCACTATAGTTTGCCTGCCTTCATGAATGCATCGCATGAGAAGATAACCGAGCATGGGACTTTCCCTTCGGTCAAGACGTCATATAGTGCTGCCCCAATGCTACATGAGGAGATCGTGCTTGATAGTAATTGTGCCATTGCTGGCCTACGATCCATAAAGGATGAGATGCTTCAAAACCCATGTGAGGATGAGAGCCACATAACCAAAGCGAGTGAGAGTGATAAAAAGAGTGAGTTGTGTGATTCCACCATATGTGAGGCTGAGAGCATCCAAATTGAAAGAGACATATACACAAAAAGAAAAGAGAGAAGTAGATGATAGGAAAAGTGAGATTGTATTTTATACTGACGACTTACTCTCTACTTCTAGTGTTGTTTCTCCCATTATGAAGGTTAAAAAAGAAGAGAAACTAAATGCTAAACAAACTGCACAACTTGAAGTTGAAGCTACACTACCTACATCACCTACATCATCTGAGAAGGACGTTCAAGGTAACAATAAGGGTGACATATTGGTAGTTCATCAAGAAAAGGTGAGTAATTATGAGAATTTTTGTGCCCAATTGGAAATACCACATTCTGAATTTAATATGCTTAATTTACACAATGTGGAATTAATTACTCATAAGGAAGTTCTTACTCGAATATCTCCTAGTGATTCTTTGTATTATATCATGTTCGATGATCCAAAAGAGCTATCTATTGTGATTCAGAATGTTGCTGAGATTTCATATTTAAAATCACTAGTTAGCACCTATGCCTACACATATAAGTTCAATTTAATTGGAGATTATGGTGTAGATGACAAGTTTTATGTTTACCGAATATGCATTACATGTGATAAGCTTGCTGAATCGAAATTGCATGTTTTGGATAAATAATCTTTTGTGCCATATCATGATCAATTTCTTAAGCCTACTTGTTCATTCTTTGCTGGACAATCATGTACAAATAATCAGAGTAGCGCAGTTGAAGCACGGAAGGCACTAAAAATTTTCTTCCCCATATTTGAACAGCTTAAGTTGGTTTGGCCCATTAATGACTTGTCCATGTACTTAGCAAAGTCGAGGACAACTTTTTCTCATGGAAGAGAGAATAGTGTGAATGACAATATTGCAATATATACATCTTATGGTAGTTGTTGTACTAATTGGTTTATACAAAACAACAAGAATCATACAATAATTGATTCATACATATACCATGCATATGTGTTGTTCTTTTTGTTTACTATGCATTCAGATGTTCATGATGTGCTAAATGAAGAAGTGTTGACGACAAATATATATATACCACGTATACGTTGTATTCGTTGTTTAGTACAAATTCAAGCTATCAAAAGTCGATGACGGCTTTTCTTAAAGAAGGGAGGATGACGGATACGCTCATATCTTGCACTTCGCAGTTAAATATATTATTTAACTGGAAGGAATTATTGAGCCGCATTAAATATTAACAGGCGAACTCTAATTTAATTTGGTCTTTAATTATTATACTTAGAGATACAGAGTTACTACTATTTTATTTAATTATATACAGACCCATACTCGATCTGTTCAAACCTAAAGTGAAGATGCGTTTAGAAGATCTCATTGACACTAGTGCATCATCCATTATTTTAAGTGTACAAAATAATGAGGACATCCCAATCGGACTGGTTACACGAGTACGAGCTAAAAAAATTAATAAACAGGTGTTTGTATGAGGAGATGTTGGGATGTTAAAGCCAGGAAAAATTAGCCGAGCAAGAAAATCATGTATGTACATATGAATCGAGACAAACAAAAAAAGGAAAAAAAGTATATGCATGCATGATCGGACCACCTGATGGCAATTCCAAGTGAAGAGATTTTTATAGCCGTGAAGATATGCATGCGCCTGTTGGTAATTCTAAGTGGAGAGATTTTTCTAGCCGTGGAGACATGCATGCAACTGATGGCAATTCCAAGTCAAGTCAAGGTTGCGTTCGGTCACGTTTTTTTTTTATTTGTTACTTGCTGAAGAGTTGGAACACAACTCGTACGAGAAGAGTCGGAACAGAACTCGGTCGTTTTTTTGGTTGAGTCGGTCTCATGAGACTCGGTTTCTTTTCCAGTCGGCCTTAAAAGATTAGTTGCGGACATGTAAAAAAATAGACCACAGAAAATAGATCTATTATTTTGAAAGAACTCTTTGCTTGTTCCTCCTAGGATTTGGCACATGATTACAATCTAGAGGGGAATCAGGCGTTATTCCTCATCGTTCTTGTGATTCCTTGTGATTGGCCGGAGCGACGACGTGTCTACTTGGTGGTCGGGTAGACGGGATCACGAGCGTGTGGTTAGGCGAATTCTTTTGTCGCAGGTTGTTGTTCTAACAGTGGTTGGCGCCATCGATTCGTCAGGTTGCACGGATCCAAATTTCTCCATCGATCCTACGCTGTGAAGATCGGGCAATCCCCCGCATCAATGGGCGAATATATAATGGTATTTTTTATTTTTCCCTTTTTATTTTTCTTTAATTGAATGTATCAGAAAAAGCTAACAGCGGCAATAGTATTTATTTCAAACAAATGCTAAAAACCAAAAGTCATAAAAAAAAGCCGAATTAAACGGTGCTATGGTTAACCACTTTTCGTGTTATACAAAGCTAGATATGAAATTGTTAAACATGCCATCCAATATTGATCACGATGAGGGAAGATTTAGTGAAGGCGACCGCAAATTTCTTAAGTACGACTTCAAAAGAATAGTAGGAATTGTCGCTCTTTCACAAGCCTCTTGAGCTTTCTAAGACCTTCAGATCCTTGCCATATACAACAATCTAGTGCTAAAGAATAATTTTGCTTCTAATCCTCTCACACACCTCTTACTTGGTTTGTGCCCTTCCACTTTATGTAATGTATCCATTTGGCCTGATCGGGTTTTATTGTAAATTTGACCTTATTCGGTCTATTTGAACTTTGATATGTAATATTAATGTATGGTATGATTCTCGTTTTGCGTGAGATGATTTAGTGATATATCTGTGTAACATCCCAAAAATTGCTTTCTTTAAAAATTAATTTCAAATTAATTATTTTACAAGTGTTTGGATTATATTTGGATTATTGGTAATACTAGAAGAAAATATCAAATTCCAATTCCAACCTAAAATTCCGAATTTGAATTTGAATTCAAATTCAATCTTCAAAAATTTGAATCTCTAGAAAAATATCTTCTTTATTTTTCTGGGTCCGATCTAATTTTTCTTGACCTATTCCTTTCTTTTCCTTTCCTCTCTTTTCTTTCTTTTGTCCCCTCTTGGATACTATTCCTGCTACAGTGCACACGAACATTGTTCATCATCTTCAACCTCCGTCCGAGTCCATTCGAGCAGTAAACCAAAAACAGTTTTCTGCCATATCTTTCCACTCAAGCATCCAATTCAATTCTGTTTGAAGCAATATGAGCCTATCAACACCGTGCATTCAATGCCAGAATCAATGTTTCAGTTACCACATTCCATTAGTGCTTTCATTTCTGTTTTATCCATCAGTTTCTGAAACCAAAAATTGTTGCCCAGAATTTCTCATGTTCCTGGTGATTCGAATCATGAAAGAGGCTATAAATTGGCACACCAACACCTCTTCTACCCCTTTTCATTCCCTCAAATCTCATAACCTTTGGAGCTCTGATGACGATGAATTTCTCGTATTCCCAAATGCCGGTCATCATAGTTGAGTTGGACATTCATCATTCCGGTGAAGGTTTTTCACTTTTGCTCATGTCATCTCCTGTCTTAGCATCTTATCAACTCATCTACTATTTTTATTTAATCTGTCTCGCTCTCGCAACCAATCACCGGGAATCGAACGTTCTTCGTTGCTGGCCGTTTTCAACTTCCATCGTCAAATCATCATCTCCAGCGAACCGTACTTCAATTCTATGGTACTGCACCATCACCTCCACCTCTTTTATGTATCGTATCCTTCTGTTTGCTCAATGACTCACTGTGAAGGTTTATCACCATGAACCGTGCCATTCTGGCCACCTCACGCCTTGTCAGCCTTCCTCGGTCGCTCTTTGACCAAGCCAAGCACAGGACATGTTCCACATGCCAAAGCAGTGCTCATGCTCACCTTAGTTCTCTGCATTTCTTGCCTGTGCGCCATTGGCCATGTGAGCCACCCATGAACGCCGCCCGTGCAATCGCAGACCGCTTCACCGTCCAAGTTGTTGACTGCTTCACCATCCAAGACCACCACCAGAGCCATTCCCTCACCGAAGCACTCTACCACCATCTTTTTTCTGCCGTCGCTAACCACTGACCAGCTATCTCTGGTGAACCTCTTGACTGTTGAAAATGACCACTATAGAGTTTCAACCACTCTGGTCAGTTAAGATCACTTTCAACGTTCCATTCGACCACTAAGACCTTCTCAACCACGGTCGCCCATGACCACAGTCGCTCATGACCATAGCTGTTTTCAACTATGGTCAATCACAACCACAATTGCTTACGACCGCAGTCGTCTTCGACTACATTCTATCCTTTGACCACCCTTGTTCTCGATAACCTTATAGTCTTCGACCACTCCTGGCCTTCTGACCACCATCAATGTTACGATCACCCTGGCCGGTTACTACATCCTCGCTGGCTATGACAACTCCGATCAGTTCCTTTGACCGCTCCAAGCCGATAGATTTTTTCAATCACTCCATACCGTCCCATTCCTTCAACTACTCCAAACCGTTCGATCTCTCCAACCTCTCCAGACCATCCGATCATTTCGACCGTAGTCACTTTCGACTACTATCACTTCCGACCACTGGCTATTGAGACTAATGTCACTTCTCGCTCTAAGCTTTCGATCACTATCACTCTAAGCTTTCGATCACTATCACTCTAAGCTTTCGACCACCACCGTTTTCGACCACTCGGTGGCTGAGACTGCGTAGAGCCGTTCAACCACATCTAACCTTCGACTTCCGACCACCACCATAGCCTTTCGACCACTCAGTAGCTTCCGACCACTCAAAGAAGGCTCAACCCTCCGACCACAGCAAACACTTCCGAAAGCTATATTTCTTCATCTTAACTCCATTTATACCCGTTCAAATTCCAAATTCATATAAAATCATAAATCTCCTTCTAGTATTTATATTTTGTATTTTTGTGACTTTGTTTGTGTTTATTTATTTGTTTATTTGGGCTTCTCATTTATGTGCGTAGAACCCGACATCGCCGAAGAGTTTTCTGATCTGTAGCATGAAGGTCCAGACCACATGCAAGAAGGCAAGTCTCCTTCGATCATCTTGTACCTATGTTTACTAAAATCAATTTATTATTTCAAATTTAAATGCATTTCTATGTTATACAAAATGATAACTTTTGTCTTTAGGATACTAGTTAAACCGATAATTGTTATGCCCTCATTTAACAATGACAACCATGTACCTTTGTCACAATAGGTTTTCCTTGTTTCAGTATTGAGATTATTATGATATTTGTTAATATTAGAACGGTAGTAACTGCTCAGATAAGCTATTCGGTCATTATATCCCTATGGATGGGAACACTGTTATCAAATCCATAAGCAACTGCTTTTATCAAATGTTTGACAATAGGTGTTGCAATTGGTTTATAAAATAAAATAAAATAGTGAAAATTGGTTTTAGACTTGGGCAGATGGTAAGATTGGGTTGGTGCGGATTTAGCATGAGAACTTGTATTGTTCCACCCTAGTCAATTAAGGATCAATGCTTGTGATTGCACAAACTGAGCACTACCATACAACTATAAGTCTATATGGGTACGGCCTAACCGAATAACTCGCAAAGGTTTAGTTTAGATATCACCAGTGGTAAGTGGGTGCCAGGGATTTATTGGTTTACTCACAGTGAGGCACAGGGATTTATTGTACTCATACGGCGCAAGAGGGGGCTTCTGACTATGGTGGATTTAACCCTTTAGTGGTGAAACCTCAGCGGGTGGTGTCTAGCTGGAGTGGAGTGAGGTAAAGGCTTTGTGATAAATTATCTTGATCTCATGCCTAAGGAAGCATGTTGGCTATTAAGATGACTTATCTCTTATGGGTAAAGTTGTACAACCTCTGCAGAGTGTAAAACTATTCGAATAGATGTGCTCACGGTCAAGGGCGAGCAATGTGTGCTTTCACATGGTAGATCTTTGGTTTTGGTTTGAAAAGCAAAAGATTTGGGAACTCGGGAGTGTGTCTTGGCGGATGGAGTCAGTGCAGGTGGATGAAACCCGAAGTCTTGAACCTTAGTGGTTAGAGCCTGTGTACTAGTGTTGGTAGCTAGAACCTTCACTAGAAAATTATGGAAGTTTCAAATATTGCAATTACTTTGTTAAGTTGATTCCTTCAAAAATATTTAATGGTATTTGAAATAAAATATTGCTTGTGCAAAAGAACCATATTGTGCTTCCTTTGTCAAGCCCTACATCTACTGCATTTTTTCCAAGATTTGTAGAGTACTTTATGTACTCACATGCTACATTTAAAACAACTGTCAGAGGATTATGAAGCTCAAGAAGGAGATTACAACTACTTCGGGTGTGGATTCGACGAAGGCTTCCCAGAGTACTAGGTTGTACTTCTCCAGTCAATTGTGTGTGGCATATTGATGGGTCAAGGACAGGGTTTTATTTTGCTTCCGATGTGCTTTGTAAGTTTGAGAGGTCTTGTATCCTCAGTTGAAATAAAGTGGGCATAAGGCATGTACTCTTTATTATTATTATAATAAAACATTGTTGGTTATGTAATTATCACTATTTGACTGTGTGCACTAGCTTTGATCTGGGACTAGTGCAGTAATACACAGAGTGTTCAGATTTGAAAATCCGGTCCCGACGGAGATGGTATCAGAGCCAATTTGACTATAGGACATGACCTAATTAGAATGGTCATTATTAGAAAAGCTTCAAAATTATTTTATAAAATAAAAATTTTAATAATGTGCTATCCTCATCCTTTCTGTTCTTTCTATTCTTACCTTCGTCATGATATTCTTTCTTATCTAGCTGCTCATTCACCTTTTTGGGAATGGTAATTGTATCCACTTTCCTTTGAAATTTCTATAGGTGGCTCAGTGAGGTTGAGTCTAAGAAGCACCTAGAGAAGTGTGTCATCATGAAGGAGTGAGTATTAGTTCTTTAGTTGTATTACCCAAGTCCTATGATTTTTGAAGGCTTATATATTACTTGTTGGTGTGCTAGGTGGACTGTACCAAGCCTTTGTGCACTTGTGGTACAACCATCCTTAAGACTATTTTGATTTCAAGTTAAATTTCTTCTAAGTTGATGTTTGTTTTTCTCTTGTGTGTTTGTTTGGGATGTTATTTAGTTGCTTCCCTAATCTCTTATCTGTGCTACTTCCCTCTTACCTTTTGCTAACCCCGGTTGCCACTTTGGATGGTGAACACAAGGAACAACACTGGCAACAGCCGTGGTGCCAATGCTCAGCTAGAAAGCAACGCATCAATTCCACCACCTCCAGCTCAAGCCCCTAACATGGAATAAATGACGGCTATGCAACTACAACTTCTTCAAGCCCTTGCTCAGAACCAAGTCAATTAAGTTCAATAGGCACCCATCTAAGCACCGTAGTCCAAGCTAGGAGAGTTTGTGAGAACCAGACCACCTACCTTTGCTAGTTCAGTAGATCCATTAGAGGCTGACGACTGGCTCAAGGATGTGGAGAAGAAACTGATTTTGGTGGGAAAACTTCTATACTACTCACCAGGATGTGCAGACCATCACATGGGCTGAATTTGTTGATGCTTTTCGCACTGCACATAATCCTATGGGAATAACAGAGATGAAGAAGAAGGAGTTTCACAAGCTACAGTAGGGAAACCTTAGTGTTTCAGATTATCTGAACATACTTAATCAATTGTCCAGGTATGCACCAGAAGATGTTGCAACAGATGAGGCAAAGATTTGGTGGTTCATGGAAGGACTCAACCCCAACCTCAAAGTGCAATAGGTGTTAAATGACTTCCCGATGTTTCAGCACATGACCAATAAAGCCCTTATTCAGGAAGATGCTCAATATCAACTACAAGAATCTCATAAGAGAAAGATGGCTTTTCAGACGCAGTATAATGCAAGTAATTCAAGACCCTGGATGAATCCACCCTAGTTCAACAAAGCTCCAACAACATTAGATGCACCAGAACTCTAGGATCAGCACCCCATTTAGAGATGCAAGAACCCTACATCTATACCGTAGTCTGACCTTAGAAAAGCAATACATCAGTAGCAGGGGTGCATTATTTTCGTTGTCATGAGATGGGGCATTATGCTAGCAATTGCCTACAGAAGCCTCAGGCTATCACTCCAATTCCTTTCAACTTGGGGACTACACCAACGCGAGCTCCAGCTGCAGGACAAGAACGGGGAGTATCTCAGACTCCAGGAAAAGCTCCAAGAACTCTACAATCACAAGAAGACGAGTTAACCACATCATCATAAAAGGTGCCCGGAGGAAGTAGTCATGCTTGGTAAGCTTCAATTTGGTTTAAAGAAAGAAGCAGCTTGAGGGCACGACAAGGATTCAAGAGCTACATTTTCCTCTCCTTTCTTTTTCCTAGTCCGTCCGAATCTCGGGGTCGAAGTTCTTTCTAAGGGGGTAGATGTGTTAATGGTGAAGTTTTGGTAATTGATGACAATTGGTTAGTGGACTAATATTTTCCATGACTTAGATGAATAGGTTAGGTTCCACAAATAAGGATGACTTGAAATGAGTTCATGTGTTGAAGATCTTCAAGTCAAGATGAAAAATGGCTTCATGAGTTGAAGGCCGTCAAGAAGAGGATGCATCATGCGTTGATGCATAGATAGACAATGACCTGGACGTGAAGTGGTGATGTGTGTCATTAAGCTTTAAAAGGTTGCGCAAGGCAAAGGTATGATTAGTTAGGGCTAAGCATGTGTTCCTAGTCTTTTATCGGTCTTGGAGTTTGGTTGGAAGACCGGATAGCTAGTTTAGATTGCCATACTATTAAGAGGGATCTATCTAGTAGTTTGAGTCTCATCATGAGTTGATAGCTCAATCTTACTTGCTCTAGCTCTCTTTAGCATGATGCTGTTATTTGTGAATGTGTTTTGCAAATAGTTGAGGCTCATATGTTGAATTCTTGTAACATGGGACTATACATTGCGATGTGTTTTGCAAGTGTTTGAAGTCCATGTTTCCTACTTCTTGTGGTATGAGGCTTATATTTGCAAATGTGTTTTGCAAATGGTTGAAGCTCATATATAATCTTTATAGCTTGAGACTTAGGTTTACGAATGTATTTTGCAAACATGAAGAGTCCATGCAACTATACCTTGTATCATGATTCCAAAAGTGTGCAAATGTATTTTGTAACTTGTTGGGAATTATGGTTTATCCTTGTGTGTATGATACTGTAGTTTGCAAATGTGCTTTGCAAAATTTATTGAAGTATCTGCACTTATCAGGGAAATCGGAACTATCGCTGTGTATGTAGTAGGGCTATCAGAAGTCAGAAGTACGGTCATGTGTTGTGCGGTACTACTGTCTAGCGGTTAGACCGGCATGTGTTGCACGATCGGATGAGCCGGCAGAAGTACCGGCATGTATTGAGCGGTACTACTGGCTGGCGGAAGTACCAGTTTATACACTACATGTTTTTCCTGAGAGTTCTATTCTAGGGAGATTTGTTTTCCCTCAAAGAATGGCAGTTCCGCTCTATGTAAGCGGTAGTACTACAGAGCAGAAGTACCGGTCGTATAACAGCGATACTACCATTTTTGCCTGTAATGGCTAGTTTTTGGCCCGTTGCAGAGGGGAGCGGAAGTATCGAACTTTTTCCTATGGTACTTTCGAAAATCCTGGCTTTTCAGTGATTTGGTTCCAACAGCTAGTTTTCTTGTATGGGGTATAAATACCCCCTTGTGGCCAGTTGGAGTTGTGGTTGCTTCACTCCATTTCGCTCTCTTGAGCTAGTGCGAGGTTTTTCTCTTAATTATGCATGTGTTGCACCTTATGAGCAAGGAGATGGGATCTAGACTGGATGTGTTGCATCTAGAGTTAGATTATGTATCCAATTGACCTTGTGCATTCGTTGCACATGGTGAGAATCAAGCAAAGGGTTGACTTATTACTCTTAGAGTTTTCCGACTCCTAGACAACGTTGGAGGCGTCATGCGTGGTGATCTTCTCAAAGAAGGTTGTGAAAAGACTCAATGAATTGTGAAGGTTGGAGCTCACTTACCCAGAGTAGGAAAGAGCTACCACTGGTGGATTGAAGTGGTTGGCTTAATTCATAGAGCTAGTCCAATTCGTTTGGTTTTATCTCAACGTGGACTAGGGGAGACTAGTAAGTCTTTGAACACGACAGTAAAATGTACTGTGTCAACTGTGGTTTATTTTCTTGTGCTCTATTTATATTCAAAAAATTTACATTTATAGAATTAAATTGATTACTTGTTATCCTAGGATTGCAAAGCTTGACATAGACTTAGGGTGTTGGTGCACTTAGGTGAACTTAGTTGACTTGGGCTTTATTTGTGCTAAACCAAATTGATTTAAGCTTCTGCATTATATACTTGGTTTTAGCCAAATAGAATTTAGAGAAGTGAATTTAAAAGAAATTTAGAAATGAATATTCACCCCCCTTAGTCGGCCTCCTCGATCTTACATCCTCCTCCCTCAACTTCGGCGGCCCTCCTCCCTCGAGCATGCCACCTCCCTCAAGCCCGACGCCGCCTCTCTGAGCCCAACGCTACCTCCCCTATAAGAGATAAGTCATCTTAATAGCCAACATGCTTCCTTAGGCATGAGATCAAGATAATTTATCACAAAGCCTTTACCTCACTCCACTCCAGCTAGACACCACCCGCTGAGGTTTCACCACTAAAGGGTTAAATCCACCATAGTCAGAAGCCCCCTCTTGCGCCGTATGAGTACAATAAATCCCTGTGCCTCACTGTGAGTAAACCAGTAAATCCCTGGCACCCACTTACCACTGGTGATATCTAAACTAAACCTTTGCGAGTTATTCGGTTAGGTCGTACCCATATAGACTTATAGTTGTATGGTAGTGCTCAGTTTGTGCAATCACAAGCATTGATCCTTAATTGACTAGGGTGGAACAATACAAGTTCTCATGCTAAATCCGCACCAACCCAATCTTACCATCTGCCCAAGTCTAAAACCAATTTTCACTATTTTATTTTATTTTATAAACCAATTGCAACACCTATTGTCAAACATTTGATAAAAGCAGTTGCTTATGGATTTGATAACAGTGTTCCCATCCATAGGGATATAATGACCGAATAGCTTATCTGAGCAGTTACTACCGTTCTAATATTAACAAATATCATAATAATCTCAATACTGAAACAAGGAAAACCTATTGTGACACAATCTGAATTTATAGACTAAAAACTCACCCAAATTCGGCCATTGTTTTTTTCTTTATTCTTTTCTTCTCTATTTTTTTGCTCAAGCCATGGCTTCCTTTTTTTTGTTTGCTGTTTTTTTCAAAGGCCGAACTAGGTTTAATTGTCTCTTTGATTTTGCACAGGTCACAAATATTTAGCAAAGTGTAAAATACTCAAGAGCAGCCTAGATACAATATTTAACCGCTAGTCTCAATGGATGAATAAAAAAAAAGAAAAGTGCATAATTATTAATTGCTTTCTGCTGGTCGGAGATTGGCGCAAGTTCTGGACTAAAGCAACCAGCAGCCCACTGTCTCCGATTGATGGGAGTAGATATGAAGTGTGATCACAAAAAAGGAATTTCAATGCAGGACGTGTGCTCTTAGTTGACTAGTTGGCTGGATTGTATTCGGATGATTTTTTTCTTCCCAAAGAAGTTGGTAAGCAATGAGCCACTAACAACTCCACATGAAGACTCAGCAAAGGTAGACCAACACGCAGGATGTTTGCACACGGCTCTGAAATCGTTCGGGTCGTTTTCCAGAATGAAACTAGTCAGCAAAAAGAAAACTCGGCTAATCCCAACACAGCTAGATGGTGCATTCCAACACTGCCAGAAACTATACCGTGCGATGGCGGTTTTTTTTTTTTGGTTTTATGTAGATACAACGAATAAGCGACGCAAAGGAACACGACGATCAGCACCTAAACAAAAATTCTAATGAATGAAAACTTTACAAAACTCACAAAAATAACAGATGCAAAACTAGGGTTTAGATTTTTTTAGCTTTTTGTGTATAGGAAAAAAATAAATCTAACTACGGGTAAATTGATCCTACCGTGTCAACTACGCTCAGATACCAAGATGATGGGGGGATTGCCCGATCTTCACGGCGTAGGATCGATGGAGATAATTTGGATCCACGCAACCTAACGAATCGATGGCGCCAACCACTGTTAGAACAACAACCTGCGACAAAAGAATTCGCCCAACCACACGCTCGTGATCTCGTCTACCCGACCACCAAGTAGACACGTCGTCGCTCCGGCCAATCACAAGGAATCACAAGAACGATGGGGAATAACGCCTGATTCCCCTCTAGATTGCAATCATGTACCAAATCCTAGGAGGAACAAGCAAAGAGCTCTTTCAAAATAATAGATCTATTTTCTATGGTCTATTTTTTTACATGTCCGCAACTAATCTTTTAAGGCCGACTGGAAAAGAAACCGAGTCTAATGAGACCGACTCAACCAAAAAAACGACCGAGTTCTTTTCCGACTCTTCTCGTACGAGTTGTGTTCCAACTCTTCAGCAAGTAACAAATAAAAAAAGCGTGACCGAACGCAACCTTGACTTGACTTGGAATTGCCATCAGTTGCATGCATGTCTCCACGGCTAGAAAAATCTCTCCACTTAGAATTACCATCAGGCGCATGCATATCTTCACGGCTATAAAAATCTCTTCACTTGGAATTGCCATCAGGTGGTCCGATCATGCATGCATATACTTTTTTTTCATTTTTTTGTTTGTCTCGATTCATATGTACATACATGATTTTCTTGCTCGGCTAATTTTTTCTGGCTTTAACATCCCAACATCTCCTCATACAAACACCTGTTTATTAATTTTTTTAGCTCGTACTCGTGTAACCGATCCGATTGGGATGTCCTCATTATTTTGTACACTTAAAATAATGGATGATGCACTAGTGTCAATGAGATCTTCTAAACGCATCTTCACTTTAGGTTTGTACAGATCGAGTATGGGTCTGTATATAATTAAATAAAATAGTAGTAACTCTGTATCTCTAAGTATAATAATTAAAGACCAAATTAAATTAG
The DNA here is from genome assembly GCA_036346575.1 of Dendrocalamus sinicus. NCBI lineage: Eukaryota > Viridiplantae > Streptophyta > Magnoliopsida > Poales > Poaceae > Dendrocalamus > Dendrocalamus sinicus. The sequence goes on along the minus strand of CM070671.1, from coordinate 6,876,640 downwards.
AGTTCACCTGATAATATTTAATGCGGCTCAATAATTCCTTCCAGTTAAATAATATATTTAATCGCTGAAGTGCAAGATATGAGCGTATCCGTCATCCTCCCCTTCTTTAAGAAAAGCCGTCATCGACTTTTAATAGCCTGAATTTGTACTAAACAACGAATACAACGTGTATACGTGGTATATATATATATATTTGTCGTCAACACTTCTTCTGTTTAGCACATCATGAACATCTGAATGCATAGTAAACAAAAAGAACAACACATATGCATGGTATATGTATGAATCAATTATTGTATGATTCTTGTTGTTTTGTATAAACCAATTAGTACAACAGCTACCATAAGATGTATATATTGCAATATTGTCATTCACACCATTCTCTCTTCCATGAGAAAAAGTTGTCCTCGACTTTGCTAAGTACATGGACAAGTCATTAATGGGCCAAACCAAATTAAGCTGTTCAAATATGGGGAAGAAAATTTTTAGTGCCTTCCGTGCTTCAACTGCGCTACTCTGATTATTTGTACATGATTGTCCAGCAAAGAATGAACAAGTAGGCTTAAGAAATTTTTCTAAACAGCAAGCATTAACATTGAACTCATCTCACTGTGATCATGATATGGCACAAAAGATTATTTATCCAAAACATGCAATTTCGATTCAGCAAGCTTATCACATGTAATGCATATTCGGTAAACATAAAACATGTCATCTACACCATAATCTCCAATTAAATTGAACTTATATGTGTAGGCATAGGTGCTACCTAGTGATTTTAAATATGCAATTTCAGCAACATTCTGAATCACAATAGATAGCTCTTTTGGATCATCGAACATGATATAATACAAAGAATCACTAGGAGATATTCGAGTAAGAATTTCCTTATGAGTAATTAATTCCACATTGTGTAAATTAAGCATATTAAATTCAGAATGTGGTATTTCCAATTGGGCACAAAAATTCTCATAATTACTCACCTTTTCTTGATGAACTACCAATATGTCACCCTTATTGTTACCTTGAACGTCCTTCTCAGATGATGTAGGTGATGTAGGTAGTGTAGCTTCAACTTCAAGTTGTGCAGTTTGTTTAGCATTTAGTTTCTCTTCTTTTTTAACCTTCATAATGGGAGAAACAACACTACAAGTAGAGAGTAAGTCATCAGTATAAAATACAATCTCACTTTTCCTATCATCTACTTCTCTCTTTTCTTTTTGTGTATATGTCTCTTTCAATTTGGATGCTCTCAGCCTCACATATGGTGGAATCACACAACTCACTCTTTTTATCACTCTCACTCGCTTTGGTTATGTGGCTCTCATCCTCACATGGGTTTCGAAGCATCTCATCCTTTATGGATCGTAGGCCAGCAATGGCACAATTACTATCAACCACGATCTCCTCATGTAGCAATGGGGCAGCACTATATGACGTCTTGACCGAAGGGAAAGTCCCATGCTCGGTTATCTTCTCATGCGATGCATTCATGAAGGCAGGCAAACTATAGTGCGGACTCAAATTAAACCATGGTGTACGCCTCTCCTTAATTCTCTTCTCCTCCTCCATAGCATAATTCACAGGATCCTGCATACTACCATCATATTTCAAACAAACAGTAGCAGCGATCTCAGAATTCAAACCTCTTTTGAAGTAAGCTCTCTTTGCACATGCCTCTGTGATATTGGCACGATACATAACATAATCCAGCTCATCATAATAAGATTGGATAGATCGACGTCCTTGGCGAATGCTCTTCATATGATGAAGTAACTCTAGTCATGCTCATATGGCACAAACTCATTTCTCTTGACCTGCTTCAATTCTTCCCAAGTAGTGGCATATTGCTTCTCAAGATATCGCTTCCGCCAAGTGCATGCATATTTTTCAAACTCCATGGTGGCATGTGTCACTTTATTGGCTTCAGACAGCTTCTGAAACTTGAGGTCACATTCGAGTTGTCTCACCCATTTGAGATACTCCTCCGGATTTGTACTTCCATAGAATGGAAAATACAAGTATTGAGAATCGTACCATGAGGAACGAAATGTTGAATATCCTGCCATTGTTAGTAATGCAAACAAATAGCAAAGAATATGCGAAATTTATGTGGAATCACTCATCCTCGCCTTCTCTTACCAACCGAAGTTCATATGCCTCCTAGGATCACGAAGACACACGTACCTTGGGGACGGTAGACAATCAAAAGTGATAGATAAAGCGAATTCAATTGCACAAGCACTGTTATAACAATGGCTTATATGTGGAGCTTGGAGGGAAAATAACAACCTATGCAATCTGAAATTCTTGATGTTGTTAAGTTAAGTAATAATCCAAACTAGAATACTTTGCCTAAGTGTTGATCCGAAAAGTTTAAGTGAAGTGTCTGAACGCACACGCAAAGATCAATGTGACTTGATGCAACAAAGGAATGAGCTAAATAGAAGCAATCTGAAATTGAAAATTAAATAGCTCGTTTGCACCAAGTACTCGGAGAGATGCTAGTCAATTACAATAATATGAATGTAAGGGCACAAGATTGCTCAAGAAATTAATTACACAATCTGAATTTATAGACTAAAAACTCACCCAAATTCGGCCATTGTTTTTTTCTTTATTCTTTTCTTCTCTATTTTTTTGCTCAAGCCATGGCTTCCTTTTTTTTGTTTGCTGTTTTTTTCAAAGGCCGAACTAGGTTTAATTGTCTCTTTGATTTTGCACAGGTCACAAATATTTAGCAAAGTGTAAAATACTCAAGAGCAGCCTAGATACAATATTTAACCGCTAGTCTCAATGGATGAATAAAAAAAAAGAAAAGTGCATAATTATTAATTGCTTTCTGCTGGTCGGAGATTGGCGCAAGTTCTGGACTAAAGCAACCAGCAGCCCACTGTCTCCGATTGATGGGAGTAGATATGAAGTGTGATCACAAAAAAGGAATTTCAATGCAGGACGTGTGCTCTTAGTTGACTAGTTGGCTGGATTGTATTCGGATGATTTTTTTTTCCCAAAGAAGTTGGTAAGCAATGAGCCACTAACAACTCCACATGAAGACTCAGCAAAGGTAGACCAACACGCAGGATGTTTGCACACGGCTCTGAAATCGTTCGGGTCGTTTTCCAGAATGAAACTAGTCAGCAAAAAGAAAACTCGGCTAATCCCAACACAGCTAGATGGTGCATTCCAACACTGCCAGAAACTATACCGTGCGATGGCGGTTTTTTTTTTTTTGGTTTTATGTAGATACAACGAATAAGCGACGCAAAGGAACACGACGATCAGCACCTAAACAAAAATTCTAATGAATGAAAACTTAACAAAACTCACAAAAATAACAGATGCAAAACTAGGGTTTAGATTTTTTTTTAGCTTTTTGTGTATAGGAAAAAAATAAATCTAACTACGGGTAAATTGATCCTACCGTGTCAACTACGCTCAGATACCAAGATGATGGGGGGATTGCCCGATCTTCACGGCGTAGGATCGATGGAGATAATTTGGATCCACGCAACCTGACGAATCGATGGTGCCAACCACTGTTAGAACAACAACCTGCGACAAAAGAATTCGCCCAACCACACGCTCGTGATCTCGTCTACCCGACCACCAAGTAGACACGTCGTCGCTCCGGCCAATCACAAGGAATCACAAGAACGATGGGAAATAACGCCTGATTCCCCTCTAGATTGCAATCATATGCCAAATCCTAGGAGGAACAAGCAAAGAGCTCTTTCAAAATAATAGATCTATTTTCTGTGGTCTATTTTTTTACATGTCCGCAACTAATCTTTTAAGGCCGACTGGAAAAGAAACCGAGTCTCATGAGACCGACTCAACCAAAAAAACGACCGAGTTCTGTTCCGACTCTTCTCGTACGAGTTGTGTTCCAACTCTTCAGCAAGTAACAAATAAAAAAAAAACGTGACCGAACGCAACCTTGACTTGACTTGGAATTGCCATCAGTTGCATGCATGTCTCCACGGTTAGAAAAAACTATCCACATGGAATTACCAACAGGTGCATGCATGTCTTCACGGCTATAAAAATCCCTTCACTTGGAATTGCCATCAGGTGGTCCGATCATGCATGCATATACTTTTTTCCTTTTTTTTGTTTGTCTCGATTCATATGTACATACATGATTTTCTTGCTCGGCTAATTTTTTTTCTGGCTTTAACATCCCAAAATCTCCTCATGCAAACACCTGTTGATTAATTTTTTTAGCTCGTACTCGTGTAACCGGTCCGATTGGGATGTCCTCATTATTTTGTACACTTATAATAATGGATGATGCACTAGTGTCAACGAGATCTTCTAAACGCATCTTCACTTTAGGTTTGTACTGATCGAAAGTGTTAATATAGTATACATGTATACAAAACCACTGTACTATTCTTTGGATCAGTAAATAGTCCTCACAGATATATCACTGAATCATTTCACATATAATGAGAACCATACCATACATTAATATTACATATCAAAGTTTAAATAGACCGTATTAGGTCAAGTTTACAATAAGTACCGATTAGGCCAGATAGGTATATTACATAAAGCGAAAACGGAAATGATAGCAAAGGAGAGGGCACTTCTTGCCACGGGCAAAAGACCGATGCACTATTGCAGAAAAAGTCATCATATAAGGTTCAAAATGTCATCACATATGGTTTCATGAGGCGTATGACTTTATGGGTCAGTAATGACATGAGGCAATCACCAGCGGTTTTCGAACCGTCTATGATACATACTATCACACGTGGTTATTAACTTATAACTGTCTATGACAGTTGTCTATCACAGACGGTTTGTAGTAGAACTGTCTGTGATATCTGATGAATCACATATGGTTTCAAGTTGAAACCATATGTGATTCATCAAATATCGTAGACGGTTTCTACTACAAACCATTTATGATAGTCAACTATCACAGACGGTTATGAGTTAATAACCATATGTGATATTCTTTTGTATTTCTAAATTTATTTCTGTTTGTTGGTTAGTCTGAAAAAATACTAGCCATGCCTTCTGAAATAAGCAGAAACAAAAGAAGTATATGTATACATCCAATTCACATTCATTTCAAAAACAAGAACATCCATTTCACGAATCAATTAACTAAAATAAAATAAATTAACCATGCATGAACAAATACACATGTACCATTAAGTTCAATCTTATTCCAAACAAGTTCACTATACATTGTGGAATTCTCCATTTTCTCTTATGACCTAAGACATCAAGAAGTACGCATACTTTCCTCAAATTTTTTGGAGCTCGGTCTGTTCCAACGCAGTTGTAGTGATAGTCGCAACCTATCAGTAGGAAGATTAATGCCATGCATACATTTAAATTGATAAGTATGAAATAATTATTGCAAGATTGACAAACATGAGGATCATTGGTCTTTGCAGAACCGAGTAGTTCCTTGTTGTGCAAATATAGTATCTACAGGTGTTGTCCCGCAGCTGCTGGTGGCACTGCAAAAATATAATTTGTTAGTTTGAGAGGCATTACTATGAAGTGTTATATAGAATTAATGTGTACTAGCAAATACTAGAAAATCTAGATCTTATCACAAGACATTGATCCCTCCCTTACATTTCCGTACAGTAGCAACGTATGATACGAACGACCTACGTGATTCGAAAAAGTTAGCTTTAGTCATTGCGAAGAAAGGAAATACTACAATAAATTTATCTGTGGAGGAAATGTGTTTACCTGTCGATTAATTATTGGACAACTGTGAAATCAGTTTTGGTCTTTTTTATGTAATCAAGGTATATTCCCTTATTCTATTTTGGTATAATTACAATTCGAATCTAGTGAAACCTACACGGGTATGTCATTATGGTCATTAAACCTAAGTTCGTGTTGCTTATAAAGTACCCTTCACTTACACGGTTTGCAGTGTACATCTAGCTTCGGTCCTATATTATGCATATAACAATTTAGTATTAAATATTAAATTAATTAATTAGTATACTAGCTATATATGATCTAAAGTAGCTATATCTAGTAAGAATAATTAATTAAATTGAATTAAGTAGAAACAGAGTATAAATTGGCTAAACCCTAAACCATGCTAGATGTAAATAATATTCTCTCTACATCAAGCTAAATCTAAACCATCTTCAATTCTCCCTTTATCAAAATCTAGATCTAAAATATAATACAATTAGGAACAAATTACTAACCATAGATAGTCAAGAACAAATGGATATAAAATCACTCTTGCAAATCCATAGTCTCCTTCTATGAATGGCCTCAAAGCTCCACCTCCTCAAAGCAACAGCATATGAGAGCAGATCTGGAATTTAAGATAGATCTGTGAGGCTTGACGGGTCTGCAATTAATAATAAAAATTATCACAGATGATTTTTAACACAAACCATCTGTGATGACTTAATCATCACAGATGGTTTTTAATACAAACTGTTTATGAAATATCACAGATGGTTTAAAGACAAAACCGTCCGTGGTATTTGGTAATTGGTAATATCACAAACGGTTCTTGTTAATAACCATCTATGATACTTCACAGATAATATTCACCATGAACCGTCTATGATATTACCTCTTCACAAATGGTTTTTAGCTGACGATTGTATTTAATACAATCTCTAAACCAAAACCATCTGTGATTGTATTTAATACTGACAATTTTGGTCAACTGTTTAAGATGAGATGTCTAGTATTAGCCTTTTTGTAGTAGTGTGGGGTAAGAGTCTAGACTGCTAGAGACTATCCTAATCTCCTCCATCTTCTTCTCTACCAGCTCCTGGAGCATCATAGTACACTAGTGACTTTGATTTGTAGATTCTAAGGTATTCAGTGACCAAGGGCAAGCACAACAGCAGTGCTCTGTGAGCCAACATATAGGATGTTGTAGTATACATGCAAGGTTCAACAAAGTTAGGCTCGAATTCTTTTATTTGTGAAACACATTAATTGAAATTACTTGTAAGTTAAAATTTCTATGACTTAGCATTTTAACTAAATCTAGTTTTTTTTAAAGAGAGTAGAAGTGTGCAATATTAATAACGGTGTAGGTTTCATCCACCTGTTACATGGTTCTATCCGTTGTATGCTGGTTTTTGATACTAGGGTTACATCCATCCATGATCATCGCTAGATTACATCTATTCAGGGCAAAACCAAAATCAAGGTTACATCCACCCGGCGAGTTTTCATGCCACCCACAAAGTTCTAGAAATAGATAATAACTAGGGTAAGTTCCCATGCCCCTCTTAACCATGGGCATGACTGTGTGAACAATTTACACTCTGTAGAGATAGTACACTTTACCCATAAGAGATAATCAACTTGTTATGTTTCACACATTTCCTTAGGCATGTGAATCAAGAAGATCACCACAAGACTTTTACAATGCATCACCCAGTGTAAGTTACACCTGCTAATGTTTCATCTTAGTGAGATTGTGTTTACCACACCAGGACTCTCTTACACCACGGCTTAAATCCAGCGACACGACTCATGTCCACGGCGGCTTAAATCCAATGATACGATCCTTGGGTCACTCCAATAATACAACCCGCACTAGTGAATGCAAATTAGTTAGCTATGTCATACCCATTATAAACTTATGGTTGTGCTATTTTATATTAGGAGGTCATCATAAGATTCAGTCCTTAGAGTCATCTAGGCGGTGCTACCACAAACTACAATTTTTTGTGCTACATCCTCACCAACCCTCTTACCATCTACTCAGATAAATAAAGAAAGTTTTAGGGATTTAAGAAGCATAAAACTAAGTTATCTCAATATACTAGCCATTTCCCTCTAATAGTTGCCCAAAACTAATTTCTCGATTAAAAAATGATGAGAAGGTAATTTAATACACTGATACATAAGCAAGACTAAGCATAATGCTTAAGTACAACTTATAGCTAGTATGGTTATCGTTAGGTTTTAGGGTGACAATGATCATATGATTCAAGTGTCCAAAGGATGGTGTAATAATAATACGAGGTTGAATATGCATGAATCTATAACCTTAAGCGAACATACATTTGCATAACAATTAAAGCATGAAATTTGATAATTTAAACAAATATAATTTGCATGAAAAAGTAGGTTCATATGATCAAAACATTAACTCACCAAGCTTACAAATAGGTTGGTCTTGAAAGTCTTTATTCAGCTAGAACTGCATCTCTTCTATGTCCTCGTACTCTACTTGAACAATCGCAACGAAAAGCAAATAAATACGTGAACAAACAAATAAATTCAAAAACTCCAAATTGAAATATTCCATTACCATTAGATAGCTCTTGAATTTAGATGAATTTAGAAACAAGTTTTATTAAATTTAGAGTTAAAATGAGTGAGAACAGGCTCTTTAAAATTTAAATTAGGATTACATCCAAAAATCAAAAGAGGAGAGAGAGTACTCTACTGATAGGTAGGGTCCACTGAAATTAAATTGATTTTTCAATTATTTCTTAACTGAAAAATATCATAGAGGTTGACAGGTAGGACCCTTGGTTTTAATTAAAATTTCAATTAAATTTCTAAAGAAAAAGGCTTGAGGATCTGATAGGTGGGACTAATCACTGTTGAAATAGGGCCCACTTGTTAGTGGCTCTTGGATACTTAACATGTTTAAATAGGATTTGAAATGGACAGGGGCCCACATGTCATAGGGTCAAGGGTTAACTTAATGAAATGGGCCCTTAGTCAGTGAGGGATTAACTTATCTAATCACCAGACATTAACACTAAATAAGAATTTAAACTAATCCTAATGCGCTACAGTGGTTCTTCCTTCCTGCCGAGGGGGGCAAAGTTCGTTGGAAGTGAGAGGAGCCACGACGGCTAGAGGGGAGGTCAAAATGGGTTGCTCAACTCAAACCGCACCTCTAGGCGAGGCAACGGGGCTCAATTTGGTGCACAGAGTGGTTGACTATGAGCTAAGTGGTGGCAAGGCATGAGTGCATGGCACCACAGTGACCGGTGGCACCAAAAGCGAATTAAATGCTAGGGGAGCATCTAGGGGCTAGGAAGGATTCACCAGAGGTGAAGACGAAGCTCAGGGAGGGGTGGATTGAGCTGGCGTTGTGATCCTGGTCGGCGGTGTGGAGGTCGTTGAAGGCAGCTTGCTGGAGATGATGAAAAGTATTGCAATGTTCTAGGCACACCGAATTGAATGGAGGCATGGGGAATTGGCGACGGTGTTGGTGGTAGGGATTTGTTTGGATCTGAGGAAGAAAGAGGGCATGCATCTCTCGGTGGCAATTGGAGTGGAGGGGGAGCAATTGGGGGAAAGAGGAGGCCATCCAAAGGTTTTAAAGCTAAACCGGAGGAGGGTAGCCATTGGACGGCGTTATGGCGGGTGAAAGCTGAGGGCGGCGACATCGACGCTCGATGTAGTGCAAATTAAGGAGGTGGAGCCAGCGTGCAGCACAGAGAGTGATTAAGGCGAGGGAAGGAGGGCATAATAATCAGGTGTGGAGATTTCGGGCACACGGCGTAGGCACGGTTCGGGAGCGGCGGGAACCAGCGTGGCGGTGTGTGTAGAAGGGAGAAGAGGGAGAGAGAAGAGCAAAGGAGGGTCTAGGAGAGGTCAGCACTGTGCTAGCAAGCACTGGTGAGCATGATGGTGCACAGTGAAAGGGAGCAGCACACTGCTACAGCACAGGGATGTGCGTGGGAGCGCACGGTGCAACGCTCATAAGCGCAGAGCACGCACAACATAGCTAGCATGTGTCTGGTGCACGCATAGGGCAGGGGGATGTGGCATGGGCCAGTAAGGGTCAGGCCAGAGGCTATGGGCCAGGGAAAATAGGTTGGGCTCGTCCCAAGGAAGATTTGGGCTCCAAGAATTTTGAAAACTGGTTTGAATTTGAGTTTAAACTATTATTTGAATTTGAGTTTAAACTTTGATTTGAATTCAAATTTGAATTTTATTCAAGCACTTCCAATCTCCCAAAAATGGGATGTTACAAAGTATCCAAGAAATGAAAGTCACACAAGTACGTGTAAACTAGGTGCTATTGTGTGCATGAGCTAGCACTAGCTCGTCATCTACCTTACCCTTCTGACTAAGCCCCCCTCCTTGCTGCCCTCCATCCCTTCCTTCCTCAACAGAAAATTCACAAATGAGAGATCATCAAACTTCCAAACAAAAAAAGGTACCTCTAAATTCATAAATTCAAAAAGTTTCAATTCAAGTTCCAAACTTTCAATTTTCAACTTCAAACTTTGACTTAAAAATTGAAAAATTACACAAACTTTCAAATTCCAACTTTCACTTTCAAATTGAAAAGATACACAAACATGCCCCTTTCAAAACTTCCATTTGAGGCTAAAAAACACATTCAAACCCAAGCTTTCTAGCTTGCAAAACATTCAGTTAATACAACAAAAATCTTCCAAAATTATGAACTTTTATTTTGCTTGCGCTGTTTGTGGCAACGACTGTGGCCTCAGATCTATCCACCGTGCCTTATTTCCACTTCCCTCTCCTCCCACAACTCTGGCCACTGTGCCACCCCTGCTCCTCCAATCTCCTTCAAACCTCATCCACCTCTCACCCAAATCCGGCCACCACCGCCAACCCCCTCGTGTGTGGCAGCTTCACTATTGGTTAGGTTTAGCATCGAGAATGCCACGGAGTGGGAGGGCAATGGTAGGGGCGATCCAACTGCATGCGCGTAGGAGGGGGCTAGGCTCAAGCCTACCCTCTGCCATAGTGTTGGTACCACCCCTCCCCCTCCTTTCCCGCTGGCGGATCCATGGGTGCTACACTATGCTCCAACTAAACAGAGGGTAGCAATTGAGGAAGAACTGATGAAGTGAAGAAGCTAGCTTGGGCCTTTGTCAAAGCCCATAAGACCTAAGTGAGGTCCCATATCCACTCCAGTTGCCTGCCCCATGTTCCCACCTGGTAGGCCAAATCGATTGAAGGCGAAGCAAAACACAAGAGGAGGAATTTCATGGTGCACACCTGAGCTACCAAAGACTCAAGGCAAGGAGATACCCTAGCTCCTAAGAGGCAGTCGACAGTAGGCCAGCAACTACACAGTGTGACAAGGAGGGGAGGGGTTAAGGGGGCATCGGGCGCAAGGTGTGGCCTGAGCAGTGGTGCAATAGCCTAGGGCGGCAGTGCAACAAGTCGGCCAACCAGGGATAGAGAAGTGGGGAAGATGGTGAGTTACGGCCCTGCAGGGAAGCTAGGCGACTGCACAACACCCAGTGGCCAGGGAGGGGAAGGACTAGAGGAGCTAAGGAGGTGACTAGCCGGGGAGCTACAGGTGCGAATTTGGCCATTTGGGGAAGCCGACAACAAGCAGCCAAGATGGAAGCACAATTTGTTTGTAGATTTGCTATAATGGATAAACAAACTTTGTATAACTATTTCACAAGTAATTTAAGTAGTACTCCTCAATTGATGAGAGCACAACTCAATTTAGCTTAGTCCTTTAAACCCACCCTTCATATTCTTCATGGTGGCATCATCCTAACTTCGCCGCTAGAAGAATAAGGAGGATAGTTTGCGTAGGATATTATAAAGTACAAAGGTGGATAGTTTGCGTAGGATATTATAAAGAAGGGGTGGAGCATGAGTATAGGAATTTTTTTGGTAGATGTGTAAGTGATGGTGGATGTTGTAGAGGTATACTCTGGCAAATTCTCTTAACTTATCCTCTGTGTAGCTAATTAAAATTCTACTGTCCATTATCTTTGATGTAGCTAAAATGGAATTAAGAAAGGGTGGCCACTTTCTGATATCGTTTTTACTTAATGTTACTTTTTTCTTTTAGTTTTCTTGCATGGAAAATTAACCTAGTGGTCTTGGACTCAAGGCCTCGCTCGTTTCAGTGATAGCTTCTGGTTTCTGCTTTTGCTTCACTATTCCTTTACTTCATCTTTTTCTCTTTTTTTTTTGCTTTTTTAGTTTTTTTTGCCTTTTCTTTTTTCCGTATTTCTTCGCATTGTTCGTGATAGGCTAACCAATTTTTTTAATTTTTATATTTTTTAAATTTAATTATGCCCAATAAGCTATCTCAATTATAGTGAAAAATAAGCTAGCTACAGTGAAAAAAGTATTATGAACAAAGCTTTTTTTTCCAACTTAGCTAACATTTGGTTGTTACTTGATGTCACAGTTGAGGCATCGCACTACTCTATCATTTACCAATGTATCTCCTTTGATTTTTCCCAATCCACAGCTATTGTTCAATTGTGCACCTACTTCTTCCCTGTTTAGTAGGATGGACTTTTGAGTTTATGGTGAGCTACTGTGCTAAGGTCACGCCATTTAATTGTAACAATGCACACATGCTTCATTGTTGAAACAATGTTTATAAGATGTTAAAAGTTTGAAAACAATTTACTCACAACAAAGCAATTATGTTTTTAATCTGTCCAAAGATCTTTTATCTCTTGCTTTCTTTGTGCGGTTTGACATGATATTTTGCCTCTACGAGCCTTCAGAGAGTCAGCAAATTAAACAAGTTCACCATCTTTTTTGTGAGCTCTTATCATAGTCAAGGTTAGTACTTGTATGATTTTTCATGAATTATTTCCCTCCTTGATATCCATTCCTTTTGTGGAAGTTCAAATTGCATTGTATAGAGCATATATTTTAAGGTAATGGTGACTTGTGAGCAAATGGCAAGGATTATGATATTATTATTGTATAGAACAAGATCAATAGTCATGCATGGATTAGATTGCCTCCACTGCAGGTAGTAATTATTGTGAGCGCGGTTGTTATGCACTCATCCACACTGGAGCTAATGAGGCAACATATTACCAAAGCTATCAATACGGTTCTATTCTGATCAGTATAGGCCCATATATACCGTATGGGTCACTAAACTGGTACAAAGTACCCCTAAGTTTTGTACCGGTCTAAATACCGACCAATTCCGGTCAATACAGGCTCGATATCGGTCAATACGGGTTATACCAGCTTTAATACCGGTCGGTACCGGTGGAATTGATAATACTATCTATTGAACTATATATTATATTTGATAATACTACTACGTATTTGGAATAATATTACAGATAATAAAGTATACTATCTCACATCAGTTGGCCTTTCAGCGTCCGAGCGTTCGGACAGCCCGGTTCGTTTCAACGCATGCGCGTTGAATAGCTTTTTAGTTGAACTATGACCAGAGTGTCACAAGGACCTTATTTATACGATACTGCCTTCCGTGCAACTTACCTAGCGTAAACCTCAAACAGAAATCCTGTGAGTTTCAGACTTAATTTCAGCACTAGAGTGGAGGAGATGGGTCTCCTCGATGCAATAGTACCTGTGCTCCTTGTTGCTTTACTAGCGACGCGAGCATCTGCGACCCTCACGTCTTCTGCCACGCTCTCTCACTGCCCGAAGAGATGCGGCAACCTGAGCATCCAGTATCCCTTCGGCATCGGATCCGGCTGCTTCCGGCAGGCGGACTTCAGCCTCACCTGCAACGACACCGCCCAGCCGCCAAAGCTCTTCTTGAGCGACGGCGCGACCGAGGTCGTTGACGGCGGCAACGGTAACATGGTAGGATCGTCGTCGTGGTTGCTTGACGTAACCGTTTCCCATACCATACCTCTGGTGCCTGATGTTCCTGCTTACAACTTTTCGTGGAAACTTAGTTCTTTCATTATCTTTGACGCTTCTCTAAACATTACTGGGTGTGAGTTCGATACATATGTTTTCGATCACGACACTAATAATTTCACAAGGCGCTGTACGAACAATTGCCCCCACGAAGAGATCACAGAGACGATGGCTAGACAATACTGTAACGGTACTGGATGCTGCTCTGTTGAAGTTGGATTAGGTGTTCATGACTTACAGCTCCGATTTGTCCGCCACAGCGAAGGTACACTCCAAGCGCACTCATCTGGTCCAGGCTCCTTACGGGACAGAATCAATATAACTACAACCTCCGCCAGTCTCATTTGGGGTATAATGGATCAACCGACATGCGATAGCGCAAAGGGCAATAAAACAAACTACGCATGTGCGAGCACCCATAGCCAATGCGTAGACACCACCTTCGATCAGGGCTACCTCTGTGAATGCAACAGTGGTTATGTAGGCAATCCATATGTACTTGATGGCTGCACACGTGACAAAGGTGATTTACCCCATCCCGAAACCATGCATATTTAATGGGTTTACTTATTCTTCCATTATTTATTTCATTCTCTTATTTATGAAGTTGTTTGGAACATAGAGAAAATTTTCTATTTCCTCGAAAATTGAAATGTTTTAGGTGGAAATCTTTTGTTCCAAAGAGGGCCTAAATAAATACTCATGTATGACTATTTACACAAACCATCATAAATATTATTGACATTTGTAGTTATTCTCTATAGTGATTTTTTAAATCTTAGAGCTTTCTTAATTTTTGTACCTTGTCAAAAAACGGATCATAAAAAAATAATAATGGGGTATCATGTAGTCCACTTCAATAGGAATTACCCTGCCGTTTCGTGATCTGTCCTGTGATGCAATTAAAACTGGTTGGTTGTATTTTTCATGTTCAAGTCTTCCTTTAATAAATACTGTAATAATGAATGTTTTCAAACAATAACTCCTATTGTAGATATGTTCTTTTACATGAATAGTATTACTATTATGTTCTACTATCCCTTGTTATTTTTTATGGCCTCATATTAGATTTGATATAGCGAGATATGTCTCAAGCATGCATGCAGGAAGAGCAGAGTATATTATAACCTCGTAGACTCTAATCCACTCTTGTGCCCCTAATTGCTTCTATGTTACTTTCAATGAGATTGGCTATTGCTTTATTCTTTGGGTTCAGTTACTACGGCCACACCCTTTGGCAGTTTGGCTTTATATAGCTAGCTCTTCACCTATCCTTTCCCTGAAGGGAAGTAAGAATCCGTATGCCAGTAGGATTAGTATAGGAATCGTTTGGCCTCACATCTTCAAGTCACAAAAGGATTTGAGGTCAAGTACAACAAGAGGCATCTTCGCTAGCAATAACTTAGTTTTTTTAGATCAATTTAGTTTTATTATGTTATTAGCTAGTGTGATGTGCTACAGAATCTGCGATAAATCTGACTGCAATTTTGACAGAAGATATGCAATAGTAAAATAAAGTAAATTGACACTAAATATTAAGTATGTTTGAACCCTATTGTACAATACCATAAATTATTTTTAACTTGCAACTCAAAAGAATTCCTAGATTATTCTTTTAGAGATTAAAACAATCAATTGTTAATGTTAATTCCATTTTTGGCAACAAATGGCTACATGACAGCCCATGTGGTTGGCATTTGCCACACTGTAAATTTGTGTTGATTTGCCGGTAACATGAGTGTCCACTAGCGAAGTGTTTTTGGGCAGCAAATGAACATAGTTTTGTTAGTGTTTTTGGGCAGCGGCATGATTTCATTTTTTTCTTCAATGGAACGGGAGGGGGGGGTCCCTGAACAGGAAACACCCTTAGGCAACGTCGAAAGCCTGCTGCTGATCACCGGAATGCACCACCACCAAGAAACTTGCCTTTCCGATTTTGCATTAAGCATTTGTGATTGACATCCCTAATCTTCATCTAATCGACGCATGGAAAACGTCCCCGCATGCCGCTCTGTCGACGCCTTGGAGGAGGGAGGGAGGAGAGGCAGGGGCGGATTCAAGAAAAAAGTTCATTATGATCTCACAACACTAACTTGTAATAATAAAGGGTTATAAGAGCTGAGCTGAAGGGCATCAGTGTCGCTTGAACCCGGCAAATACATGTAGATCCGCCCCTGAGGAGAGGATCCAAGTGCAGTGTCATATGGCCAATAATACCACATTTATTTACATCTTAGATCAGTTACATTTGGCGAGAACCATGCATAAAATTTGTATTGTGATCCTAGTTAATTATTTCAGAATAACTTTGATAATAAGATTCTATCTTTTGAAGCTCCTTGTAATGCTCAAATTGTTTCATTCAAGTCTACGTGTTTCTACTACTATAATAATTGGATTATTATTTTTACAACATGGCTGAAAGAACTTCAAAAGAGTCAAATTACTGGACAAGCTCACGAATTTTGTTTACTAAATGCAGGCTATAGTCCAATTCAACTAAAGGCAAATTGCTCCCAGTTTTGTGGGAACATCAGGGTTCCATTTCCTTTCGGGCTAGAGGAAGGCTGCTCCGCGAGGAGGCTATTTCAACTTAATTGCACAAACGCGGCATCTTCCATGCTCCAATTCGATGACAACCACATCGTGACATACATAAATCTCACCGAGGGGCTTGTAGGCATCAGATTTGCATCATATTTCGAAGAGTCACAACTTAGCATGTCCGTACCAGAAGAACCCAAACTCTATACTGGTTTTGGGGAATCAGAAGTGTCTGTGCACTGGGCTGCTGCCAACCTAACATGTCAAGAGGCCCAGAAGAACCACTCTCAATATGCATGTGTAAGTATGAATAGCATATGCTTAGGCGTCAACTCTACATACGGTTACATTGGATATCGGTGCAAATGCTCAACTGGTTTTGACGGAAATCCATACATCACTAATGGCTGCCAAGGTACCCTCTCCCCTTCTCCAACTCCCCAGTACGATAATGCCCTTCTATGCAATCGAAAAATCAAGTAGCATAAATTTTCAAGCATTTTGGGTCAAGTCAGATGCTCTGTTCCTAAACAAAAGTGAGAGGCTTCATAAACCTTGCCTTATTTTAAGATGAGATGGGCATCTATGCGTCTACAAACAATCTGTGAGATTAAAGGCATCTCATTGATCTAAAGGGTTCAAATTTTCCACATTAATCCTTAAATCAGAAAAAGGCAAATTTCTTTGAATCCCGTTAATCTATATAAAAAAATCTTGTGTGGCCATGAGGTGGCCCACGATAATTATAACGGTGATGATCGTTTATGAGGTAGCTTAAATCTTATGTATATATGTAAGAAACAATTTGTTTCTGTTTTTATTGTTGCGTCCAAATGAAGCAAGGAAAGAAGAAAGACCTCCCAATGTTAATCCGACTGAAGCAATATATCAAGAACAAGACTATCTGCGCATGTGTACGGGGCACTCTGTTAGTTATTGTAACAACAATTTATAAACTTTTTATTTTTTGCTAACAATTTCCAAGCTTTCTTTTTTTAAGTGACTTTGCAATGTTTCCCAACAAATTGTTATTGAGACCACTGTTAAAACAAATTCACTAGCCAAAGCGCATCTCAACTGCACTGTGTGCACCATATATGTTGTCACCTGAGAGTTTTTTAAGTTAATTGATACATGGCCTCAGTTAAGCCTTATTTATTAAGAGTGGTGCCCTATTAAGATGACAAATTTGAAATGTTTGAGATTTGTTTACGTTAAAAGAGTAGATAATTCTTCTATTATATCTTGTTTATTCTCATCCCTAGAGATTGAGTTTATTACCGATCTCTCCCTATGTGTATATCTGTTGTCGCGCATAACACGTGTACTGCAACGGCACTCCCCTTTGCGAGATCGAAACACATCTATATCTCTCTTTTATTTTCCTACACTTTAGAGTAGCGATATCTTAAAAAATTATTGATCAAGTAATATGGTTTTTGCAAAAATAAAAGTACTTGGCAGTTTCTGGATCCTATTAGCTCTGTTTTTTAGGGATGCAATCTACAATTTTTTTATCCAGTTCATTTGCACCCAGAGTGAGCTATCTACTGTATTTTAGGGCCTCTTTGAATGCAGGAAATTTATAGAAATTTTCCATGAAGTAGTATAATTCCTTTGGAAATACTCCAGAATGTGGATTATCTACAATAGCCACATCTACATAAAAATTTATTACTTCAAACATTTGCAATGTCCCCGAATAATTTTCCTTTACACTTTCGAATTTTTTGAGGATATTTTCCATTTGAGAATTGATGTGTAAATGTGGTACTTTTTTAATGAGACAAAGGTAGGAGCTCTGCCTCATTTCATTAACCGAGAGACGGGAATACAAACAAAAGCAGAGGACACCTAATAAACACCGAATGTAAATGTGATACTCAATGTAGCCTTCGAGTCTGCACCACCTGCAGCCCCCTCTCTGGGCAACAGGATGCCTCCATGGTCCTAAAGTGCCTCCACGGCCTTTCCAGACATCTGAATTGACAGATTTGATTCTTCCCTTACACCCGTGATTAAGATGGGAATATTTGTTTTTATTTTTCTTCAATTCATAATTCGGCCTGTATGATAGATTCTCATGTTATACTCCCTCCTTCATAAATGCATGACATTTTAGGAATTGCTCACTCTCCAATTTCGTTTATCATTGACTTTTATTTGGAATAATTATATACAAGAAAATTCTTATAAAATTACTAGGTAATGCCCGTGCTTTTCTACAGATAAAAAAATCATATTATCACAACATGTTGAGTCAACATTGTTGGGATCGACCTGCATAGCCCACATGGTCAGTTCCATCTTTGCACTCGGCTACATCGTGCCTCGGTGCCCTCAGCTCTGCCGTGCACCCTGTAAAGCACTTTTTTTTGTTAGAGAATATTTAGAGTAGCAGAATTTATTTTTTTGGTAGATTTTTTCCTGTTTTTGTTAGAGATTTTTAGGATGTACAAGCGGGAGTTGGGAGGTGCAGATGAACCACCACCAACAACAACTCTTTTTAAATAGTAAAGATAATATTTTAGAAATATCTTATAAAATTATAATATATTGGTACAATTTTAATATGGCCAATTTACATATAGCTGTGTATACCAGTGATCAAAAAACAAAAAACAATTATGATACCATAATGACTAAAAAACAATAGTGACACCATTTGAAATTTTGACACAAATCATCATCACTTCCATATTAGCAATGATGTTCACCTTTTGTACGCTGCTTACTCAATTTACAATGATTTGTGGTTCCAGATATTAACGAGTGCAACACACCAGGCATTTGCAAAGGGGTATGTCACAATGTTGTAGGAGCTACTCTGCACCAAGTGCCGGATAAAGCAGTATGATCTCTGCAACTATGCAATGTATTCCAAGAAGAAAACAAAGTCTTCTCTTAGGTACGTTCTTGTTTCTATTTCAATCCACAAAGCTCAAGGAAAATAGAACATTAATTAAACGACAAAAATCCCTTTAGGTATTATCATTGGGCTTAGTGGTGGCTTCAGCATTCTACTTTGTTTCTTGAGTGGGATGATTGTCATTCGTAGATGGAAAAGAGACATTCAAAAGCAACTACGAAGAAGATACTTCCGAAAAAACCAAGGTCTTCTCCTAGAACAACTAATATCATCTGATGAGAATGCGAGTGATAAGACAAAAATTTTCTCCTTAGAAGAGCTCGAAAAGGCGACAAATAACTTTGATTCCTCACGTATAGTTGGACATGGAGGGCATGGTATGGTATTCAAAGGTATCTTATCTGATCAACGCGTGGTGGCTATAAAAAAGTCTAAGATCATTGAGCAAGATGAAATCGATAATTTTATCAACGAGGTTGCCATTCTCTCTCAGATAAATCACCGCAATATTGTGAAGCTTTTTGGATGTTGTCTTGAAACTGAGGTTCCACTACTTGTGTATGACTTTATTCCCAATGGTTCGTTATTTGCAATTCTTCACGCTGATGCAGGCAGTGGCTTCCGGTTGTCTTGGGATGACTGCTTAAAGATTGCTGTAGAGGCTGCAGGGGCACTATGTTATCTCCATTCCGCAGCTTCAGTATCAATATTTCATCGTGATGTGAAGTCCTCGAACATACTTTTGGATGGCAACTACTGCTAAAGTTTGATTTTGGTGCTTCACGATTGGTTCCTATTGATCAAACCCATGTTGTTACAAATGTGCAAGGCACTTTTGGGTATTTAGATCCCAGTACTACCAAACCGGGCAATTAAGCGAGAAGAGTGATGTGTACAGACTTTGGAGTGGTACTTGTGGAGTGCTCCTTAGGAAGAAACCTATTTTTACAAATGAGACAGGATTGAAGCAAAACTTGGCCAAGTATTTTCTTTGGGAAACAAAGGTGACGCCGATTACAGATATAGTGACTGCTCAAGTTCTTGATGAAGCAACTGAGGAAGAGATTAAAAATGTTGCCTCTCTTGCAGAGCAGTGCTTGAGACTTCGAGGTGAAGAAAGACCTACTATGAAGCAAGTAGAGATGACATTACAATTTTTACGAACCAAAAGGTTAAACTCATGCCATGCCGTTCTAGCAAATAAGCAAGAGATGGAACCCTTGATGACGACAAATACCAAAACTAATCCTGAGTCTTCATATGTTGAATTTTTCGGCAAGGAAGCTACTTTAGGATCCCAAGGGACTATCTCATTGTCCACTCTACCACGCTAAATCTGTTCAGTTTTCAACGTTGATTGTTATTGTATTATCCCATGGATGGGTGCGGCACACCTACATTCTTGTTGCCTCCCTTGACAAACATTCTATAATATACTTGTTTAATTTATCTCTACTATGTAAAAAGAAAAGTCGGTAATTGTACGTCCTCTCTTTCTAGGGATGAAAACGGATCGGATAGTTTCCGACTGATCCGGATGAAAACGAATACGGATTGTGTCGGATCGGATTTTCTTCGGATAATTCCCGAATCGAAAACAAATATGAATTTTTTTGTTGGAAACGAATACAAATACAGTAGGCCTGATATCCGACGAATACGGATACGAATACAGATTATCTGGATAATACAGATTCGGATATCCAGATTTCAGCCTAATATTGCCCAGCCCAAGCCAGCCTCTCTCATCTCCCCTGCCACCAGCTCACTATTAAATATTTGTGTTTATTAAAAATAAATTTAGTATTGTTGATAGATTAAATTTTGTACCGATTAAATTGATGTACTTCCGTTTAAATCATTTTGATGCAAATTTAAACTCTTAATTGATTTATTAGTCACATGTAAATGGTAGAAATCCATTAAGAATTATTTAGGACTTTAGAAAAAAGTAACTGCCATTTGAATATTTAAAATCTGTATAATGGTATGACTATTGTTGATAAAATACTTATGCTTGTTTAGACTTCATTAATGTTTTGACAAGATAAACTATTCATGTGTTTTCATTGATTTTGGATGTATAGTTTAAGGGGTTTCATGTTCCGATAAATATTCGTGACCATATTCGTTTCGATTCGTATTTGCTTCGTATCTACATTCGATATTATTCGTATTTGTATTCATATCTGAAGTATCTATATTCGTATCTGCATCCAAGAAATAAATATGAAAACAAATATAATAGATACATTATCCATCCGTATTCGATCGCACCGGCTCTCCCATGATACTATCTCGCTCGCACGCACGCCTCCTCCTCCTTCCCTCCCTCCCCCCACGCCTTGTCGCCATCGCCTCCTCGCCCCGCCCGCGCGCCTCCTCCCCACTCCATGCTCCCACTGATCTCGGACCTGCTGCCCTGCGCACCCACCGGACGCTCCACGCTGCCCCCTCCGACTTCCTTGCGCCGCCTCCATCCTCCACCGCATCAAGTCACTCTGAAGCCCAACAGCCGACGGAATCCCAGCTCCCAGAGCCCTGCCGCCCTTCTCCTCTCCTGTCCCTTCTCCACCGGCGAGGCAATGGATCTCCTCAGGTTGCCGCGCACCTCCTTCGAAGGCATGGAGCCCCAGTTCCTACAAGTCGACTTCGTCACTGAAACGACCCACATCGTTAATTAACCCTAAATAACGAATTAGGACGTTAAGTAGGATTTATTATGTAGCTAATGATCTAAAATACGGGGGAATTTAAACTCTTCTTGCAGTCATTTAAAGTGAACCTAACGAACGATAAACTAATACGTTGTTTTCACAATTTCAACAACGAGGACGAATATCAAACGGTGTAGACTAAAATGAGAAAAAAAATTCAATTACACGACAAAGTAAAAGCTTTCCACTCAATTAAAATATATATAACAGTCCATAGTACCACAGTAATTAAATTACACTCCGTGTAGGGTAAAATCCATAACATCCATTGAGCGACAACTAGAACTTATAAAGAATCAAATAAAAATCTTACAATTTGCATTACATAATAGCCACAATACGAATTACAATAAATATACAATTTTGTGTCCTAACCAAATAACTATCTCAAAAATGAAGCAATTACACTACAATAGTATTTAGTTAGGAAGTTCGGGAATTAATTTACATCCCAGTTCATCTCATACATATTCATTGCATCTGAATTAACAAAGAATAGAAATTACATTTAGATAACATTCAGTATCATTTAGACATCAATATTAAGAGAAAGTCGAAATATATTCAGGTCATCTCATACATTAGACACTGTCGTCGAGTTGCCACTATGCCGCTATTTCATTTATGAGTGAACCCGTAATTATAATACCCAAAAAGATCGAACAAAAGAGTGAATAAAAACAAGCAAAAGAAAGCAGATAGAAATTGACCGTCAGAGCCCTAGAGGTTAAGTTCGGGCAGGGTAATTCGTTCACGGAGATACCTGACCGTCTGAAAGCCAGTCGGCACCTCGCACAACCGTAGGGTCATCACTCGGTACAAACCTATTTTGACATAGAGACCAGCCAACGTAAACCACATTACCATAATGCCCTTTTTAAATTTTCCACACAGCAACCGGAGGGCAGCACGGCTCAACCACTGAGACAGCACACACATTCGAGAAAGCCCACAGCCAGACATCAACACAATATCAAGAAGCCACAAGCACAACACCGTCACAAGCCAAACATCACACGTAGCCACCAGAGGAGAGAGCAGAAATATCACAGCAGAGCAATGTGAGAACCCTCAAAAGTAATTAACCAACAACACACTATTAAGAATATAATTAATGTTAATAACGATAGTTACAAAAATAATAATGATAATAAATCCAATTCACATGCACAAAACAAATGGATATAAATATATATAAATGTATCAACAATCTGAATTACAGAAGAGATTCAATTATACAACGAATTTCATAAATGAATTCTCATACACAAATTCCATTCTCAAGTTACAAGAATAAAAATTACAACTCGATATTACAAACTTGGAATCCATCTCATACAGCAAAAAGCGTACATACATCAGACTATATATTATCGCAACCACCAAATACCTGCACAAAACTGTTAGCCCAAAATTGCAGTTACAAAACTGAAATGGAATAGAAATATTTGCCGTCAGAAATCTGGGTTATCATTCTTGCTCTTGGGCAAGCACGCATAGAGATACCAGGATTTGTCAAGGACAAACTGGCACCATCTCGCGTAGCAAAATATTCATCATCCGGCAACTTACCTTCTTACTTGTGAAGCCTTCATAATGCATACACAAAGCCACCAGCCACGCATGACAAAGAGAGGACACGAGTCCACCTTGCATGCACAGCCAGCAGAGAGCCAAGCCACGTTTCACCTCACTGCCACAAGGCAGCAAGAGACCAAGCCCTTGCCATACCAAAAAGAGAGTGCTATAGTAAAGAGCACCCTGCCAGAACATCACAAGCACTGCCTTCCACCACCTCAAAGCTTCAGTAAGCCCTCAAGCTCACTGACCAGCCACTGCACAGCCCGTTGCCCAAAGAAGAGGAGGCACATAGAGACAGTGCAGGCCATCAAACAGCAGCACAAGACACCAATATCTCCAATCAATCCCATACGACCACTTTAATGCCCAAGAAGATGCATCACTCCATTTAAACCCTAGCACTCAGACAGAAGCCAAGCAACCAACAAGACCAGAAGGACAGCACCAAGTACACCAGCCAGGAGGTACCTCCAGGAGCCAGCCACACCACCAAATACAAGGGCAAGACAGCCAAGAAAGCACAACCACCCCATCCCTTTTGAGCCGACGGCACAAGTAAGGTAAGTCCTTGAAAAGCCCTTGCCCCTTAGATAAGCAAGTAACTACCATCTAGTTAGCCAGTAGAATGCAAGCAAGATATACCATTCACCCCACTAGGTTATCTAAATTGGGTAGCCATCCCGTGCGCCCTTAAAGCTAAGAATTGGCATAAACCGTACATGTCCAAATGCCGCAAGACCCCACGGTTGCTCACCCCAAAACCCGCCGGACAGAGGCTTTAGTGGCCGTCCATGAGCCCCTGGACATCGACAATTGCTCCCCCGGCGCAATGTCCATGCCCAGCCCCCACATGGTTGCTCACCGAAAGCCAAACATCCCTACTAGTGATCACCAAGACATGCATATTCTACACTAATCACTAAGGGCGCATAAAAGTAGGGAGTAGGGATGGAGAGAAAAACCCGGTAAGTAGTACATGGCGTCGGTGGTCTGTAGCCACCGTGGCGCAGGAGACAGGTGAGTAGCAGATCGGGCGCGGACCAACAAAGGCCGAGGCGGAACCATGCGCCGGCAGTGCCCCGCTACCATGGCGCACCGCCACAAAGAGGGGAGGCAGCAAGCCCTAAGTGCGTCGGTGAAGCCCGGCTTCACCAAGGAGCATACCCACCCATGGTAGACCCGAAGAAGGCGGCTCAAGGTGTAGCGCCGGCCAACCCAAAGACCAACCGTAGCCACAAATAGCCAAGAGCATAATAGAAGAAAAAGGGGGGAAACCAGATCCAAGCCCCAAAAACTCACTCACCATACCAGATCCATGGAGCTAGCACCTCAATCCACCAAGGGGACCGGCCGATTTTAGATCGGTGGCGGAAAACCAGGAGGAGGAGGCGAGCATCGATGGCAAGGCCGGGGAAACCGGCGGCGCCGAGAGGAGAGGGGAGGCGAGACCCCGCTAGAGACGGTGCGGAAAGGCCAGCGGTCCCATGGCCAGCGGGGCCGATGCGGGCGGAGGCGCCGCAAGAGGAAGGGGAGACGGGGAGTAGCCGAGAGAGAGGGGAGAGATGAGAGAGAGAGGGGGACCGGGGCGTTCGGCCGGGCCAAGTAACCCCGGCGCCGACTGGGCTGTTGTAAGCCAGGCGGGCTTGCTCGGGCCGGGAGGCCGAGTGGGCCAGATTTTATTTTATAATCAGAAATTACAGAGGAGTCCAGCACAGAAATACATAAAAAGGAAAATTAAACAGTAAGATACAGTACATGTATGTTATATCAGTTTGAAATATACCGGGAAGTCATTAACAAAAACTGATGCGGATGCACATATGTCTTACACTTTTCAATTAAAAATATTATTTGACTGGAAGGAATTACTGAGCCGCATTAAATATTATCAGGTTAATTTGTTTCTTAAAACATCCTTTTCCGTTGATAAGAACAATATACTACCTCAAGCCAATTTCTTGTGCATTCTTAGGTTTGAAAGTCATGAAGGTTTTGGAAATCAAGAGGGAAAACTCGAGCAGCCGAGCAATCAAGGAAATGTGATACAGCTCAAGGAGACAATCATGTGACTAAGGAAAGAAAGGAAGAAGATCTGCGGACTGCATGTTGTGCACTCGGCTACATAGTTTTAAATCGTGTAATTTGTGGATTAAGTACTAACGGCCCAAGGCGGCCCAAAGTCGTGCTCGTGTGTACTGCCGCCGCCGTATATATTTGCATCACGGACGAGAAACAGGGCGACTAGAAAAAACCATGAAGACTTTTACGTGACGAGAAGACTAGAAGAGGGAACAGTGTTAGACTAGATAATTGAGATGGAGCTTTGTACATGAATTTGTTCTTTTGGATAGCCAATCAAATCCAATAGAAAAGTTATGAGTTATTGCAAATTGAGATCGTTCAACCTTTCCGCTGGGAATTGGGAGCGCGATAGGGCTTTCGCTTGGTGGTCGTGAAGTCCAGCGCATGTGATCTTGCGAATTAAAGAGCGTTCGTTCTTGCATTGGCAACGGAGGATCGCTACGATTCGAGAGACTGCACGTGAGTATCCAATCCTACGTCGAGAAGATCGGGCGACCCCGTATCAAAAACTCTCTGAAAATAATATTCATAAATATAGAGCTTAGAGATTTAAAGGACCAAACCCTTAAGTATGAATTCAACAAGGGTTATTGCTTCATTTGAAAATCTATAATTAGAAATATTTCTATCTTAAAATGATGCAGGAAGGGATTTGGTTCCAGGAGAAGCGACTGTTCAGACAAACACTGATTTAACTACCTCTCGGTCAGGCAAGTAAAACAGGCTGACAAGCCTGCTGTGGTTCATGAAAATGTTTTGTTTTGTCAGTATTTTCTAAATTTTGAATGATGCATTTAAAAGTAATTTCTAAAAGAAAGAAACCTGGTAGAAGGATGAATAACATGATAAGAACCAAAAGAGAACAGGTCCACTGGAGGAGCAGTGGACTGTAAAGAGATTAATAAAGGATGGTAGAGGGTGCTCTGGATTGAGAGTTCAGAGGCAGGTGAGGCCCTTTACATATGGTTATTATATAAGGATTAGAAAGCAATCTTGATTCTGAAATAAACCGTAAAATAGTATCAACCATACTCCCGTGCTGAACGGGCGGAACAGGTTACTCTCTTTTATTGCTATTATCTCCATGATGGGTAAGTAATAAATTAGGAAGGGGACTCGGGCTGGTAAGAAAACCTGGGAGTTCCAAGTCGCTTATATTAGTGTATGTGGAGTGTCGAGTATTCAGAACCGCTCGACCAACGGCTTATAGCCGGATGGAGATATAGTGATAAGAGTCGAGAAAACATTCTGTATTCTGAATTTGGGGTCGCATCAAAGGAAATGCGAATGACCAGTGTCCATAAGAATTCAAAATAATTATGGCTAAAGTGATACAAGTCTGCGCAGTACTAAAAACCATGAATTCATGCCAGTCTCTTGGATAAGAGTCTACGGGGAAAAACACTGGTTTTCTCTTGTTCCAGAATGAATGATAGATATTTCATAAGTTAAAACATTGTCAACCTTTCAAAACTTATATTATGTCTTTTGGAAGATTTAATCAGGTATAATACAGGAAAAAATATGGATAAGATTGCATCATTTTTTATAAACTTGCTGAGTACACTGTACTCACTCTTGTTATTAAATCTCCCCCTTTCAGAGCATTTCTCAGCAGGGGAATTTTTGGGTTTTGAAGAGAGCGGGCTTGAAAATGAGGACACCTCGGGATATGAGGTTGTAGAGGATGACGAGATGGAGGCCGTATCTAACGGCTGGGAGGAATAGACAGTCTTTAGATTGTCATATCAGGACTGACGGGTATTACATTATAAGCAAACATGTATGTCCCACTAATATAGTACTTAGTTGTGTAATGGACTATAATTATGGTAACCGTATGGAACATTTAGGTGGCTCGACCTTAAGTCACCTACGATTTGTAATAAATAATGTACTTTCAGTCTCTAATTATTGTTCTGCTGCAACTACTTTGATTGGCTTGTTGCTTGTTAAATGTGGTGTTCTACCGAAATGACAAGTAACAATCCGTTGACTAGCGTTATTACCCCATGGTAATGACTCGGGTCGTCACAGTCACCAACTCCGAGCCCGCCGCGTCGTCGCCGTCTGCCTCCGACCTCTCACCAGGATCGCTCTTCCCCCACCATGATCCCGTTCGCGCACATCCCCGACCACCTCTCCCCTCTCCACGCCTCTGAGGCCGACTCCCTCCTCCCCCACCGCCTTCATCCTCTTGGCTATTATTACCTTGGTAAAACCGTTGAGGAGACTGACGAATCGACTTTGTGAGCTTGGTACCCTAGATTTTCCAAATCTGTTTCAGCCCCGGAACTAGCTCTCTTGCATGTTTTAATATTTCATTTCAATAACCAGGCTGTCCCCAGAGCATGTGATTTTGTTCGTTTATTGGACTACCTTCTTAAATTTGGCTTCCATTGACAAATGAAAACCTCATTTTGCTTTGAGGGCCTGGTAGCTGAACACTGGTTCTCATGCATCATAGAGGCGTGTTCTTGTGAGATAAAAACTAGATATACCATAGCCTTCTTCCTTTTTAATTTTGGTCATTGACTCTTGCTTTGTTGTTTTCTTCAGGTGTAAGAAGTTTGATGGTGTTGTTATCCAAGGTTACACCGCAAAGATGAGTATACTGCTAATTGCTATCAACACGTCAAGTCAACCAAGCCTATTCTAGGTGCGTAGCATATCCTAGCTACTAGATTATATACCATGTGTCATGTTGTTATTTTAGAACCATAGGAGCTGCTGATATACCTTATGCCAGTGTTTGGATAATTTTTCACCATGTGTAGGCAAAACAAGAAAGTTGAAGGATCTCATGATAAAAAGCGATAATCGGATATGTGCTGATTGTGGTACACCTGATCCCAAATGGGCGTGAGTGGCATTGTTACCCAGATGAAGGCTTTATTTCTGTATAAGCACTTATCATGTTTTCCATTTTAGAAGAGAGAGTTTTTCATGGCTTTTCTAGAGAATGATTCTTCATTTTACATAGATAAATTGGACAATAAATTTAGTACGTGAAAATACAGCAATACACACCCAGCTTTTCTATCATAGCCATGTGTGTACAATAACCGTACACTGAAGCAAGTACAGACCCTTTTTTGATTTTGCACTCATTCTATCTTAAATTTATATAAGCTTCGTTTATTGTTTATTTCAGGTGTACAAATATTGGAGTATTTCTTTACTTAAAGTGTGGAGATGTTCACAGGACCCTTAGACCAGATATTTCAAAGGTTATTTTAACAACTGGAAATTTCGTCGTCAATTTGAGTTCTTCCAAAATAATTATCCCAATACACCTATATGGATTTTGTATGATTTTTTCCTTAGACTGTACCTAATATGTGAGGGCACCTTCAAATCCATCTTCATTCTTCCACTTGTTCTTTATCAGGTATTATCTGTGACTTTGGATGATTGGTCTAATAGTGACATTGACTCCATGGTTGAGGTTGGTGGAAACTCATATACAAATTTAATTTATGAGGCATTTCTTCCAAAAAGATTACCCAAACCCCAAACCGGATTCAACGATGGAATATAGGACCAAATTTATAAGGTTTGATAATTTTTCCATTTCATACTCTGTAGTGTCATCAGAATTATTTCAATATTAATCTTTTGTCCTTTTAATACACAGAGCCAAGTATGAGACACAAGATTTTTTGAAGCCAAGCTTGCGCATTTCCTCAAAGTCATCTTTCAAATCTACCAATTATGTGAAGGGCGTAGATAGCAGTTTCTCTAGCACTTCAAGGAAGGATGTCCTTGTAAGTTGTTATGCTGAAACATAGATGATACAGATGTAGAGATTTATTAACCCTTTTATTTTCTGGTCTGAAAAGATTGCTGCATAGCAATTGCAATGGAGCATATTTCATGGAAGCTGCATAATCGAATACACATTGAGGGGGCCTTGCCTCCTCCTTCCCGCCCACACCTTCATTCTTTTCCTCCTCTGATCTTAGAAAGCATACTAAACTTCACTCCAATCTTTCTCCATTAGCAACAAGAGCTGCTCTATCTAACCATGGCTTGATGTTATAGTTGTCATGCTAAAGCCGTTGATAGCTACTTCGCTTGACGAGCTAAGTATTACCCTTCACCAAAGAGGGCACAATTGTTCTGCTTTGGAGGTGGCGCCCAATTCAACCTCAGCAACCACGGAATCGTTTACGAGTGCCGAATAGTCGAGTATATTGCCTGGCGTTTCGACCGAGGAACAATTCCATTGTTGGCAACAGGCAGCAGCTCTCCATGGTACATTCATCTTATGCTTTTTTTTTTTCGACGTCCCTTCTGCCCTACAATATTAGAACTGTGCGTGCTGCATTCCTGACCATCTAAGTTTATTAAATAATAGCCCATGTAAGTTTTCTTAAGCTCCCTACACCTTGCAAGAATGCTAGCCCACAAAGTCAGCCTTTGTACGGCAGCATCCCCATGGACGTTCCCCTGTAATTTGATCCATCGCGTATCAGCATGTAGGTGTTGATGGTAGTTTATTTATTTATTGTTGATGCGCTTTTATTGGTCCATGTTCTGGGCACTTTGTTTATTTTTTGTGAGACTGCGGTTTATGTTCTGTGTGTTCCTTCGTGCTGATGAAAAAAAGGTTTGCACACGCATACTTGGACCTCACGTCCAAGAACGCTCGAGCATTTAGTTATATCAAATGTTTCAATATACTCAACATACATCATGATTGTCTTAAGGTCTATGATGTGTATATCTGTGAGGTGGTGATGCAACAAATGGCTCTTGGTTCTTGTTTCATTTCCCTTCCTACTGGTCTCCTCCTAGTTCTAATTGATTTCATCTATAGTTTCTAGTTTTTTATGCTCTCAGGTGCCTTCTTCCTTGATGCTTCCTACTGCTGCTTCCTTAGCTTCAACCTGCAGCAAGATGTATTACTTTGCTGCTGCAGAATAGAAGCTAGGCAGTGGGATCCAAGAGGGAAGAATTCACCTAAGTCCTATGGCTTATGCTTGATGGTTTTCCCCCTGCTTCTAGTGGTTCCCTGCTCCACGGTCAGGAGCTGTGAACAGCCTTAAACTGGGGATAAGGGAAGAAGAAAGAGCTATAGCTGCAGAGGGATGAACTCATGGAGCTGGTTGCCAACCTTTCCCTACTGATCCCTGATTCTCTTTGTAGAGTGTTGTTGCATTGGGCTAATCGGTACAATTTGATTTTATTTTTATGAGATAAAAATCTGGTTTAATTTGTGGCTTTGTCACCATGATAAACACTTGGCATTAGTGGTTAAAATGGTTGTAACATGGTTACTAGTTGGTACGCGTACTATTTGGTTGTTTATATAGATCCGTGCCGTAAGTTGCACTAGTGGGAAGAATTCAACAGCCAAGATTATCTTATTTTTATTTGATTAACGTGATAATTTCTAGCTTTTTTCTCTGATTAATGAAAGAATTTCTAGCCTTTTACTTTCTAAGATTAATGGGAGAGCATTTGGAGCAGTGTCCAATTAGTAGAGATAAAAATTGCATGGGTGACTAATTTCACTGCATCCCAAATTTCTGCAGAGACGTTTTCTGGTAACAGGATTCCAAATTTTCGGCATGACCGATGGACGGCCGGCGACTCGGCGGAGCGGACGCCCATCGACTACGAAGCCCATAGTGTGGCCCGCACTAATTCTCTTTTCCGGCAGTCCAATACAACAGTATCATCGTCTCCTCCAGGTGCAAAAATCGGAGTTCAATTCGTCGTCACCCTTGGCTTCGGCACACCGGCCGAAGTCACAAGTTTTAGTCTTAGACACGGGGAGTGACATAACATGGATCGGCCGTACGTGCGACGGTTGTAAAAATGCACGCGGCACAGCACT
This sequence comes from Dendrocalamus sinicus, assembly GCA_036346575.1. NCBI lineage: Eukaryota > Viridiplantae > Streptophyta > Magnoliopsida > Poales > Poaceae > Dendrocalamus > Dendrocalamus sinicus. The sequence continues at coordinate 6,845,412 of CM070671.1, read as the reverse complement.
CCCTGCACGCTTATGCCTGCGAAGGCCCACCTGCCACTGCACCGTCTCACTACTTTTCTAGGCCATGATACTAAAGCAATTTCACTCTAATGTTTTTCTAAAGCAAATATACGGAGCAAGATGGTCCATATTTGGAAGCAAATCTATATAGATATTGCGTAAATTCATTACCAAATTCGAGAGCAATACATAGAGAAAAACTATGTTGATTTGAGAATTAGATTATTACAAATTTAGGATCAAATCCATACAAATATGCTTAATTTGAAAATCAAAAATCAAAGAGCAATACATGAGTAGATTAGTATAAGTTTAGGAGCAAACCAATACAAATGTGTGCAGATTCAAGATCATATCTAAGAGCAATTAGGGACCAAAACTATGTTGTTTTGAAGGAGTAGAGGAGTATGAATACAAATGTGTGTATATTCAGATCAAATGTAAGAGCAATTTGAAAGAAAATTAGTGCAAATGCAGGAGCAAATTGGTGCAAGAATTTTGCAAACTCAAGAACAAATTGGTGTGAATATGGGAGCAAAATCAGTACAAAATTAGAAACGGAAGTAGGATTTTTGTTTAAAAAACGTGCTGCGCCTGCTCTCGGCTTGAGCTAAAAATCCAATGCAGCATATACCAAACCATTTGTTACTATTTCACTTTTCAGAGAAGTTTGCAAAAAACAAAACTCAATTCCTTTAGAAGGATGCTGAAAAGCAATTTCATTCATAGCAGAGACCACAAATAAGTTCATTCCTAACAGAAATGAAGATGCTTCGGGAGAGAAAAGATTACCGGGACATAAGACTTTTGAATTAATTAATGAAACGTTGCGGCTCCTAAGATTCAAAATGTAGTGCATCGCAAAAACCATTAGTGTGTGTGCCACTCGACCAATGCTACACAACAAAAAAGGGAGAAACCGCGTCGCTTCTCTGTCTCGCTACACGCCAACGTCCCATGATAAGACTGTTTCAATTGGACGGCTCCGACGGGTGTGCATGCCACTTGAACATCGCATGCATGTGTGGAAATAGGACATTTCCAATAAACTTATCCCGTCCGTTACACAGACGGGGTCGTCCTCCACAGGCATCCTCTACGACGACACCCTGACGATAAGCTTTTCGTTCAAAGTCTACAGCTTCACCTTTGGGTGCACCATGAATGAGATCCGCGTCGATCAGTTTGGCGGCAAGACGAACAGGGTTCGCGCAGGGTCCAATGTCTCTGCCCACACAAGGCTCTCCCTTGACCAACGAAAGATTCTCATATTGCTTGCCGTCCCCGAATAGCGAGAGGGGATTGCTCAGCATCGGCAGGATAGGGGAGACATTGTCCAGTTTACTCAAATGTATTTCGATGGTGAATTCCCTTTTACTTCGTAGAGCTCACCGAGATCTACGTCCGTCAGAAGAGGAGGGTTCCAGTGCCAGCGTCTACCTTCACCAAAAAGGGCACAATTGTCGACTCCGGTGCAGTGCTCTCTATAATCCCCAGGAGGCTTTCGTCAACTCGGTGCAGTGCTCTCTATAATCCCCAGGAGGCTTTCGTCAACCCGCATGTTTCGCCAGAGACAGGGGCGGATCCTATGTAGTTTATAGGTGTTCAGTTGAACACCCAAATTTTTAGGCAAAATACCATCTATTTAGTAGATATATTTTGCATATATATTAGTAATTGGTCTATATATTTCATATTTATACCCCCAATAGATTTCAGTCCACTCAGACATCTCCCCTTCTGAATTCATCTCAAAAACTACAACCTAGTTGAAGGTTCAAGAAGGTTAACTAGAGGGGGCGAGTGAATAAACAGTTTAAAATTCTTTTGGTCAAAACCAAGTTTTATGCATAATTTAAATTCAAGGTGGCAAGCGAGCCACAGCGAACTCCAAGCGTGGCTTAGCCGGATCGCCTACAGCCGGGGTCCCGAGAGAAAGCGTGTGGCGGCGGTTGTGCCATCGGGGCTAACAAGGCAGGTCACGCACGTCGACAACAACACAAGTGCATTGCTATTTTCAGGTCCCAAATCTCATATTCTCAATTCAACAAATTTTTCTAAACTATAAACCTCTACTTTAATTCTGAATATTCATTCTAAAAATTCTGGATTCATCATTGACCAGAGGTGCAGCAGTGCCCACCGGCAGGCAAGAACATTACTACGCCCAACTGCTATGGTGTGTCACTGGCGTACAAGGCACTATCTACGTGCCATCAATCTCGTTCCGCTTCGGAGATGGCGCCCAATTCAACCTCAGCAACCACGCAATCGTTTACGATCTACGCCTGCCGAATAGGCGAGTATACTCTCCAGGGAAATAGTTTTTGACTTAGCACGTAAAAAAACGGCTTTGGAGCCGTAGCAACCTGTTAATGGTTTATTACCTATATACCCATGAATACAGTACTGTATGTATGTATGTATGTATGTATGTATGTATGTATGTATGTATGTATGTATGTATGTATGTATGTATGTATGTATGTATGTATGTATGTATGTATGTATGTATGTATGTATGTGTGTGTGTGTGTGTATAAAGCTGTGCCTACCCACACTCTGTCTACTTCTGTAACACTCAGTATATACAACTTGTAACAAAGTGGCCATTCCATGCTGCTATGGCACATACAAATATAACAAAGCTATCGATGCCGGTGTTTATTAATTTTCTGCTCTTATTCCGTTTGCATTTTCCATTTGTGTGAGTTCAAGAGTCTTAGGTGTTGTGGATGCACCTTCTCCTTGTGGTGTGCAAACATGCAAAGTTGTTGGGCTGAGAAAGGCATGAGGATGGAGACGTTCGTTCACGGAATTGGTGGATTCGGTGTGAAAACCCGATTTTCAGATGGCCTGTGCAGGCTTTTACACTGACTCGAAAAATACGGATCTCTGGAGGGTTTGCGTACATAGGCTAGACTTCGATACGCCCGCACGTGAATGCCTGCCTCCATATAAGGTGTGTTTGGTTCGTGGATGAAGGTTGTATCGTATATCCTGACTGAGTGGATGCAGGATGAGTGGAATCGTATTTCAGAAAAAGAAGATGTTTGGTGAGGTTGCATGAGTGGATGCAAAAAGCTGGAGATCTTTGTTTGGTCACTGTATGAGCGGATGCGATCTACCAAACATGAGAGGCGACACGTGGGACCGCATAAGATACATGCATCAACACATCCGGATGGCGGTGAAGCTCATTTTGAGCGTATCCACCCATCCAGGATGAGGCGTATTTTGCATCCGCTCATACAGGCTGCATCCACTCATACAGGCAACCAAACAGGCTCTTTATCAGATTATATGGATCCACCCAGCCAGGACGAAGGAGATTTAGGCAACCAAACACACCCATAAATGTGCTGCATTCAGTTTGATAATTCGAATTTTCTGTCTGCATTTAGATCACTCATTTAGGCCCTTTGTCTGCTGTCATTTCGCTTACTGTTTTAAGTCTATAGTTTCCAGCGCCTATCTTATCTCGGTGGGAAAAACTTTCCAGTTCTTTTTAGCTGCGATTTGTGGCTTTTGGCTGCGGCTTATGACTTTTGGACTGTTTGTACGAGAGATTACAGAGTAACAGAAACTCACATACGATTTTGCCGATATAAATGAAGTCAGTAAAGTATGTACTACAATTAATTAGTAGACCTTATCTTGAAAAAATACTCCGTTTAAAAGCTAGTTACTGTAGAAAAACCGAAAAACAGCTTTTAGAAGCTGAAAAGAACAGGGCCTCCATCTTGTGTAACCGGGTTACACATTTTGGATTAGACGAAAAGCTTCCCTTTTGCATCTTGCGAAAATCGTTTACACATTTCGGATTTTTTTTTCCGTTGTATCCAGATCCTCCACCAAACTTTGCACTTGCTGGGTGCTAAGCGTTCCCCTCTCCAGTAGCTACAATCGTGTTCAGCCAGATGGCCTACACTTTAATACGCATATGCAGCGTGCTAATAGTCATAGATAGCTGCCTTTCGTACGCAGATTCAGATTACAGATCCCTAAAGGGCTTAAGCACATGGCGTATAGTTTACTGATTCGAATCCTTTGTCTGCATTTAGATGACTTGTTTCGGTCTTTTGTCTGCTGACATTTCGTTCATTGTTTTGAGACTGTAGTTTGCCACACCGATCTTATTGCGGTGGGAAAAACATGCATCTTGTGAGACCCATTTACACATTTCGGATTTAACGAAAAGTTACCTTTTGCATCTTGCGAAGCCCATTTACGCATTTCGGATTTTATGTATTGTATCCAGATCCTTCACCAATCTTTGCGCTTGGTAGGCCCTAACCATTCCCCTCTCCGGCACCAATAACCATGGTCAGCCAGATTAGGTCCATGTCGCCAGCATATCGGCGCTACAGCGCCTTGCTTTAGTATCAGCCTACCATTACAGTACACCGTGCTGACATCGATGAACGGTTCTCTTCCTTGCGCAGCAAAAAAAAAAGGGGGGGCTAAAGGGTTTGACCTCTTGAATAAAACTTTATTGCGTGCACGCACGGATGTCTGAATCCATATAGCCACCCTTCATTTACTTTATTGATTCCAATCCTTGGTCTGCGTTTAGTTTACTAATCTGAATTCTCTGACTGCAGGTTGCTTGCGCTTGTTCCACTGGTGTAGATTCTGTCTTGGGAGCCTGTTCGGGCCGCGGGCTCACTGAAAGTCGTTGACCTCGTGCGTGCCATCTGCTGACTCAAGGTCAGCTTGCTTATTAACTATGCTTACTTTGCTACATTAGGTCTTATTTTACCGCTGCCTTATTTCCTTTCGATCTATTCGTCCATACTTACCATGCATGGTCCTGTTGTTCAATCCCCTGGTCCAGTAACGTCAGATGTGTAGGTTATTTCAGTGACAAAAAGTTCACTTTTGCAGCTTCTGAAACTCATTTGCACGTTTAAGGCTTCACGAAAAGAAAAACTTCTGCATCAGCCGAAACCCATTTAAGGATTATGGCTTTTCATGCGCTGCACTACGATCCTGACCCGATTTCCTCACTTGGTAAGCGCTAAGCGTTACCCTCTCCAGTAGGTATAGTTGTGCTGTGCCAAATTAGGCTCCTGTCGTAAAATCGTATACGTTGCACCATGTCACTTGAATATGAGTCTACCGTTCCAGTTCTGTGCTAACAGCAATAGATTCCTTCCTTTCTAATGTAGATTCACATTTTTAAACTCTACAAGGTTTAAACACATGAATTAAACTCTAATGCGCTCGCCCACGAATGCCTGAATCCATATAGGTGCCCTGTATTTACTTTGCTTATTCCAATTCGGGACAATAACTCAAGTACATGCTGCAGAACCAAACTAGATCAAAATTTGCTTTAACATTTCCCAACCTAATTGCTACACATCATTTCTGTTCAGGAGAGGGCACAGCAGACAACACTGCTAAACAACGTTGTGCTTGCAGTATTTTGCGTGCTCACGGTATGCCCTACGCTTAGGATAATGCCGGCTGACATCCTGACGTTCCCCTGTTTTGTTAGCTTCCATGCTTTCGTATAGTAACGAAGCCCTTTTGATGTGGCCCCGCTCAAAGCGGCTGCGGGTTGCTGGTTTACAGCTTATTTTGTTAGACAAATACACTGTAGCTGCTGTTTAACTTATTCTGAGTAAATAATTAAGAAAAAAATAGAAAAAAAACAGAAAAATTAGAAAATACCGCTATATCTTTTGAGACAATACAAAGAAACAATAGGAAAAAAGAAAAGCTAAAAAGCCAAAAGGCTAAAAAATGAAATTTAGAAGCCGTTGCAAAAAGCCGCTCTGAGCGGGCCGTAACATGCCTGGAATCTGTTGGCTTCTACAAGGGCAATTTGGTAATTTCCCAATTGAAAAAGAAAAAAGATAGGGGTGGGGCCCACCTATCAGTGGGCTGGCCGGATAGATAACGGGAGGAGACAGCGTCTCCTTCCATTCCCCGTGCGCGTGCGCATCGGCCTAGCTCTTTGCGTGTGAGTGGGTGGCGGCGTCCGTGTCGTCCGGGGCGACCGGGTCCTGCGGCGGCGAAGGAGGCACCACCGGCGTGGGCGCTTCAGCGCTAGCCGTGGCTGTAGCCCACCGGCCTCCGCTCCGCTCCCCTTTAAATGGTGCCTCTCCTCTCTGTGTTGGCTGGCATAAGAAGTGAAGAAGTGAGTCCTCCCCTCTCTGATCTCAAATCTCTCACTGTGGTTCTTTGATCTTGAGTCTTGAGAGCCGCCGGCCGGGTTTTCTCCTGTCGTCGTTGGCTGTCGAGCGCAAATCGCCGTTCTAGGGTTTCCGTACATTTTCCTTGAGCCTCTTCTTTGATTTGGCCGAGAGGAAAGGTTTGGGATAAACTCTAGAGGTTGATTTGGCTCGGACTTGCGCTGAGTTTGTGGGAGATTTGTGACCTGTTCTTGTTGTTCGTGAGCGCTCTTGGCCGGAGCTCTCGGTGGTCTTGCACAGCATCAACCCTAACCCTCGTCTCCGGCGTCGACTACCCGAGGTTGGAGTGGGCATTGTATCTCCATCTAGCACAATCTTCTTCTGCGACAGCGCAGAGGGGTACTAGGTTTTCTGGGACAGCGCTTTGAGCGTGCCTTGCCTCTTCTGGTTTTCTTCATGGTGATTTCGAATGTTACCGCTGTTGTGAGTACTTTAGCTGCTGGTTCTTTGCAATTTTGATATCTTCTTCACTGGCTTGAAAATTGCACAGTGGACTGCTTGCTCTATGATGTAATGGCATAAATACTGAGATTATATATGAATGTGATGGTATATTAGTCTTGAGCCATTAGTTAAACCAGTTTTTACATTCACTAATCATTGCAATCGCTGTTCTATTCTTGTTGATCCCTGTGCTAAATCTGTTAAGTGATTTTATTTTGGTTTGTTCTGACCTTTGCCGAACCCTGTTATCTTGTTAATTCATTAACAGTCTCTATGCTTGAATGAAAGATTGTTGTTTAGGGTGTTTCGGCTCTGTGACTCTGTCCAGACAGCTATTTTCTTGATCTATTAGTGTTTGTTAATAGAAAGGTTTACTTTAAGCTCAAGATCTAATCTATAACTGTCATATATAATCAAGATTAGATTTTGTCGTGGCGGAGATGGCCAAGATTAAATATTGTGCAACTAGCCTTCTGAGAGCACTTAAGAAAATTCAATTTATTGGACATATGCTGGATATGGTCATATATGTTAAGTTTTTAATGATATTAGCATTTCTATGCACATGTGTACATGAAGTTATGCTAGTCTTGAACTCTAATATGACATTTATATTGAGCATATGTTTCTTTTGCAATGATTTAAATGATTCATATGTTAATATACTGGTGAAGTCATTTTTTTGCCATGTTTATCATGCCTGAATATTTTTTATTATTGCTGGAATTAAATTAAAAATTATGCTTATACCGCATATTTTTCAACAATCCAGAAAACCTAATATTAAAGAAATGGCTCCATTGTCCGATGTCGTTTAGCCGGAAATATTTGACGGTGTCAACTTTAAGTGTTGGCAAGCTAAAGCAAAGTTATGGCTGACTGATCTTAAACTCTTTTGGGTCATTTCGAATCCTCCAATGTTTCCATTGGAAATTCCTGAAATGATGCGATGGGAGGATGCGAACAACTCAGTCTTAGCTCGTTTGTTAGCAGTCTTATCCAACCGGCTATTCGACGAGTACGTGAATTTTAAATATGCCAAACAACTCTAGCACGAACTTGATGAGAAATATTCTGAAGGGGACAATGGAAATGAGTCATTCGTAACTGCAAATTACTTGAACTATAAGATGGTTGAGGGGCGGTCGGTGATGGAGCAGCTTCATGAGCTTCAACTCCATGTACGTGACTTAAGTTAGTACGACTGCATCCTGCCAGAGAAGTTCCAAGTGAATGTCATCCTGGCTAAGTTACCGCCTTCGTGGCGTGACTTTGTGACCGCTCGTAGACATATAAAGGAGCGCTTGAGGCTCAATGAGCTGTCAGTTGTTATCAATGTTGAGGAGCGTGCCAGAGCCAGTGACAGCATAGGAAAGGCACAAGTCCAAGCTCATCGGGTGGAGGTCAAGAGAACTGGAGGCCCTGGGAAACCAAAATTCAAGAATTAGCCCCAAGTCAATCTCCAACCAAAGAAAATGAAGAAGAAAAAGGAGGACATCATCTGCTTTGTTTGTGGGGAGGTTGGCCACAAGGCCAATCATTGCCGTAATCGCAAGGGCAAGGGTCCATCTCCTGGTCAGCACAAAAGCCGCAAGGCTGAAGTGAATGTCACGCTGGCTAGCTCCAGTTCGGAAAAGTATGTACCTCAGGCCTTTATGGCAAGTCCATCTATTGATTGGTGGATTGATACAGGTGCTACTAGACATATATGTGCTTATTGATCTTGTTTCTCTTCATTTCAGGGTAAAGGTGGTGGATCCGTCCTAATAGGTAACGGAGCCGCTGCAACAGTACGTGGGATTGGATAGGTTTGCCTGAAGCCTACCTCGGGCGAAACACTCACCCTCAAAGACATACTGTATGTGCCTGCGATGACTTGCAATCTCCTGAGTGGGTCTGTGCTATGCATGCAAGGAATAAAGCTTGTATTTGAGTCCAATAAGGTCGTGTTGACCAAGTTTGGTAGTTTTGTGGGCAAAGGATATGATAGCAGAGGCATGTTCCGCTTATCCATTCTTGATCTCAATAATGTAAACATTTATAATGTTTCCCATTGCAATAAAATCTATGATATTTGGCATTCACGATTGTGTCATGTTAATTTTGAAGCTATTGTGCAGTTGAGCAAGATGAGTTTAATTCCATGCTATAATTATGAGAAGGGTTCAAAGTGCGAAGTGTGTGTGCAAGTAAAGCAGCCCTGAAAAACTTTTCATAACGTTGAAGGGCGAATCACCTCTCCACTTGAACTAATTCATTCTGATCTTTGTGAAATGAATGGAATATTAACTAAAGGTGGCAAACAGTACTTCTTAACTCTCATAGATGATGCAACTAAGTATTGTTACATCTATCTACTTAAGTCGAAAGATGAAGCACTTGAACACTTTAAGATCTATAAAGCCGAAGTTGAAAATCAACTAGAAGAAAATCAAACGGTTAAGATCGGACCAAGGCGGTGAATATGTCTCACATGAGTTCTCTCAATTCTGTGAAAAAGTGGAATAATTTATGAAATTACTCCATCGTACTCACCCAGTCTATTGGAATAGCCGAAAGGAAGAACCAAACTCTTTGTGACTTGGTTAACGCCATGCTCCAGAGTTCAGGTATGCCAGACTATTGGTGGGGTAAGTAGTTCTCACAGGTAATTATGTCCTGAATAGGGTTCCACCTCGCAATCAGGAGGAAACACCCTATGAAGGATGGAAGGGGAGAAAAACCCAACTTGCCATTTCTTCGTACATGGGGGTGCCTTGCAAAAGTGCATGTACCATTACCGAAGAAAAGGAAGCTTGGTCCTAAGACCGTTGATTGTGTCTTTCTAGGAATGCTATAAATAGTACAGCTTATAGATTTCTAGTGGCCAAATCCGAGGTGAGTGACATCACTGCAAATATAGTGATGGAGTCTTGTGATGCAACCTTATTTGAGCATGTGTTTCCTATGAGACCAAATGAAGTCATTGACCATTCTAGTTCCGACGAACTCTCTATTCTTCCTATTGTGGATAACACCGCTCCAGAGTTGGAGTTGAGGAGGAGTAAGAGGCAGAGGACAGAAAAATCACTTGGCGATGACTATGTCACCTATGTTGTGGATGATGAACCACGAACCCTTTCAGAGGCATACGCAACTCCAGATGTGGATTACTGGAAGGAGGTAGTCTGTAATGAGATGGACTCCATCATAGTTAACGGAAATTGGGAAATTTCAGATCTTCTGGCTGGTTGTAAGCCAGTAGGCTGCAAATAGATCTTTAGAAGAAAGCGTAGACTTGATGGTACTATAGAAAAGTACAAGGCATGTTTGTTGGCTAAAGGTTTCACGTAGAAAGAAGGAGAAGACTACTTTGATACATAGTCACCTATGGCTCGTTTACCCACAATTCGAGTGCTTTTAGCACTGGCTGCTGCATACAAACTCCAAGTACATCAAATGGATGTAAAGACCGCTTTCCTAATTGGAGAGTTGGATGAGGAGATCTATATGCAACAGCCCCAAGGCTTTGTGGTTGAAGGGCAAGAAAAGAAAGTATGTCGATTGATTAAATCTTTGTATGGTGTAAAGCAAGCTCCCAAGCAATGATATGAGAAATTCAATAGTACGATGACCTCAATCGGCTTTTGTGTAAACGAAGCCAATAAATGTATTTACTATCGGTTCAGCGGGGGCGAAGGTGTCATTCTATGCCTTTATGTAGATGACATATTGCTTTTTGGGACCAACTTGGATGTGATCAATAGAACAAAGTCTTTACTTTCCCAGAATTTTGATATGAAAGATCTGGGTGAGGCTAATGTTATCTTAAATATTAAGCTTATAAAGGGTGAGAATGGGATTACTCTTTCACAATCCCATTATGTGGATAAGGTCCTAACGAGATTTGAGTTTATGGACTGCAAGCCAGTAGCCACACCCTATGATCCAAAGCAAAGCTACATAAGAACACTGGGCATGGGAAGGATCAACTTAAATATTCTCAAATAATAGGATCCTTGATGTACCTAACTAGTGCAATGAGGCCAGACATCTCATATCTTGTAAGCAGATTGAGTCGTTATACGTCCAATCCAGGAGATGATCAGTAGATAGCACTAGAAAGAGTACTAAGATATTTGAAGGGGACCTCTAATTTGGGAATACATTATTCTGGCCATCCGGTAGTCTTGGAAGGATTCAATGATTCTAACTGGATCAGTGACTCGGATGACATGAAGGCTATGAGTGGTTATGTATTCACTCTAGCAGGTGGGGCCGTTTCTTGGAAGTCTTCAAAACAAACTATCCTTACATGGTCCACCATGGAGGCTGAGTTAGTAGCACTAGATTCAGCGACTATAGAGGCAGAATGGATTAGAGAACTCCTTTCTGACCTACCTGTGCTGGAAAAGCCTATTCCAGCCGTATTAACCTACTGCGATAATCAAACCATTCTAGTTAAGGCGAAGAATAGGAAGGACAATATGAAGTCCTCAAAGCACAGAAAGAGGCGACTTAAGTCGATAAGGCATGCTAGAGAGACATGTGTTATTTCTGTAGAATACATCCAGTCTGAAAGGAACTTGGCAGATCCTTTCACTAAAGGATTGGCACGGAAGGCCATCCTTGCAACGTCTCAAGGAATGGGGCTCGTACCCGTGTAAAGGCTCACATTGGTGGTAACCTATCCTAAAAGATCGGAGGTCCCGTGAACTAGGCTCTAGGACAACAAAACTGCGTGGGATAAGAGAACACATCTAATGGGTCCCATTAGCTGCAGTGCTCTTTCTGCATGGACGGTTGAGCATTAGCTCTTAATGAATTCAATGTCTATATGATTTTAGGAATCGTCCTACAGGATTCCTAGAAGAATTCACCTACGTGAGAGTGATTGTGAGGTCGCAATCAAAGAAAGATTAGGGTATACTTTCTTAAGCACTCATGAGCTAGATACGGGGATATGATTGTAACGTCCCAACCCGAGAGGGAAAAGGCAAGCCACCCAATACAGAATGTGACTTGGGCGAAAATTCTCACACCAAGGCATTGGATCAAGGCGAAGTCCTCCTTTGTCTGTGCAGAGTCGTAGTCCTTGACTCTAGGCTTTAGGTTCAAACCCACAAGCTACCCATCGTCGAACAGCTATATATTAAACAAGACATTGAACATCTTTTATCAATTGATAAATTGGTGAGGATTGTTGGCTTTTGCGAGGGCAATTCGGTAATTTCCCAATTGAAAAAGAAAAGAGAGAGAGAGAGAGGTGGGGCCCACCTGTCAGTGGGCCGACTGGATAGATAACGGGAGGAGATAGCGTCTCCTCCCATTCCCCGTGTGTGTGCACATTCGCATTGGCCTGGCTCTTCGCGTGCGAGTGGGCAGTGGCGTCCACGTCGTCCAGGGCGATCAGGTCCTGTGGCAGTGGCGGCAACCCGCCTGCCTCTGCTCCGCTCCCCTTTAAATGGTGCCTCTCCTCTCTGTGTTGGGCGTTAGAAGAAGTGAGTCCTTCCCTTTCCAATCTCAAATCTCTTGCTGGTTCTTCAATCTTGAGTCTTGAGAGCTGCCGGCTGCGTTTTCTCCTGTCGCCGTCAGCTGTGGAGCGCAAATCGCCGTTCTAGGGTTTCCGTACAGTTTCCTTGAGCCTCTTCTTTGGTTTGGTCAAGAGGAAAGGTTTGGGATAAACTCTAGAGGTTGATTTGGCTTGGACTTGCGCTGAGTTTGTGGGAGATTTGTGACCTGTTCTTGTTGTTCATGAGCGCTCTCGGCCGGAGCTCTCGATGGTCTTGTGTGGCATCATCCACTAGCTTCCTACGTCCTTCCCTCGACGACGCCGACTACCACCATGAGGTAGCTCCTTCGCCTCCTATTATGACACCATTGTGCACTACTGCTCCTAGCTAGTTCATCCACTCCTAGCTTGTTCCGCGATGATGCCGACTTCCGCCGTGAGCTAGCGCCTCCGTTGCGACACTAGGTCGACTGCACAACACACTCTTGTCGTAAGTGTCGTAAGAGTGTCTTGTGCAGTCTCGCCGTTGTGACACAAAGGTGACACTACCGCCGCCTCTCCATTGCCGGTGATATCCGGCTGCCATCCGATGCCCTCCCCCCTCTTCCTTAATAGCAGGCGTCAAGGACATCGCGCGCTGCATCCGGCTTCTACTGTTTGCTAAGATCTCTGCTTCTTATATATTCTTGTTGTGTTAAAGAGTTGGATTCGTTATCTTGTTATGTTGTAAGAGTGGATTCTAATCTTAATGAAAATGGAATGTGCTGTTATATTTGCCACTGTATTTGCTTGTTTTCAAAGGGCATAGGTAACATTTTTTCTTGAGACTAGCCAAAAAAAAAGGAAAAAAATTTAGGTATAGAATGAACTATCATAGACGATTTGTGCTACAAACCGTCTATGAAGGACTATCATATACGGTTCTATATACCAACCATCTGTGATACTTGTCAATCACAGACGGTTGGTAATTAGAACCGTATGTGATATTTGAGTATCACAGACGGTTTTTGGTTTGTGCTATCTGTAATAGTTTTCTTCATAGACGGTTCTAGTTACAAACCGTCTGTGTTAATTTTATCATAGACGGCTCATAAACCATCTGTGATAACCTTTGATTATCACTGAGATCTAAATACAGGCGGTTCAAAAAACTGGCTATGATAACAGTTCTGAACCGTCTGTAATGATTTTTTCTTATAGTAGTGTGGCCAAATTGTTTTAGGGTTTGAGTCTCACATGGATTTGCCTTACCCTAAATTCTTGGGTTCTTCCTAAATACTAATTTAAGGTTTTAGGATGGCTAATACTTTTTTAATGCTTTATGTTTTTTTAAATTGAACCTCGTCTCAATTCTGGCTTGATTTGAATTTGCAATAATTTATAACTTTTGGATTTACATCATTTTAATTTTTGGCTTCCCTTCTACTCCTAATTTAAGACTTTTATGATCATGTTTTTACTTTAGAATTTGAGCTCAAGATGTATTTTTATTTTACTTATGCTTGCATTTTTGCAGCCCCATTTTTTCTAACTAGCTTTATGTTATGAGGGATTTTACTGTAAATTCTCCTGCCCTAATTGTTGTATCATCTTTTTCATATTTGTATTATAATTATAATTTAAATCTTATTATTTGCACCTTTTATTAAAGATTTTATTTCCATAAATTTAAATTTATTTGGATCCTTAATAAAAAGGAAAAATACAAATACAAATAGGATGTATCCCCCCAAAAAAAAACTACAGATACTTTCTCTCTACTTTGATGGTGATATGGCCTGAACCGTCGTAATCCCAGCGGAAACTTTCTGGCATGACAACAGACCCCGGCATTACTTGGTCGATGCCCCCTATTCTGGGTTAGAAAATTTTTTGGCAGCGTCTTGGAATTTCTGAAGCTACACACTTACACACACGTGTGGAGATTTCTTCCTCAGATGGTTTACCAATTTCTGTAGTTACACATTTACACCAACGTGTGGAGAATTTTTCCTCCGATGGCTCACTTCAATATTCGGAAAGAGAAGCACTCACGGATTGACCGGCTTGAGTAGTCAAGAGTCGACAGACATCCGGAACATACTTGCAACTATTCCAGTCTTTTCTAAAATTGTAGGAAATGTGCAAAATGCAAACATGTGAACTATTCGCGTGAGCCGTTGAATGAGGTAGAACGGATTGGATTTGTGCCGCTTTCTAGGCAAGCAAAGTATCAAGTTACATCTATTTTTTAATGCAAATCTACTGATCGGCTTGGCCGGCGACTACAAGTCAGCTCGCGGTAGATTTAAGTAGATCTGCTCTGTAAAAAATAATTTAGAAAGCAAAATTTGCGGAATTGAAAGCAATCTAGATAGACAATTCAATCTACGAGTGTCGTGTTTCGACGATTACCTTTCGATCCAATTGAATGTGGCCTAGAGATAGGCCGGAGCAGATCGTGTTGATAACGTGTTGAGGAACTGTCACTAGCGAGTCCAGTCCGATCGATCACCTCGCAGATGGAAGAAGAATCACATATGGAGAAGTACAAAAGAAATGAAATTGACACAGAGATTAGAGGAACTATTTCTTTCTTGAGTAAAGTCCATTACCGGTCCTTAAACTTTTTATGCTGTGTCATCCCGGTCCATAAACTTTTAAAGTATGTCATCTCGGTCCTTAAACTTTCAAAGTGTGGCAATTTCTTTTGAAAGTCTATGGACCGGGATGACACAGCATAAAAAGTTCACTGCTACAACTACATAGGATATTGCCACACTTTGAAAGTTTAAGGACCGGGATGACATACTTTAAAAGTTTATAGACCGGGATGACACAGCATAAAAAGTTTAAGGACCGGTAATGGACTTTACTCTTCTTTCTTCCTTTCTTTATTGCTTTCCTCCTAAAAACCATCAAACAATCATTGGAACCATTATATATAGACTAAAGGATAAAGTGCCACCATGGGCCAAAGTCTGCAGGGCAGACCTAGGTTTTCCAACAAGAAACATGCCTTTACCAGAAGCGAAGGCTCGGATTGCAGCGCGTCCGTAAAATATGATGAACATATAGATTGTCCTGGACAAAAGTAAAAGAAAGACCTGTGCATAGAGGGTGTGTTTGATTTCTACCCAAATCAATTTTACTAAAATTTGACTAGTCCAAACAATTTGGCACTTGTTTGAATGATTAACAAATTTTAGTAATTCTATAGTTCCATGGTCATACCTTATATATTTATTACTAATCTTTGGTCAAATTATGAGCAACTAAAACCCTCGCCAAAATTTTGGTTGGATTAGCTTGGGCACCATCCAAACACACCCAGAGGCTTTCCCCACATCTTCTTCTTGCTTTCCATTAAGAGAAGTGTTGTGACTTTTGACTTTTGCTAAAATAACACACTACAGCAGTTGTTAACTTTTTCGAAGACATTCAATTAAAGAAAATAAAAAAAAACTACATTAAAATACTAACATATTCTAAATAACTTTTAACTTCTAAAGTAGGAGCTATTTAAATGGGCCTAAGATAACCTATTGTAGTAGCAGCCTTTAGTACTATCTATAAATGATATAAAAATATATTATAGACATCACTTGTTTTTACCATCATATATGGCTTGGATGTTATAACACCGTTCACCCTACTGTTAATCACAGCTTAATTCCCTATTATCGTCACGTCCTGCAAGACGGCTCGCCTGTCACAACATCACAGCTGGATTGGATATTGATGTACATTCACAGGGTGCACCATTTTGTACTCTCATGATAGTGATGTTCGAAGTAGTAACTTCAAAATTTATACAACGAATCTTTGAAACAAAGCTGGACAGGATTTCAGTCCAGTCGCTTTGGGTGTGATGACTTGTGATCAAGCACTTCTGCTAGTCTTGAGTCTCGAAGTCTCATGTGTTTAATCAAACGTGCTGGAAGCGTCGAAGGCCAGTGTAGAAGTCTTAGCTTGTGCGATGGCGATGTTTCGTGTCAGAATTGTCCCTCGACCGGTCATTGATGTGCATAGATAAAGATTCCCAGTGCCGTCGTCATCAATCCATGTAGCATCGTAGACTCAGGCTGTGCTCATTTTAGAGGTAGACTAGTTAGAGATCCGGGTGTTGCAGTGGAGTCATAAAAATAATAGGATGGAACTTACTGTCTGACCAATTTTACATATCAAACATTGCAGAGCAAGCGACAGAGTTAGAAGGGTGACCAGAATGCGCGAGATGGGACAAGTAGAGGGGGTGGGCGGTTGTATCCTGAGAGAGAGAGAGGAGGAGAGAGATGAATGGTCTAGATCAAATCGGATGGCTGTAGAGAGGGGAGAGGAGAATGCACCGACGACCACCAACTACTCTTTATATAATAGTAGAGATTATAACGTTTTCACTGTAGCTAATTTATTTTTTTACTCTAACTGAGTAGTTTATTTAGCGTAATTAAATTTTAAAAATTAAAAAAAGAAAAAAAAACTAGCCTATCACAGTCAATGCGAAGAAATACGAAAAAAGACAAAAAAAACAAAAAACTAGAAAAAGACAAAACTAAAGAATAGTAAAATAAAAGCAGAAGCTAGAAGCTATTGTTGAAATGAGCGGGGCCTCAAGACTTGACCACTTATTGCTGTATTTTGTGAATATAGTCGGTTCAAGATGGCTCAGATTAGTGTTGGCCTTTTCATTGTTCGAAAAGTCTGATCAAATTTTATTCAGCAATACAAACTGATTAGAGGTTATTATTGGTATCATCTTCATATTCGTGATGAATTCTACATCGACTCGTACCATTGTGGTGTCCAAAAGTATTTGCGCTGGCTGGAGTCAGATGTGACTACTCGAGACACTTCCGACTATAACTCATTATCATTATCGTTTGAGACTATTTTGTCTCCAAGCAAGGTGTTGTTCTCATCTCCGAATAAGTACTATTCCAGTCCAAGTAGATTTCTATTTCCATTGCTGATTAGGACTCTATTCTTTAGCCTAGATATGTACCCATATAGTAGCACTGTTTAGATATGTCAAGTTCTCTGTGCTTGTAATCTCTTTTCATATAGTAAATTCCGTCTCCATACGTTTGAAGTTTTTTCGTAAGGGTTTTCTACGTTAAATTCATATCTCCCATTTTTATCATCTTTTTTTTGCTATGTATTTTATAACAAATGGTATCAGAGCATCGGATATTAACTTTTATAGCATTTAATTGAAATAACACTGTACCTGTCTGTTTGCTATTACAACGGTGTACCACATTCAAAAGTACATACATCGACACTTAACACTTGTACAATCACAAGATTAGTCGATCAATAACATGGCTTGAACTGCATTTTGTTGCGAAAGCTGAGCGATCATGGGCTCCACGGCACTCGCAAGACTTACAGATAGAAACCGGTAACAAATTGTCGGGAATCTGAACATCGAATCGGAAGCATCAAACGACTCCAACTAACTTGAAAGTTCCTCATCCGATAACAACAAAAGTTAAAGCGAGTAGCAAAAGGACTGCTAAATAATATCTGCAGCAAGTGAATGAGATATTAAATCATCTCAACTATCGATTTTAGCCAAAGGTATTCCTGCACATTAATGAACGGCATGTTTAACAATTTCATATCTAGTTTTGTATAGCACGAAAAGTGATAAACCATGGCTCCGTTTAATTTGGCTTTTTTTCAAATGACTTTTCGCTTTTAGCATTTGATTAAACTAAATATTGTAGCCACGGTTAACTTTTTTGAGGCATTCAATTAAAAAATAAAGAAAAATAAAAAATATTGTTATATCTCCGCACACAATTCAAAGAAAAAAGGAAAAAAGAAAAAAGCTTTATTAAAAAAGCAATGAGTTATAAATGACTTTTGGCTTTTGAAACGGGAAGAGGGGTGTTCAATTTGGAGATAGATTATGGTTTTTTTACTGTAGCTAGATTATTTTTTACTGTAGCTAAGGTAACTTACTTGACGTAATTAAATTTTAAAAAACTAAAAATAAAAAACAGGTTAATCTATTATGGATAATGTGAAGGAATACATGAAAAAAGAAAAGACAAAAAATTCTAAAGACCAACAAATCAGAAAAAATGAAATTAAATAACAGTGAATTAAAAAATAGAAGCCAAAAGCATATCGCGGAAACGAGGACCTTAAGGGCTAGTTATCGCGCGTCACGATTTAGTTGCGACAAAAAAAGAGTTATCAGTTGGTACAGCTAGCTCACGGATGCTTTCTCTGCACCTGTGATAGTGATTTGGTCTGAACCATAGTAATCCCTGCGGAAACTTTGACGACTGACTCCGCCATTACAATAGTGATTCTAACCCTATTGTGGGTTAGAAAATTTTTGGCAGTGTCTTGGAATACCAGAAATTACACACTTACACAAAACGTGTGGAGATTTTTTCCTCCCATGGTTCACTTGATATGTTCGGAAAGAGAAGCACACTCTCTTATTGACCGGCTTGAGTAGTCAAGAGTCGAGAGACATCCGGAACATAGTTGCAACGATTCCATTCTTTTCTAGAATCGTAGGAAATGTTGGATCTTGCAGGCCTCATAGAAATTGCAATGAAATATTGGGTTCTTAAGAGTTTCGAATTAAGATTGAAAATTCTGGTGTAGTACAATAGTCTTACCGGAAAGATAGAATCTTAGGATGTAAAGATGAGATCTTGGAAAATTTAGGATTTTGGTTCAAGGATTAGATCCTGTAAACGTTGGCACTCTTTGTGTTATGTTCTTAGATTCCAATTGTTTTTTCTATGTGCAGGGATCGTACGAGAACTAGCAGGATATCCAGCTCATGTGATTTGCTGATTACTTTGGCCGAGCATTTGCAAGTGTGAGCACATCACAGTTCCCATGGACAAAGATGTCCAAGGAATCATCAGTGTCCAAGATGGTTGATGTGAGTTATTATTTCACTGAAGACTCCCAAATGCATTTTACGCATATATGAGCATTGCATTTGGAGGTGAATTTAGGGATGAATCGTTGAGCTTGGCTTGGATTCATACTGAATTTTGGGATCATTTTGTTGTTGGAGGGATTGACTGTAAGGCATATGCAGAATTCGTCGTAAAGTTGTTACTTTTGCATCCTTTTGTAGCCATGATAGAATATCTGGTGGGATAAATTGTTTGTCGGACTTGGATTGGGTGTAAATTGTTCATAGCTTGTGAGAATTCTGGATTTTTTTTTGTCAAAGTTGTCATTTTTCCTAATGGTGGATGGGTGAAAACTTGTGTTTTGTTCTTGCAATTTGTCCTATTTTGCTCAGATTACTTCAAATTGTGAAGAAACTAGGATCACTTTATTAGCGGTGGAATTGGTTGAAATTACACTGAAGTTTGCCATCGTGACAAGTAGAGCTTTTAAACTTTCTTTCTTTTTCTCAAAGCTATTAGCCTGCTATTATTTTGTCACCCAGCACAAGCTTTCACTACATACATACTGAGTCAGCTTTTATTTTATCTATCTAAAACTCCTCATGGTACTTTGCATATGTGAGTAGAGTTCATTAAAATGAATGTACTGGTCTTCAACTAGAAGTGTGCAGACTAACTTGTTACAATGTTTATTTTGCATCTGCAAAATCCTACTATTATTAGAAGAATTGGAGAAGTTAAAATTGCTTTGATAGCTATAACCTACTTCACTTTTTTAGTTGGGGAAAGAAATTAAAGAGTACCTCATCGTATTTTATTTCTCAATATAATTTAATTTCCTTTTTTCTATGAGAAAATTTTTATTATTTCTGCTAAAGCCTGGTTAAATATAGCCAAAAGAAAGATCTTCTGTTTCCTCTTCTATATGAGGAAATAGGAAAAAAATGTTTACGGTGTGAGCTTAGTGAATATAGTTATAACAAGCTATCAAGGTAATAGGTCCTTGCACAAGATGTCTACTTTAGTTATTATTTGTATATATTTGTTTGTCATTTTCTTACATGTATAATATCTATTGCTCCACTCCAGCAGTATGTCGATGTACGGCATAGATAGTTCCGTATCTAAATTTCATGGTTCTGCAGGTTGTTAAGCACAAGTGATAAAAATTCAGTACACAAACAGCCAACAGTTATTTCTACAATTTCTTCTGAAGGTTTTAGAGGAAAGTTATGAAAGGGCTCTCTAGTAGGATTTCTCAAACACACTGGTGAGTGTGGAATCCAAGATCATTGAGAAATAATCATGTGAGCACATGTACTATTGGTACTTCACCAGGGAAGAATTAGAAGTTTTCCTTATCAAGGAAAGATGGTATTACTGAAAGTAAGGAGTCAGAAATTTGGCTCTTATATTGTTCATTTATTCGGATTGTTGGGATTAGACTGAAACTGTATGTAATTTCCTTCTCCCTCTCAAGTAAATCTTATTTATTTTGGAAGTTTACTAAGCTTGCCTGTCTATTTTAATATTCTTCTTTCTTTTAGACCTCAGATGACAATAGCTATAGCGATAACGTTTTGTCATCGATTCTATCTACACCAATCCTTTACCAAAAATGGTTGGCAACACTACTACAAAACAGATCATTCCTCACGGTTCAAAACCGTTAGGAAAATACAAAAAACCGTCAAATTAAATATCCCTGACGGGTTCCGTCAGTGCAAAACCCTCAGTGGCTGGTGGTCGTGAAATTAAATTTGGCTGACGGGAACCCGTCAGGGATATATAACCTTACGGTTTTACCCGTGAGGAAAATAATTTAACCTGACGGTACAATTCCTGTGAGGAAAAATAAATTTTGCTCACGGGCGAAATTTTACCCGTGAGAAAAATACATTTTACTCACGGGTGAAATGTTACCCGTGAGGAAAATTCATTTTACTAACAGGTACAGTCACCATCAGGAAAATTAATCAGACCCGGAGAAAAAAATTTTCCTGACGGTTTAGCCGTCAGGAAAATGTATTTCATTGACAATTTGAACCGTGAGCAAAATTGATTTCCTATAGCAAAAATTTTTTTATTCTAGTTATAACATATTTTTTCAGCCATAATGAATTAGCATTTACATGATAAGCATTAATAACTTACAAGATAAGCATTGATATCTAAATATTACACATCCGTGCATCATATAATCGAATTAATCACAACACCATCCTTGCATCAATCAAGAAACATAATTGAACAAACATATAAAAAGTTCGGTTTTCATAAACAATCCATAGATTAATTCATACACACAAGCATCCAATTCATAAACTTCACCTGCAGATTGGTTCATCCATCCAAAAGACATCTAAAATCAAGTACCACATACAAAAGTCTCTATTTCCATTACATTCAAGTTCAGCTGGTCAAAAGAACTATAAGAAATCAGTGAAAATCACTTGGCAGCATGGTTGTTGTCGCCATCAATGTCGCCACTGCAGTTGTCCCTGTCGTTTCCATCAACGTTAACTAGCTAGAAGAGCAGCATCCAAATTAAGAACAAATGAAAAAAGCAGTACTATTTAGTATCATGGAAATTTGAAGACAAAGTTTTGGTGTAAGCTCGTGTATGTCCTAAGGGATTGCTATGCGTAATATATTTAGTATATTGTCTGCTCCATTTTAAGTTTGTACTGTATGTACTTCTGAAAAAAACATTTCTAGGTTGGTATGCCATCTAAACTTCTAAGCATCATCACTGCTGAATATACCAAATGAATGTTGCCAAAAGAAAAGAAAAGAACAAGATGATACCTTTCTTCAACCCAAGGCAGACATCCTCCCCTTTGAACTCTACAGGCAAATTCACCTTCAGCATTGTTCCCTCATCTGCCTGCACCATTACCAAGTTCAATATATTCCCTGTTGTTTCATCTCTATGCACCTGCACACATAAGAGCACACAAATCATCCTCAACGCATGGTACGCAAAACATATAGGACTAAAACTACTTTCCACAAGTGATTCCCCAGAAAGTTGCAATATAGGACTCCACAGATGAACCACATAATGAGCAGGAAACAAGCACGTTAAAAGGATTGGTTTTTGGTCTACCCAACAGATAAAGGAGAGAAACATGATCAGGAGGATGGGTATGTCCGAGCAATTTTTCCGAAGATAGTATAAGAACTAGGCAGTGGCTGTAACTATCCTATCATCTTGCAAACAGCAATTTGCGAGGAGCAATTACACTAATGTGCATTTCGTCGAACATAACATGAGCAAGAAAAGCACTACAAACATGTAACAGCTGAGATTGCTGTGAAAACCATGTACATCTTATCTGCAGCCTTGAAGACAATCCAGCCTGCAATCTTGTGTCAGAAGGCATTGGTTTTCATTCATAGAGGAAAGGATGTATATTGAAGAAAAGCAAACAAAAGATCCAGAATTCCAGGTATACTGTGAAACCAACCCAACCAAAAATGAATAATACTAAATAACAGGTTTTAGGTGCTTGGATAGTAGTAGTTTCTAGACCACCTATGGGCCTCTATGAATTGAGCATATCCATTTTATGTACTTATCCCTCTCAATTCGGAGAATTACTTGTATATCAATCTTTTAGTTCTAACTTCTAAATATGTATATAGATGATTATGGAAAGAATATTGTTTCAACAAAAAATCAACAGTAATATTTTTTGCTATATTTTACAACAATTCGATTAATATGTCAAGTCCCCAAATGATGAGGAAACAACATATATCATCCAATGCCAACTCATCATGTTTGTGTGTTGGAAGCAGTTCTATTAACGTACCAAACTGAACAACAGCAAACAATAGTTGACCACCCGGCCAATCACACGAACTACCTGAGTCCCCACCCCACAAAGCCCAAACACACTAATCCCCCGACGCAACGCCCGTTCTAGTAGGGTAAGGCCACCGTCGCATCGCTGAATCGGGATTCCGGATTCCCAATCGTGCTGAAGAAGTAGGGAGCAAGCAAGAGAGCAAGAGTTTATTTACCGGAGGGAGCCGGGGATCCGGCGCGCTCCTTGACCTCCTGCTCAATGGAGGCCGAGGCCCTGAGAGAGCGGGGCCGCCGACGGCGGAGGGAAGGGGGAGGCTGCAGGTGGAGGCATCGACCGGCGGAGAGGTTCGAGGGGCCGGCCGGCGGCAGCGGCGCGAGGCGGCAGGCGGAGGCGACTGCTTCAGCTTCAGCATCTCTCCGAGCAGCTTCCTGTCGGCGGTGAGGAGCTTACGGTGGGACCCCGTCCCCGGGGCCGGGGCCGGTGAGGGTGAGCAGCACGGCCGGGACGCGGCCGTTGCGGCGCTCGCGCGCCGCCGCGCGCGGGCCGGTCGTCTCCCGCGGCAACACCTGGATCGTGTGGTGGTACGACGCCGAGGCCACCCGACGCCATGGCGCCACCGCGCGGAGCGCCTCCCCGACGGATGCGGCCGGGCGAGCGGAGGACGCGCGCGGGCGAGGGGATGGGGCGCGCGGTGGAAATTTGGGGAAAAGTAGCAGCTAGGTTTTCAGTCGGCGCGCTGGACGAATTGTTTAGGCGCGGGCGGGCTGGATAATTAACCTAACGGGCTTTCTTCAATTATCCTCACGGTTCACTAAATATCGTCACAAAAATAGTGTATTTTTTTAGAGGCTTAATGAGCCCGACAGGAAAATGAATTTTTGTGACAGGGATACGTGAGCCCGTCACAAAAAATATTATTCCTCACGTCCTATGCGGGCCCGTCAAGAAAATTTAAGCCCGTGAGGGATGATCTGTTTTCTAGTAGTGCAAGTGAGGAACTCTGTGTGTTGTAGTAGTGGCTTGGTGGTATTTATAAAAATTGATTGGGGTGTAATTTTTTTTTACAAGCATTTATTACAATGGGTGCCTAAGGCAACACGAAATTCTTGCATATTCTCAACTTTATTAGTTCGAATACTCTCGGCAATTTGTTCTTCATTAGCTGGCTGCACTTTCTAAAATATACAAGTATTGCTGAATCTGCGCGGTATTTTGTTTGAGAGTTTAGAATTTGTGTTATCAATTATTTGAGATCCGTTGCAATATACGGGTACTTGGCTAGTTGTAGGAAATGTGCAAGCTGCAAACATGCTGACTATTCGCGTGAGCGATTGAATGAGATAGAACGGATTGGATTTATGCCACCTTCTTTGGATTTATGCCACTTTCTTTGCAAGCAAAGTATCAAGTTACTAATAATGAAATGATATATCTCCGCAGATGTGCCCCATATTTTGATGATATAAAACTACACGAGTGTATTCATCGTCAAAAGTGTTAATATAGTATGCATGCACTGTATAAACAGACAAAAGAAGTAGTTATCAAGAATGTACCTTAGCACTAACAAAATGCTAGATTCAGATTTAGCCAATCCAGAATCCTCTGTAAAATCACTGCACTATTCTCTGGATCAGTTGATAGTACTCACAGATATACCACAGAATTATTTCACACATAACGAGAACTATATCGTATATTAATATTACAGATCAAAGTTCAAATAGATCGCATTAGGTCAAGTTTACAATAAAGCCCGATCAGGCCAAATGGATATATTACATTAAGTGGAAGTTGAAACGATAGCAAAAGAGGAGGGCACAAGCCAAGCAAGAGGTGTATGAGAGGATTAGAGAAAATTATTCTTTAGCACTAGATTCTTGTATAGAGTAAGGATCTGAGGGTCATAGAAAATTCGAGAGGGTTGTAAGAGAGCGACAATTCCTTATACTCTTTTGAGATCATACTTAAGGAATTTGTGGTCGCCTTCGCTAAATCTTCCCTCACCATGATCATTATTGGACAGCATATTTAACAATTTCATATCTAGCTATGTATAACACAGAAAGTGGTAAACCATGGCTCCGTTTAATTTGGCTTTTTCTGATAACTTTTGGCTTTTAGCATTTGATTGAAATAAATACTGTTGTCATTGTTAGCTTTTTCCAAGGCATTAAATTAAACAAAAATAAAAAAGATAACAATGAAAAATACCCTTATATCTTTGTAGACAATGCAAAGGAAAAAAGCCATATTAAAAAACTAATGAGTTATAAATGACTTTTGATTTTTAAAAGTTAAAATCGAGAAGCCAATAGCCATTGAAACGGGATGAAAAACTTACGGGCTTGTGGTCACGCGTCGCGGTTTAGTTGCGACAAAAAAAGAGTTATCAGTTGGTACAGCTGGCTCACAGATGCTTTAATTTCTCTGTACTGCGATGGTGGTTTGGCTGAACCGTCGTATGAAACTTTGACGACAGACTCCGCCATTACTCGGTCGATGCCCCTATTGTGGGTTAGAAAATTTTTGGCAGCGTCTTGGAATACCTGAAATTACACACTTACACAAAACGTGTGGAGATTTTTTTCCTCCGATGGTTTACGAATTTCTGAAGTTACACACTTACACAAACGTGTGGAGATTTTTTCCTCCCATGGTTCACTTCATATGTTCGGAAAGAGAAGCACTCTCGGATTGACCGGCTTGAGTAGTCAAGAGTCGAGAGACATCCGGAACATAGTTGCAACAATTCCATTCTTTTCTAGAATCGTAGGAAATGTTGGATCTTGCAGGGAAATTGCAATGAAATATTGGGTTCTTAAGAGTTTCGAATTAAGATTGAAAATTCTGGTGTAGTACAATAGTCTTACCAGAAAGATGAGATCTTAAGATGTAAAGATGAGATCTTGGAAAAATTAGGATTTTGGTTCAAGGATTAGATCCTGTAAACGTTGGCACTCTTTGTGTTATGTTCTTAGATTCCAATTGTTTTTTCTATGTGCAGGGATCGTTTGAGAACTAGCAGGATATCTAGCTCATGTGGTTTGTTGTTGGAGGGATTGACTATAAGGCATATGCAGAATTTGTCGTAAAGTTGTTATTTTTCCATCCTTCTGTAGCCATGATAGAACATCTGGTGGGACAAATTGTTTGTCGGACTTGGACTGGGTGTAAATTGTTCGTAGCTTGTGAGAATTCTGGATTTTTTTTTTCAAAGTTGTCATTTTTCCTAATGGTGGTTGGGTGAAAACTTGTGCTTTGTTCTTGCAATTTGTCCTATTTTGCTCAGATTACTTCAAATTGTGAAGAAACTAGGATCACTTTATTAGCGGTGGAATTGGTTGAAATTACACTGAAGTTTGCCATCGTGACAAGTAGAGCTTTTAAACTTTCTTTCTTTTTCTCAAAGCTATTAGCCTGCTATTATTTTGTCACCTAGCACAAGCTTTCACTACATACCTACTGAGACAGCTTTTATTTTATCTATCTAAAACTCCTCCTGATACTTTGCATATGTGAGGAGAGTTCATTAAAATGAATGTACTGGTCTTCAACTAGAAGTGTGCAGACTAACTTGTTACAATGTTTATTTTGCATATGCAAAATCCTACCATTATTAGAAGAATTGGAGAAGTTAAAATTGCTTTGATAGCTATGACCTACTTCACTTTTTTAGTTGGGGAAAGAAATTAAAGAGTATCTCATCGTATTTTATTTCTCAATATAATTTAATTTCCTTTTTTCTATGAGAAAATTTTTATTAATTTTTTGCTAAAGCCTGGTTAAATATAGCCAAAAGAAAGATCTTCTGTTTCCTCTTCTATATGAGGAAATAGGAAAAAAATGTTTACGGTGTGAGCTTAGTGAATATAGTTATAACAAGTTATCAAGGTAATAGGCCCTTGCACAAGATGTCTACTTTATTTATTATTTGTATATATTTGTTTGTCATTTTCTTACATGTATAATGTCTATTGCTCCACTCCAGCAGTATGTCAATGTACGGCATAGATAGTTCCTTATCTAAATTTCATGGCTCTGCAGGTTGTTAAGCACAAGTGATAAAAATTCAGTACACAAATAGCCAACAGTTATTTCTACAATTTCCTCTGAAGGTTTCAGAGGAAAGTTAAGAAAGGGCTCTCTGGCAGGATTTCTCAAACACACTGATGAGTGTAGAATCCAAGATCATTGAGAAATCATCATGTGAGCACATGTACTCTAAGTATTTCACCACAGAAGAATTATAAGTTTTCCCTATCAAGGAAAGATGGTATTACAGAAAGCCAAGGAGTCAGAAATTTGACTCTTATATTGTTCATTTATTCGGATTGTTGGGATTAGACTGAAACTGTATGTAATTTCCTTCTCCCTCTCAAGTAAATCTCATTTAT
Source organism: Dendrocalamus sinicus (assembly GCA_036346575.1). Taxonomy (NCBI): domain Eukaryota; kingdom Viridiplantae; phylum Streptophyta; class Magnoliopsida; order Poales; family Poaceae; genus Dendrocalamus; species Dendrocalamus sinicus. Next base: position 6,818,184 of record CM070671.1, on the reverse strand, counting down.
TTTGGAAGTTTACTAAGCTTGCCTGGCTATTTTAATATTCTTCTTTCTTTTAGACCTCAGATGACAATAGCTATAGCGATAACGTTTTGTCATTGCGTCTATCTACACCAATCCTTTACCAAAAATGGTTGGCAGGTGAGGAACTCTGTGTGTTGTAGTAGTGGCTTGGTGGTATCTATAAAAATTGATTGGGGTGTAGTTTTTTACAAGCATTTATTACAATGGGTGCTTAAGGCAACACGAAATTCTTGCATATTCTCAATTTTATTAGTTCATATACTCTCGGCAATTTGTTCTTCATTAGCTAGCTTCACTTTCTAAAATATACAAGTATTACTGAATCTGCGCAGTATTTTGTTTGCGAGTTTAGAATTTGCGTTCTTAATTATTTGAGATCCGTTGCAATGCACGGTTGTAGGAAATGTACAAGCTGCAAACATGCTGACTATTCGCGTGAGCGATTGAATGAGATAGAACGGATCGGATTTATGCCACTTTCTTTGCAAGCAAAGTATCAACTTACTAATAATGAAATGATATATCTCCGCAGATGTGCCCCATATTTTGATGATATAAAACTACACGAGTGTATTCATCGTCAAAAGTGTTAATATAGTATACATGCACTGTATAAACAGACAAAAGAAGTAGTTATCAAGAATGTACCTTACCACTAACAAAATGCAAGATTCAGATTTAGCCAATCCAGAATCCTCTGTAAAATCACTGCACTATTATCTGGATCAGTAAATAATACTCACAGATATATCATATAATCATTTCACACATAACGAGAACTATATCATACATTAATATTACAGATCAAAGTTCAAATAGATTGCATTAGGTCAAGTTTATAATAAAGCCCGATCAGGCTAAATGGATGCCTTACATAAAGTGGAAGTTGAAATGATAAAAAACAGGAGGGCACAAGCCAAGCAAGAGGTGTATGAGAGGATTAGAGAAAATTATTCTTTAGCACTAGATTCTTGTATAGGGTAAGTATCTGAGGGTCATAGAAAATTCGAGAGGGTTATGAGAGAGCGACAATTCATTGTACTCTTTTGAGGTCATACTTAAGGAATTTGTGGTTGCTTTCGCTAAATCTTCCCTCACCATGATCATTATTGGACAGCATATTTACCAATTTTATATCTAGCTATGTATAACACGGAAAGTGGTAAACCCAGGGCCGTCCCGGCCAAAACCGAGACCCTGTGCAAAGTCTAAAACGGGACCTTATAGGCTAGCAAAATAGGACCATAAATAATATATAAACAATAATTTATTACATTAAAATGTAATATGTTATGAATTGTACCTATTCAACCCTTCACGCATAATGTTTACTTGAATATCATCATTTTTGGTGTTCTTCAAATGAAATCTTCAATGATAGACTCATAGTCAATCTTGTCCAAAGATGTCGCCCTCAAGTGCTATTGTAGCCAAATCAAGAAGCCTTTCTTGCGTCATTGTAGAACGCAAATAATTCTTCAATAACTTCAATTTTGAAAAGCTTCTGCTCACGATGCAACAAATACAGGAATGGTCAACAAAACTCTATATGCAATAGTTGCATTGGGGAAACAGCATGTCGCTTCAAGAACTTTAGAATATCAACAGGGCCCATATCTTCTTTTGGAATAAAATCTTGAAGAAACCTCACTCCACATACAGTTCATTAGCATCAATATCTGATTTTCCATCTCTTTAAGAGCGGCCTCAAGATTATCACAGAAGATCTCAAGCTATTATTATCCACCGATCGCAATATATCGGAAGTAAATAAGAAACCAAAAATTCTCTGTAACCTTGATACTGTTCAAATCTTGTTGTTAGTGAAGAAATAGCTTGATCAACAATAGGTATAAAATAGTTGATTCTAAATGATTCCTTTGCATCATGTGGCAACATTTGTGTCATCCGGGTTCTCATCAAATTGCCTCTTTCTTTTAATTTCTCTGCTTTTACGAAATGTTGTACCAATATCCATCTCGAGTGCAATTCCTTTAGCTATTTCAGTGCATTTAAGAAACCAGCTTCTATATCCTTTGAAGAAAGAAATCAGCCCTTGTACTTTCTCAATAGCAACATCAATAAGCATATCCTTTGCTTGCAATTGTTTGCTTACTAAATTAACAAAGATACAGACCTCATACCAAATGACTATTGCCACTATAAATTCGTACTCCCCAAGTTCATTATTTGCCAAATCTTTAGCCTCACTGCTTGTTTTTACATCAGTATCCATGTCTGATACCTGAAAAGTAAAGAAAGAAAATATGTGTTAAAATTAGATATAACTAAAGGAAATACATTATTATCAATATGACAATATTAGGTACCTGAAGTATTGGACTGTACACAAGATATTGGAGGCCCCTGGAAATTGGGGGCCCTGTGCGGTCGCACAGGCCGCACTTGCCCAGGGACGGGCCTGGGTAAACCATGGCTCCGTTTAATTCGGTTTTTTCTGATAACTTTTGACTTTTAGCATTTGATTGAAATAAATACTGTTATCACTGTTAGCTTTTTCTAAGGCATTCAATTAAAAGAAAATAGAAAAGATAAAAATGAAAAATACCCTTATATCTTTGTAGACAATGCAAAGAAAAAAAGCCATATTAAAAAACTAATGAGTTATAAATGACTTTTGATTTTTTTGAAAGTTAAAATCGAGAAGCCAATAGCCATTGAAACGGGATGAAAAACTTACGGGCTTGTGGTCACGCGTCGCGGTTTAGTTGCGACAAAAAAAGAGTTATCAGTTGGTACAGCTGGCTCACAGATGCTTTAATTTCTCTGTACTGCGATGGTGGTTTGGCTGAACCGTCGTATGAAACTTTGACGATAGGCTTCGCCATTACTCGGTCGATGACCTCTATTGTGGGTTAGAAAATTTTTGGCAGTGTCTTGGAATCATCCGCTAAACAAAGCTGGGGGGATTCCGGCCCCCCAGCGCGTCCACGTCGCCCGAACGCTCGGCCGGCCGGCGTGTGGCGGAGGAAATTCGCGTACAGCCGGTCGAGGTATTTTCCTTGGGTTTTTGAAAAATTACGTAAAGGTCTTCTGTTATCGCAAAAAAGTCCCTGCATTTTTTGAATAAGCTCCTGCATATTTTTTTTGCTAGGTTGCGATCCGAGGTTTCCCGTAATTACGAACAGGCCCTTACTTCTTCCGAAAAGGCCCTCGGTTTTTTACGAAAAAATCCCTCTGATCTCCTTTTATTGCGAAAAAGCCCACGATTTTTTGCGAAAAAACCCCTTCGCTTTCTTTTTTCTGCGAATTTTTTCCTCTTTTACTTCGGTCCACACGGTGGCTGGCGTGGCGTTGCGCCACGCCTATGTGGCTAGTCAAGTTACACGTGTGGAATACCAGAAATTACACACTTACACAAAAACGTGTGGAGATTTTTTTTTCCTCCGATGGTTTACGAATTTCTGAAGCTACACACTTACACAAACGTGTGATTTTTTCCTCCGTTGGTTTACTTCATGTTCGGAAAGAGAAGCACTCTCGGGTTGACCGGCTGGAGTAGTCAAGAGTCCAGAGACATCCGGAACATACTTGCAGCTATTCCATTATTTTCTAGAATTGTAGGAAATGTGCAAAGTGCAAACATGCTAACTATTCGCGTGGGCGATTGAATAGGCAGTGTCTTGGAATTTTTGGCAGTGTCTTGGAATCAAGTTACACGTGTGGAATACCTGAAATTACACACTTACACAAAACGTGTGGAGATTTTTTTTCCTCCGATGGTTTACGAATTTCTGAAGTTACACACTTACACAAACGTGTGGAGATTTTTTTCCTCCCATGGTTCACTTCATATGTTAGGAAAGAGAAGCACTCTCGGATTGACCGGCTTGAGTAGTCAAGAGTCGAGAGACATCCGGAACATAGTTGCAACGATTCCATTCTTTTCTAGAATCGTAGGAAATGTTGGATCTTGCAGGGAAATTGCAATGAAATATTGGGTTCTTAAGAGTTTCGAATTAAGATTGAAAATTCTGGTGTAGTACAATAGTCTTACCAGAAAGATGGGATCTTATGATGTAAAGATGAGATCTTGGAAAAATTAGGATTTTGGTTCAAGGATTAGATCCTGTAAACGTTGGCACTCTTTGTGTTATGTTCTTAGATTCCAATTGTTTTTTCTATGTGCAGGGATCGTACGAGAACTAGCAGGATATCCAGCTCATGTGGTTTGCTGATTACTTTGGCCGAGCATTTGCAAGCGTAAGCACATCACAGTTCCCATGGACAAAAATGTTCAAGGAATCATCAGTGTCCAAGATGGTTGATGTGAGTTATTATTTCACTGAAGACTCCCTAATGCATTTTACGCATATATGGCATTGCATTTGGAGGTGAATTTAGGGATGAATCGTTGAGCTTGGCCTGGATTCATACTGAATTTTGGGATCATTTTGTTGTTGGAGGGATTGACTGTAAGGCATATGCAGAATTCGTCCTAAAGTTGTTATTTTTCCATCGTTCTGTAGCCATGATAGAATATCTGGTGGGATAAATTGTTTGCCGGACTTGAATTGGGTGTAAATTGTTCGTAGCTTGTGAGAATTCTGGATTTTTTTGTCAAAGTTATCATTTTTCCTAATGGTGGTTGGGTGAAAACTTGTGTTTTGTTCTTGCAATTTGTCCTATTTTGCTCAGATTACTTCAAATTGTGAAGAAACTAGGATCACTTTATTAGCGGAAATGATAGCAAAAGGAGAAAGCACTTCTCGCCACAGGCAAGAGACCAACTGGTACTATTGCACAAAAGGTCATCATAGATGGTTCAAAAATGTAATCGCAGATGGTTTCGTGAACCGTCTGACCTTATGGATCAGTAATGACATGACTTTATGAACTTATAACTGTCTGTGATAGTTGACTATAACAAACAGTTTGTAGTAGAAACCATCTGTGATATTTGATGAATCACAGATGGTTTCAACTACAAAACGTCTGTGACTGTCTGTGATTCATCAGACATCACAGATGATTTCTACTACAAACCGTCTATGATAGTCAACTATCACAGACGGTTATGAGTTAATAACCATTTGTGATATTCTTTTGTATTTCTAAATTTATTTTTATTTGTTGGCTAACCTCAGAAAATGACAACCATACCCTTTGAAACAATCAGAAACACAAAAAGTACATGTATATATCCAATTCACATTCATTTCAGAAACAAGAACATCCATTTCACATATTAGTTAACTAAAATAAAATAAATTAACCATGCACGAACAAATACGCATGTACCATTAAGTTCAATCTTATTCCAAACAAGCTCAGTTTACATTGTGGAACTCTCTATCTTCTCTTATGACCTAAGAAATCGAGAAATACGCACACTGTCCTCAAATTTTTTGGAGCTCGGCCTGTTCCAATGCAGTTGTAGTGATAGTCACAACCTATCGGTAAGAAAATCAATATCGTGCATACATATAAATTGATAAGTATAAAATAATTATTGCAAGATTGACAAACCTGAGGATCATTGGTCTTCGCGAACTGAGGAGTAGTTCCATTTGTGGCAAATATAGTATCTACAGGTATTGCCCCGCGATTGCTGGTGGCGCTGCAAAAATAGAATTTGTTAGTTCAAGAGGCATTACTACGAAGTGTTATATAGGATTATTGTGTAATAGTGAATACCAAAAAATCTAGATTGTGTCACAAGGCGTTGATCCATCCCTTGGATTTCTGTACGGTAGCAACGTATGAGGCGAACAACCTACGTGATTCGAAAAAGTTAGCCTTAGTCATTTCGAAGAAAGGAAATACTATAATAGAGTTATCTATGGAGAAAATATGTTTACCTGTCGATTAATTGTTAGACAACTGTGAAGTCAGTTTTGGCCTTCTTTAGGGAATCAAGTTATATTACCTTGTTTCATTTTGGTATAATTACAATTAGAATCTAGTGGAACCTAAACAAGTGTGTCGTAATGGTCCGTATACCTAAGTTCATGTTGCTTACAAAGTACTCTTCACTCATACAGTTCGCAGCGTACGTCTAATTTCAGTCCTATGTTATGCATATAACAATTTAATATTAAATATTGAATTAATTAATTAGTATACTAGTTATATATGATCTAAAGTAGCTACATGTAGCAAAAATAATTAATTAAATTGAATTAAGTAGAAATAGAGTATAAATTGGCTAAACCCTAAACCGTACTAGATGTAAATAATCTTCTCTCTACATCAAGCTAAATCTAAAACATATCAATTCTCCATTTACCAAAATCTAGATCTAAAATATAATGCAATTAGGAACAAACTACTAACCATATAGTCAAGAACAAATAAATATACAATCACTCTTGAAAATTTGTGGTCTCCTTTCACCAAATGGCATCAAAGCTCCACCTCCGCAAATTAAAGTAGCAGTCTATGAGAGTAGATCTAGAATTTAAGACAGATATGTGAGAGTCGACAGGTCTACAATTAATGAGAGAAATTATCACAGACAGTTTTTAATACAAACCATCTGTGATGACTTAATTATCATAGATAGTTTATAATACAAACCGTCTATGAAGTATCATAGACGGTTTAAAGAAAAAACCGTTTGTGGTATTTGGTAATATCACAGACGGTACTTGTTAATAACTGTCTATACTACTTCATAGACGGTGTTCACCATGAACCGTCTATGATATTACCTCTTCACAAATAGTTTTAGCGCTGGCAACAACACAGACGGTTTTGGTCAACCATCTGTGATGATGCGTCTAGTATTAGCCTTTTTGTAGTAGTGTGGGGTAAGAGTCTGGACTACTAGAGACTATCCTAGTCTCCTCCATCAACTCCTGGAGCATCATAGTACACATAATGACTTTGATCTATAGATTGTAAGGTATTCAATGAGCGAGGGTGAGCGCAAAAACAGTGCTCTATGAGCCAACACACAGGATGCAGTACTATACATGCAAGGTTCAACAAAGTTATGCTTGAATTCTTTTATTTGCTAAAGGCATTAATTGAAATTACCAGTAAATACAAATTTCTACGACCTAGCATTTTAACTAAATCAAGTTTTTATTAAAGAGAGTAAAAGTGTGCATTATTAATAATGGTGTAGGTTTCATCCACCTGTTACATGGGTCTATCCACTGTATGCTAGTTTTGATACTAAGATTATATCTATCCATGATCATCACTGGATTACATCTATCCAGGGCAAACCAAAATCAGAGTTACATCCACCCGACGAGTTTTCATCCCACACACAAAGTTTGGGAAATAGATATTAACTAGGGTAAGTTCCCGTGGCCCTCTTAAACATGGGTACGACTGTTTGAACAATTTACACTTTGTAGATATAGTACACTTTACTCACAAGAGATAATCAATGTATTATGTTTCACATATTTCCTTGGATATATGAATCAAGATCACCACAAGGCCTTTACAATGCATCACCCAGTATAAGTTACACCCGCTAATGTTTCATCTTAGTGAGGTTACATTCACCACACCAAGACTCTCTTACACCACACAATGGCTTAAATCCAGTGACACGACTCATATCCACAGTGGCTTAAATCTAGCGACACGACCCTTGGGTCACTCCAATAATGCAACCCACACTGGTGGATGCAAATTAGTTAGCTAGGTCATACCTATTATGCATACAACTAAGTTATCTCAATATACTAGCCATTTCCCTCTAATAGCTGCCCAAAACTAATTTCACGATTAAAAAATGATGAGTGCGTAATTTAATACACTAATACATAAGCAAGACTAAGCATAACACTTAAGTACAACTTACAGGTAGTATGGTTACCATTAAGTTTTTAGGGTGACAATGATCATATGATTCAAGTGTCCAAAGGATGGAGTAATAACAATACAAGGTTGAATATGTATGTATCTATAACCTTAAGCAAACATACATTTGCATAACAATTAAAGCATGCAATTTGACAATTTAAACAAATATAATTTGCATGAAAAAGTAGGTTCAATATGATCAAAATATTAACTCACCAAGCTTACAAGTAAATTGGTCTTGAAAGTCTTGATTCGGCTGGAACTGCGGCTTTTCTTTGTCCTCATACTCTACTCGGACAATCGCAATGGAAAGCAAATAAATACACGAACAAATAAATAAATTAAAACAAATTCCAAATTGAAATATTCCATTGCCATTATATAGATCTTGAATTTAGATTAATTTAGAAACAAGTTTTATTAAATTTAGAGTTAAAATGAGTGAGAACGGGCTCTTTAAAGTTTAAATTAGGATGACATCCAAAAATCAAAAGAGGAGAGAGAGAACTCTCTCACTGACAGGTGTGGTCCACCAAAATTAAATTGATTTTCCAATTATTTCTTAACTGAAAAATATCACAAAGGCTGGCAGGTAGGGCCCTCGGTTTTAATTAAATTTTGAACTAAATTTCTAAAGAAAAAGCCTTGAGGATGGGATACGTCGGACAAATCACTGTTGAAATAGGGCCCACTTGTTAGTGGCTCTTACATACTTAACCTGTTTAAACAGGATTTTAAATGGACAGGGGCCCACATATCATAGGGTCAAGGGTTAATGAAATGGGCCCTCACATCAGTGAGGGATTAACTTATCTAATCACCAGTAATTAATGCTAAATAGGAATTTAAACTAATCGTAATGCAGATTAAAAAGATTTCTACCGCGTAAACTAGGAAGCTATGCAAGTAGGAGATCATGGATCATTACCACTAGACGCGTAGTGCGGCGAAAGTAGAGTTGAAGTAGCCGATTAAACGAAGAGCGTGTCGGTGTAGTGGTAGTAGTCGATCGTCCTCTTGCCAACCGTCTCTACCTCGCGATCTTTCTGATTTGCACCGCAGTCACAGCAGCGCCTCTACCGAGGTCCACACATCCAGGGATAGAGCACCTTACATTGGTGTGCTAGCACTAGCGCGCTCGGCAGGGGATATGAGAGGTGGCGGCTAGGGTTTTGATGGGTGTGTTTCAAGATACTTCCCTCAGCCTCTGCACCTCTCCTTATATAGCCTCCAATTGGATCCATATCCGATACGAGTAGAGATCAAATCCCACTTGGAAACTATCATCTGGCCCCTTATAGTTCCAACCCATTAAGTGTGTGACAACTCCTTTCCAGCTTATAAGTCGGTACCAGTCCCTAGCAAGACATAACGACTCCCAAATATGCATAAAGATCATATCGAATGAACCTATATAGTGCTTATGTGTCGATCCCTTTGCTACATGATATCAGATCGAACTCAAGGCGAGAAGCGTGCCATCCTATGATAGCTCGATCCTTCACTCATACCTATAGTGGATTACACAGTTGTGATTGACTCCTCAACTACATTCGACATGGCCATGCGCTTTCTTAATCCAACCACATTTTGTAGTAAACCTGAAAGCTATCTTTGTTACCACTCAGTCATGGAGTAGTGTTTGGTAACCCCTAAGTAAATTATTACACATGTAGGAAATAATGACACTTAAGAATCCTACATACACTATGTATGAGACCAACTGATGACACTTAAGAATATAATAATTCCCGCAGTGTCTCATGATGGGTCAATCCAACATCATGTTCTCTAACATGTGTTCGTATTGTTGATTTGATATCTCATATCCATGATATGTGAAATATGATCATCAATCAATACATGTGTTTGCCTATAAATCATAATTGTCCCACATAATGATATAAGATTAGGGATAATTTAGAATAACATCAAAACATAAATAAAGAGTTCCATGGACAAGTCACATACTTGTTGATCAATATGAAAGATATTTATTCAAGGGACAAAATAACATTTTATTCAAACAGTCATAAACATAGAAGTGATATAACCATCTTCATGATTTCCTCTAGGGCATGTCATTAACAAATAAGCTACAGAGGTTCTTCCATCCTACCGAGGGGGGGTGCAAAGTTCAGCGGCGGTGAGAGGAGCCACAGTGGCCATAGGGGAGGTCAAAAATGGGTAGTTCAACTCAAACTGCACCTCTAGGTGAGGCGGCAGGGCTCAATTCAGTGCATAGAGTGGCCGACTACAAGTTAAGCGGTGTCAAGGCACGAGCACATGGCACCACGGCGACCGGCGGCACCACAAGCGAATTAAATACTATGGGAGCATCTAGGGGCTAGAAGGGATTCACTAGAGGTGAAGGCAGAGCTCAGGGAGGAGGGGTGGAATAAGTTGGCGGTGTGAACCGGGTCGAAGATGTGGAGGTTGATGAGGGAAGCTTGCTGGAGATGATGAAGAGGGTTGGTGATGGTCCGAACAGCATCAGTGCTTCCTTGCGATGCTCTAGGCACGCCAAATTGGATGGAGGCATGGAGAATTGGCGATAGTGTTAGCAACAAGGATTTGTTCAAATCTGAGGAAGAAAGAGAGCAGGGATCTCTCGGTGGCAATTGGAGCGGAGGGGGAGCAATTGGGGGAAAGAGGAGGCCATCCAAGGGTTGTAAAGCCAAACCAGAGGAGGGTAGCCATTGGACGATGTTATGGTGAGCGAAAGTTGAGGGCAGTGACATCGGCACTCAACGCAATGTAGAGTAAGGAGGTGGAGCTAGCGTGCAGTGCGGAGAGTGATTAAGGAGAGGGGAGATGGACACAATGATCAGGTGGGGAGATTTCGAGCACATGGCATAGACACAGCTTGGGAGCTGTGGGAATGGGCATGGCGACGCGTGTAGAAGGGAGGAGAGGGAGAGGAAAGAGGGTCTAGGAGAGGTGAGCATGATGGTGCACATTGAAAGGGAGCAGCACACTGCTACAGCATAAGGACGTGCGTGGGAGTGCACAGCGCAACGCTCATGAGTGCACACCACAACGCTCATGAGCGCAGAGCACGCATAACGTAGCTAGCGCGTGTTTGGTGCATGTATAGGGCAGGAAAGGATGTGGCATGGGCTAGTGATGGTCGGGCCAGAGGATATGGGCCAGTTCCAAGGAAGATTTGGGCTTCGAGAGTTTTGAAAACCAGTTTGAATTTAAGTTTAAACTTTGATTTAATTCAAATTTGAATTTTATTCAAGCACTTCCAATCTCCAAAAAATGGGATGTTACAAAGTATCCAAGAAATGAAAGTGACACAAGTACGTGTAAACTAGGTGCTATTGTGTGCATGGGCTAGCGCTAGCTCATCATCTACCTTACCCTTCTGACTAAGCCCCCTCCCGCCCCCTCCCCGCCCCCCTCCATCCCTTCACTCAACAAAAAAAATAAAAAATGAGAGATCATCAAACTTCCAAACAAAACAAGGTACCTCTAAATTCATAGATTCGAAAAGTTTCAGTTCAAGTTCCAAACTTTCAATTTTGAACTTCAAACTTCGACTTACAAATTGCAAAATTACACAAAATTTCAAATTCCAACTTTCACTTTCAAATTGAAAAGATACACAAACATGCCACTTTCAAAACTTCCATTTGAGGCTAAAAAAACACATTCAAACCCAAGCTTTCCATCTTGCAAAACATTCAATTGATACAACAAAAACCTTCCAAAATCATGAACTTTCCTTTCACTTGCGCTGTTTACGGCGACGACTGTGGCCTCATATCTATCTACCACGCCTCACTGCCGCTTCCCTCTCCTCCCACAACTCTGGCCACTGTGCCGTCGCTGCTCCTCCAATCTCCTTCAAACCTCATCCACCTCTCACCCAAATCCGGCCACCACCTCCAACCCCCATCGTGCGTGGCAGCTTCACTATTGGTTAGGTTTATCATCGAGCATGCCATGAAGTGGGAGGGAGACGGTAGGGGCGATCCAACCGCATGCGCGTAGGAGGGGGTTAGGCTCAAGCCTACCCTTTGTTGTGGTGTCGGTACCACCCCTCCCCCCTCCGTTCCCGCTGGCGGATCCATGGTTGTTGCACTGTGCTCCAACTGAATAGAGGGTAGGAATTGAGGAAGAACTGATGAAGTGAAGAAGCTAGTTTTTGGCTTTTGTCAAAGCCCACAAGGCCCAAGTGAGGTCCCATATCCACCCTAGTTGCCCACCCCACGTCCCCACCTAGTAGGCCAAATCGATTGAAAGCGAAGCAAAACACAAGAGAAGGAATTTCATGGTGCGCACCTGAGCAACCAAAGACTCAGGGCGAGGAGAAACCCTAGCTCCTAAGAGGCAGCTGATAGTAGGCCAGCAACTGCACAATGTGACAAGGAGGGGAGGGGTTAATGGAGCATCAGGTGCGAGGAGGTGTGGCCTAAGCAGTGGTGCAATATCCTAGGGTGGCGACGTGATGAGTCGGCCAACTAGGGACAGAGAAGTGGGGAAGATGACGAGCTACGTCACTGCAGGGGAAGGACCGAAGGAGCTGACGAGATGACTGGACGGGGAGCTAGAAGTACGGATTTGGCCATTTGGGGAAGCTGACAACAAGCAGCCAAGGAAGCACAATTTCCTTATAGACTTGCTATAATGGAGAAACAAACTTTGTATAACTATTTCGTAAGTAATTTAAGTAGTACTCCTTAACTGATGAGAGCACAACTCAATTTAGCTAAGTCTTTTGAACCTACCCTTCATATTCTTCATGACGACATCATTCTGACTTCACCACCAGGAAGAATAAGGTGGATAGTTTGTGTAGGATATTATAAAGTACAAAGGTGGATAGTTTGCATAGGATGTTATAAAGAAGGGGTGGAGTATGAGTATAGGAGTTTTTTGGTAGATGTGTAAGTGATGGTGGATGTTGTGGAGTATACTATAGCAAATTCTCTTCAATTATCCTCTGTGTAGCTAATTAAAATTCTACTATCCGTTATCTTTGGTGTAGCTAAAATGGAATTAAGAAAGTGTAGTGTTGTAGGGGTGGACCTCACCTAAGCCTAGCCGGCCTGCTAGAGGGCTGGGAAGCCCAGAATGGGGCACATGTAATGTCATAAGTACTCTCATGGGAACATGCGTGTAAGGACATACTTGTAAAATGCTCCCCATGTGAATATATATATATATATATATATATATATATATATATATATATATATATATATATATATATATATGTGGCTGCCTGACATGGGGAAGGCTAAGCATTGTCCATTTGTCATCTCCACTACTACACTCTCCTTTCACTGTTTGGTCTGTAACAACAACAATTGGTGCCGTTTGTGGGGAAGACAGAGCAAGCTCCGAAATCTGAAGAAGGATGTCACCAAAGAAGGCTTCATCAACGGCGGCAAAGAAGAAGAGGAGTATGACAAAGGCGCTCGTCAACGCCAGGGCTTCGGCATCGACTGCGGGTGCGGATGGCAATGCCGACTTTGCGGCCGCCGATGTCGATGCTCGCGGCACGACGGTCGGCCTCGCGGCTGGTGCGGTGGTCAGCATTGGCAATACAGATCGGGGTCTCCGGAGCGGTGCCGCTGATACCCGCACCGCTGGGACAGCCACTTCCCCCGCACCCGGCGTGGGAGCGGCAGGTGGTTTCGGTGGCAACGTTGGCCTCGTCACCAACTCCGGAGTCCACCGCACCTTCGGAGTGCAGGTCATGGTCGTGGCCAGCACGGCGGTGCATGCCAGTGCTCCCACCGGTGCAACCACGCTGACGATGGAGAGCGCCCTACTGACGGCCCTCGGCACGTTGCAGCGGGAGCTGGCAGACCTTCGCGGAGCCATGCAGGATATACAAGAGGCTCGAAGCCAACAAGTCCCGCCGGTGGCGGTGGAGCCTACGCCAGAGCGGGCAGATAGCTGCGACGCCCCTACATCCAGTCGCATTCCACTTCGGCGTGTAGATCTGGAGTCCCCCCTTTCCACGGGCCTGCAGCAATCGGCATGGCCAGAGGACTTCAAGTTCCCCAAGACCATCGAGCCGTACAAGGGCGACACGGACCCCTAAGAGTTTGTGCACGTGTACGAGACCGCCATCGAAGCCGCTGGTGGGGACGACTCCACCAAAGTGAAGGGGCTTCCCCTCGCGCTGCAGGGAGTGCCGCTCTCTTGATTTTTCACCATAGAGCCGAACTCCATCTACGCATGGGAGCAGATCCGCGACCGTCTCTACAACAACTTCTAGGGGAATTACGTCAAGCACGTCGACGCAGATCAACTCTTCGCTATCAAGCAAAAACCATCGGAGAGGCTCCGAGAGTACTTCAAGTGCTTCGCTAAGGTCCGCTGCTAGGGCAAGGACGTCAACGAGACAACCATCATCAATGCAGCGATACAAGGCCGCCCATGGCCGTTGGCTGAGTACAACGCGCGCAAGCCAATCAAGATGGTCACTAAGCTCTTCGACAAGATGGAAGAGTATGTGAGGGCAGAGAAAGACGTGTGGTGGCGCAAAGGTGACGACTCCGACACTAACCAAGCGGAAGACTTGTTGAAGAACGAGGACACATCGAAGAAGGAGGACTCGTTGAAGAGTGCCGCCAAGCGCAAGCAAGAGGCTTTGAAGGACGCCTCCGAGTACAAGGACACCAACAAGCGTAAGCAGGACCCGAGTGACAAGCCCAGGCGCAACTAACGTAGGTCCCAGAGGGCCTACTACGTCTTCGACATCAAAGGCGGCTCGGAGGACAGCTCCACCGCTGGTCGTGGGCGAGGCAAACCCCACGCAGAGCAGGAAGACCAGCACTACAGTATGTGATCATTTCACGTGGACATGCACCGCCATTGTGGTGCTTCATCAGAGCGTTGCTAGGGATAGAGCCCTAGAAGTGGGGCCACCAATGGTGGCCCACGTGCAGCAACCCCAAGAAGGCCCCTGCGAATATAGGCCCTAGAGGGAGCCTAACATCGGATCATAAATGTCATCTCCGGGGCTCTTCACTGGAGTTCTCCTTGGCGCAGCAGCAGAAGGCCTACGTGAGGAGGCTACACCATGTAGAGGCGTACCTAGTGCAAGCACCGCCAGAGTGGGCGTGACACGACATTACATTCACGCTTGCTGACGCCGAGGGCATGGAATTCCCCCACCAAGATCCCCTGGTCATACAGGCCGCCATCGCAGGTTGCAATGTCAAGCGCGTCCTGGTCGATGGAGGTAGCTCCACGTACATTCTGTTCGCGGCTGCCTTCGACCAGATGGGGTTCCCCCGAAGTTGCTTGGGCACCTCGGGAATCCACTGCAAGGCTTCGGGGTGAACCTCTGAAGGTGTTGGGCTAGATACACCCCCAAGTATTCTTCGGCCAGGGTGACAACTCAAGAAGCGAAGATGTCACCTTCGACGTCGTCGACTCCCATACCCCTACAATGCCATATTGGGATGCCTGACCCTCAACTCCTTCGGAGCGGTCCCGCACCATGGCTTCTTGTGCATGAAGCTCCCGGGCCCATGGGATATCATCACCACCTTCGGTGACCAGGACCTCGCCCGGCGCATAGAGCTCGGTGCTCGGGGCCCACACCGTAAGGTGCATGTCCTCGCTGACACACCCAAGGTAGACACGCCCTCCGCCTGGGGTGGACGCCGAACCCCCGGCTGGATGGCAAGGTTAAGAGGGTGCCCTTGCATGCCGAAGGACAGTGTGTATCCATTGGCAAAGGCCTTCCTCTCGAAGTTGAGCAAGATCTACTTTGAGTACTTCGGGACAACACAGACGTCTTCGCGTGGTCCCCAGAAGACATCAAGGGCATGGACCGCGCCCTCATTGAACACAAGTTAGCGGTCCACCCCAACGCCAAGCCAGTCAAGCAGAGGCTTTGGTGCATGTCGATGAACTGGCAGCAAGCGGCCAAGGTGATGGTAGCGAAGCTTCTCTAGGCCGGAGTCATCCGCGAGGTCCAGCACCCGGGCTGGCTTGCCAACCCGGTGCTAGTGAAAAAGGCTAGAGGCACCTGGCGTATGTGCATTGACTTCACCGCCCTTAACAAGGTGTGTCTGAAGGATGACTACCCCTTGCCGTGCGTAGATCAGCTGGTGGATGCCACGGCGGGGTACGAGCTCATGTGCTTCCTGGACGCATACTCTAGCTACCACCAGATCTACATGGCTAAGGACGATGAGGGCAAGACCAGCTTCATCACGCCGGTAGGGACATACTACTTTGTCAGGATGCCCTTCGGCCTGAAGAATGCGGGGGCAACATTTACCCTCTCATCACGTTGGCACTGGCCTCCCAGCTCAGGAGGAACATGGAGGCTTACGTCAACGATGTGGTCGTCAAAACCAGGTAGCTCGCCTCCCACAGTCAAGATCTTCAAGAGACCTTCGACAACCTCAGGAGAGCGGGCATCAAGCTCAACCCGGACAAGTGCGTCTTCGGCATGCAAGCGGGGAAGCTCTTGGGCTTCCTCGTGTCCGGGCGCAGCATCCAGGTGAACCCTGATAAGGTTGACGTGATTCTCACCATGGAGCCACCCAAGACGATGAGGGAGGTCCAGAGGCTTACTGGTCGCATGGCTGCACTGAGTCGCTTCTTATCTAGGGCAGTGGAATGGGGCCTACCATTTTTCAAGCCCCTTCATGGATGTGATGGGTTCCACTGGGACGATGACTGCACGAAGGCTTTCGACAACCTCAAGAGGCACCTCGAAAGCCTTCCCACTTTGGTCGCCCCAGCACCAGAGGCTCCCCTCCTACTCTACCTCGTCGCTACAGCAACAGCGGTCAGTGCCATCCTTGTCCTCGAGGAGGGGGCCCTTCAACAACCCGTGTACTTTGTCTCTCAGGGTGCCAAGACGTGATATACCAATCTTGAGAAGTTGGCTTACACGCTGGTTATGGCCTCGAGGAAACTCCAGCATTATTTCCTCACCCATCCCATCACTGTGCCATCCTTGTTCCGTCTGGTGGAGATGCTGCACAATAAGGAGTCCACAGGGCATATTGGCAAGTGGGTAGCTGAGCTCGCACCGTTCTCCTTGATGTACACCTCACGAACGGCAATCAAATCTCAAGTCCTTGCCGACTTCCTCGCGGAGTGGACTCTGTCGGCTCAACACGTGCAACAACCAGAGGACCCGGTGTGGACGCTCAACACCGATGGGGCTTACGGCGCTCCGGGCGCTGGGGTGGGCATAGTGGTCACTACGCCGAAGGGTTACCACCTGCTGTACTCGGCGTGCCTTGGATTTCCAGCCACCAACAACATGGCCGAGTACGAGGCGCTACTCTTCGGCCTCGCAAAGCTTAAAGCTCTTGTTGCATGAAGGGTCCTTGTCAGCACCGACTCACATCTCGTAGCGGGCCACATTGACAAATCCTACCAAGCCAAGGACTCCGAGCTGGCCAAGTACCTGGCGGCAGTGAGAGCGAAGAAGCGCCACATCCTGGGTGTCACGGTCAAGGCCATCCCTTGCGCAGATAATGAACAAGCCAGCCAGCAGCTCCCCTCCCTAAGGGAGCATTTTACGAGGTCCTACCCACAAACGTCCTCACAACCGTGATGCGGCTCTCATCCACCAAATTGCCCAGCAGGGCGACTGGCGGGAGCCCATCTACAGTTTCTTACAAGACATAGCGGAGCCAGATGACATTCTTGAGCTCCGATGTTTTT
The DNA here is from genome assembly GCA_036346575.1 of Dendrocalamus sinicus. Taxonomy (NCBI): domain Eukaryota; kingdom Viridiplantae; phylum Streptophyta; class Magnoliopsida; order Poales; family Poaceae; genus Dendrocalamus; species Dendrocalamus sinicus. The sequence continues at coordinate 6,800,715 of CM070671.1, read as the reverse complement.
AGCATCGCGCCATATCTTTTCAGGTGCTCGATGGTGTCCTTTACAAAAAGGGAGTCTGTGCCCCACTTCTACGATGTCTCTCGCGCGACGAAGGAAAGCACCTCCTTGCTGAGATTCATGCGGGGCTCTGTGGCTCGCACATTGCGCCGAGGTCCTTGGTCGTCAAGGCATTCAGACAAGGCTTCTACTGGCCAACCGCCATCGCCAATGCGCAAACCTCGTACATCGATGTCAAGGTTGCAGTGGATGGGACAGGTGATCCGCAGACCCCTGATGAGCTTGCAACCCATCCCACCGGTGTGGCCGTTGGCACGGTGGGGCATCGACGTCGTCGCACCACTTCCACGGGCCCCAGGAGATCTTCGGTTTGTCGTAGTCGCCTTGAAATATTTTTCCAGGTGGCCCAAAGTCGTTGCTCTAGCTAGGGTAACCTCCGTGGCCATGCAGCGCTTCCTTTGGCAGAACATCATATGCCTCTTCAGAGTCCCCAGGGAGCTCACAGTGGACAACAGCCTACAATTCGACTCCGCTCCATTCAAGGCGTTCTGCGACAGCATGGGCATTACGCTTTGATTTTCTTCGATCGGGCACTCGTAGTCCAACGGAGCCGTCGAGCGAGTGAATGGCGCCATCTCTGCCGGAGTCAAAAAGCGTCTTGTCAGCCTACCGAAGGGCAAGTGGCCAGATGAGCTTCATAGCATGCTCTGGTCCCTCCGCACGACGGTCATGCGTCCGACAGGGTCTTGCCATTTAAGCTTCTCTTCAGCGATGAAGTAGTTACACTGGAGGAAATTAAGGCTGGCTCGAGGAGGGTCCTAGTCCAGGCTCCAGGGGAAGAGCGTGAGTTGTCCCTCGATCTTCTTGACGGGGATCGGGTGAGTGCCACCCAACACATTGCGAAGTACACGCGCCAAGCAGCACGTGTGCACGACTGCACCGTATACTCACACGAATTCCAGCCGGGAGACCTCATCCTCAAAATGGCGCTTGATGCGGAGACGGTTGGCAAGCTGGAGTCCAAGTGGGAGGGCCCCTACGTCGTCGTTGCGGCTTTGTAGCACGGAGTGTATCACCTCGCAACGTTGGAAGGATAGACCCTCTGCCACACATGGAATACAGATAGGCTACGGCGATATTATGTATCAGGCCGAAGGTATGCCCACAGCATGGTTGGCACCCTGCCTTTTGTAAATCGCTCACCCGCGCAAACGGGAGATTAATAGAGTCCACCGTTTGCAAAACTTGTCTCATTCTATGTAAAGACGCGCGGGGCAAGCCTCCGTGTGCACTCTTCGGAGTATAATAAGACGTGCGGCCCCCACGTGCACTCTAGGTGAGTATAAAAAGACGTGCGGTCTCCGTGTGCACTCTTTGGAGTATAAATAAGATGTACGGCCCCCGCATGCACTCTACGTGAGTATAAACAAGACGCGCGGTCTTTGTGTGCACTCTTCGGAGGATAAATAAGACGCGCGGCCCTCGCGTGCACTCTACGTGAGTATAAATAAGACGCTCGGTCTCCGTGTGCACTCTTCAGAGTATAAATAAGATGCGCGGCCCCCGCGTGCACTCTACCTGAGTATAAACAAAATGCGCGGTCTCCGTGTGCACTCTTCAGAGTATAAATAAGATGTGTGGCCCCCGCGTGCACTCTACCTGAGTATAAACAAAACGCGTAGTCTCCGCGTGCACTCTTCGGAGTATAAATAAGACGTGCGGCCCCCGCGTGCACTCTAGTGAGTATAAACAAGACGTGCGGTCTCTGCGTGCACTTTTCAGAGTATAAATAAGACGCGCGGCCCCTCGTGCACTCTACATGAGTATAAACAAGATGCGCGGTCTACGCATGCACTCTTTGGAGTATAAATAAGACACGCGGCCCCCGTGTGCACTCTACGTGAGTATAAATAAGCCGTGCGGCCTCTATGTGCACTCTTTGGAGTATAAATCAGATGTGCGGCCTCCGCGTGCACTCTTCGTGAGTATAAATAAGGCGCGCGGCCCCCGTGTGCACTCTACGTGAGTATAAACAAGACACGCGGTCTCCGCGTGCACTCTACGGAGTATAAATAAGACACGCGGCCCCTGCATGCACTCTACGTGAGTATAAATAAGACGCATGGAGGCAAGCCTCCACGTGCACTCTACGGATTATAAATAAGTGTCGGATCGTTCGGCTAGTCGCCAGCTCCGCTACCGCCACTTCGAAGAGTAGGGGACGGAGCGCTCGAGCGCCTACTTCAGCTAGGCACCAGCTCTGCTGCCGCCACTTCGAAGGGTAGGGGACGGAGCGCTCGAGCGCCTACTTCGGTTATTTGTCAACTCTATTGCCGCCACTTTGAAGGGTAGGGGATGGAGTGCTCGAGCGCCTACTTCGGCTAGTCGCCAGCTCCGCTGCCGCCACTTCGAAGGGTAGGGGATGGAGCGCTCGAGTGTCTACTTCGGCTAGGCGCCGGCTCCGCTGCCGTGACTTTGGCTAGTGTGTTTTGCCTAGACTACTTCGCCCAGGCACAACGGAGTGCTTAGGAATGCTCACGGGGCATATGCCTAGCAGGATGAATATGTTGGCCCTTCGTTCCAACCCTAGCTAGTGCGTATCGCGCATTGCACATGGGGAGCAAGTCTAACGGGGCCTGCTCCACGCCCGAAGTCCTACGTATTGATTGAAGGTAGGTGCAATCACAAGAGTGGCAAGGACAAGGACACGTATCTACCTCAACCAAGATTTTATTGCATTTACGAAATAATGGTTACAGACATTCGGTTGTTACATGCACGCAGAACAACGTTCACAAATGTCTCGGAGCAAGCGGGGTCACTCCTCACGTGGGCTCTTCTGCCTTAACTAGCTCCTACGCCAAAGTCTCTCCCTCCGACCTCTGGGATCCCCAGAAGTGTAGCGACTCCTCTGCCCACCCCCAATGCTGAAGGCGCCGCCGGACCATAAGGTCTAAAACTAGCAGGCGTCCTCGGTCAAGCACCTACCCGGAGTACCATAACACATGATCAAAACCTTGGGGAAATTTTTCTTGTTTCATTAATAAAAGGGGACAAAGGGCGCCGTTTTACAAGGTAATGCATACAATGCACGCCTACACCCCGAAAGCAAAAAAAGGGCCCCTAAGACTCCGGCGTCACACCTAGGATCGACATCGTACTCCGAGTCAGCGACGCCATCTTTGTTACGCTGCGGGACCTTGTCAAGCCACGCCCCCAAAGTCCCCTTCATCGTGAAGAGTCCACCGCAGTGCCACCTTCGCCACGGCCTCACCTATGTAGTCCCAAATCCTTTGATGAAAGGCTCGGAAGGGTACGGCAGATGGCATTCACGGCATCGAACATAACTCCGGCTCTGGCAGGCATCTCCAGTTGGGGGTTAACCAGCTCGCCCACATGCTGACATCTCCGGTGATGCAAGAGGGCGAAGGCGATCCTGGATGTCACCACGGAGTAGTGGTTGCCGAAGGACCAGGCAGCGTTGAGGGTGAGGGTAGACGCTTCGCCAATGCGTCGAAGAGTCTGTGGCAGGTCTTCGGGGCCGGAGGTGCATGGCGGCACGACCACAGACAAGTCTTCCAAGGCGCTCTCCAGAACCTCCATCGCGGCCCAAGTAGCCACCGAGGCATCGCCCAGGGCCCGTTCCTTCTCCCCAAGCGACATGGCCAGTCAAGCCTTCTCCCCCTCGAGCGCCACGATCTACTCAAGCAAACTGTGACGCTCTTCGACAGCCGCCTGCTTCGACTCTTCCACAAGCTCCCGGGCCTGCGCGATTGCCTTCGCACCCTCTGTCTCCAGCAAGTGGAGGCGCTCGGCTTGGGAGGCGTTGGCCTCTTCGGCCACTCGGAGACGTTCCTTGAGTGCGCCTCTCTCCCGAGCCTCGGCGTCCTGCAGGGCGCGCGCGAGGGAGAGAGCCTGCACAACATGATTGTCTGCAAAGACAAATATCCAACTAATTTGATAGTAAGAAGTAACATACCCTCATCTCCGTGGCTTCCAGCGTGCCTCGTAGCAGCTTTGAGCTGCACAACACCAGTGCACGCCGATCTAGCATGGAGTCCGCACAGTCTGCAGCCCCTTGCAGAGACCGTAGTGTCTCCGGTCCAGGGATGAAGTTGGAGACAGTAAGGCACCTTGTTTCTACGCCTACGATCTCCAACGCAGTGGGGCTTGACGTCAGATTCGGAGCGGGGACTCTGGAGACCTCATGACCACTTCCACTTCTCGAGCCTTGTCCACGTCCGGGTGATCGTGTCTCAGCTAATGTTGATGACGGGATAAGCGAGCAGATCGGGGAAAGCTTCGTGAAGTCATGAGGGGAGAAGGAATTGCACCTACCTTTGGTGTGGCCCGGTGAAGCACGTTGGGGTGTTCGCTCTGCCTCGGACCGGATCACGGGGGCGCCACCTGTGCCGAGAGTGACCAGATCCTCTTCGGGCCAGATGGCTTCCACATCAGAGTCTGACTCTGACAGCCTCCGACCCCGATGGCCACTATGAATGCCTCCCCAGCCTTGGAAGGCGATTATGTCCGAGGGTGCTTCGCCCTCGGGGGCTGGGGCGACGCTTCCTCGGCCTCTACAGTTGGGGCGGGCAAGGAAGCTTCGCCCTCCTAGGTGTCCTTGTCATGCCCCTCGTCTGCTGCGCCACCCGAGGGCTCCTCACCAGGAGCTGGGTGCTTTGCCTCCACCTCTAGGTCTGAGTTGGCAAACTCTGCCAAGTCGGAGATGATGACCGTTGTCATCGCCGCCCCAATATATCCTTCGGCGGGTGCAGTCGTTGGCTGGGTGCGCAGCGGTGGGTGAACGGTCCCTCCGGCGGGGGGAAGATGCTTCCCCTGGTCATCTCCGTCTCGGGGTCGAGGACGGTTAGTGACCGGCACGGCGCGCTCCGGCAGGGGGATGCCTAGAGCCTCGCACACTCGGTTTATCCAACCGAGCTTCGCAGCCGCCACAGATTCGCGAAGGATGTGCTACTTGGTCATATACGGCCCAAGGAACACGACATCCACACATTCCACATCTTCGAGGAGTTCTATCACCAAAATAAAAAGTGGGCATGTCAAGCACACAAGGAGACTACGACAACTACATAATGGACGATGCACGTCTAAAAGACTTACGTGGAGTGAAGACACAAACGAGCGGACCCCATCAGCTCAAAAAGGCCTGGGCTGGATCTGCCAATGCTGGCTCAGCGGAGTCACGCTGTACATGAGGTACTCCTCTGCAAGGCCCGCTGCTCGTCATCTCGGTCAAGGGTTCCTGAAGGCGATGGATTGAAGTCCATGGGCCGGCCATGCATCGCAGCGGGGAGCCCTTCGCCACGCGGTGATAGAACCACTGACGCATCTAGTTCGACTCCCACTTGCCCCACGTCAAGTTCGCAGGGAAGAGCTTCAGGCATGCCAGCCGCAGCACGAAATTGACACTACCGAAGTTCAAAAACCCTCCTGCTTCAAGCTTATTGGGTTGGCAGCGAAAATCGTGGAGGTACGAGAATAAGGAGGCGCTCAGCCACACCCCCTCCGTCCGGGACGCGAGTATAGCAGAGACAATGTCAATCTCGTGAGTCTTGAGGCGCGAGTACAGCGCATCAAGATTCAAAGTTGAGAGGTCCGTGGTGTCCTTGATGGTAGTCACCTTCATCTCCCAGACACGAAGATCAAGTGCAGCGAGCATTTGCCGAGCGTTATCCGAGTCGGGGTATGTGAGACCGACCGCTCGGAGGTTGCTCAGGATCTTGTGAAAGCGTGCAAAGCACTCATCAAGGGACTCGCTAGCGAGCATTTCAAACTTGTTGTAATCTCGCTTGAACTGGTCCTGTAGGACTATCTTGATTTGGGTGGTGCCCTCATGGTATGCATCGAGAGTCACCCAGATGTCGAAAGCCGACGAGAGATGAGAAATGCGATCGAACTCGCTACGACTCAACCCCTGGATTATGATGTTCCTTGCCTTAGCGTTTGCCTCAACATCAGCCATGTTCCTGGCATTGATGTTCTCATCGGTAGGAACAACATATTGTACTTTGACCTTCCTCCAGATGGCATATCCTTGGGTTGGATGTAGGTCTCCATCCGGCTTTTCCAGAACGGATAATCGATGCCATCAAAGATTGGAGGCTTGGTCGAGTATTTGTCTGTCGCTATGGCTCTAGACACCGGTTAAGATCTATAAGGAAGAGCTAACCGGCTCTGATACCAATTTTGGACCGAAATGGCGACAGAGGGGGGGGGGGTGAATGTCGACTTTTAAAAAACGACCCCTCAAAAGTATTCACGATTGAGTCTCCTTTCCAATAGCTATGAAAAACTATGAAGAGGAATACTCATGTCTTTTGGAACTCCTAAACACACACGAGAAAGAAGCAATGAAGAAAACTAGCTCAAACAACAATTTCCAGAGGGGCCGATCTAACCACAGTTCAAAGGGAGGTCAGACCTCTCTTATAACACCGGTCAGACCGCCCTTATAACTCCGGTCAGACCGCCCTTATAACTCCGGTCAACCGGTCCTCGGGCACAGCAGCCTGAAAATTTCAGCAAACTTTAGAAAAATGCTCACAAACTTAAAGCACGAAATTTTCTCCTTTTCTATCTAAGCTAGAAGGTCACAAAGATATTCTAAATAGCACTGAGACCTTAAACAACAAGAGAAATCAACTAAAGCCCAAGAAATTCAGATTTAGGTCAAGAACTGAAAAAGTACAGAGTACTACACAAAAACTCAAATTCCCATTTACTCTTTGATCCTTTGGACATGAAACTTTGAGGATAGGAAGATAATAGCCTCTGGACTTTAGAAACCAAGTTTCAAGCCATCACACGAAGGGAATCAAGACCAGCACCAAAACCCTAGGAAATGAGATTCAGATAAAAGGCTAAAACCCAAATTCCTTTGAGAACTCTCAATCTTTGCTCATGAGCTTTTGCAGGGAGGTTAGCAACAACCTCAGGGCTTTCCAGACCAAAACTCAAGCCTTCTTTCAAAGAAAATCAAAGGGGCCCAAGAAACCCTAGAAATCAGGGGTGAAGAACAGAGAGGCTAAAAAGACAGAATCTGAAATTAAACAAAGTTTGCTCTTGGGTAAGTCAATGAAATGATCTTGAGGCATCATCCCAACCTAGAGCAACCCATTTTGGTCCTTCTCAGCAACAAACAACAAGAAATCAAAAATCTCAAACATCACACAGAGAGGGCATCGAAGGGTAAAAACAACAGAGAGCTAGAAACTCAATCAAACTCAAACAAATTCATTTCAGATTGATAATGAGGATGAGAGATAACACGATTACAAGGAGTATCAACTCAAACCATCCCTACAACCCCATACATGCTTGGAATAATCAAGAAACCATGTCTCTGTCCCTCAAGAACTCACATACACGAAGGGGACAACTCTCTGTGCTCTGCAACAGCTCTCACCAACTAAAGCATAAAGAGAAAAACACAAAGCAAAAGGCCTAACCACTCTATCAAACCCTAGAATCCATAAGGGGGCATGCAGCCACTCCCTCCTATTTATATAGCCCTTGGCTAACGGGTCTCCACCCCGTTACGCCTGCTAAATCCAACGGAACCCGCTCCCGCTTGTGCAGCCTTGCGAATTTACCGATTCGCCCCTCCTGCACCTTCTGGGAAGCTTCCGCGCTCCTTGTCGTCCACGACTCGCAACCACATCAAATCTCCACCGTCTTCGACACATCCGACCGTTCTGACCTCGACACTGCCTGTGTCTAGTCCGGTCACCTCGTGTCTCACCACGACTCCGCTTCGACGTCCTGCAGCCATATAGACAAGAAACACGTCAAATAGCACCGCTCGATACATGAAAGCATAAATGCATTAATGAAATAGCCCAAACCTGACAAGACATAATATGCATCCTAACCACTTTGACCAGGTTTGACCAAGTCCGACCGAGTCCGTTGCACCATACAATGACCGGGTCCAAACCACTTAATCCAAACTCGAATTTTCTAAATCGATGTCAATTACTCATCACACACATGGGAAGACCTCCACATGGTCTCTCAATCTCCCCCTTGATGAGTATATTGACAAACTCAGAAAAAGCTCTAAGTTGAGTTTGAAATGCAAGAAAGAAGTCAAACAGAAGTCAAACATGGTCCAAAGGAAAGAAGTGAAGCTAATGACCATGTCGACACAAGGAGCAAAAGAAAGAACAAGTTTTCCTCAAAGCTCCCGAAAAGGCTTTTTCTACAACTATTCTCCCCCTTTTGGCAATAAACACATCAAGGTTGCAAGGAAGAGAACCAGTCACGGAAATGGATGAAATGGCTGAAGTTGGTTATTTCTAAGCATTTAGAGCCATGAAGATTATCCAATTGACCATGAAATTTTACATCAAGCCATAATACATAAACATGCTATCTAGATCATGACAAGATATATATAAGCCAACTACACCAAAGAAGTCATAAGCTGAAATTTTAGTTCAAATTCTTAGCATGTCAAGTCATCCATGATCAAAGTCTAGCTAGAGGTATGCAAAAATGATGCAGGCCATGTCAATAAGCTAAGCGGAACCAAGAATCTAGTGTTGAGCTAAAATAGAGTGCTACAAGTTCTAGAATGAGACATTTGTTCACATACTTGTAATCTTTGTAATTTTAGCAAATTGAGCACATTTGATAAGTTTTTCTTTAGAAATCTCATGATTGTTGCCAACCAGATTTTTGTTTTATCATGTGCTAGATCTCAAGCCTTATGTGACCACTCCAAGCTAGAAGCTTAAGGAGATGATCTTGGTCATCCAAAACTCCCCCTGAGTTCATGCCGAGTGCAATGGCAAGCCGTCTCATGAGAAAGAATTGGTGAGATCAGTTTTTTTCACACAAAAGAGAGATCTTTGTGCATTCATAACTGATTGTACTAACTTATGCAACATTAAGAACTAGCATAGCTTATCTATAGCTCAACAAAGATTCAAAATTCAACTCAGCCTATTTGACATGGCATGAATCATAAGAGGATAGCTAGAGAAAGACTAATCTCGAGGGCTAGCATGACACGTTTTAATTCAAGTCGAGCAATTTTAATGAACTTATCATGGGAAGAGCTAGTCTATACATATGAAGTCATGATCAATCTAGCAAGTGAAGCACAAGTCATGGCAGGATGTAAAGCAAATGTAAACATGTCATAACCGGATAATAATCAAGGCTCCAAGAGTTATATTACAATGTAGAATGACATGAAGAAAATCCAGCTCCCCCTCAACATGTGATGCAACTTTTAGTTCAAGTTGAGTTATGACAATTTTAAGCTCTAGAAGCTCCCAAATGAACTCCCCCTGAACCAAAGCAATAGAATCGAGAAGCTGGCAAAGAAAACTAAACAGACAGTCCTTAAAGCATAGATAAGGCATAGAGAAAACTATGGCTCAGACTGACTCTCATCTACCCCATATGACTCCAGGACTATCAACTGATCATCTAACAAACTAAGGAGCAAACATGTACCCTGTCTACCCGAGGGTGGCTCGACCCTCGCTAGAACCTATAAGCAGTGAGTGAGCTCAACCTAGTGAGAAGAGAAACAGCAAATAAGCAGCATCCTAAAGTCACAAGATAAGAGCAAGAAGTCTAAACGGCTAGACAAGAAGAACACTCTAACCTATGCTAGAAGGATTAACCCCAATGCACCCCAAATGCAATGCAACAGAAAGGAGTAAGAGCATAATTAATATAATAAAGCAGTAAAGCACACAGCTCCCACTCACAACAGTCCATAAGGACAAACCACCCCAAGCTCTCCCCGCAGAGCTGAAAATCTAGAGCTATCCAATGGCTTGGTGAAAATATCAGCCAACTGGTGGTCACTCTCCATGAACTGAAGCACGATGTCACCCTTCTCTACGTGGTCTCTAAGGAAGTGATAGCGAATATCAATATGCTTGGTCCGAGAATGCTGCACTTGGTTCTTAGCAATGTTAATCGCAGAAGTGTTATCACAAAAGAGTGAAACACTATCTATGACTAACCCAAAGTCTCGCAGAGTCGAGGCCATCCAAAGCACTTGGCTGCAGCAACTAGAGGCAGCAACGTACTTGGCCTCTGCGGTGGATCAGGTAACACCGATCGCTTCCTCAAGACCAGAAACGAGAAGTGCCAATGAATTGGTAGGTGCCCAAAGTGCTCTTCCTATCTATCCTACAACCAAGAAAAGTCGCATCTGAATAGGCTCTCAAGGAAAGACAGGACGAGGAAGAGTACCAGATACCATAGTCAATGGTAGCTCGAAGGTACCGAAGAATGCACTTCACCACCTGGCTGTGAGATACGCGAGGAAAAGCCTGAAAACGAGCACACAGACACACAGCGAAGTGTATGTCCGGTCTCGAGGCAGTGAGATACAAGAGGGAGCCTATCATGCTACGATACTCCTTCTGATCAACTGGCTCGTCGTCCTCATCTGGGTCGAGTGAAGCTGAAGTAGCCACAGGAGTGGACACTGGCTTACCATCACTCATATCGAAGCACTTCAGGAGGTCTCGAGTGTACTTGCCCTGATGCAAGAAGGTACCCTCCCGAGTCTGCTTGATTTGGAAGCCAAGGAAGAAGCTCAACTCGCCCATCATGCTCATCTCAAACTCCGAGCTCATGACATCGAAAAACTGGGAAACGAGAGCATGTGAAGAGCCGCCAAAGATGATGTCGTCCACATAAATCTGAACGAGCAGAAGATCAGTGCCATGTCGGCGGATGAACAAGGTCTTGTCTACTTTACCCATCTCAAATCCATGACTTAACAAGTAGGACTTAAGCCTCTCATACCTAGCTCTAGGGGCCGGCTTAAGTCCATACAACGCTTTGGAAAGCTTGAAGACATGGTTTGGGCATTTAGAGTTCTCGAAACCTGGAGGCTGTCTCACATAGACTTCTTCCTCAATAAAGCCATTGAGGAAAGCACTCTTGATATCCATCTGGTAAAGCTTGAAGCCCTTAGAAGCTGCGAAGGCAAGCAGGATTCTAATGGTCTCAAGTCTAGCTACAGGGGCAAAGCTCTCCTCGAAATCTAGACCTTCAACCTGGAAAAAGCCCTGAGCTACCAGTCTAGCCTTGTTTTGAATGACTACCCCATCCTCACTCTGCTTGTTCTTGAACACCCACTTAGTCCCAATGACATTGTGACCTCGTGGGGGCTCAACAAGCGACCAGACCTTGTTTCTCTCAAAGTTCTCTAGCTCCTCATGCATGGCATTGACCCAAGATTCGTCAGATAGAGCATGACAAACGTCTTTGGGCTCAAAGGAGGCGACAAAGGTAGAATGGAGACAGAATTGAGACATGCCAGATTTTGAACGAGTGACTCGCTCAAGCATGTCTCCAATAATCTGCTCGGAAGGATGGTCTTTTTGGATATGTCTAGGAGGTCCAGGATGAGATGAAGAAGTGGCCTCTACCTCGTGAGCTGACGAGATAGGAACAGAGCCACTAGCTCTAAAGGAAGCAGAAGGCATGAGCTGATCGCCTTGAGGTGCGGTGGAAGAAGGCACCTCGAGGGGAGGATGAGGAACCGGATCAGGTAGACAACCCTCATCTCCATCATCCTCATCATCCACAAAGATGGCCTCGAACTGCTCTAAAGAACCTGAAACATCGAGCCTAGTCCCCGGACTGGCCTCGTCAAAGGTCACCTCACAGGTCTCTACCAGTTTACTAGACTCGCAGTTCCAAACCCTATACGCCCGCGAAGAAGCCGAGTAACCTAGAAAGATACCATCACAAGAACGTGACTCGAACTTATCTAGCTTCCCAGACTTCAGAATGAAACACTTGCAACCAAACACACGAAAATGGGAGACACTGGGCTTTCGCCCATATCTCAACTCATAAGAAGTGCGATGCAAGTGTGCCCGAAGAAAAACTCGATTAGAAACATGGCACACGGTAGCTATAGCCTCAGCCCAAAACTTCCGAGGTGTAGAGTACTCATCGAGCATTGTCCTAGCCATCTCAACCAAGGTACGGTTTTTCCTCTCCACGATGCCATTCTGCTGTGGGACGTGCGGAGAAGAGAACTGGTGCTCTACACCGGTCTCATCACAGAACCTCTCAAAGTAGGAATTCTTGAACTCCGTGCCATTTTCACTGCGGATTGGTTGTAAGGCACCCGGGAGCTCGACAGAAAGCCTACTGAAAAGACCTCAGAAATGTGTAAACGTCTCATCCTTCGAGGCTAAGAAAAACACCCAAGAGTACCTCGAGAAGTCATCGATCACGATAAGAACATACCACTTCCCCCCAGCTGACTACACTCGAGCTGGTCCAACTGTGTCCATGTGGAGCAGCTGTCCCGGTGCATCGGTCATAGTCACTGTGACCGAAGGGTGAGAAGCGGCAACCATCTTGCCGTGCCGACAAGGAGCACAAACTAGATCTTTGACCATCTTGAGTTTCGGCAGACCACGAATGAGATCGTGGCCGCTAACTTGGGTCAAATGGTCAAATCCAATATGACCAAGTCTCCTATGCCAGAAAGTAAGGTCGCGAGACTCAGAAGCAACCAAACACCGGAGAGGATCACCAGAAGACTCAAAAATCAGCACGAAAGATCCTCCGTAACGAAATCTCGCAAACCGGACTACCCAAGAATCAAGAATTTTGCAAGCGCTTTCTTGAAGCTCACCTCATAACCGCCATCGGTCGAGAAACCAAAGCAAATTATAACGCAGCTTACTAACCAAGGCAACATCTCTCAAAAGAAATGAATCATTAATGCACACAGTACCTTTGGCAATGACGCGCCCAGATGAAGCGTCTCTGAAGGTGATCATCTCATCACCTGGAGCGCGGGCTAGGGAAGAGAACCAACATGAACACCCGGAGTCTACGAGCCAAACCTCTCCCTTCCCAGCCTGGCGAACCTCGTCCGAGTTGGAGTACAGCTCGTTGTCGCTCAGTTCGCCCTCAAGGGCCATAAAGCACATGCCAGAGAATTCGTCGCCGCCCTTGGGGTCTTGGTCACCCGTCCCGTCATCGTCGCTCCATCCCTCCACCTCGCTGAGGTCGAGGTCGTCGAAAGCGGTGAGGACGCAGTGGAAGAGCTTCTTGGCCTTTCCGAAGTCGCGGAACTTCTTCTTGCTTTGAGGGTGCGCTGGAGGCTTCTTGTTGCGATTCTTGTCGGTGTAGTCATTCTTGCCCAAACCGCCATAGTCGTTCTTGCCCTTCTCCAGCTTGGGGCAGTTTGCCCGAATGTGGTTGGGGCCACCACACTCGAAGCAAATCATGGGTCCTCCTCTCTTTCTGTTCCTCCTCCTCTTGTAAGCATGGGAAAACTTCCGAGCTAGGAGGGCCAGCTGCTCATCCTCAAGCTGCTCTAACTGATCATCAGTTACATCACAGAGAGCAGCGAGGGAGAAACCACAAAGAGAATCGGAAGAAGACAGACCAGAAGCTAAACTGGGATCGGTGACTAGGGCCATCGACTATGACTTCGACTTGCGAGAGACAATGTCAATCTCGTGAGTCTTGAGGCGTTAGTACAATGCATCAAGAGTCAAAGTCGAGAGGTCCGTGGTGTCCTTGATGGTAGTCACCTTCATCTCCCAGACACGAAGATCAAGTGCAGCGAGCATTTGCCGAGCGTTATCCGAGTCGGGGTATGTGAGACCGACCACTCGGAGGTTGCTCAGGATCTTGTGAAAGAGCGCAAAGCACTCATCAAGGGACTCGCCAGCGAGTATTTCAAACTTGTTGTAATGTCGCTTGAACTAGTCCTGTCAGACTGTCTTGATCTGGGTGGTGCCCTCATGGTACGCATCGAGAGTCACCCAGATGTCGAAAGCCGACGAGAGATGAGAGATGCGATCGAACTCGCTACGACTCAACCCCTGGATTATGATGTTCCTTGCCTTAGCGTTTGCCTCAACATCAGCCATGTTCCCGGCATTGATGTTCTCATCGGCAGGAACAACATATTGTACTTTGACCTTTCTCCAGAAGGGCCGGTCTGACCACGGTTCAAAGGGAGGTCAGACCTCTCTTATAACACCGGTCAGACCGCCCTTATAACTCCAGTCAGACCGCCCTTATAAGTCCGGTCAGACCGCCCTTATAACTCCGGTCAGACCGGTCCTCGGGCACAGCAGCCTGAAAATTTCAGCAAACCTCAGAAAAATGCTCACAAACCTAAAGCATGAAATTTTATCCTTTTCTATCTAAGCTAGAAGGTCACAAAGACATTCTAAATAGCACTGAGACCTTAAACAACAAGAGAAATCAACTAAAGCCCAAGAAATTCAGATTTAGGTCATGAACTGAAAAAGTACAGAGTACTACACAAAAACTCAAATTCCCATTTACTCTTTGATCCTTTGGACATAAAACTTCGAGTATAGCAAGATAATAGCCTCTGGACTTTAGAAACCAAGTTTCAAGCCATCACACGAAGGGAATCAAGAGCAGCACCAAAACCCTAGGAAATGAGATTCAGACAAAAGGCTAAAACCCAAATTCCTCTAAGAACTCTCAATCTTTGCTCATGAGCTTTTGCAGGCAGGTTAGCAACAACATCAGGGCTTTCCAGACCAAAACTCAAGCCTTCTTTCAAAGAAAATCAAAGGGGCCCAAGAAACCCTAGAAATCAGGGGTGAAGAACAGAGAGGCTAAAAAGACAGAATATGAAATTAAACAAAGTTTGCTCTTGGGGTAAGTTGATGAAATGATCTTGAGGCATCATCCCAACCTAGAGCAACCCATTTTGGTCCTTCTCAGCAACAAACAACAAGAAATCGAAAATCTCAAACATCACACAGAGAGGGCATCGAAGGGTAAAAACAACAGAGAGCTAGAAACTCAATCAAACTCAAACAAATTCATTTCAGATTGATAATGAGGATGAGAGATGACACGATTACAGGGAGTATCAACTCAAACCATCCCTACAACCCCATACATGCTTGGAATAATCAAGAAACCATGTCTCTGTCCCTCAAGAACTCACATACACGAAGGGGACAACTCTCTGTGCTCTCCAACAGCTCTCACCAACTAAAGCATAAAGAGAAAAACACAAAGCAAAAGGCCTAACCACTCACTCAAACCCTAGAATCCATAAGGGGGCATGCAGCCACTCCCTCCTATTTATATAGCCCTTGGCTAACGGGTCTCCACCCCGTTACACCTGCTAAATCCAACGGAGCCCGCTCCCGCTTGTGCAGCCTTACGAATTTACCGATTCGCCCCTCCTGCACCTTCTGGGAAGCTTCCGCGCTCCTTGTCGTCCACGACTCGCAACCACATCAAATCTCCACCGTCTTCGACACATCCGACCGTTCTGACCTCGACACCGCCTGTGTCTATTCCGGTCACCTCGTGTCTCACCACGACTCCGCTTCGACGTCCTACAGCCACATAGACAAGAAACACGTCAAATAGCACCGCTCGATACATGAAAGCATAAATGCATTAATGAAATAGCCCAAACCTGACAAGTCGACATAATATGCATCCTAAACACTTTGACCAGGTTTGACCAAGTCCGGCCGAGTCCGTTGCACCACAATGACCGGGTCCAAACCACTTAATCCAAACTCGACTTTCCTAAATCGATGTCAATTACTCATCACACACATGGGAAGACCTCCACATGGTCTCTCAGCCCGGCTCCCCGCCACTCCGCTTCCGTGGGGCCAGAGCCGCTCTGCGCCGTGCGCCGCCTTGCCGTCGCCGCTCCGCGGCCACCGCGTCACCGCGCCGTGCGGGTCTCGCCGCACGCCCCTCCCGCCGTCGCCACCTTGCGCCTCGTGCGCGTTGTGCCGCAGTCGCCACCCTGATGGCACCGCCGCCTCCTGCTTTTACCGCCGCCTCCCGCTATTGCCGCAGCCGCACGGGAGATTCGATTTTTTCAGGTGGAAGCCGGCGTTTTGGCATTAGGGTTAGGGTTTTCACCCTTTTTGCATCGGCTGCCAGCGCGCGGTGGCCGTCGGATGGGATCCGACGGTCAATTTTTGTTGGGCCGAAAGCATCACGGGCCGGCTCCATTTTTCAGCCGTCCGATCTTGATCAAGAGGCTCTCAGTTTTTTTCGGGTAGGGGCTATTTACCTAGGCCGCGCGTGGGGAGTTTTGGGCTACGCCGTGGCTTGGGCCACCACGCGCGCACGTGTAAAAAAATTGGGCCGGCTGCACTGTTTTGGATGTTGGGTTTCGGCCCAGCAGCGCATGTTAAATACATATATACATTCCAGTACATATTTCATGTATTTATAGTATATCTCATGTATAATTAATGATTATTTTGATGTCTCTCTCATGAGAATATTACTAGATGATGTCTCTCTCTGAATATTACTGCTGAAAATATTATGTTATTTTTTCGCTACCTGATGCTCTGTCTCCAATTGAATGAAACCAACGAGAAATTCAATTGGAGAATTATGTTTATTTTTCATGCTATTACTTTTGGACCAACGTTAATTGTAATTGCATGATATCAATTATGTTTATTTTTGGTTGTATTTAGTTTTCCCATGCTATTACTCTTTGACCAACGTTAATTGTAATTGCATGATATAAATTATGTTAAATTTTTCATTTCTGCCCAACAGTGATGCGAAAAATTCTTATGAGCATGTTGTTAATCATACCAACGTAAGGTTAATTTTCATGCAAATTAATTATGCATTTTCCTAATGAAAATTTTAAATTTTTTCAGCTGCTACTGTTTCCGCTCAAATTAATGCGATTGAGCCACTTAACGGCAGCAATTTTCCGAAATGGAAGTTTGCACTTATGACGACCTTCCAGCTTATGGATCTGGACTACGCGTTCAGATTCGATGAGCCTGTCGCTCCTACTGAAGGGGAGGACAAATTTGATGACAAAATGAAGGAGTACAAAATTAATGCTGAGAAGTGGGAGCGGTCTAACCGCATTTCCTTGCTGTAATGAAGAACTCCATCAGTGAAGCCATTAGGGGAGCAATCCCTGAAAAGGACAAGGTGAAGGAGTACTTGTCCTCCATCGAGGATCATTTTAAGGGGTCCTATAAGGTTTATGCTACCACACTGATGCACAGGCTCATGAACACTAAGTACAATGGTACTGAAAATGTTCGTGAGCACATTATGACCATAATTAACATTGCTGCTAGACTTAAGACAATGGACATGGCAATTTCTGATGGTTTTGTTGTACATTACATTATGATGTCTCTTCCTAAGTAATTTGAAGCTTTTAAGGTGAACTATAACACCATTAAGGACAAGTGGACCATGAGCGAGTTGATCGCTAATGTTTCTCAGGAAGAAGAGAGGCTGAAAGCTGAGGGAGCTAATGATTTTGTAAATCAAATCGACTCCTCAAATAAAGCTGGTCCCTCTAGAAATAGTGGAGGCTATAAAGGAAAGGGAAAGAAGGAGCAAGCCTACTCCCCTTATAAGAAGCCACAGAAGCCACAGCATCCACAGCATCCTAAGGCACCTAAAAACGCTTCAGGTCCTGGAAGCTCAAATGGACAGAAGAAAAGTGATGAGTGCTACTTTTGTCAGTCAAAGGACCACTTCAAAGATAATTGTCCTGGATGGCTAAAATGGCTCACCAAGAAAGGTACTTATGAAATTACTTTTGTTGATGAAGCATTTTATACTGATTTTCTTATAAACTCTTGGTGGATTGATTCTGGTGCCACTGTGCACGTTACGAATTCCTTGCAGGGATTCCATATGTTGAGAAGTCTCAGAGGGGAAAGAAGCCTAAGAATGGCTAATGGGATGGAAGCCAAAATTGAAGCTGTTGGATCAGTTTCTTTAGTTTTGAATAATGACTTTGTAATGAAACTTAATGATGTTATTTATGTTCCCTCGATGAGAAGAAACTTAATTTCTGTTTCATTATTAGATAATGATGGATATTCTTTTAATTTTAGACACGGGAAGTGTTTGATATATTTTAATAATGACAATGTTGGTCGTGCCATCCAACACGACAAGCTTTATATGTTATCCCTGCAAGATTCTCTTATATCCATGAATGTATGTGATGTGAATAAAAAGCGAAAGCGAATTGATGAGACTTCGTCGAAATTGTGGCACTGTCGTTTAGGCCACATTTTGAGGGGAGAATTGAATGTTTCATTAAAGAAGAAATTCTCCACCCTTTAGACTTCAGTGATTTGGATGATCATTGTCTTGATTGCATCAAAGGCAAGTATGTAAAGACAATAAAGAAAGGTGCTACTCGAAGCATAGGGATTTTAGAAATAATTCATACTGACATATGTGGTCCTTTCCCTGTGACATCAGTGGATGGTTTTGATTCTTTTATTACATTCACTGATGATTACTCACGTTATGGCTATATCTATCCTATTAAAGAGATATCAGAAGCACTTGATAAATTTAAGATATTTAAGGCTGAAGTTGAAAATCAGCACAGTCTAAAGATTAAAATAGTGCGCTCGGATCGTGGGGGAAAGTATTATGGGTGACACGCAACTTATGGACAGGTTCCTGGTCCTTTTGCCAGGTTCCTACAAGAAAATGGTACGATGCCATACTCAATGCCCGGTGATCCCAACAAAATGGAGTAGCGGAAAAAAGAAACCGAACACTTATGGACATGGTTCGAAGTATGTTGAGCTACTCCACTTTGCCTGTAAAGTTATGGATGGAAGCATTAAAGACCACTGCACACATACTCAATCGGGTTCCCAGAAATCGATTGCCTAAAACACCTTATGAATTATGGACTGAGAAAACCAAGTTTGAACTACCTCCATGTGTGGGGTTGTGCAGCTGAAGCTAAAGTATTTAACCCACAAATTGGGAAATTAGATCCCAAGACTGTGAGTTGCCACTTTATTGGCTACCCTGACAGGTCTAAAGGGTACCGATTCTATTGTCCAGATCGCACCACAAAATTTGTAGAAACAAGGCACGCTGTGTTCTTGGAAAATGATGGCATCAGTGGTGACTTGGAGCGTAGGAAAATTGATCTTGAGGAGAAGCAGATTTATGTCGCTTGACCGCTAATCGAACAAACTGATTTTCCTATGCCCCAAGTGGTTGTGCCCACAGTTGATCCTGTAGTTGCAATTCCAGTTGCGTCTCCAGCTAATTCTGTGGCTACTCCTTTTGTTGAGGGCTCTGAAAATACAAGTACGGTACCTAATGATGAGCCTCCACAACCCTCCGTGACAATTAATGAACAGCCTAATGAGCCTGCTAATGAACCTGTCAGGAGATCAGAACGAGTGAGGAGATCTGCTATCCCAAGTGATTATGAGGTTTACTTCAATGAAGATGATCTTGGAAAGATGGATGATCCTAGCTCTTATAAGAAAGCTATGAAGAGTAAGGATTCATCTAAGTGGCTAGATGCTATGAAAGATTAAATTAAGTCTATGGGCGATAATGATGTATAGGACTTGGTAGAAATTCCTAATGGAGCCAAAACAGTGAGGGTCGCAAATGGGTCTACAAACCAAACGTGACTCCAAAGGGAATATCGAAGGTTTAAGGCGAGACTTGTAGCAAAAGGGTTTACACAAAGAGAAGGCATTGATTATAATGAAACCTTTTCTCTGTCTCATCTAAAGATTCATTTAGAATCATAATGGCGCTCAAAGACATTTTGATTTAGAGTTGCACCAAATGGATGTTAAGACTGCATTCTGAATGGAGACTTGTATGAGGACGTTACATGACACAACCGAAGGTTTTGTTGTGGAAGACGAAACATTTGGGATGCAAGCTAAAGAAATCCATATATGGCTCAAGCAAGCTTCTAGGAAATGGTATCTTAAGTTCGATGAAGTCATAAGGAAATTTGGATTTAAGGAGAATGATGTTGATAATTGTACATATGTTAAGTTCAGGGAGTAATTACACCTTCTTAATCCTTTATGTGGACGATATATTATTGGCCAGCAGGTGTGGACATGTCATGGGAAACTAAAAGATTTCTCTCGTCCAATTTTGACATGAAGGATCTCGGTGAAGCATCTTATGTTCTTGGTATTGAAATTCACCGAGATAGGTCCAAAGGAACATTGGGTTTATCACAAAAGGCATACATTGACAGAGTACTAAAGAGATACAATATGCATAAATGCTCTGCCTCGCCTGCTCCTATTGTTAAGGGTGATAAGTTTGGAAAATTTCAATGCCCAAAGAATGACTATGAATCTGATCAGATGAAGGTCAGACCTTACGCTTCATTGCCGGAAGTATTATATATGCTCAAGTATGTACACGCCCTGATTTAGCTTTTGTTACCGGGATGCTTGGCAGATATCAGTCAAATCCAGGACCGGACCACTGGAAAGCCGTTAAGAAAGTCCTACGCTATATGCAAGGCACTAAAGGTCACATGCTCACATATAGAAAAAGCGATAACCTTGAGGTTGTCGGGTTTTCTGATGCTGATTTTGCGGGGTGTAGAGACACTAAGAAGTCCACATCAGGATATATTTTCACCCTCGCAGGAGCAGCAATTTCATGGAAAAGTGTAAAGCAAACACTTACTGCATCGTCGACAATGCAGGCTGAATTTGTGGCATGTTATGAGGCTACAGGGCAGGCTGTATGGTTTAAGAACTTTATCCCGGAATTGAGAGTGGTAGACAGCATTTCTAGACCACTCATTCTGTACAGCGATATCAACCCGCAGTTTTCTATTCGAGTAACAACAAGTCAAGTGCAGCCGCCAAGCACATTGACATAAAGTATCATGTTGTGAAAGATAGAGTCCAGGATCAAACAATTAAGGTTGAGCATATTGGAACTAAACTTATGCTTGCGGATCCGCTCACAAAAGGCTTACCACCCAATATTTTTCGTGATCATGTTGCCGGCATGGGTTTATCGGAAAGTCTGTGATCCTGGAATAAGAGGACCATATAAAGTAACCAACTCCCATGAAGTATTATGTTATCCGATCGATATAGAATGGAGCACTATAAGTACTGATTGTCTAGTGGTACTTAATTGACTGTTGTGATGTATTACTTTGGTGTGAATTTTTGTTGAGAGAGGGCTTATGATGTTTAGCCTTATGATAAAGGGGGAGAATGTTAGGTTTTGATCTAGGCCAAACGGCCAAAAGAGGGAGACGTGGGGTGATACCCACGTCTACGCGCCCTGATGGGGGGGGGGGGCTAACCGTTTTTGGTTACGGTCCCCCGTTGCACAACGCCATATAAAAGGTTGGAGTTTCGGCCTCTCCCGGTTGACGTTGATTCCCCGTGAGAGCCAAAACTCTGAACAAAACCCTAAAGACCCGATCTACTTCGCACTGCCGGCAACGGGAAGGCCGTCGACCGCCACTGCAGGACATCGCCGGCAACTCTCCATACCCCGGCGACACCCCGACCTTCACCGACCACTGCCTCACGCCTGCATCATGCAGGCACGGGACTTCAGCTTGGCCTTCATTGCCGACCGTGAGTCTCCCGATCTAATGAACCTCTAGGTGTTCTAGTGCAAGGCTAGCGGATTAATGTGATGTGCATGTTGTTTGAGGCCTAACACACTCTCCTTTCACTGTTTGGTCTGTAACCACAACATGTGGCCACTTTCTGATATCGCTTTTACTTAATGTTACTTTTTTTTCTTTTAGTTTGCTTGCATGGCAAATTAACCTGGAGGTCTTGGACAAAGCCTTACAAACAGAGCTTTTTTTCCAACTTAGCTAACATTTTGGTTGTTACTTGATGTCATAGTTGTGGCATCGCACTACTCTATCATTTACCGATGTATCTCCTTTGATTTTTCACAATCCAAAACTATTGTTCAATTGTGCACCTGCTTCTTGCCCTGTTTAGTAGGATGGACTTTTGAGTATGTGGTGAGCTACTGTGCTAAGGTCACACTATTTAATCGTAACAATGCACACATGCTTCATTGTTGAAACAATGTTTATAAGATGTTAAAAGTTTGAAAACAATTTACTCACAATAAAGCAACTATGTTCTTAGTCTGTCCAAAGATTTTTTTTCTCTTGTTTTCTTTGTGCGGTTTGACATGATATTTTGACTCTATGAGCCTTCAGAGAGTCAGCAAATCAAACAAGTTCACCATCTTTTCTGTAAGCTCTGATCATAGTCAAGGTTAGTACTTTTATTATTTTTCATGAATTATTTCCCTCCTTGATATCCATTCCTTTTGTTGAGTTCAGATTGCATTGTATAGAGCATATATCTTAAGGTAATGGTGACTTGTGAGCAAATGGCAAGGATTATGATATTATTATTGTATAGAACAAGATTACTAGTCATGCATGGATTGGATTGCCTCTACTGCAGGTAGTAGTTATTGTGAGCTTGCGGTTGTTATGCACCCATCCACACTGGAGCTAATGAGGCAACGTATTACCAAAGTTATCAATACGATTCCATTCCGACCAGTATGGGTCTGTAAATACCGTACATGTCACTAAACCGGTATAAAATACCCTTACGTTCCATACCGACCTAAATACCGATCAATTTCGGTCAACTCCAGCTCGATACCGGTCAATACGGATCATACCGGCTTTAATACCGATCAATACCGGCCGGTACCGATGGAATTAATAATACCATCTATTGAACTATATGTTATATTTGATAATACTACTATGTATTCGCAATAATATTATAGATAACATTTGATGTGCATATAATTATACAAATATATACTTATAAATATATACTCATATTATTATATTAAATCTGAAACAGTACGCCGGTATAGACCGGTATCGAAATGTACCATTTTAAGAATTAAATTGGTATGGTCTTCGAAACGGCGTGGATAAGTATGCATATTACTCTTTGAGGCCCTGCAGTGTGGATGACAGTGCTAGGGCGCACAGGTGGTCAAGACTGTAGCTGCATCATTTCATTCTTTTTTTAAATAAAATAAATACATCATTTTATTCCGAAAGCAACAGCGCGCTCGGCCGCGGCTCACACATTCACGCCCGTACAGTTGGCCTTTGAGCGTCCAAGCGTTCCGATAGCCCGCGTCGTTTCAACACATGCGCGTTGAACTGTAACCGAACTGTCACACCAGAAGGAAAACTTTCCTTATTTATACGCTATACTGCCTTCCGTGCAACTTACCTAGCGTAAACCTCAAACAGAAATCCTATGAGTTTCGGACCTGTGCTCCTTGTTGCTTTACTAGCGACGCGAGCATCTGCGACCCTCACATCTGCTGTCACGCGCTCTGGCTGCCCGAAGAGATGCGGCAACCTGAGCATCCAGTATCCCTTCGGCATCGGATCCGGCTGCTTCCGGCAGGCGGACTTCAGCCTCACCTGCAACGACACCGCCCAGCCGCCAAAGCTCTTCTTGAGCGACGGCACAACCGAGGTCGTTGACGGCGGCAAGGGTAACATGGTAGGATCGTCGGATTGGCTTGACGTAACCATTTCCCGTACCATACCTCTGGTGCCTGATGTTCCTACTTACAACTTTTCGTGGAAACTTAGTAATTCTTTCGTTACCGATGACGTTTTTCTAAACATTACTGGGTGTGAGTTCGATACATATATTTTCGATCACGACACTAATAATTTCACATGGCATTGTACGAACAATTGTCCCCACGAAGAGATCACAGAGACGATGGCTAGACAGTACTGTAACGGTACTGGATGCTGCTCTGTTGAAGTTGGATCAGGTATTCATGACTTGGAGCTCCAATTTGTCCGCCATAGCGAAGGTACACTCCAAGCGCTCTCATCTGTTCCAAGCTCCTTACGGGACAGAATCAATATAACTGTAACCTCCGCTGAGCTCTTATGGAGTATAATGGATCAACCGACATGCGATAGCGCAAAGGGCAATAAAACAGACTACGCATGTGCGAGCACCCATAGCCAATGCACAGACAGCTTCGTGGGTTACTTCTGTGAATGCAACAGTGGTTATGTAGGCAATCCATTTGTACTTGATGGCTGCACACGTGACCAAGGTGATTTACCCCATCCCGAAACCATGCATATTTAATGGGTTTATTTATTCTTCCATTATTTACAATATGGGTTTATTTATTCTTCCATTATTTATTTCATTCTCTTCTGTAAGGAGTTGTTTGGAACATACAGAAAATTTCTATTTCCTCGAAAATTGAAATGTTTTACGTGTAAATCTTTTGTTCCGAAGAGGGCCCAAGTATTCGTGTATGACTATTTACACAAACTATCATATATATTATTGACATTTGTAGTTATTCTGTATAGTGATTTTTTAAATCTTAGAGATTCCTTAATCTTTGTACCTTGTCAAAAAAAAGGGATCATAAAAATAATAATAATGGGGTATCATGTAGTCCACTTCAATAGGAATTAGCCTTGCCGTTTCGAGATATGTCCTGTGATGCAATTAAAACTGGTTGGTTGTACATGTTCAAGTCTCCCTTTAATAAATATTGTAATAATGAATGTTTTCAAACAATAACTTGTATTGTAGATATGTTCTTTTACATGAATAGTATAACTATTATGCTCTACTATCCCTTGTTATTTTTTATGGCCTCATATTAGATTTGATATAGCTAGATATGTAACAAGCATACATGGTAGGGAGAGCAGAGTATATTATAACCTCGTAGAGAGAACTGAATTATTAACAGCAACGAAACAATCAAAACAAGAGAAAAAATAACTCTAAGCCACTCTTGTGCCCCTAATTGCTTCTATGTTACTTTCAATGAGATTGGCTATTACTTTATTCTTTGGGTTCAGTTACTAGCTACGGCCACACCCTTTGGTAGTTTGGCTTTATATAGCTAGCTCTTCACTTATCCTTTCCCTGAAGGGAAGAATCCGTATGCCAGTATAGGAATCGTTGGCCTCACATCTTCATGTCATAAAAGGATTTCAGACCAAGTACAACAAGAGGCATCTTCACTAGCAATAACTTAGTTTTGTTAGATCAATATAGTTTTATTATGTTATTACCTAGTGTGACGTGCTACAGAATCTGCAATAAATCTAGGAGCGTTTTGCTAGCAATAACCCTTTATATGGGATGGGACGGAGCAACCAAGTGGAGAGGAGGACGAAGCGAAAGTAACCTAGGGTCTCTCACCAGACCACGGTGGCAGCTGCCAACAGAGGGCAAGGAACAAGCGGCCAGATCCGAAAAAAAACACGAGAAGGGCGAATGCCAACCAAGTGCAGTGTCATACGGCCAGTAATACCACATTTATTTACATCTTAGGAGATCAGTTACATTTGGCAAGAATCATGCATGAGATTTGTATTGTGATCCTAGTTAATTATTTCAAAATAACTTTGATAATAAGATTCTACCTTTCGAAGCTCGTTGTAATGCTCAAATTGTTTCATTCAAGTCTACGTGTTTCTACTACTATAACAATTGGATTATTATTTTTACAACATGGCCGAAAGATTTTCAAGAGTCAAATTACTGGACAAGCTCACGAATTTTGCTTACTAAATGCAGGATATAGTCCAATTCAACTAAAGGCAAATTGCTCCCAGTTTTGTGGGAACATCAAGGTTCCATTTCCTTTCGGCCTAGAGGAAGGCTGCTCCGCGAGGAGGCTATTTCAACTTAATTGCAGAAACGCGACATCTTCCACACTCCACTTCGATGACAGCCACATCGTGACATACATAAATCTCACCGAGGGGCTTGTAGACATCAGAGTTACATCAGATTTTGATGAGTTACGACCAATTAGCATGTCCGTACCAGAAGAACCCGAACTCTATACTGCTTTTGGGGAATCAGTAGTGTTTGTGCACTGGGCTGCTGCCAACCTAACATGTCAAGAGGCCCAGAAGAACCGCTCTCGATATGCATGTGTTAGTATGAACAGCACATGCTTAGGCGTCAACTCTATGCACAGTTACGTTGGATATCGGTGCAAATGCTCAACTGGTTTTGACGGAAATCCATACATCACTAATGGCTGCGAAGGTACTCTCTCCCCTTCTCCAAGCTCCCCAGTACGATAATGCCCTTCTATGCAATCGAAAAACCAAGTAGCATAAATTTTCAAGCATTTTGGGTCTAGTCAGATGCTCTGTTCCTAAACAAAAGTGATAGGCTTCATAAACCTTGCCTTATTTTAAGATGAGATGGGCATCTATGCATCTACAAACAATCTGTGAGATTAAAGGAATATCATTGATCCAAAGGTTCAAATTTTCCACATTAATCCTTAAATCAGGAAAAAGGCAAATTTCTACGAATCTCGTTAATCTATATAAAAAAATCTTGTATGGCCATGAGGTGGCCCACGATAATTAACGGTGATGATCGTTTATGACATATATGTAAGAAACATAAGTCGATAATCGGATTAAAACTCTTTTGTTTCTGTTTTTATTGTTGCGTCCAAATGAAGCAAGGAAAGAAGTATGACCTCCCAATGCAAGGTCCCTGCACCGATCTCTCCTCCCCTCTCTCTCTCTCTGGTTTATCAGTTGGGCTACTGCTTTGCAACCGAGAGTGAGGCATGCAATGGGCATGCCATTACTTCCTTTTCCCCCCCAAGAATACATAGCCGTGCATGGTCATTAGGATTACGCCATTAAGTGTAAACCTTGTTCATCCGACTGAAGCAATATATCAAGAACAAGACTATCTGCGCATGTGTACGGGGCATCTGCTAGTTATTGTAACAACAATTTATAAACTTTCTATTTTTTGCTAACAATTTCCAAGCTTTCTTTTTTTAAGTGACTTTGCAATGTTTCCCAACAAATTGTTATTGAGACCACTGTTAAAAACAAATTCACTAGCCAAAGCATATCTCAACTGCACTGTGTGCACCACATATGTTGTCACCTGAGTTTTTCAAGTTCATTGATACATGGCCTCAGTTAAGCCTTGTTTATTAAGCATGGTGCCCTATTAACATGACAAATTTGAAGTGTTTGAGATTTGTTTACGTTAAACGAGTACATAGGTAGATAATTCTTCTATTATATCTTGTTTATTCTCTTCCCTAGAGATTGAGTTTATTACTGATATCTCCTTGTGTATATTTCTGTTGTCGCGCATAACACGTGTACTGCATACCGTCTGGCAAAGTAATATAAAGCGTAGTGCTCACGGCACACCCCTTTTCGAGATCCAAACACATCTATATCTTTCTCTTTTATTTTTCTACACTTTACAGTAGCGATATCTTAAAAAAATGATTGATCAAGTAATATAGTTTTTGCAAAAATAAAAGTACATGGCAGTTTCTGGATTCCTATTAGCTCTGATTTTTTAGGGATGGAACTCTACAATTTTTATCCAGTTCATTTGCACCCCGAGTGAGCTATCTACTGTATTTTAGGGCCTCTTTGAATGCAAGAATTTTATAGAAATTTTCCATGAAGTAGTATAGTTCCTTTGGAAATACTCCAGAATGTGGATTATCTACAACAGCTACATCTACATAAAAATTTATTGCTTCAGACATTTGCAATGTCCCAGAATAAATTTCATTTACACTTTAGAATTTTTTGAGGATATTTTCCATTTGAGAATTGATATGTAAATGTGATACATTTTTTATGAGACAAAGGTAGGAGCTCTGCCTCGTTTCATTAACCGAGAGAAGGGAATACAAACAAAAGCAGAGGACACCTAATAAACACCGAATGTTAATGTGACACTCAATGTAGTCTTTCCAATGATGCCACCTGCACCACCTGCAGCCCCTCTCTGGGCAACAGGATGCCACCATGGTGCTAAAGCGCCTCCACTCCCTTTCCAGACATCTGAATTAACAGATTTAATTTTTTCCCTTACACCCACGATTAAGATGGGAATCTTTGTTTTTATTTTTCTTCAATTCATAATTCAGCCTGTATGATAAATTCTCATGTTATATACTCCTCCCTCCATAAATGCATGACATTTTAGGAATTGCTCACTCTCCAACTTCGTTTATCATTAACTTTTATTTGGAATAATTAAACATAAGCATAATCTTATAAAATTACTAGCTAAATGCCAGTGTTTTCCTACAGATAAAAAAATCATATTATCCCAATATGTTGAGTCGACATTGTTAGGATCAACCTATCCAGCCCACGTCCTCGGCTCTGTCTCCGCACTCAGCCGTATCATGCCTCTGCATCCTCAGCTCTACCGTGTACCCTGTAGAGCTCTATTTTTTTGTTAGAGAACTTTTAGGGTGGTGGACTTTTTATAGATTGCTGTTTCATGTTGGGAAGTGCAGGTGAACAACCACCACCAATAACTCTTTCTTTTAAGTAGTAAAAATAATATTTTAGAAATATCTTATAAAATTATAATATATTGGTACAATTTTAATATGGCCAATTTAGATATAGCTATGTATACCAGTGATCAAAGGTAGACAAGATTGATCAAATGGATACCATAGCGACAACAAACAATTATGATACCATTTGAAAGTTCGACACAAATCATCATCACTTCCATATTAGCAATGATGTTCACCTTTCGTATGTTGCTTTCTCATTTACTATGATTTGTGGTTCCAGATATTAATGAGTGCAACACACCAGGCATTTGCAAAGGGGTATGTCACAATGTTGTAGGGAGCTACTATTGCACGGAGTGCCCGCATAAAACAGAGTATGATGCCGCAACTATGCAGTGTAATTCAACAAGAAAACAAAGTCTTGTCTTAGGTATGTTCTCATTTCTATTTCAATCCTCAAAGCTCAAGGAAAATAGAACATTAATTAAATGGCAAAATCCCTTTAGGTATTATCATTGGGCTTAGTGGTGGCTTCAGCATTCTACTTTGTTTCTTGAGTGGGATGATACTCTTTCGTAGATGGAAAAGAGGCATTCAAAAGCGACTACGAAGAAAATACTTCCGAAAAAACCAAGGCCTTCTTCTAGAACAACTAATATCATCTGATGAGAATGCAAGTGATGATACAAAAATTTTCTCCTTAGAAGAGCTTGAAAAGGCGACAAATAACTTTGATTCCTCACGTATAGTTGGACATGGAGGGCATGGTATGGTATACAAAGGTATCTTATCTAATCAACACGTGGTGGCTATAAAAAAGTCTAAGATCATTGAGCAAGATGAAATCAACAATTTTATCAATGAGGTTGCCATTCTCTCTCAGATAAATCACCGCAATATTGTAAAGCTTTTTGGATGTTGTCTTGAAACTGAGGTTCCACTACTTGTGTATGACTTTATTCCCAATGGTTCATTATATGGAATTCTCCACGCTGAGGCAGGTAGTGGCTTCCAGTTGTCTTGGGATGACTGCTTAAAGATTGCTGTAGAGGCTGCAGGAGCACTCTGTTATCTCCATTCCGCAGCTTCAGTATCAATATTTCACCGTGATGTCAAGTCCTTGAACATACTTTTGGATGGTAGCTATACTGCTAAAGTTTCAGATTTTGGTGCTTCACGATTGGTTTCTATTGAGCAAACCCATGTTGTTACAAATGTACAAGGCACTTTTGGGTATTTAGATCCTGAGTACTACCAAACTGGACAATTAAACGGGAAGAGTGATGTATACAGCTTTGGAGTGGTACTTGTGGAGCTGCTCCTTAGGAAGAAACCTATTTTTACAAGTGAGTCAGGATTGAAGCAAAACTTGGCCAATTATTTTCTTTGGGAAACAAAGGTGAGGCCAATTACAGACATTGTGGCTGCTCAAGTTCTTGAGGAAGCAACTGAGGAAGAGATTAAAATTGTTACCTCTCTTGCAGAGCTGTGCTTGAGACTTCGAGGTGAAGAAAGACCTACTATGAAGGAAGTAGAGATGACATTACAGTTTTTACGAACCAAAAGGTTGAACTCATGCCATGCCGTTCTAGCAAATAAGCAAGAGATAGATCCCCTTATGACGACAAATGCCAAAACTAATCCTGAGTCTTTATATGTTGAATTTTTCGGCAAGGAAGCTACTTTAGGATCCCAAGGGACTGTCTCATCTTCCACTCTACCACGTTAAATGTTTTAAGTTTTCAATGTTGATTGTTATTGTATTATCCCATGGATGGGTGCTGCACACCTACATTCCTATTGCCTCCCTTGACAAACATATAGTACTGTACATTCTGTAATGCACTTGTATAATTTATAGTAATATATAATTGCCTTGTTAAAATAAGGTATTTATATATTGTATAAAGAATCCTGTAATGCCTCCTACATGCTACAGGATGAACAGGACCCCTCGACTCCTCGGGGATGAGATGTTCAACTATGTAATGCATTAACGTGCCTGATAATTTTATCAATGAGCTTGCAGTCTTGCACATCTATCTCAATTTCCAACAAACACGTACGTGGCGGGGACAAATCCCGATGGATGGTCACTTGCTATCCTCTTGGCGAGTGGTGACACACGAACGAAGCATGGTGGCACAAGCGGCTCAACGATGACAACGAAAGGGATAGGACAGCGTGGGATCTCACTGGAGGCTCCATGGATCTTCCTCGTGCGCGATGGGTCAGGAACTCGCCGTGTACGGAGGCAGCGGCACACCACGGCGACCTCGTCGAATTTCATGGTTAACGCAACAGATTTGCAATTGAACGGAGTACAATCTAGTTTTATTGAACATCATAATATCATGAACAGCGTAGCGACGAATACAACCGATACAACGACTACGACAGACCTGTAAGTCTGACATCACAGTGCACACGCAACCCACGCGAAGCACTACATGCTACCGGAACCACCACCCCGCATGTACAAATCCCAGCTTTGCCGAAGCCATCTCGCACGGCCTTCCCTTGTTTTCAGAGTGAAGAACACCAATCGCAACTCCTTTTTCAGGCAGAGCTGGCAAGTGTACCAGTGCGTCCACTAGGCGATTCAGTGCGTCGTCTATGGAGATTGTCTTCGACCTCTTGTGCGGAGGGGAGTCCGTCACCCGTGCTGCCCTCCTGGCCTTGGCTTCCTCGTCCGACGATAGCTCCAAATCCTGCCGATACGAACCGGGCGTGTACGTCCTCTCGTCGGTGCAGGTGATCCCGTCGAACAGCTGGGCGTTCAGCTACTTCCACGCCGCGCAATCCCGTTACATGGCATCCCACTTGTTCTTGAATTGCTTTGCGCGTGTAATCCCGACAGGTACGTTCCTTGAACTTGCGCGTAAGGTTCTTGTATCCCCTCACATTCAGGCAGCCCATGCTACAATTTTTCGCATCAATCTCTTCAATGTTGATGTATTTTCACTACACTGTATTTTACTTTCCCTGTGTTTTGTTTTGTTTCTGTCTTCTTGCATGTTTTGCATTGAAGAAGTAGTGGTCTGCATTAGCTGCGTCAGTTTCTGCATTAGTCCCCCGAATAATTAGCAATACAGAGGGAGAAATGGGCCATCAATTGCATGTAACTGATTTCCATTAATTAGTAGCGAATAAAAGGAAGAGAAAACCGAAAAGGCCGTAGTCAATTGCGCGGCACAAAATTGCTGAGTGCTGCTCTGTATCGTTACTCTGTATATTGCCGTTCTCCTACTGTTCATCATCAGAAAAACATCCAGAGTAGAGGTCTGCTTTGTGAGCAAACCGCAGAGCACTGCCGACTGCAGAGTTAAGTACAGTTGGTGTCTGACAATTAGTATCAGAACAGTGCTCATACGGGTCCTACGAACATGCATCGGGGTGCAAGATTGGCATCTCCTCCCTCTAGAAGATCCACCAGCTCCTGTGAGTGTCGCACGGTGGTTCCTGGCAGTGGCCAAGAGATGGTGGCTCAGATTGCTCAGGCTCTGGAGGAGCCAACACTCCTGATGGCGCAGGTGTGCGCCCTCACAGAGTCCGTAGAGGCTGAACCAAGAAAGGTCTTTCTCAATGAGATTCATGCTCAAGCCAATCTCAGTCTTGAGGGTGACAACCCCGACAACACTTGGTATTTGGAACTAGCACCACGAACGATATGACTGGTTCCAAGAAAAGTTTCACAGAACTTGATGAGACCATAAAGGGCTCTGTAAAATTCGGGGATGGCTCAGTTGTCGACATCTGCGGCAGGGGAGTGGTGATGTTCAATTGTCACAACAGCGATCATGGCCAGCTGCTCGATGTCTATTTCATCCCAAGCTCCGTAGCAATATAGTGAGTCTTAGGCAACTCGATGAGCATGGGTGCCAAATTCTCATTGAAGGCAGAGTGATGTGGATCTAGGACCAAAACAAAAAGCTTTTGGCCAAACTCAACAGATCCAAAGGGTGGTTATACATGCTCAACCTAAATTTGGCAGTGCCCATTTGCTTGGCGGCAAGGTGCACCAAGGATGCGTGGCATTGGCATGCGCGCTTTGGACATCCTAACTTCCAGTCTCTACGCACGCCGGAACAATGAGGGATGGTACAAGGACTGCCACGAATTGGTCAGGTGGATCAAATTTGTGATAGTTGCCTTGTGGGGAAACAATGTCGAATAGCATTCCCTCGGGAGGCTAATTATCATGCACAAGATCAATTGGAACTAGTGCATGGATATCTGTGTTCCAATTTCTCCGACCATGCCAGGGGGTAGAAGGTACTTCCTCCTACTCGTTGATGACCTGACTCGATACAGCATGTGGGTTACATCGCTCAAGAAGAAAGATGAAGCTGCTGTCACCATCAAGAGGTTCCAAGCTCATGCAGAATTGGAGAGTGGCTGCAGATTGAAAGTTTTTTGGACTGACTAAGGGGGAGAGTTCACCTCAGTGGAGTTCGGAGAATATTGGGCTGACCAAGGCGTCACACATCATCTTACAGCTCCGTATTCACCACAGCAGAACGGGGCTGTCGAACGCTAGAATCAAACATTAGTCACCATGGCAAGGAGTCTCTTGAAGGCTAAAGAAGTAGCGGACAGATTTTGGAGTGAGGCAGTGACCTTGGCTGTCCACATCCTAAACAGGTCACCAACAAAGAGTGTCAAGGGGAAGACACCTTATGAGGCATGGTTTGGAAGACGCCCAAATGTGCATTACTTCCACACTTTCAGCTGTCTAGGCTACGTCAAGAATGTGAAGCCAAATCAAAAGAAATTGAACGACGGGAGCATTCCCATGGTGTTCATCGGATATGAGCCTAGGTGCAAAGCCTACAGGATGTTTGACCCTGTTGGTGCAAAACTCCATGTCACTCGTGATGTCGTATTTGATGAAGAGGCAAAGTGGGAATGGAGCAAGGTGGAAAACGACCTAGATGAAGTGCCACTTGGTGAAAAGTTCATTGTCAAGTACACCTCATATTTATCTACCAAAGATCCAAGTGATGGTACACCACAACCTGAAAGTGATGTCCCAGTTCAGTGCCATGATCCATCAACTCAGTGCTATGGATGATATTACATTAATGTTTTCACTGTGTGCATTAGTTTATAGATGATATTATATTAATGTTTTCACAGTGTGCACTAGTGTATAGATGATATTATATTAATGTTTTTACTGTATGCACTAGTGTGATTCTGGACTAGTGCATTATGCATAGAGGGTCCAAATTTACATATTCAGGTCCCGACACCAAGCTCACTAATTCCGTAGAGAGTAGGGCAAGCCACCGGTGAGATCCACGCCGGTGTCCCTGCTCTCGTCATGCCTCCGGATTCGTAGATACTACCCTTTTTTTACTATGCTACCCTATCCAACCACCGTGTCATCGTATCTAAGGTGAGACCAGTTTTCTTTATCAATCTTCTTAATTGATTTCAAATCTTTTTTCTCAATTGAAAATTTTGGATTAATTTTTCTCATCTGACTTTTCTTCCAATGGTTTTTTTATCAATTTAAAAAATTCAAATACTTCTTCTACTTTTTCTTGGTTTTCATAAATTGAACAATTCTCGAACACCCTAAGATAGACGAGCTCAAAACCTACTAATTCATTTGAGGTAAAAATTTATGTGTAAAAAAATATTAGGGTTATCAAAAGCTTGCCGTGATTAGCCTCACATGGCCCATGCTCCCGCTAACCTGACAAAATCGGGAGTCCCACCAGACGCACTGAACACAGGGCCCACCTGTAAGCCACCAAATACAAACCCCTTAGAGCAGGTATAATAAGGCATAGTCAGCAGACTATAGCAAATATAATATCAACCAAATTTTACGTGGCAGAGAGAGAAAGGAAGAGAGAGAAGGAAGCTGGCTACTAAATTACAGCTAGCTATAGCACGTAAAAATATGCATTTCACTCTCTTACACGTGGGGCCAAATAGTTATTGTAATAGCTACCTTATTGGATGAACTATTTTTTTGAAGGCTATAGATGAAATAGACAAGTGTTATAGCCACTAGTTGGTTATACTATTGTACTTGCTCTTACGCTTACTCTCACTGACAACTATACCTAACTTACCTCTTGACCCAACCTGTAAGTGAATTAGCCTTGCAACTACTAGCTTACTACTACCGCTCCCCAACCACCTCACGTAAACCCAGTTAAACCTCAGAAGCTTCTTTTCCCCGTCCCTCGAAAAATTTTATTATGTAACTAGAGATGTCAGAATCGTGATCCTAAATTGGATCGAAGGTTCTATAGTAGGATCGTAAATCATAGAATTG
Organism: Dendrocalamus sinicus; assembly: GCA_036346575.1. Taxonomy (NCBI): domain Eukaryota; kingdom Viridiplantae; phylum Streptophyta; class Magnoliopsida; order Poales; family Poaceae; genus Dendrocalamus; species Dendrocalamus sinicus. The sequence goes on along the minus strand of CM070671.1, from coordinate 6,766,247 downwards.
ATGTAGAATTTAAAATCTTACCTGATTCTACTAAAAAAATATTTTTAAAAATCTACAGTGCATTATAACACTACTGTATTTTTAAAATTATGCCCGTTGAACTTTTCTTTATAAATTGTAGAGTAAAGGTAAGATTATATGTTATTTTATGACAATTATAATGAACATAAAGAGATAAAAGTTAAAATTTTTAATTAAAAGGAAGTATACAAGTAATTATTCATAATAAAACAATAAAATCAACATAATCGAGTAGGATCATATGAAAATTTTGATCCCGGTCCTACAGAAGTTTGGGTAGAATCGTAAGAACATTAAGATTCAACTGTATTAAGATTCTATCATAGAATCGGATCGGTCTAGTCAATCTTAGATAATAAAATCTTAGGATCATATAACAGAATCGAGATTCTGACAACCTTATATGTAATGGTTGTATGGATTGTTTGTATCATGAGCCAATAAAGTGATGACACGTGGCACATAAATACTGTAGCAAACACTGTAGCTTTTTTTTTTGCTTCGGTCGATTTTGTGCAACAGTGGCGGAGCCACATTGATGCATGGGGGTGCAATTGCACCTCCAAATTTTTCGCAGAAAAGCTTGATATATATCTCGCTTAATATAAAAAGCATAAACCACATACTAACATATATACTTCTTTAAGAGTTCAATTGTAGTTTGCTACCCATGGCTCAGTAGCTCACAATGTCATCCTATGGAGAGAATCAATCGATCCCCTTATCCATAACCGGCCACCAAAATTGACAAATTTCATAATCGGCCAAATCCCCACTTACCATCGATCACTCGCCGACCACCCTCGTCTTCTCCTTAGTTGTGGCTTCTCGCCCAATCGCTCTCGCTCCCTCCCGGCTGACCGCCGCCACGCTGCGTGACTGCGTCACTGTCGAACTAGCAAACCTGGCAACCTCTGCCTAGCAGCCATGTGCCGTGTCGTCGTGCGGCGTGCGTCCATGTGTCATGCCACTGTGGCAACTGGCCATGCCCCCACCCCTCGTGCAGTAGTGTCCCGTGAGTGACTAAGTTCTAATTTGTTCTGCTTGTTTTTCTACTTTGTAAGTTCTATTTGTTCTACACTTCTACTTATTGTTCTACTTTGTAATCTCTAATCTAGTTAGTCACCACTGAGCATTTCTATTTATTGTTCCATCTAGTTAGTCACTACTGGTATTTTTTATTTATTTTTCAGATCTAAAAATATTTTGCGATGTTGGTTATAGTGAAAACATGTAATTTGTCACATTTGAATTTCTGTATTATATTATTTGAACTTGTGTTAGAATAGATGCGTCTTAAGTTTGCATCCCCATCATCAAAATGCTGGCTCCGTAACTATTGTGCAACATTTTTCTCATGTATGGAACATTTTTGCCCATGTTTGCAACATTTTTCGTTCATATATACAATATTTTTTCCATCTATCTAACATTTCTGGCGAAGAATGTTTTCATTGCAACACAGGCGTGTGCACCTGAAGTTTTTTTTGGGTGCACACGCCTGTGTGCGCGCTTGTGTGGGTGTCATTCCCCCAGCTTTTATTTGCAAATCTGTGCGATACTAATGTGTGCTTGCGATTGCCTGTAGTGATTTTGGAGCTTGGATGGTTCTACTTGTTTCTGATAATGGTTGGATGAAACTTCTGTTTTGCTTGAGCTCCAGTGTTATAGTTGTGAATGATGACATTTCTTTTTTGTTATGAATTTTCTGATCTTAATTATTAAAGAAATGCACTAATATGTTATTATTCTGCCATTTACTTCTGATATGATTGTGGTATGGAGGAATTTACGTTTGCATTTAGCGATGGGTGATTTGAGGGAAGAGTATGTTATTGTAATGGAATATTGGACATCAGAAGTGGTTTGTGGTATTCTACTAGGTTGGCTTGTTGAGGGATTAGAAAGCTGCACTATAGTGTCAAAATATTCTAACTCCTCTCCAGTTTGTAATTTCTTGAATTGAATAGCATAAATCTTTCCACAATTGAATCATCCTGCTTTTTTAGTCTGGGCCCTCCAAAAATCAACTAGACATGGTCCACCTCAGGACAACCTTGAAAGTAGCACCTCAAGATCCATCTCAATCTAAGATGCGTATGCTCAAGAGTTGTTTGCATTGCTCCTGTCTTACAGTCTTCCGTGTTAAACTATGATTTTTTAGATAACGGAAATCTTTATTAATAAACCAAGAGCAGTACATCAAGGTGATACACAGTCTTGGAATAAAATTTCCAGCCTCTGCCTCGCGCGAAGGCACACAGCTAAACAAATCGAAATCAAAGCATAATCTAATGACTATCAATCCGTAGACTAGATCGCCACCCATATGCCCGGGAGTAAATATCTTGACCACACGGTCCAAATGTTGTGAGGCCGCCACAACTAAACCCTGCAAATCCGTTTTGTGAAGGATAGCCCATGAACGGAGTCGATGAGAAGCTGCGAAGATAACTCGCAAGGGAGAAAAAGTTTGTTTCTTTTCAAAAATAATGTCATTTCATGTAACCAAATTGGCCAAGATAATCGCTGCCCCAAGCGAACAAGTGGTTTCAAGTTGTTGGTTACACCCGCAAGCCAACTTCCAAACATATGTAATACATCGTGAGGTTTCGTTATGTTGAGGACACTCCAGCATCGCCCTAGCAAAACGACAATCAAAAACAAGTGCCTAATTGTCTCGTCTTCGTGACAAAAGCAACATGTTTTGCTTCTGTCGATTACGCTTAGCTAGATTATCTTTAGTCAACACAACACCTCTCAGAAATACCACAGAAAACTTTCGGTTTGATGGCGCCTTTAGTTTCCATAATATCTTATTCAAATTAGGTACATCTGTAAGGATCATGGCTTGATAGAATGATTTCACTGAGAACTGTCCATTTGGGAGCAAAGACCAGCGAAACACATCCTGTCCTTGGGACAACTGTATAGTAGTTAAACGAGGAAGAAGATTATTCCACGCCACTAACTTTGGACCAATAAGGTCACGTCTCCATGATAGGTTTGGGGGATCGGAGTTGAGCACTTCCGAAATGGTTATGAATTTTGGTCGTACTATATTATAAAGACCAGGATACTGATCTTTTAAAGTAGAGTTACCTAGCCACTTGTCCTCCCAGAACCTCACTTGTGACCCATCCTTAATAATGAAAGATCCAAAACGGAAGAATTCTTGTTTAATCTTCAGAAGACTGGACCAGAATTGAGAGTCTCCTTGCTTTCTCTCAACTTGAACAAGTGGTTTAGTGCCTAGGTATTTGTTCCGCAAGATTTGTTGCCAGGTACCGTCTGTTGTGAGAAGCTTAAAAAGCCATTTACCTAGAAGGGCGATGTTCTTCAAATTCAAATCATGAATCCCAAGACCACCCTGGTCTTTGGGCTGGCATAGGATATTCCATTTAACTAGACGATATTTCCTCTTTTGATCATCACTTTGCCAGTAAAACCGAGATCGGTAGTAATTTAGTTTTCTTAACACCCCCTTAGGTATAGCGAAAAATGACATCATATACATATACATTGGAAGGCTACTCAAAACTGAGTTAATAAGTGTCAGTCTACCACCTATCGAAAGGTGTTTGCTCTTCCAACTACTGAGTCTTTTCTCGAACCGCTCCTCAATTATCCTCCAATCCGAGTTTTTAAGCTCTTTGTAATGTATGGGAATTCCAAGATATCGTAATGGAAAGTCACCAGCTTTACAACCAAATAGATCAACATATTGACCTATAGCCGACTGTGCTTCCCCAAAGCAAAAAATTTCACTCTTATGGAAATTTATTTTGAGCCCAGAAAGTTGTTCAAAGGCACAGAGGAGGAGTTTTAAATTTGTTGCTTTACCTAGATCATGATCCAAGAAGAGGATAGTATCATCAGCATACTGGAGGATAGAAAGGCCATCATCCACTAGATGAGGAATACTCCACTAAACTGCCCGTCCGCTTTAGCTCTGCGAATCAAAATTGCAAGCATATCTGCGACAATGTTAAAAAGCAATGGAGAGAGGGGATCTCCCTGTCGAAGACCTTTCTTCGTTTGAAAGAAATGTCCTACATCATTGTTAACATTAACCGCGACACTTCCTCCCGAAATGATAGACTTAACCCAAGTGATCCACTTTGGTGCAAATCCTTTCATCCGTAGAGCTTGCATTAAGAAGGGCCATTTAACCTTGTCATAAGCCTTTTCAAAGTCAATTTTAAGAATCACACCACTTAGATTTTTCCTATGTAGCTCGTGTATTGTTTCATGCAGTATGACGACTCCTTCCAGGATATTCCGCCCACGCATAAAAGCTGTCTGAGTTGGACTTATGACACGATCAGCCACAGAATTCATCCTTGTTGTGGCAACCTTAGTAAAAATTTTGAAACTCACATTAAGGAGGCAAATAGGTCTATATTTCTGGATAATATTTGCATCTTGTACTTTAGGCACTAAAGTGATCACTCCAAAATTTAGACTAAACAATGGCAACTTCCCCAAAAAGAAATCATGAAACATGGTCATTAAGTCATCTTTTAAAACTTCCCAGAATTTCTGATAGAATTCTACTGGGAAGCCATCTGGACCAGGGGCTTTGTTATGTTCCATACTGAAGATAGCACATTTTACTTCTTCCTCAGTGAAAGGGGATATTAAAACATTGTTCTCCTCTTGCGTTACCTGAGGGATATCCGTAATCCGATCCTCCCACAGACTAAAGGAATCTTCCTCAGGCTCACCAAAGAGTTCCTTATAGAAATTAGTAATGTAAGTTTTTAAATTCTCTTGCCCCTCGATTTTGCCATTATCATGGTCAAGGGAGAAAATATGTTTTTTCCTGTGCTTGCCGTTAGCAATCATATGAAAGTAACGTGTGTTGTTATCCCCTAGTACCATATTCTTTACTTTAGCACGCTGCACCCATTTGATCTCCTCCTCCCTAAGAAGATTGGTTAGGTGATCCCTAGATTGAGCTAAAAGATCACGCTCAAAATCAGTCAAATCCCGAACCTCGGCTGTGGTATCCAAAAGCGTAACAGTAGATTGTAAAGCCGATTTTTTTGTTTGTAGACACCATTCGAATGGGCAGCCCAGCCCCGTAAGTATCTTCGTAATGCGCTCAGTTTGTTATTCCATCGTTGGACTGGGTTTTGCCCTTTCACCGTCTTATTCCAAATATTAACAACTCTATCATGGAAATCGTCATGAGTAAACCAACTAAGTTCAAATCGAAAGGGTTTTATGTGCCCTGCGTAAGCTGGTTCACCCGTGTCTAGGAGTAAAGGGGTGTGATCCGAAACCCCTCTATCCAAAGCCTGTACCGACACCAGCGGATATTTAAATTCCCACTCAGTTGACATGAGAACCCTATCCAGCTTTTCGTACGTCGGATTAGGCAAAGAGTTAGCCCACGTAAATTGTCTACCAGTTAGCTCTATCTCCCTTAGGTCAAAGCTATCTATGATCGCATTAAACAGGAAAGGCCAACGATCATTAAATCTATCATTATTTTTCTCTGTACTTTTCACAAAATATTGAAGTCCCCTCCTATTAAGGTTGGCAAAGGACTTTCCTGGCAAGCGCGAACCAACTCTGCTAAAAAGGGTGATTTGAAATCATCCTGAGCAGGGCCATACACTGCCATAAGAATCCACTTGAACTTATCTGATTTATTCATCAGGTGGAATTTCATATAAAATTCACCTTCACAAATTAAAGACAGATCAAGCGAGGAAGTATTAATCCCAAGGAGGATGCCCCCTGATCTGCCCCTTGGAGGTAGACAATGCCAAACGAAATCCGAACCTCCCGATAATTGTGTCAGATTCGATTTTGACATGTCCTTTTTGCCTGTTTCCATGATCGCAATGAAATCAAGTTTATGTTCTTTAACAGCGTCCGCTATATACCGATATTTAGCCAAGTCGGATAGACCTATGCTATTCCAGTAAAAACCTTTCATTGGGCAACCATTTTCTTTTTTTTCTTTGAGTTTTTACCTTTCCCCCCAAAACAAATTTTCCTTTCTTTGGAGGCCAACTTAGATTTCCGACAGGAGGCTTTCAGATCACAAATCCTTGTGTCCAAGTCCCCATCATCAAGATCCACTTCAGAAACATCTTGTATCAAGTGCTCGAGTAAGTCACAATCATGTGTTTGTGCTTCGTCATCACTTTTCTCGAACAAAATACACTCACCAGGAAACGTACTCTCCTTATTGCCACCTTGTGTTTTTACGGCTGGTTGGACCCCCACCCTATAAATTTCAATTCTTTTTAAGGCAATAATAGACTTAATACTTTCATCACAGTTGGCTCCTAACTTGAAACCTATGTTATCTAAGTTGGAGGCACAGATATCTTCGGGCAACACAACAAAAGAAGTAGGAGATGGTGGTATAGGATTACCGTTCATCGAAGAAGCCGGGGGTGCAGGCGAATGTGGCAAACCGATATTGGTAGCCACCGTCTTGTTACCCACCTTGTTCATGTTTATATTTTCCAGGTTTCGGACCGCCACTCTGTTCATGGCCTTGGTCACCATATCTTCATCTGCCACTGTTACCCCATCAACCGAAGAGGAAATATTACGCAAACTGCGACGAAATCCGTCCACAGAATGATAATTTTCAACAGCCCTAAGATTTGAATAAGATGAAAGAGTTATGTTACCTGGTTCTCTGTTTGCTGCTTGTAAATTTTTAGCGGCACATTGATCATCCTGCACACCCTTTGTTGACGTGTTCGCCACAGGTGAGGAAGGAACAAAAGCATCAACTGCTGCTGTGCGAGTTATCGGTGTCGGACGAGGCGCGATCCACGATTACATCTGCAACGAACCATCCAAGGCAGCATCAGCATTTTTGTCCATCAGGCCAACCTGCCGATCTTGTCCGGGCTTCAGATTATCCACTTGAACCCTATTTCCATCAGGCCTTGAATCAAAATCTGACTTCGGCGCCTGTGTTGCCAAGATCCGCTTATCAGAACCCCTCTCCAATGGGATATCTGAAATATTCTCAACACCTGTATTCCACCGAACAGATTTAAGTGCCAACTCACAACTTAAACCCGTCGAAGACATTTTTTCCCTCGAACCGGTCGAGGCCCAAGCGGTGTGACTGCTATTTGTCCACACAATTGCATAGGAGTCGGTCCTCCAAGCATTGTCGCGCCCGAAGAACTGGCCGGCTCATCAATTTTCTTTTGTTTTTTTGCAAATTGATTTCCTCCTTGCCCTGCTGCATTTTGATCCCCAACACCATCCTCATTACGGTCCATGGAATCAAAGTCTTCTGGATCAGGGACGGCTGGCTCAAAATCTTCATGCTCCAAAGTAAAAGTGATATCATACCCATCCTTCCCAAAAACTATGTCCGGATTTAAAGGAAGAACTGATTTATCCAACATCCCAACCAAAATCCGAATAACTCCCTTTTTCCGATAAGTCAACATGTCTACCGCAAGTGTCGTCCCGATGGCTGCGCCGATACTCCAAAAACCAAGGAAATGTCTCCATGCATGTGGTACACCAGAGACATGAACCCAGACTTCATCCAGGTGATATGCTGGAATAGCATCACCATCAGCATGCCATGACGAGATGAGCAAAGTGATCCCATAATTTTTCAGACGAAATTCTACATCAGCCATCCTGAGTAGCTCCTCCTCAGAGGGGAAAGCAACCAGAAAAGAGTCATCCCCATGTGGCAGTGCCTCCCAATCCCAATCTAACCGTGACAATCTCGCTAGCTCTTCTTGAACCACAGCAGCAGGTAAAGTACCACCCGAGATTTTGACTAAAGCAGTTGGAGCCGGTTCAGGTTCTTCCAACTTAAAATCAAAATCCGGTAAACGGTAAAAACACGGACTGCTTTAGCGAATCCAAACATTGACGCCCCCGGCCTTGGCATTTTGAGAATTGGGCACTTAGCGGCGAGGTGAGAATTCTTCTTGTTACAGATGATACAATCATGGTTTGCCTTGCACCCTTCAGCGAGATGACCATTAGTCTTGCATCTAAAACAGTGCGGCGGACGAGGCTTTTTCGCTTTTGTTGTCTCAACCGGTGCAGCGATGTCCTGCCTCTGCTGAACCTCCACCTGAGGTCTATTTGCCCCCTGGTCAAACATCTGGTGATTCCTCCTTGGTGGACCGATCCCTTCCCTGCCGAAACCCCGTCCAGGACCATATCCTCGTCCTGCCGGCGGCCGGAAAGGCGGCTGTCTATTGTAAGGTGGCCGCTGCCTTGCCGTTGGCGGAACATGCCTTTGCATGGGAGGCCGCGCTTGGAATTGCGGCGGTGGGGGGAGGGTAGCCGGTTGACGCGCTGGAGCAGGCGGCCGTGAAGCCATGGCAGCGTAACTAGGCAAGAGATGCTATGCGTCGCATATGGTGCTGGGTTTAATCTGAAGCCAATTAACCCTAGGACCCAGCCTTGGCCTAAAGTCCCTGGACGCTCCGTAAATTCTAGCCCGTGCGATTAACTCAGCCCGGTTGTATGGCCCAGACCCAAACTGAGAATCCTGGTTCGCACCTGACCCGATTTCCTCCGAGGTTGCACTTCGGGTCACAAGCGACGATGGCAAGAACGCCTCGAGCGTGATCTCCGATGGCTTCCTCCTCGGCAATGGTCCTTTCCAAGGTCGAACTTGGCAGGCACGATGAGGAACAAAGCATTTTGATCTAATGGAAGGCTTTAAAGGGACGGAAATGGTGGCGGCGATCTGTTGATCGACATTCGCGGAACTAGCGCCGCCACAGGTTCCGTTCACCTCTCCGTTCACCGCCCTGGAAGCCGGATCGACCCTAGAAACAGAAAATAAACGCGATAAAATCGAATCTGAGTTTACCTTACACTGTGACGAGAATCCCCCGGAGATTGAAATTCCCCTCCCTGGTGATCCCCTTGCCGGAATCGACGTCGACGGCGGCAGTGAAGGAGATGGCGAAGGAAATGGCCGAGGGTTGACAGATGGACGCCCCTCGGAAGCACCCTTCACGACGCCCACCGAATCACCACCAGACGGCGAAGGGGATGCCCGAAGGAAGACGGATGGGCGCCGCTCTCCCTCCGCCTCACCCGCGGAATCATCTCCAGACGGTGAAGGGGGTGACCGAAGAATGATGGAGGGGCGCCAATCGGAATCGCCCTCCCCGTCGCCCGCGGACTCACCTCCGGACTCACCCATTCCTGAAAAATCAATTGCAGAAAGGGAAGATAGAAAGTGTTGACATTTGAGGATGGGCGATTATTAGGAAACGTACAGTCAGTTGTTGAATCAAGTTTCCTGTTCAAGTATTAAATCATCTGTTATGGTTTATACAGTTATTGTGCTATTCATAAAGCTTATGTTCTGAATATTCGAAGTATTTGGAAAGATCTCTGTTCCTATCTGGAATCATTACGCCAAGGAACTCTGTTTGGCGAATGGTGCCCCAAGCCATTACTGTATATATTTGGTGGTTCTGCTCAAAGCTAGCCAAGTCATTGCTCTTATTTATAATGCTTGAAGCCGTTATTGTATATATTTGATGTTGTTGCTCTTAACTAGTCAAGTCATCGCTCATACTTAACTACTTATGACTTGATTTTTGTTTTGACCGATATAAGCAATTAAATTCAAGAACTTGCAACATATAGTTTTCCTCATTTTTCAGAGCTCCGAGCTTCTTGTATTTATGAGGTGGCTAAGAAGATGATGTATGCTTTTAATACAACAACATATGTTGGTTTTCAAGCTGTAATGACTGAGGAAATGTCAGAAAAATTCCGTGGTGAGTGGGCAGGATGCTTAAATTTATGTTTTGCTTGCAAAGATTTAGGATTCTATACTTTAAAGTACTCACTTGCCTGTTTTGGCATTGTGATCAGGATTGCCTGGAGTTGTTTTCATTTTGCCTGATTCATATTTATCTTTACTATTATAAAAATATGAGTTGATGGTCATCGGTCCGTTCTCCCTCCCCTCTTCTCAGCCGTTCGATCAAAGATCAGCCATCCAGATCCGCATATAGATAGTTCTTCCACTTCTCATATAATGATAAATTTAAAAAAATCCGTAGTAATGCATAGGCATTTAGCTAGTATCTAGAGACGAAGGAGTATGGAGGCTTGTTTTATTATTGTTTTCTGTTTCCTGAATTTACTGCTCATTAACTTCATATACCCCTGATCATGTCTGTGCATGGATTGGCAAGAGACAAATATGACAATGGTGTCACTCCAAGGCCACCACCTGTTCATTATAGCAAACCGTCGAGGACTGATAGGAACCGTAACTTTCGTGGAAACTACCAGAACAATCCTCCACCGCAAGGAAATTACCTGAAAAGCCCTCCACAGCAAGGAAATTACCAGAACAGACCTCCACAGCAAGGTAACTTCCAAACATACCACCCGCAGCAAGATGGAAGAGGCTATGCTCCACCGCAGAATAATGTGCAGTAATGACTGGGGAAATGTCGGAAAAATTCCGTGGTGAGTGGGCAGGATGCTTAAATTTATGTTTTGCTTGAATCCATAATTGTATATATTTGATTGTTCTGCTCTTAACTAGTCAAGTCCTTGCTCTTACTTATAATGCTTGAAGCCGTTATTGTATATATTTGATATCCTTGCTCTTAACTAGTCAAGTCATCGCTCGTTAAAGCCGTTATTGTATATATTTGATATCCTTGCTCTTAACTAGTCAAGTCATCGCACGTTAAAGCCGTTATTGTATATATTTGATATCCTTGCTCTTAACTAGTCAAGTCATCGCTCGTTAAAGCCGTTATTGTATATATTTGATATCCTTGCTCTTAACTAGTCAAGTCATCGCTCATACGTAACTACTTATGACTTGATTTTTGTTTTGACCGATATAAGCAATTAAATTCAAGAACTTGCAACATATAGTTTTCCTCATTTTCAGAGCTCTGAGCTTCTTGTAGTTATGAGGAGGCTAAGAAGAGGATGTATGCTTTTAGTACAATAACATATGTTGGTTTTCAAGCTGTAATGACTGAGGAAATGTCGGATAAATTCCGTGATGAGTGGGCAGGATGCCTAAATTTATGTTTTGCTTGTAAAGATTTAGGATTCAGCCGTCGCCGCTCTTTCTTCTCGCCCGCCCGCCCACCGGCAGAAACCAAGTTCCTGGAATTTTGATTCCTTTGCATTTCTTCTTGTCTTTCTCCGTCGATTCCTTACCAATAACTAGTACTACTATGAGGTAGGTATGTATATGTGCATATTTTGGTTCATCCATTTCCTTGATTGTGTCGTCAATTTACGAGCATCCGACTGAATTCTCTGCATGCATTCTTGGCCTCAGATTGGGCGATTTTTGGGCTAATACTCAACTCAAAAGCTTTTTTTGCATAATTTATTATCTATGTCAATTTATAGCTTTGTCTTGCCTAGATTGGAGAAATTTATATGTCGTCATGTAGCTATATTTGCCCGGATTCACCATATTCTAAATTCTCCGCCTCTCCGGGTTTTCCTTTAGGGACAAGGAAATTCTATGGACTCCTCCTTGGGTCAATCATTCTTCCTTAGTTCCCCCTGGCTTTGTCTTGTTTCAATTGGAGAGATTTATTATAGATCTATCTTCTTTCTGGTACATTCATTCGTTCATCAGTCAATCTTTGGCCTCCTACTTATGTAAGATTTGGGGTTCGATTTAACCCATCCCTAATCTCAAGCCTCCTGAGAGCAACTCCAGCAGTACTACTCAAAACAGGGCCCCTACTTTTCATTTGAGGGCTCCCCCTATTTTTGAGGGCCCAATTTTTTTGCTTCTACTCCAAAAGCACCCCTCAAATCTAAGCCCTCAAATCTATTCCACCACACACTGACACATGGGACCCACTCCTGACAAATCCATTCGGGCGACGGCGGGTAGGGCGGTGGCCGGAACAGGGGAGCAAAGGCACCGGCGATTCGGGCGGTGGGAGTCCGATTCCTCGGCATGGGAGTATCTACGGGCGCTCGGCCTCACGGGCGTCGGTAGAGTCGGAGATGGGCGAGCGGGCTGGCGGCGAGCGGGTGCAGCGGTGAGAAGGAGGGCGGCTTCTTTGGGAGGGCGGCGGGGTCGGCGAGGTGGTGAGGGTGTTCACGGGGTCGGCGGCGCTCCACGTGCGATGGGTGGCCCGAGACTTCGGTGGTTCGCCGAGCGAGGATCCACGCCGGCGTCGGTGGAGAAGGCTTCGCCGGCGCGGGAAGGAGGCGGGGCGTCGGCGAGGAGGTGGCGGGCGGGCGTCGCGAGGAGGCGGCAGGTGGGCGTCGGCGAGGAGGTGGCGGGCGGGAAGCGGAGGAAGCGGGCGGGAAGCGGAGGAGGGCGGGGCGTCGCGAGGAGGCGGGCGGCGAGGCGTCAGCGAGGAGGTGGCGGGCGCGGCGGAGGCGGGCGGGCGGGCGGCGGAGCGGAGGCGGGCGAGGCGTCGCGCGAGGCGGCAGGCGGGCGTCAGCGGGAGGTGGGCGGGCGGGAAGCGGAGAAGCGGGCGAGGCGTCGGCGAGGAGGCGGCGGCGGGCGTCGGCGAGGAGGCGGGCGCGGGGAGGCGCGCGGGAAGGGAGGCGGGCGGGAGGAGGCGGCGGGAAAGAGGCAAAGGGAGGGAGGCGATGGGGAAAGAGGCGGCGAGGAGGCGCTCGGGAGGGGAAAAAGAGCGCGCCCAACAGAAATGAGGGCTTGGTCCAGGCCCTAGGAATGAGGGTGAAGGGGGATTTGAGGGCTCCTCAAATTTGAGGGCTCTAGTAGGGGCCTGCTGGAGTTGCATTTTTGCCTTAAGCCCTCAAATATGAGGTTTGAGGGCTCAAGTAGGGGCCCTGCTGGAGTTGCTCTGACCTCTGCTAATAGTAATAGCTGCTGGCCTGTTGCCTACTTGCTTCGGAACAGGGGCCTTGAATTCCTTTTCCAAGCTCCTTCCATCTAGTACTAGTAGTGTTCCCACCAAACTCACACTTCTCATTTTGGTATAATAGATATTACCATTTCTAATCCCCTATTCTCTACCATTATCTACTCCACAGGCCAAGCATTGAAAAGGCAAACATCTGCTTGAGTTGAATGGGTCTGTTGTCACCCTAATTAAATAATCTAGCTATACCATCTTGTCTTTAAGTTATATAGGGTAGGTGCTTCTCACATCTATAAGAAGCGAAATGTTAGCACCACCACATGTCATCACTTAATTCACAAAAATGCCAGGTTTAATTTAAGAAACATGTAGGATCGTTGATAGCAATCAGAGGGGGTGAATGATTGCAGCGCACAGCGGAATTTTTTTTATAGATTTTCTACCTTTTAATAAGCAAAAATCAGAAATAACAAAAAACCCAAAAAATTATTTTTCCTGATTCCACTGTAGCAAAATACTGTAGCAAAAATACTGTAGCAGTGACTAGATAACGAGATCCGATCAGTAAAAAAACCACATTTTTGCTCAATCTTCCAATTAATTTTTAATTAAAACTAATTCATGTATATAAGAAATAAAAATACCTAAACATAGATCAATGAATGGAGAATCTATAGAAATAAAAAAACCAAAAAAAAGATAATAGATACGAAATAAAAAACTCATAAACTTTATTCAAAAACGCGGGAACTATTCATCCATCCATCCATTAGCATCCAGCGCCACGCCTCTTTGTTCACGATGCAGCGCCGTCCCAAACACGTACTCTCTTTTTCTTCACACGTATTTTTTCTCCACGGCTCCTCGGTTCCAATAATGGATATATATATATATATATATATATATATATATATATATATATATATATATATATATATATATATGAAAAATACTTTTACTCCCAGTTTAATTACATCCACCTCTAATATACCACCTAAACAAACTTGAAATATTCCTTTATCACTTTAGGTATACTCATATACTAATTAGAGTAAAGTCCATTACCGGTCCTTAAACTTTTTATGCTGTGTCATCTCGGTCCATAGACTTTCAAAGTGTGTCATCCCGGTCCATAGACTTTCAAAGTGTGCCATTGCTGTGGTAACAACCATGGACCAGGATGACACAGCATAAAAGTTTAGGGACCAGGGATGACACTGACCAAGACCCATGCAGGCTAATTTTGAGACCCAAAGAGTGTTTAGGCACCAGGATGACACACTTTGAAAGTCTATGGACCGGGATGACACAGCATAAAAAGTTTAATGACCGGTAATGGACTTTACTCTACTAATTATAAGATACTCCAATGTGAACCACACGAAACTTTTTTAAGGAAGTCCATAGTTTTTAGCGTATTTTATAAATACCTTTATATACGTACATAAAAAGGAGTATGTCAAAAAAATATGCATACCACCTCTGAAAAATTGTTTATACCACCTATATGGTCTTAAATACTCGTATACTACACGTACATACTACCTATGTTGTGAGATACGATATAGGGTATAATTACACAGGGAGTAGAAAAGAGGCTTCCTATATATATATATATATATATATATATATATATATATATATATATATATATATATATATATATATATATATATATATATATATATATATATGCACCTCTAATCCAACTCTAACTAGGTCTTAAAATCCTAATCTAACTCCAACTAGGCCTTAAAATCCTAATCCAACTCCAACTAGGCCTTAAAGTCCTAATCCAACTATAACTAGGTCTGGGCCTTTTTACCTCAACTAGACTTTTGGCCCACTAATTTTCAAGGGACCCGAAATTCTTCCTAACACGGGTTTTTCACACTCACGACTTTTCTAACGCGTCACGTGTCGAAGCCTCCAGGACCGCACCTCCTATAGCTTCTCCACGTATCATCCACCTTTGATCTCCATGCGCCCCAAGCATGAGCCCGATCATCTCGTGACCTCCTTGACCGTCTGAACGTTGGATCTCCCCGTCCTAGTTCCGATCCACCTCGTCACCGACCATGATCGCCTCCATGCTCAACCTGCACATGCAAAAACCAAAGAACAATTTTCCGGCACAAGTTCGTCTCAACTTGACCAACATCAGTCCGCACACACGCAACATAACTCGCATAACACCGCTTAACAAAATCACCAATTATTCATCATAACAAATTAACCATTGTCAATTATTCATCACCAAAATATCCTAAACCTAGCTACATGGTCTGACAATCTCCCCCTTGATGAATACATTGACAACACCACAAAATTGTATGATGAATTAGCTTCAAATAGATATAAGTGAAGAACTGAAGCCGAAAAAGCATTTTAAGCCACAAGCCAAATCTCTCCAAAAACTCTCCCCCTCAACACAAGAGAGGCAACTTCTCATTAAGCCATAATATCTCTCCCCCTTTGGCAATGTAATCATCAAGAAAATTTAAAAAAAAGGAATAATTCTAAGAAAGAGCAATGATAATAAAAATCTAGAACCTTTGTAGATTATCCAAGTCACGTTGCATTGGTTTAATATCAGAACCAAGTCATATTTTTGAGTAGAGCTATCTAGATCATATAAAGTCATATATCATATAGCAATGTCAAAACAAGTTTTCAATATGATTAAGCAATTTATATCAATGACAGGCATCTCAACAATGACCAAACCAATTATAAAGAGCACAATGAGATATCACAACGAAAATTCAAAGCCTAAAAGTGAAGCAAATTTTAACTCTAGACAGACTAGCAGTCTCATGTTACAACTTATTGCTCCACACTCAATTCTTAGGCATGTGGCATGCTTGTAGCATACTTTTTTTTTCATAATGACATATTATTTTTTTGTGATGGTGGCATGCTTGAAGCATACTTCTTTTCATTTTGCGCACTTTTGTGCCTTTTTTTACCATGGCATGCTTGAAGCATACATTTTTTCAATTCTTTCTTTCTTATATACCTTTTTTTAACAATAACATGCCAAATTGGGTGAACATAAAAATTGTAACATGAAAAATACGAGCCTCATAGCCAAGAGTTAAAATAAGACTCACAATCGAGCTCATCCTGTTTGATGAATACTGCAAAGTAATAAATGTAATCAATCTAGTCAAAATATTCCGCCATGTCATGCTTTTATTTCAAATGTAGCAATTTAATTATAAATAGTCATGATCAAAACTACACAACATATGAATAGATATGATAAAGAGAGCTCTACTACTCAATTGGTTTCAATGACTTGGATTTGATGAGTTATTTAACAAGGATAATAAACAAAGCTTCCGAAATTTTTAAACAACAAGCTCCCCCTCAGAATAATCACATAAGATATAATACGCCCAACTCACTTCGCAAATGAGGAAAACGAGAAGTATCAAGCGATTTCATGAGCAAATCAGCAACTTGAGAACTTAACAAGATGTAAGACAACATCACATTTTCCACATGGTCTCTCAAAACGTGAAATCTCTTACAAACCATCAAAGAGAGTGAAGAACTATTAAGTGTTCCAATCAAGAATGATGTAAAAGACCGGAACCCAATCTAGCTCATGTTCTCCATCCTTGTCAGCTGTTCTTACATCACAGGAAACATTGGTCTCACAGTACTTGGGTTAGTGAAATAAGATTTAGGAATCCAATATTGAGACACACGTTGAACAGGAGCAACAATGCTAGAACCAAAATCACGTGCATGTGACTGATCAGAATGCCAGACAGAACGTGAATTATTTGAATTAAATCCAAAATAAGCACATAAACCAAATTTAACGTTATCATAAAAGTTCTCTAAAAACTTAGATTTTGCATGAGATCTAGGAATGAAAAAGGTTGTACGTTTTTGTCTTAAAGCATTTAATCTTTTCTTTCTCTCTTTCTTCACACGTCTAAAACAAAATTCATTCAAGTGTCCATCCCTTCCACAGTAGGTGCAATGAAATTTAACATAACCAGAATTCTTTTGAGATGATGAGCTAGCACCTACATTATTATTTGATGAACTTTGCACAAAGCCAGCAGATTTAAACACCGTTTGACTTGGTTCATGTTTCACTCCAATTTTTCCAGGTTCAAGAGACTTAATAACCTTAGGAGGATTATTCTTGGCATGCTCAACAAAATTAAATCCTAAACCACGATTTTTCACACTTATTTTTGACTTGTCTAGAATCATATTTAAAATTTTATTACCAAAAGAAAATCTCTCTAAAGTGTCTTTCAGGTACTCATTCTCTTTAGCTAGAGTAGGACAAGTTGTGCATTTATTAGATTCATTCACAAGATTTTTAGAAGCATTAGACTGAGCCAATCTTTCTTTTTCAGCAAAATCATTAAGTTGTCTAGTCAAAGCTTCTATTTCAATGTTAAGCTTAGGACAAAATCATGATAAAGCATCTGTTGAATTGTTTCCTGAGATGAGTTAAGTCTAGCTTCTAATAATTCACATTTAGAACAAGCTTTACAATGAACATTTGAAACACTTGATTCTAAACATGAAGAAGAGCTAAACTTGAGCTTTCCAATTTCATCATTAGCACATTTCAATTTTTCATCACAAGAGTCATGTGCTAATCTTAATTCATCAAATTTAGCAGTTACATCTCTAAGTTGATCCATGTTTAAAGCATTCAGTGACCTAGCATTCTCTAACTCAGAATGTAAAATTTGACAAGACTCATAAGATTCATCATCAGGAATTAAAACTCTAAGTCTTGCAATTTCAAAATTTAGAGATTCAATCAAAGTATTGTATTTCTTAATCTTTTTATCTTTCTTTTCTAGCAAAGTACCAAGTTAAGCAACAGCTTTAGCTAAATCATCATAAGAAGGTTCTACCTCATTGTAGTTGCCGTTGTCAAGATCATCATTGTCGGTGGAGCTTTTGCTACTTGCCATTAGACATAACCCAGTTAAATCTTTCTTGCCTTTGGGAGTATCATCCTCGCTGTCCGTGTCCACATCACTCAAATTAATTTGCCCAAGAGCGGCAAGAACACGATGCACCACCTTGCGATTCATATAGCCCTTCTTTTTATTCTTCTGTTTTTTTTTCTCCATCTCTTCTTCCTTCTCATTCTCTTCCCTTGCAAATCTTGCTAGAAACTTTGGACATTTGAGATGAATATGATTGAGATCACCACACTCATAGCACCTTTGAGGACCAAAATTTTCTCTCTTTCTTGATCTCACATTACAAAAGCTCTTGTGAAGCGTGTAGAGAGGAGTGCCAAATCATCTTCCGGGAGTTGCTCTAGCTGTTTATCGGTTAGTGAAGACAAAGAAGACAAAGCATAGCTAGTAGAAGAATTATCACCATTAGACTTGCTAGATTGTGAAGCTAAAGCAATTGATTTATTACCATTATTTTTTCTAGCAAAAACATCTAATTCATGAGTTTTCAATTTAGAATAAAGGACATCTAATGTAAGTGTACTCATGACAATAGATTCTCTAATGGATGTAACCTTCATCTCCCATATAGACATATCTAATGCTCCAAGTAATTGACGTGCATTTTCAGCATCAGTATAAGTAACATTAACAGCACGTAGGTTACTAAGAATTTTATTAAAGCGGGCAAAGCAATCATCTATTGATTCACCAGGTTTCATCTCAAAATGCATGTAATCCTTTTTGTACATATCTTGACGTACCTCTTTAATAGTAGATGAACCCTCATGATAATCACATAGTGCTTTCCATACCTCACGTGCGGATTTAAGATGCACAACACGATCAAAATCACTCATTCCTAGTCCTTAAATTATCAGGTTCCTTGCCTTGCTATTTGCCTCCACTTGTGCTAAATTTGCTGCTGACACAGTATCGTTCTCGGGCACTTGATAAGGCTTGTATATCTTCTCCCATATTGCAAAGCCTTGAGCTTGAATGTATGCCTCCATCTTCGCTTTTCAATACTGAAAATCAACACCATCGAAAGCACAAGGTTTTGTGGAATACCTATCCGTCGACATATTTTCTAATCACCGGTTAAGATCAATTAGAAAAATAAACCTGCTCTGATACCACTTGTAGGATCGTTGATAGCAATCAGAGGGGGGTGAATGATTGCAGCGCACAGCGGAAACCTTTTTTTAGATTTTCTACCTTTTAATATGCAAAAACCAGAAATAACAAAAAACCAAAAAAAATATTTTTTCCAGATTTCACTGTAGCAATTACTGTAGAGTACTGTAGCAAATTGCTGTAACACAGTACTGTAGCAAACTATAGCAAAAATATTGTAGCAGCGACTAGATAACGAGATCCGATCAGTGAAAAAACCACGTTTTTGCTCAATCTTCTAATTAATTTTTAATTAAAACTAATTCATGTATATAAGAAATAAAAATACCTAAACATAGATAAATGCATGGAGAATCTATAGAAATAAAAAAAACTAAGAAAAAAAAAATAGATACGAAATAAAAAACTCACAAACTTTATTAAAAAACGCGGGTACTATTCATCCATCCATTAGCATCCAGCGCCACGCCTCTTTGTTCACCAGTACGGCGCTGTCCCAAACGCGTACTTTCTTTTTCTTCACACGTATTTTTTCTCCACGGCTCCTCGGTTCCAACAGTGTTTGCATATATATATATATATATATATATATATATATATATATATATATATATATATATATATATATATATATATATATATATATATATATATATATATATATATATATATATATATATATATATATATATATATATATATGCAGCCTCTAATCCAACTCTAACTAGGCACAGGCCTTTTACTTCAACTAGACTTTTGGCCCACTAATTTTCAAGGGACCGAAACCCTTCCTAACACGGGTTTTCACACTCACGACTTTTCTAACGCGTCACGTGTCGAAGCCTCCAGGACCGCATCTCCCATAGCTTCTCCACGTATCATCCACCTTTGATCTCCATACGCCCCAAGCATGAGCCCGATCATCTCGTGACCTCCTTGACCGTCTGAACCTCGGATCTCCCCATCCTAGTTCCGATCCACCTCGTCACCGACCATGATCGCCTCCATGCTCAACCTGCACATGCAAAGACCAAAGAACAATTTTCCGGCACAAGTTCGTCTCAACTTGACCAACATCAGTCCGCACACACGCAACACAACTCGCATAACACCGCTAAACAAAATCACCAATTATTAATCAAAACAAATTAACCATTGTCAATTATTCATCACCAAAATATCCTAAACCTAGCTACATGGTCTAACAAAACATTTTAACCCCTTGAGCATTTAATGTCGTTTTCTCAAAGCATTGCTAATACCTACTTTGTGCAGAACAGTTGCTGTGTTGGTAGTTTAAGAAAATCCAAGTCACTTCCGGATTCTAATCTTAGGGCACCTCTTGAGAAGAAAGGTGTAATGTTCATCCATTAGTTACAGTGCTGCGGGCTTATTTGTCACTATTTATAAGTTTCGTCTTTTTCTGAATTTTTGGTTTTTTGTTGAGTTTTTTTGTCGGTTCTTTTTTTCCGTATTTGTTTGTATTATACGTAATGGGCTAACATATTTTTTATATTTTTAAATTTTTTAAATTTAATTATGCTAAATAAGCCTCACATCACTCTGATGCTTTTTTTCCCGACTCTGTGTTTTTAGCTATAAGCCATGAGCTTTTCAGAACCGATCACCTATATCAGTCTCTCTTGAGGAGCATCTCATCGATTCCCAGTACAATCATTGGGGATTTTAAGGTGTCGTGAAAGCAGGAAAGATTCTTCATTCATCAACCAGTGCGGTTTCATTTTAATTTTACGAGTTGCATTAGCATTACTCGGTTCAATATAGTCCTAAAGTATTTCCACATGTGCATTATATCCATAATGATAATTAAGATGAGAAGGAAACACAAAAGTTCTGTTAATTTAAGCTACTCCAAGATATCTAGGATTCAAGCACATTACGCAAAAGTGTAGGCGAAGCAATGTGTATCGATAACCTTTTATTCTGACAGTCTTCCTTGACATGGCATGAAGGGTATCTTGGAGAAGCTAATGCGATTGGTAGTTAATTCGTTTATTAGTAGTAAGAGATATATACATCTGGACATAGTGCATCTTGTTTAGATAGTAGCCTAGTACAATATTTTTTCTTCCTTGTTTGATGAATCAAGCTAATAATGACATCTTAGATGGCCTCGTTTGGTGAGGACTCTTTGGCGTCGGTCCTCAGCTGGTCGTGTGCCACTCGGCTCATAAGCTCGCGAGCCAACTCGAGCCACGCATCGAGCTGAGCCAAGCCTCCTTTCTAGCTTGGTATCATAACGAGCTGAGCCGCAGCACCATGCAAGCTCGACCGAGCCTAGCTCTAGCTGGCTCGGCTCCTTTCCACTCCTTCATAGGGTCAAGGGTTAACTTAATGAAATGGTGCCAACACGTTAGTGAGGGATTAACTAAACGTATCACTAGTCATTAACGCTAAATAGGAATTTAAACTAATCCGAACGGAGAAGCACACTGGCGAGCATGATGGTGCATAGTGGAAGGGAGAAGCACACTGCTGCAGCATAGGGACATGTGTGGGCATGCATGGCACAATTGGTGCATGTTTGGCACACACACAGGGCAGGGGAGGGCGTGGCATGGGCCAGCAAAGGTTGGGCCAGAGGCTATGGGCCAGGGAAAACAAGGTGTGCTCGGTAAAAGGAAGATTTGGGCCCTAGGAATTTTGAAAACCAGTTTGAATTTGAGTTTAAACTTTGATTTGAATTCAAATTTTAATTTTATTCAAGCACTTTCAAACTCCCAAAAATGAGATGTTATAGAAAAGTATCCAAGAAATGAAAGTCACACGAGTACGTGTAAATTAGGTGCTATTGTGTGCATGAGCTAGTGCTAGCTCATCATCTACCACAGACTTCTGACTAAGTCCCCCTCCCTGCCGCCCTCTATCTATTCCCTCAATAGAAAATTCAAAAGTGAGAAATCATCAAACTTCCATACAAAAAATGTATCTTTAAATTCATATATTCGAAAAGCTTAAGCTCAAGTTCCAAACTTTCAATTTTCAACTTCAAACTTCGACTTACAAATTGAAAAACTACACAAACTTTCACTTTCAAATTGGAAAGATACACAAACATGCCACTTTCAAAATTTCCCAACTGAGGCTAAAAAACACATTCAAATCCAAGCTTTCCAACTTGCAAAACATTCAATTGATACAACACAAATCTTCCAAAATCATGAACTTTCTTTTCACTTGCCCTATTGGCGGTGGCAACTGTGGCCTCAGATCTATCCACCGCGCCTCACTGCCGCTTCCCTCTCCTCCCACAACTTTGGCCACTATGTCGCCCTCTTCCTCCAATCTCCTTCAAACCTCATCCACCTCTTGCCCCCAAATCCCCATTTGCCTTCACTACCTCCTCAGTGCCCAAATCCAGCCACCACCTCCAACCCCCCTCGCATGTGGCGGCTTCACTATTTGTTAGGCTTAGCATCGAGCATGCCATGGAGTGGGAGGGTGACAGCAAGGGCAACCCAACCGCATGCGCGTGGGAGTGGGGGTTAGGCTCGAGCCTACCCACCGTCGTGGCGTCAGTACCACCCCTCCGCCCCTTTCTTTCCCGCTGGCGGGTCCATGGGTGTTGCACTGTGCTCCAACTAAACAGAGGGTAGGAATTGAGGAAGAACTGATGAAGTAAAGAAATTAGTTTTGGGCCTTTGTCGGAGCCCACAAGGCCCAAGTGAGGTCCCATATCCAACCCAGCTGCCCACCCCACGTCCCCACCTGGTAGGCCAAATCAATTAAAGGAGAAGCAAAACACAAGAAGAGGAATTTCACGGTGCACACCTGAGCAACCGAGAAGACTCAGGGCAAGGAGAAACCCTAGCTCCTAAGCGGTAGCTGGCAGCAAGCCAACAACTGAACAGCGTGACGAGGAGAGGAGGGGTTAAGAGGGTGTCAAGCGTGAGGAGACACGACCTGAGCAATGGTGCAACGGCCTGGGGCAACGGCACAACGGTCGGCCAACTGGGGACAGAGAAGCCGGGACGACGCGAGCTACAATGCTGTAGGGAAGCTGGGGCAGCAGCACAACGGTTTGACGCCTAGCACTTGGGGAGGGGAAGGACCGGAGAAGCTGAGGAGGTGACTAGCCGGGGAGTTGCAAGTGCGGATTTGGCCATTTGGGGAAGCCGACAGCAAGCAGCCAAGAAGGAAGCACCGAGCGACAGTCTTGATTTGAGGCTTTGCTAGTTTGCTTTTGTTTTTTATTTCTATTCTCTAGTATCTTCACCTCTTCAATCTTGATTCTCTACTCTTGTTGTTGTATAATAATATAGTTGTATTTTGTCTAGTGATGATTGATGAAATTGGTATCTGGTATTCTCTAATTGATCATTTTTTATAAAGTGACAAAATTTACAATTTATTCGTAGATTTGCAATAACGGATAAACAAATTTTGTATAACTATTTCACAAGTAATTTAAGTATTACTCTCAAATTGATGAGAGTATAACTCAATTTAGCTTAGTCCTTTGAAACACCCTTCATATTCTTCGTGGTGGCATCATCATGACTTCGCCACCAGGAAGAATAAGGAGTAGGTCCATCGAGCTTCAGGGCGTGGTAATTTTGGAGGTCTAGCATAACTTTTCAGAGTGAATGTATGACTTTGCTAGCGATACTCATTTCTCCATTCTGTATTCGTTCCATAAGTCTTCGGTATGTCGAAGAAAGAGTACTCAATATTCCCCCACCCATTTAGATGTGGAAATCCTTCTATATGTTATCTTGTTTCTAAGTGAAGTCATAACAAATTTTCTCATATCATTTGACATACATATATATACGGACGGATATTGAAGGAACGCGCGTAGGCTACGATAGCAGAAAATAAAAAATTTCTACCGCGCACACGGGACATCATGCTAAGGAGGGATCATAGATCGTTACCACTAGGCAGCGCATGTGAAGAAGAGTTGGAGAAGCCGATCCAACCACGCGCGTCGAGGTAGTAGTGGAAGTAGCCGATCGTCCGAACGGATCGTCTCCTCCACGCGATCAACCACACCACGGCGGATCAATCGTAGTTTGTTGATGCCGATCAACGCCGCAACGAGCAGCGCCTCCACCGGTATCCACACGTCCGGTGTGGGCCGATCGCGAGTGTACCGGCACTCGCGAGCGGCTAGGGTTTGGCTCGGGAGGTGGCGGCTAGGGTTTTGCTCGGGAGGAACAAAGCGTGTGTCCATCCTCAGCCCCACCTCCATATATATAGACCTCCTCACTTGGGCCTCGTGGACCGAGGCCCAATAGAGTCTATCCGGATCTCTATCCAAATTGAGCCCACATCCGAATCACATTCGAATTAGTGTTCCAACCGTTAAGTGTGCGACCACAGAGGTTCACGTATACTTGGTCGCGACCGGAAACACCTTTCCGGTCACCACATTAATAGCGACCTCTAGCAAGACATATTAACCCCAAAGTATACGTAAAGATCATATCGGCTGAACTGTAATGTTCTCATGTGCGAATCCCTTTGCCTCACGATATAGATTAAGCTCAAGGCGAGACTGTGTCATCCTCTTAATAGCTCAATCACTCTCTCGATTCCGTGATAGATTATAAACTTGTGATTGACTCCTCAATCACATTGGCATGGCCATGCACTTTCATAATCCATTACATCGAGGGCCGAGATATCTCTCCCATAAGGAGGGGCAAATTCTATCTTGATCATTCACATCCCACTACATGTTTCATAGCAAACCCGAAGACTACTTTTATGACTACCCGATTCTGGAGTAGTGGTTAGTAGTCCCAAAATAGGCTACTACGCATGTTGGGAACCATGATGATCTCAAGTCTAAGGATTCTACATAAACACTACTTGAGACCAACTAATGACACATGGAATCTCTGCGGTGTCTCATGGCGGGTCTATCAACATATGTTCACTAACACATGTCCATATTATTGATTTGGTATCACCATACCATGATCCATGAGACATGATCATCAATCAATACATATGCTGATCTTTGAATCATATTTGTTCCTCATATGATATATGATCAGGGATCATTTAGAAATAGCAACATTTAAGCATTAAGAGTCTCATGAATAAGTCACATACTC
The DNA here is from genome assembly GCA_036346575.1 of Dendrocalamus sinicus. NCBI lineage: Eukaryota > Viridiplantae > Streptophyta > Magnoliopsida > Poales > Poaceae > Dendrocalamus > Dendrocalamus sinicus. Next base: position 6,741,224 of record CM070671.1, on the reverse strand, counting down.
ATTGATCAATAATGATAATGTCTATTTCAAGGAACAAAGTAATGCATCATAAATATAGTATGTGATATATTCAACATCTCCATGTTGCCTCTAGGGCATATCACCAACAGATATCACTTATCCCGTATCTTATTCCATATTTTTTTCTTTGGTGTTGGGGTCGAATATAGATAGTGTCGGTTACGAGTTATGGAGAACGTGCAGGCGTCTTGATCACGCGTCCTGGTTTTCTATAAATACGGAGTCACCGTCTCCATACAGCATACATACTCGATGGCTGCACACGTGACAAAGGTGATTTACCCCATCCCAAAACCATACATATTTAATGGGTTTATTTATTCTTCCATTATTTATTTCATTCTCTTTTTTAAGGACTTGTTTGAAACATGAGAAAATTTTCTATTTCCTCAAAAATCAAAATGTTTTACGTGAAAATCCTTTGTTCCAAATAGGACCTAAGTAGTCATGTATAACTATTTACACAAACCATCATATATATATATTATTGACATTTGTAGTTATTCTCTATAGTGATTTTTAAATCTTAGAGCTTTCTTAATCTTTGTACCTTGTCAAAAAAAAACGGATCATAAAAATAATAATAATAATGGGGTATCATGTAGTCCACTTCAATAGGAATTACCCTGCGTGATCTGTCCTGTGATGCAATTAAAACTGGTTGGTTGTATTTTTCATGTTCAAGACTGAATCTTTAATAAATACTGTAATAATGAATGTTTTCAAACAATAATTCGTATTGTAGATATGTTCTTTTACATGAATAGTATAACTATTACACTCTAATATCTCTTGTTATTTTTATCGCCTCATATTAGATTTGATATCGCGATATATGTCACAAGCATGCATGGTAGGAAGAGCAGAGTATATTATAACCTGATAGAGAGAACTGAATTAACAGCAACGAAACAATCAATACAAGGAAAAATAACTTAGAATCTAATCCACTCTTGTGCCCCTAATTTGGCAATTTGGCTTTAGGGCATGTACAATAGTCCGTCTCTTAAGATTGTCTTTTTCACCTCACCTAAAGACAGCACTAGATACCATATCTCCAACAGCAAATTATTCTTTTAACTATTTTTATCATAACTTCCTGCGTCACACTCTCTCACCATTTGCGTTGGTTTGTGGACTCAAGTCATCTCTTGTATAAGAGATAACATATTATCTCTTCTCACCTTGACACTAAATCTTAAATATGTTTGAAGCGTATTGTACAATACCATAAAATATTTTTAACTTGCAACTCAAAAGAATTCCTAGATTATTCTTTTAGAGACTAGAATAATCAATTGTAATGTTAATTCCATTTTTGGCAACAAATGGCTACATGACAGCCCATTTGGTTGGCATTTGCCACACTATAAATTGGAGTTGATTTGCCGGTAACATGAGTGTCCACTAGCGAAGTTGGGTTGGGGGGGCAGGGGGTCCCGAATTAAACTTTTCATTCAAATTTTGGTGGCATAACCACGGATTACAACAGCAACACAGAACCACAGAACAAACAAGCGAGACAACATGACATGACGGCCGAGTACAGAATCGTAGTCTCTAAAGCACAACACCCTTAGGCAACTCAAATTTCAAAACCCAGGCCTACTTGCGCCAACGTCGAAAGCCTTCTGCTGATCACTGGAATGCACCACCACCAAGAAACTTGGCTTTCCGACTTTGCATTAAGCATTTGTGATTGACATCTCTAATCTTCATCTAATCGACGCGTGGAAAACATCTCCACATGCCACTCTGTCGACGCCCTCCCAGGAGAGGAAACCTTGGAGGAGGGAGGGCCACCCAGGGGTGGAACCACATCCCAGATAGGGTGGGCTTCAGTCTAGGGTTTGAAAAAATATCTAGTGTACAATCCAGGTAAATTCAATCCAGCCTAGGTAACATTTTCATGGTCCAGCCCAGATAGTCTAGATCATTCCACCACTGAGCCCAGAGCGTAACAAAATCTTGATTCCGCCCCTGAAGCCACCTAAAGTGATCGAGGAGATGGTGGGAGGAGAGGATCTAAGGTCTCGCTAACTCGCCAACAATTGGGTACATGACACTCTATTTGGTTGCCACACTCTAAATTTGTGTTGATTTCCTCGTACGGTGGATGCCGAACATGAGCATCCACTAGCAAAGGAACGTGATTTTTATAGTGTTCTTGGGAAGCAAACTCGCCAATTTGTGGCCTCTGCCACACAATTAGCTCACCAACCGATGCTCAACAGGCGTGCTACACCCCCTCCCCCTCGGATCTGCAAGAATGATATGCAAGAACTAGGGGTGTCAATCGAATCCGAATATCCGTTTTATCTGGCATCCAAATTTGATTGGTAGCAAATGTGAAAAGCATAAATGCATTCGCATTATGTAGGACTGAAGATGGCAACAGAGGAGGATGAATGGTTTCTCAAAATTTTTCCTCAAGTATTCACTAATCATTTGCTCCAATAGCTACAAAACTATGAAGATTAGGATAAGAAGACTACACAAAACTCATTAAATCAAGAAACTGAACTACCAAGAAAAATTAGTAAAATCGGTAGTACCACTACAATAAATGCGGTACTACCGTTGCTACAGTAAAATCAGGAGGAACAGTTAAATCAACATGATTTTAAAACCAATAATCCATGTAACTTTTGATTCGTGGATCTAAAAGACATGAAACTTGACATAAACCTTCTATATGATGTCAGGAACCTATTTCAATTAATGATCAAGAAAATCACTGCCAAATTTCTAACCTTTTTCCAGTTTGAAGGAAGATTGCATCAAAACCGAGCAAAAACCAAAACGATAATCAAGACTTGCTCGTGGGTAGAAGATAGCCAAGATGGCATTGGATACATTCTCACTTGTCACAGCAAGCAAGAACACCAAAGAAAACACTTCAAAAACCATCGGATCACGAAATCACTCGTTGAGGCCAAAATCAAGTAAAACTAGATTTCTTCATGAACTTGCTATCAAAGTGTCTAAATGCGTGTAGATTAATTTGCAGAGGTTATCTTCATCGCTTATACTTACTTAGCACAACAAGATCAAGAAGAAAGAAGAGAAGAGATCAAAACCAACCAAATCAAGAGCAAATCAATCAAAACATGATAGATCCATGGAGATGCACAAATATTGATGTATTGCTTACTTAAAGAGGAAAGTTCTATAGCTACTCTATCTTAGAAGATAGAGAGCATACCAAGTACTCAACTCTCAAACCCTAACCCTAAACAAGATAACACAAGAGAGGTAGGATGGATGGTTAACCACAAGTCTCCATCCCAACCCCTTAAATAGATGGGCTAGCTAGCCACATCTAACCCTTAGTAAATACTATCCACTTAGCACAATGGGAGAAACCCGATAACCCCACACACATGGGTTTTACTCACACATATTCACTTATGCACGTTTTTCAAAGCGCGTAAGCCCGCATGCGCTAAGTTCTTAGCCTTGAGCCATCTTGATCAAACCAACTTCTCCTTGACATAAACCGCTCTCCCAATCACCGCTCAAGCGTCGCGGTTTTGATCCAAGTTAGTTTCTGGTATTTTGGCCAAACTACCAAAATATCCTTTCATAACTTGGTCATCATGTCCCATTGCAAGCAATCGCCATGCTTGCCACGTGTAGGTGCACCACTGCTTGTCACGCGTCGGCAAGTTTCTTCCGTTTTGGTTCCACCCAACCATGCCTCACTTGGACCGACCAAGCTACATGATGCAACCTCGTCGTTCAAACTCGCTTTCAACATTTCCCACCTTCCTTGTGCCATGCTTGAGTTCACCACCTCACCCGATATCCTCGATCGTTCTGGGGCTCGGCTCCTTCATGAGTGTAGCCCCAATCCTCGTCGCTAACTGTGATTGACTCCAAGTGACCCTGCACTGACCTAGGTCAACCCAACTCAAACCATGACTCAATTTTCCAAAATCCTGAATTGTTCACTTAGGCCGATTCTACTGCTCCCATAGGGCCGGTACTACCGCACCATGGTACTACTACTCCCATAGGCCGGTGCTACCATACCTTTGCACCTCCACGGTACTACCACCCAGCGGTATGACCAGTTTCCTTGAACAATTCAGAAAACAATCCAGGCAAAATGCGATCTTTGCAAAATCGATCAACCACTCTAAAAAATTTGCAATGGTTTGTCACAACATTTTCTTGGACCTTCTCACATGGTCCATCAATCTCCCCCTTGATGAACACATTGGCAATTCTTCAAAAATGCAAATAAGAGGTGTTTTTATACAAAGAAGAAGAATTTTGCAAAGAGATGCTCAAAATGGTCATAAGAGGAATACAAAGACTGAAAATGACCATATGATGCAGAAATGGAATGAACCTACTAAAAATGGCAATTTTTCACAAAAAGCTTCAAATCCACCAATTGTGTCAAGAAATCTCACTATAGATCCATATGAAAGAACAATTGTTCTATTTGACCTTGGTAATGGTGAGAAGAGATCAAAAGATGAAGAGAATCACAACTATACATTAAAGCTCCAATTTAGCGGGATTTTGCACAAAACATCAAATTATGCTCTAGATATGCATTCTACTGATCTTTCTCCCCCTTTGACAATGAAACCATCAAGACATATGGAAGAAGATAGAGCATGAATAAAATGAAGTGGTTGCATTTTGTTGTAGGGATGGCCCCCACCTAAGCTCAGCAGGCCTGTTAGAGGATTGTAAGGCCCAAAATGGGACACATGTAATGACGTAATTGCCCCTGAAGGGGATGTTCTAGTGTAAGGGTATAATTGTAAAAGCACTCCTCATGTGGATATATATATGCAACACAGGCCATGTGGAAAACCCTAAGCCATTGCTCACCTAACTCTCCACTACCATACTCCCTCTCTGTTTGGTCTGTAACCACAACAGATTCATTTTTAGCATTAGAAAATTATTCAAAGTGACTCTACAAGAATTACAGCAAGCCATATTATGCGAAGGAGCTATCTAGATTATGGCAAACTATATATAGCAAACCTAAAGTCAAATGAGCAATAATCTAAATTTATATGGATTTATAGCATGTCAAGTTGCACAAAATCATAGTTAAGCCAAAGTTATCCAAAAATAAGCCAAGTCATATTAATAAACTAAATGGAACCAAGAGTCAATTTAGAGTGCTACAAGTTCAATGTTGAATTATTTTGTTCAAGTACTTAGAATTAAGTAAATTAGCACATTTAGTACTTGCTAAAATTTATTTTTGGTTTTATGTTAGCAAATTAAGTCCTAGACTAGGAGCCATCCACAACAATCTCCTAAGCTTCAACCATTTTTCACAATTTTTGTTTTCTTATCTATGTGCTAGATCTCAAGCCATGCTACGACCATCACAAGCTATAACCTTAAGGGAGTTGTCTAGGTTATCCAAAACTCCCCTTGAGTTCATGCCTAATATAATGTTAAGTCGTCTCAAGAGATAGAATTGCTAAGATCAGCTGTTACGCACAAAAGAGCCATCTCATTTTGCATTTTCTTGACTTAGTTCAAGAACAAAGTGCTAATACTAACTCATGCTTCAATAAAAAAACTAGCATAGCTCCATCTAAAGCTTAATTTAGGTTTAAGGCTCAACTTAGCCTATTTGACATGGTATGAGCCATAAGAGCATCACTGGAGCAAAACTAGTCACAAGATCCGACAAGATATGATTTAATTCAAATTTCTCATATTTAATAAAGCTAGCATGGAAAAACCTAAGCTACATATAGAAGGACATGATAAGTCTAGCAAACTAGCACAAGACATGGCAAGATGTAAAAAACGTATTATGTCACACAGGGATAATAGTCAAAGCTCTATGTATTTATATTACAATGCAAATTGCTGAATTTAAAATGCAATATGATACAATGGATGCAAAAGAGTCAAACTCCCCTCAAAACAGGCCAAAATAACTAATTACCCCCAACTCTTCCCGCAAATAGGTAAAATAAGAAGAATCAAGTACCATAGTAAAAATATCTGTAACCTGCTACTCAGACTCTACAAAGTAAAGCATAACATTACCCTTCTATACATGGTATATAAGGAAATGAGATCTAATATCAATGTGCTTACTCCTAGAGTGTTGCACTAGGTTTTTGGCAATGTTTATGGCATTGGTATTGTCATAGAAGAGAGAAACACTATCTAAGGCCAACCTATAATCCCACAGAGTAGATAAGATCTAGAGAACCTAAGAACAGCTACTAGCAGTAGCTACATACTCCGCCTTGGCAGTGGACTGTGCAATAGAGAACTGCTTCCTAGATGACCAAGAGATAAGAACTGTGCCTAAGATATGACAAGTGCCAAAAGTACTCATCCTATCTGCTCTACACCCTACAAAATTAGCATCAGAAAAAGCCCGAATGGAGAGAGCAGAATCAGAAGTCAAAAGTCAAAAGTGCTCTGAAGGTACCTAAATATGCGTCGTACTACTTGACAATGAGAGGCACGAGGGGAAGCCTGAAATCAAGCGCATAGACACACAACAAACTGTATGTTTAGTCTCAATGCTGTGAGGTAGAGGAGAGAACCGATCATGCTACGATACTTCTTTGGGTCTACGAGCTCTTCATCCTCATCGGGGTCCAGCACGGTAGAAGTGGCAATGGGAGTAGACAATGGCTTGCTGCTTCTCATGTTGAAGCGCCGAAGAAGGTCCTTTGTATACTTGATTTGATGAATGAAGGTCCCTTCTTTCAGTTCCTTGACTTGAAAACTAAGTAAGAAGGTCAGCTCGCCTATCATACTCATCTCAAATTCGCTGCTCATAGAATCTAAAACTCTGGATACCAAAACATGAGAAGAACCACCAAATATGATGTCATCCATATAAATCTGAATAAGTAAGAAGTCATATTTTGAAATCATTCTTAAGGAAGAAGCTCTTAAGTCTATCACACCAAGCTCTAAGAGCTTGCATCAATCCATACAAGGCTTTAGATAGCTTACACACATGGTTTGAGAACTTAGGATTTTCAAAGCCAGGTTGTTGCTTGACATAGACCTCTTCTTCTATAAAACCATTAAGAAAAGTACTCTTGACATCCATTTGAAAAAGCTTAAGACTCTTAGACGCCGTGAATGCTAGCAATATGACAATAGCTTCTAATTTAGCAACATGAGCAAAAGTCTCTTCAAAGTCTAAGCCCGCTACCTAAGAATAACCTTGAGCAACAAGCCTAGCCTTGTTACGAATTACCAACCCATCCTCACTTTGCTTATTTTTGAAAATTCACTTTACTCCAATTACATTATGAATAAGTGGGGGTTCAATTAAGGTCCATACTTAGTTTCTTTAAAAGTTTTCAAGCTCTTCATGCATGGTATTGACCCAAGAGGAATCAGATAAAACAAGGGTGACATCTCGAGGTTCAAAAGACGCAATAAAAGTAGAATATACATGAGAATCTAAAGAGATAAACCTAGAGCGCGTAACTTGCTCATGAAGATGCTCAATCATCTGCTCCCGAGAGTGTCATCGCTAAATATGAAGAGGGGGTCCGGGTGCAGACATGGCCTCTACATCATGGGTTGTAGAGGTAGGAGCAGAGCCACTCGAAGCACCGGTGAAGCTGGGCAGAGGTTGCTCTACTGAAGTTGGAGAAGTAGAAGCGGTCTCTCTAGCTAACTCAAGAGTGACTAGAGGATGGACTAAGATCTCATCCTCTATGTCAAAGTCAATATCAATGAAGATGCCCTCATGATCACCATGTACCTATGCACCTGCACCGTCGGGTCTAGTACCAGGACTAGTCTCATCAAAGGTGATTTCACAAGTCTTAATGATTTTGTCAGTATTGAAATTAAATACATAATAGCCATGAGAATGAGCAGAATATCTAAGAAAAATGACATCATAACATTGAGATTCAAATTTATCCAAGTTGCCATGTTTAAAAATGAAGCACTTGCAACCAAAAATCTTAAAATGAGAAATGCTAGGCCTATGACCAAATCTAAGCTCAAAAGAGGTCTTGCCTATGGCTGATCTCAAGAAGACCCTATTGGATACATAGCAAGCAGTAGATATCGCCTCAGCCCAAAACCTCCTAGCTAGCATGGTCTTGTCCATATCTACAAGGGTTCTATTCTTCCTCTCAACAACCCTATTCTGCTGGGGAACTCTAGGTGAGGAAAATCGGTGCTCTAATCCTCCCTTAGTAAAGAAAGTGGCAAAAGATGAGTTCATGAATTCTGTACCATTGTCACTCCTAATTGCTCTCAAGGCTCTTGGAAGGTCAACTGTTAGTCTAAGAACCAACTCTCTAAAGAAACTAAAGGCTTCATCCTTAAAGAACCAAAAAATACACCAAAGAATACCTAGAGTGGTCATCCACAATAACAACCATATGCCACTTCCCTCATGCAAACTGGACTCTAGAATGACTAACTGTGTCTATGTAGAGACCCGAATATGCAAATTCGGACTTCCTATGTATTCCGCACCAGTCCAGGATCACGCTAGTGCACACAGTATAAACAAAGATGAAATATAGACCATATCATGATTTACTAAGAAAAGACTCAAATATTATTAATCATCAGAGTTGTGAACATATGGCCAAGCTTACAGATAATAGCCTTAAAGGCTTAAAGAAACTAGCAGCGGAAAATAGAAATAAGCATAGTAGCCCTTCGACATGCCCATGGACAATCGACTGGGGAGCGAAGTCCTAATCCGCAAAGTCGTCGAAGTATCCTCCTTCTAGTAGCTCCTACTGATCTGGTCCTTCTTACTCAACTGAGCAAATATGGACGAAGTCGTGAGTACATAGAGTACTCAGCAAGTCATTTGTAACAAAAATTCAATATAGTATGCAAGGCTTACCAATGGATGGTTGAAAGGTTAATTTTGCAGAAAGCAATAATTTAAAGTAAATACAATAAATAGATTGAAAAGCAAACTTTAAAAAAGATAATAAATAAGTAAACAAAGGAATTGAGATAAACCACAAGTGAACTGACCGTTCACTACAATGAATCACCCGTGAACTAAGATTCATGAGATGAACCACCAGTGAACTAACCATTCACTCCCCAACTTAACCCATCTAGATTTTTATGAAAACTCTACCCCTCGTGTGAAATCACCGAGCATTGTCCGTAATTGGGGACATGGCTATTTGAATAGTTTTACACTCTGCAGAGGTTGTGCAACTTTACCCACACGACATGATAATCTCATATTGCCACGCGATTAACACACTTCCTTTGGTGTGCAGTGGAGAAATCATGACAAGGCCTTTACAATGTTCAATTCAACCCAATTCCGTCTCACTAAGGTTTCGCTAACCGGCCCTGTCTTGCACCAATGTAGATCCATGGCTACAACCACACCACACTCATCCCAACAACAGAACCGAAATTGAAACATCCCAAATTAATCAGCCAGATCCATCCCATACTAGACATGTGGTTGTACGGTAAGGCTCAAATCAATGGTGCACAAAGTTAAGTCCTTACATTTACCCAGGCGAAACATCCACATCCTAATGTGCAAATTGCACTCCCTTTACTGCACGATCATTCGCCCAAGTGAAAACCATTTTTGTATAACTAACACCCATGACACCCGAATGTCATGGCACACAAATTTTATCGCTGTGATTACAACCACGATTCAATATCTCATTAGGTCAAAATTAATTATTTGATCACATGAGATGATGAACCCAACACGACTATAAGCATGGCTAAGCAATTTAAACGTACAACCCATGTGATAACTAATATTACATCACTAAATAATTACCCATCCTAGGGTGATAATAAAATCATGGCAACCAAATTATCAAGGAGAAATTAATCAAATAGGTCATTAACTACCGATACAAAGGTTTGTAATAAAATAGCGATGCATGATAATTTAAAACAAAATAATACATAATAGATTTAAAAACTAGGTTCAACATGATCAAAGAACATGACATGCCTTGGCCTTGCTCAGTTAATGACTCTTGATCTTCAAATCTTGGTTCAGCTCCTTTGAAGGCATGATCTCATGAGAGAGAAAATGAAACGTAACACAAAATAAATTCAAATAAAATTCAAATGAACTTCAAACTAGAACCAAAAGATAGAGATCAATTTTAGATGAATTTAGGAAAAAGAATCGGGTCAATCAAAGTTCGGACGGAGGAGAACGGGCTCTAGTAAAATCTAATATAAAGAAAAAGGTTGAGAACTAGAAATTCTGCTGTGTTGTAGACTCGGCTCATGAAAAAGCAAGTCTACAGTGAACCCAGCACATGGAATAGTGCAAGTGTGACTGGGCTGCTAACGCAACAGGTGGAGCTGATGTGGCACACACATGGCACATTGACGTGGCATGCTAACGTGGCACTGGGGACAACTCGTGTGCTGACATGGCACACACGTGGCACGACACGTGGACCCTAGGGCTGAGGTGGAAGCTAACTAGGCTTGCTGACTCGGCTCAACGACTCACAGTCTATGGAACAGTGCTCTGACAGGTGGTCCCATGGTGTCGGCCAATCGGTCTACGGTGGACTGGGTCTATGGAGAAGACGAAGAGGCGCGCGACGCGCGTGCGGTTTAACATCAGCGCTGACGTGTGCAGGTGCAGGGTGACGCGGTCGGAGCGTAAACCGAGGCAGCGCGTGGCACACCTCAGGCGAAGCGACGGCGGGGTTGACCGGTGGGTGAGGGGAGACGCGGCGAGGTGCTCATCGGCGGTCTGGCCGACGGTGAGGATGGGACAGCTCAGCGACGAGGACTCACCGGTGACAGGGCACTCGGTGGCAGCGACGAAGACGACGTTGGCAGCTACTGGAGAAGAAGACAAAGGCTCGGACGATGGCGAACTCGGTGAAAATGATGGCGCACGAGTTAGCATTCTCGATGAAGGCGGCTGCGGGGTGAGGAGGACGAGGGGGATGACCGGCTTTATAGCGTGGACGCGGAGGAGGCGGAGATGGGCATGGGCGACGAGTTCAAGATGAACACGGGTGAGCAGCGGCAGAGCGGAGTCCGCGCTGGACACGATGAAGGAGGAGTCCGCGGTGGAGACGGAAGTTCTGATAGGTGGGCCCCACTTGTCAGTGACTTGGATAGGACAAGCGGTCAGGATGAGCACGAGCAAGGCAGACGCATGGCGGCTATCCGGTGAGCAGGCGCGAGAGTGGATGCTCGCCACATGGTGAGGCGGAAGCGGGCTGACGGGTCGGGCCGGTCTGGTGGGCTTCGGCCCACTTGGCCTTTTAGGGTGTTTTTAATGGTTTTTCTTTTTCCAGAAATTCAAATAAATCCTTTTGAACTCTAGAAAATAGCAAATAAACTCGAAAAAATCCAAGAAAATTCCTTGAGACACAAGGAACCCAAATAAAATGATTTCACTAAATGTTAATGTTTAATTTAATCATATTAAATTATTTTCATTAACAAGAATTTAAGTTAAGCTTTTATTAATTCTAGAAAAATCCAAATGGTGAATTTTATTTTAAAAGCTTCAAAAAGGCTCTGAAAATCAGGATGTTACAGTCTAAGTGAAGAAGTTGTCCAGATCCATCCGTTATGATTAAAGTAAGAGGTGGATGAGAAGCAGAAACTATCTTACCATGTCTACAAAGTGTGCACACTAGGTCTCTAGCACTCTTAAGCCTAGACAGTCATCTAATCAGGTTCTTACTACTGACTCTAATCAAGTGGTCAAAACCTATGCATCCAAGCCTACGATGCCACAACACTAAGTCATGAGAGTCAGAAGCCACAAGACACCTAGGCTAGAGGTAGAAGAGATACTAAAATCAGCACTAAAAATCCTCTCAAACCTAGGGATCCCAAAGACATACTCACCCGAGGAGTCTAGAACTCTACACTCACCACAGTTGAACCTGACTTCTAAACCCTCATCAAGAAGTTGGAAGATAGATAGTAGATTATACCTCAGCTTACTTACCAAAGCAACGTCCTTGAGCATGAAGTTGTTGTTGATGTGCACTATGCTCTTGGCTATCACGGTCCTGGTAGAAGCATCCCCAAACGTGATCAACTTATTGCCGAATGCACGTGTGAGGGAGAAGAACTATGTAGAATCTCTAGTCATGTGTCGAGAACACATGGAGACAACAAGCCACATGTCCTCCTTCCTCACACGCTGGACCTCATTAGGGTCGCTATAGGGCTCGTCGGAGTCAAAGAAGTCGATGTCGTTGTTGCCCTTATCCCTGAAGCATATGCCGGTGAAGTCCTGGGCCTTCTTGCCGTGGATGTCATCCTCATCGTCTTTCATCCCCAAGTCTACATCACTCATATCAACATTATCCAGAGTGGCAAGGACCCGATTGACAATTTATAGTAGTTGGGTTTCCTGACCTTCATGTCTCGAGCTTGATGATGCCTACGAAGGTCTATCTCCTCCTTACCCTTCAGCTTGGTGCACTTGGCCCGAATGTAGTTTGGCTCACCACACTCAAAGCAAGTCACCGGACCACCTCTTCTCTTATTCCTCACCTTATTGTGGATCTCTTGTGAATATTGTGGATAGGAGGGCTAAATCTTCCTCAGGTAGCCTCTCTAGCTGCTCATCACTATGGAATGCAAGATGAACAAGAAAAATCCAGAAGTGCCAAAATCAACAGCACCTAAAGTACTGCTCCGAGAAGGGTCCATCACAAGTGCCATCGACTTTTCCATGAGAATATGTGAGATGAAGTCAATCTTATGCGTCTTTAATTTGAGTAAATCTTATCTATAGTAAACTCCCTCATGACAGTGTTGTCATTAATGGATGTGATTTTCATCATCCAAACTCTTACATCAAGAGCACCCAAGATTTGGCTTGCATTTTCAGAATCAGATAAAGTCAAGCCAACAACACGAAGATCACGTAGGATCTTATTAAATCTTCTCCACAACTCATCTAAAGATTCTCCAAGCTTTTGCTTGATATTGGAGTATTCTTTTTTGAATTGATTCTGTCTTACTTCCTTGATCACGGTAGAGCCTTGGTAGTCAGAGAGGGTCTTCTAGATCTCATGAACAGATCCCAAGTGAGTGACTCGCTCAAACTTAGATCGGTTAAGTCCTTGAATCAAGAAGTTGTGGGCCTTACTATTTGCCTCCATATTAGGAGAGATCACATCATCATTGGCCAGCATCTCATAGGGATTTTTGACTTTAAGCCAAATTGCATGCCCTTGAGCCTCGATATAGGCATACATGCGAGACTTCCAATAAGAAAATTAACTCCATCAAAAACGGATGGCTTGGTTGAGTACTTATTTGCTGCCATGGTTCCTAAAACAGGTTAAGATCTATGAGAAGAGCTAATCGGTCTCTAACACCACTTGTAGAACCAAAGATGGTAGCAGAGGAGAGGTGAATGGTGCCTCAAAATTTTTCCAAGTATTCACCAATCTTTTGCTCTAATAGCTACAAAGCTAAAAAGATTAGGATATGAAACCTATGCAAAATCCAATAAATCAAGAAACTGAACTACCAAGAAAAATCAACAAAATTAGTAGTACCGCTACAGTAACTGCGGTACTACTGTTGCTATAGTAAAATCAGTATGAACAGTAAAATCAGCACGATTTCAAAACTAAGAATCCATGTAACTTTTGATCCATGGATCTAATGACATAAAACTTGGCATACAGTTTCTCTACGATGTTAGGAACCAATTCCATTCAACGATCAATAGAATCATTGCCAAAATTCTGACCTTTTTCAGTTTGAAGGAAGTTTGCACCAAAATAGAGCAAAAACCAAAATGATGATCAAGACTTGCTTGTGGACAGAGGATAGCCAAGAAGGCTTTGGATATGTTCCCACATGTCACAGCAAGCACGAACGCCAAATAAAATACCCAAAAATCTCTCGGATCACGAAAACACTCGTTAAGGCCAAAATCAAGCAATACCGAGTTTCTTCATAAACTTGCTATCAAAGTACCTAGATGTGTTTAGATTGATTTCCATAGGTTATCTCTATCTCTTATATGTCTTTGGCACAACGAAATCAAGAGCAAATCAATCTAAACATGATAGATCCATGGAGATACACAAAGATTGATGTATTGCTTACTTAAAGACGAAAGTTCTATAGCCACTCTACCTTGGAGGATAGAGAGCACATCAAGTACTCAACTCTCAAACCATAACCTTAAACAGGAGAGCACAAGAGAGATAAGTTGGATGGTTAACCACAAGTATCCATTCCAATTCCTTAAATAGATGGGCTAGCTAGCCACATCTAACTCTTAGTGGATACTATCCACTTAGCACAATGGAGAAAACTCAATAACCCCACACACACAGATTTTACTCAAATATGTTCACTTATACACGCTTTTCAAAGCACGTAAGCCCACATCTGCTAAGTCCTTAAACTTGACCTATCTTGATCAAATTAGCTTCTCCTTGATTTAAACTACTCTCCCAAGAACCGCTTAAGCGCTGCGGTTTTGATCCAATGTAGTTTTCGGTATTTTGGCCAAACTACCAAATACCTCTTCTTAACCCAATCTTCATCTCTCATTGCAAGCAATCGTCATGCTTACTACATGTAGATACACCACTAGCTTCCCACACACTAGCAAGTCTCTCCCGTTTTGGTTCCATCGGACCACATCTCACTTGGACCGACCAAGCCACATGGTGTAACCCCGCTGTTCGAACTCGTCTTCAACATTTTCCACCTTTCTCGTGCTATGCTTGAGCTCACCACCTCACCCAGTATCTTCGATTGTTCTAGACCTCGGCTCCTCCATGAGCATAGCCCTGATCCTCGCCGTTGACCGTGGTTGACTCCAAGTAACCCTACACATCCAAAGAGAAGGAAATCGTTTTCGGGTATAAATTCCTCGTAACTTGACCCACGTTAGTCAAAACATACTTCATGCAACATTAATACATTGACCTAGGTCAACCCAACTCAAACCATGACTCAATTTACTAAAATCTCGAATTGTTCATTTAGGCCGGTACTACGCTCCCATAGGGCCGATACTACCGCTCCTACAGGCCGGTACTACTGCACTTTCACACCTTGCAACTGAATCTTCCTAAAAATTAGCTACCGCCAACTAGAAATCGGAGCTACCATCCTGCAGTATGTACACCGCACCTCCGTGGTACTACCGCCTAGCGATATGACCGCTGTCGCACCTGCGGTATGACTAGTTTCCCTAAAGAATTCATAAAACAATCCAGACAAAATTTGATCTTTGCAAAATCAATCAATCACTTCATGAAATTTGTAATGGTCCATCATAACATTATCCCAGGCCTTCTCATATGGTTCTTCATATTATAAAACAGATATGAATCTGGATAGTATCCAATTTTTTTCCAAATACAAATTCGAATGTGGCATGCAGAATTCAGTGCTAAACGAATACGGATACTATTTGGATTCAAATGTGGTGTGCGGAATAGTTGATGTATCTTTTGCATTTGATCTCCAAATTGAGCATATTAGATATGCATTTCGATCATGATAGACTCTAATATGGCATTTCATGTTTTTCATTTTGGCATATCTCTTAATAAGGCTTTTCACATGCTCTTTTTAGCCAAATTCAATATGTTTATAAACAATTTATTTATAATATATCTAGAATTAATTAAGATTAGTGGCAAAATGACACCAATGATCGATGATTATGTGGTAAATTAGAGTAAAAAGGGCATAAATATTACCATAAAATTGGTGTCAATTTGCTAAACTTTATTATGCCATAGGATATTCGCATTTGACCGAATTGAGTAAGTATTCGATTCGTATTTGAGGATATTCGAATATTCGTATTTAAGCATATTCGAATTCATATTTATTTAAAAATATGAATACGAATATGAGAAGATCACTATTCAATTCGTATGTGATCTCCGTTGACACCCCTAGCAAAAACTGCCCACCTGGGTACCCAACAACACCCTCTGGCATCCTCCGGGAAAGGAAGCCCTCGAGGGAGATCCGAGAGAGGAGAGGATCCATGTTCTTGCTAACCTGGCTTTGTATGTGACGGAGCAACCAAGTGGAGAGGAGGATGTAGCGAAGTAACCTAGCAGGGTCGCTCACCAAACCACGATGGCAGCTGCCAACAGAGGGCGAGGAACAGGCGGTCCAATCTGAAATAAACATGAGAAGGACGAATGCCAACCGAGTGCAGTGTATTTTAGCAAATGTCAACCAAGTGCAGCGTCAGATGGTCAATAATGCCACATTTATTTACATATTAGGAGACCAGTTACATTTGGCGAGAATCATGCATAAGATTTGTATTGTGATCCTAGTTAATTATTTCAGAATAACTTTGCTAATAAGATTCTACCTTTTGAAGCTCGTTGTAATGCTAAAATTGTTTCATTCAAGTCTACGTGTTTCTACTACTATAATAATTTGATTATTATTTTTACAACATGGCTGAAAGAACTTCAAAAGAGTCAAATTACCGGACAAGCTCATGAATTTTGTTTGCTAAATGCAGGATATAACCCAATTCAACTAAAGGCAAATTGCTCCCAGCGTTGTGGGAACATCAGTGTTCCATTTCCTTTCGGCCTGGAAGAAGGCTGCTCTGCAAGGAAGCTATTTCAACTCAACCGCACAAACGTGACATCTTCCATGCTCAAATTCGATGACAACCACGTCGTGACATACATAAATCTCACTGAGGGGCTTGTAGGCATCAGATTTACATCATATTTCGAAGAGTGGCATCTTAGCATGTACTTACCAGAAGAACCCGAACTCTGTGCTAGTTTTGGGGAATCAGAAGTGTCTGTGCTCTGGGCTGCTGCCAACCTAACATGTCAAGAGGCCCAGGATAACCTCTCTCAATATGCATGTGTTAGTATGAACAGCACATGCTTAGGCGTCAACTCTATGAACGGTTATATTGGATATAGGTGCAAATGCTCAACTGGTTTTCAGGGAAATCCATATATCATTAATGGTTGCGAAGGTACCCTCTCCCCTTCTCCAACCTCCCCAGTATGATAACAATCGAAAAACCAAGTAGCGTAAATTTTCAAGCATTTTGGGTCAAGTCAGATGCTCCGTTCCTAAACAAAAGTGAGGCTCCATAAGACTTGCCTTATTTTAAGAAGAGATGGGCATCTATGCATCTACAAACGGCCACTGAAATTAAAGGCATCTCCTTGGTCTAAAGGGTTCAAAATTTTCACATTAATCCTTAAATCAGAAAAAGAGACAAATTTCTAGGAATCCCGTTAATCTATACAAAAAAAAACTTGTGTGGCCATGAGGTGGCCCATGATGATCGTTTATAAGGTGGCCTAAATCTCTCCCCATCTCACTTCTCTCTCTGGTTTATCGGTTGGGCTACTGCTCTGGAACGAGAGTGAGGCATGCAGTAGGCATGCCATTACTTCTTTTCCCCCCAAGACTGCATAGCCATGCAGGGTCATTAGGATTACACCATTAAGTGTAAACCATCTTCATCCGACTGAAGCAATATATCGAGAACAAGGCTATCCGTGCAAATGTGCGGGGGCACTCTGCTAGTTATTGTAACAACAGTTCATAAACTTTCTATTTTTTACCAACAATTTCCAAGCTTTCTTTCTTTTAAGTTTTAAGTGACTTTGCAATGTTTCCCAACAAATTGTTATTGAGAGCATAGTTCAAAACAAATTCACTAGCCAAAAGCGCAATTCAACTGCACCGTGTGCAACATATATGTTGTCACCTAAGTTTTTAAAATCAAGTAATCCTATCTGCAATAAGTTCATCCATACATGGCCCAGTCAAGCCTTGTTTATTAAGTGTGGTGCCCTATTAAGATGACAGTTGAAATGTTTGAGATTTGTTTACGTTAAACGAATAGATAGGTAGATAATTCTTCTATTATATCGTATTATTATCTTCCCTAGAGATTGAATTTATTACGAATCTCTCCTTATGTGTATTTCTGTTGTCGCGTATAACACTTGTACTGCATACCGTCTGGCAAAGTGGTATAAAGCGCACAGATCACAGCACTCCCCTTTGCAAGATCCAAACACATCTATATCTTTCTCTTTTATTTTTCTACACTTTAGAGTAGCGATATCTTAAAAAAAGATTGATCAAGTAATACAGTTTTTGCAAAAAAGAAAAATACATGGCAGTTTCTGGATTCCTATTAGCTCTATTTTATAGGGATGCAACTCTATACAATTTTTTATCCAGTTCATTTGCACCCAGAGTGAGTTATCTACCGTATTTTAAGGCATCTTTGAATGCAAGAAATTTTATAGAAACTTTCCACAAAGTAGTATAATTCCTTTGGAAATACTCCAGAATGTTGATTATCTACAACAGCTACATCTACATAAAAATATATTGCTTCGGACATTTGCAATGTCCCAGAATAAATTTGCTTTACACTTTAGAATTTTTTGAGGATATTTTACATTTGAGAATTGATATGTAAATGTGATACTTTTTTTATGAAACGAAGGTAGGAGCTCTGCCTCATTTCATTAACGAGAGAGAAGGGAATACAAACAAAAGCGAGAGGACACCTCATAAACACCTCCTGCAGCCCCTCTTTGGGCAACAGTTGCACCATCTAAAGTATTGGAAGCTAAAGTGCGTCCACTCCCTTTCGGACATCTGAATTAACAGACTTGTTTTTCCCTTACACCCACGATTAAGATGGGAATCTTTGTTTTTATTTTTCTTCGATTCATAATTCAGCCTGTATGATAAATTCTCATGTTATATACTCCCTCCTTCACAAATGCATGACATTTTAGGAATTGCTCACTCTCCAACTTCATTTATCGTTTACTTTTATTTGGAATAATTATATATAAACATAATCTTATAAATTACTGGCTAAATGTCCATGCTTTGTTATGGATAAAAAAATCGTATCATCCTAGCATGTTGAGTCGACATTGTTGGGATCGACCTGTCTAGCCCATGTCGTCGGCTCCATCTCCTTACTCGGCCGCATCGTGCCTTTGCTCCCTCAGCTCTGTCATGTACCCGGTAGAGTTTTTTTTGTTAGAGAACTTTTAGTGTGGCAGAATTTTTTTTGTAGATTGTTTTTTCCTGTTTTTGTAAGAGATTTTAGGAGGTACAAGGGGGAGCGGGAGGTGCAGATGAACCACCACCACCGTCAACTCTTTCTTTTAAGTAGTAAAGATAATATTTTAGAAATATCTTATAAAATTATAACATATTGGTACAATTTTGATATGGCCAATTTAGATATAACTATGTATACCGGTGATCAAAATTAGACAAGATTGATCGAATGGATACCATAACGACAAAAAAAACAATTATGATACCATTTCAAAGTTTGACACAAATCATCATCACTTCCATATTAGCAATGATGTTCACCTTTTGTACGTTGCTTTCTCAACTTACTATGATTTGTGGTTCCAGATATTAACGAGTGCAATACACAAGGCATTTGCAAAGGGGTATGTCACAATGTTGTAGGGAGCTACCATTGCACCGAGTGCCCCGATAAAACAGAGTATGATGCCGCAACTATGCAGTGTCGTTCAACAAGAAAACAAAGTCTGCTCTTAGGTATGTGCTCGTTTCTATTTCAATCCTCAAAGCCCAAGGAAAATAGAGCATTAATTAAATGGAAAAATCCCTTTAGGTATTATCATTGGGCTTAGTGGTGGCTTCGGCATTCTACTTTGTTTCTTGAGTGGGATGATTCTCATTGGTAGATGGAAAAGAGACATTCAAAAGCAAATACGTAGAAAATACTTCCGAAAAAACTAAGGCCTTCTCCTAGAACAACTAATATCATCTGAAGAGAATGCGAGTGACAAGACAAGAATTTTCTCCTTAGAAGAGCTTGAAAAGGCGACAAATAACTTTGATTCCTCACGTATAGTTGGACATGGAGGGCATGGCATGGTATACAAAGGTATCTTATCTGATCAACGCGTGGTGGCTATAAAAAAGTCTAACATCATTGAGAAAGACGAAATCAACAATTTTATCAATGAGGTTGCCATTCTCTCTCAGATAAATCACCGCAATATTGTAAAGCTTTTTGGATGTTGTCTTGAAACTGAGGTTCCGCTACTTGTGTATGACTTTATTCCCAATGGTTCGTTATTTGAAATTCTCCATGTTGATGATGGTAGTGGCTTCCAGTTGTCTTGGGATGACTACTTAAAGATTGCTGTAGAGGCTGCAGGAGCACTCTGTTATCTCCATTCTGCAGCTTCAGTATCGATATTTCACCGTGATGTGAAGTCCTCGAACATACTTTTGGATGGCAACTACACTACTAAAGTTTCAGATTTTGGTGCTTCACGATTGGTTCCTATTGATCAAACCCATGTTGTTACAAATGTACAAGGCACTTTTGGGTATTTAGATCCTGAGTACTATCAAACCGGGCAATTAAATGGGAAAAGTGATGTGTACAGCTTTGGAGTGGTACTTGTGGAGCTGCTCCTTAGGAAGAAACCTGTTTTTACAAGTGAGACAGGGTTGAAGCAAAACTTGGCCCAGTATTTTCTTTGGGAAACAAAGGTGAGGCCGATTACAGACATAGTGGCTGCTCAAGTTCTTGAGGAAGCAACTGAGGAAGAGATTAAAAATGTTGCCTCTCTTGCAGAGCTGTGTTTGAGACTTCAAGGTGAAGAAAGACCTACTATGAAGCAAGTAGAGATGACATTACAATTTATACGAACCAAACGGATGAACTCATGCCATGCCGTTCTAGCAAATAAGCAAGAGATGGAACCCTTAATGACAACAAATGCATATGTTGAATTTTTCGACAAGGAAGCTACTTTAGGGTCCCAAGGGACTAATCGTTATAGCTTGGAGCAAGAGTTTATCTCATCTTCCACTCTACCACGCTAAATGTGTTCAGTTTTCAATGTTGGTTGTTATTGTATTATCCCATGGATGCTGCACACCTACATTCCTGTTGCCTCCCTTGACAAACATAGTACTGTACATTCTACAATGCACTTGTTTAATGTATAGTAATATATAAATGGGTTGTTAAAATAAGGTGTATATATTGTGTAAAGAATCCTGTAATACGCCCTACATGCTACAGGATGGACTGGACCCCTCAACTCATCAAGGATGAGATGTTCAAATATGTAATGTCTTATAATTTTAGATCCGTTTTATGATACTTTAAAATAAATATGAGTTGTCTAATTTTTGCGATCCACTGGTTCAGATTGGTTAGAACTTAGTTATATTACCACCCACACTACTAGTAGTAGAATCTTTAAAACATTAAAATTGTAAATGGGTGAGGCCGCAGTTGAGCGACTATGATAAGATGGTGCCTGTCTAGAGTTCATGGACGAGCACCGCGACCAGGAGCGCATGTTGGCACTGCTGTTGTAAAGGATGTTGTGGTCCTTTGTCGCCGTGGTGAACCGCCTCCAGATCTCACTCGACGCCAAGGACTCCGAGGCCGCCGCGCCACGCCGGGAGCACGCCGCGCTAGAGGACGACAATGCGCGCCTCGACCACGCCCTCATGCTGCCACCAGGCGCAGGCGGTGGCAACGTTGTCGGCGCCATGCTGTCCGTGGGCGTCTTCGACTCCGTCCTCCGCGACACGCTCTGAGTCACTCACCGCTTCACCTGCGAGCTCGCCGAGCTCGTCCGATGCGCTGGGTGGGACCTAGCCGCTGCTGCAGCAGCTGCCTACCCCGGTGTTGTCTACTCCAAGCATGGCCACTGCCGCTACGCTCTCCTCTCCTGTGTTTGCCTATCCATGTTCGATGGCTTCCATTCCTACCAACTTGGCGGCACAAGTGACACAGAGACGCCTGAAGGAATCGAGCTCGCAATTCGTAGGAATGAATCGCTGCAACAATTCAACGCGCATTTCGGGTCAAGTCAGATGCTTTGTTCCTAAACAAAATCGAGAGGCTCCATAAATCATGCCTTATTTTAAGATGAGATGGGCATCTATGCATCTACAAACGACCAGTTATATTAAAGGCATCTCCTTGGCCTAAAGGGTTCAAAATTTCCACTTTAATCTCTAGGAATCCCGTTAATCTATACAAAAAAAATCTTGTGTGGCCATGAGGTGGCCCACGATAATTATAACGGTGCTGATTGTTTATGAGAGCAACTCCTACAGCCTGGCTAAATGCATCCACGAAACCCATTGTAGCTATTGTGCCCAAAAAAAGTAGTCCAACAGTCTCTCTATATCGTTTTATATTTTTCCCCGCTTGGTATCCCGTTCTTCTCGCTGCCCATCTTTCCCGAGCGAGACCTGCATGCTATCCGTGGCGCCAATCGACTCCCGCGCGCGGGCTTTGCCTCTCCCGCGCTCGATTTCCTTCTCCGCGTGCCAGCTTCTCCCGCGTGCACCCCCTTCCCGTGCTCCCCTTTTCCTTCCCATCCAGCGCTGCTTCTTCTCGCCTTTTCCCCTCTTCCTGCGCTCGCGCCGCCCTGTCACCGGCAGTTCCCCGTCGACACCTGGGTCTTCCTCTCCCCACCATGCGGATCCCTTCGAGGTCCTCGGAATCGTGCCGAGGCACCATGTCGCAGGCGCCATCGGAAGGGGATCCACTGTCCTCGAGCCACGGCCACGGGGACCCCAATTCTTCTGTGCTCTATTCGTTGCCCATCTCCCCGGCGGCCGGCGGGTGGGAGCAACAGCAATTGGCGTCGTTGCCTTGGTTAGAAAATGTGGGGGTACCTGGGCTGCGGCGTCGAGTCCTTCCTCCCAATGCTGCAGCCGCTGCATCGGCCCCCTTGTCTGGCATGTACTCCGGTGAGTTCCAAATACCCAGATGCAATTTTTATATTTAATAGTCAGGCCAATTCCAAATGTACATGTGAGCTGAGATGCAATTTGTGAATAGCTATCTATTGCGAGCAATTTGTGAATGAAAGCATTCTTGGCAATATGTTCTGTAAATAACTCAGTTTTGGTGAGCTCTGAATCATGAAAGCATTCTTGCTACTTTCAGATAGTTGCTGAAAGAATGTTGCTGAAACGCTGCACTGCACATTGAACTGCACATTGGACTGAATTGTAGATTTCAGTGTATGATCTTGATTGTCCCTCTGTTATGTTTTCACAGGCGCCATGGATTCAGAAAGATCTTTTACCGACATGATTACAAGGGGTTGTAATCCTCTTTGCTTTGTCGATAATGTCCCACCTCCTAATGCAACACCGGCAAGTGCGATGCCCCAAAGTGTGAAAGGGAATCGAAAAGGACCAAGAATTTCAGCGTTGAGGAGGGCGAAATGTTGGTCTCAGCATGGCTAAATGTGAGTTTGGATCCGGTGCACGGAGTTGATCAATCACGTTCGACATATTGGAAAAGAATATATGATTATTTTCATGGCAACAAGACATTCGATTACGATCGAGCGCAAAGCTCCTAATGAGCGGTGGTCGGTATTCAACATGATGTGAACATATTTGCTGGTTGTGTTTCAAAGATAGAGGCTAGAAATCAAAGTGGCTTATCTATCGATGATAAGGTTAGATAACATACCTTGCCCTTCCAATTGTATATGATGTTTGTCTATCTCATGCAGTCTCTATGTTTTTTCAATTTGCAGCAAGCAAACGCTTTAAGAATGTTCAAGGCTGAGGACAAGCAGCACCGAAATTTCCCATACATCCATTGCTGGAAAATATTGAAAGACCAGCCCAAGTGGATGAATAGGAGCAATCAGAGTGGAACTCAGAAACTAGCAAGCAAAAAGCAAAAGACCACGGCGAATTCAAGTCCTGCAACGGCTGCACAATTAGTTGTCATTACTAATGGTGATGCTAGTCAGGCTGCAATGCCTACACTGGACAGACCTACAGGGAAGAAGAAGGAGAAAGACAAATTACGACAACGTTCCAGCATCGAAGCATTGGATTATCTGTTGGCAAAGAAGAAAGAGGCCGACACGGAGAAGGATTTGAAGAAAGAGGAGAGGTGCAAAAAAGCCTTCGCATTGCAGGAAGAAAGGATTAGAATTGAGAAAGAGAAATTTGAGTTCAAGAGGAACCTCGAAGAAGAGAGAATTATGAATGTCGATACGAGTACCATGTCCAGCAAACAACAGCTGTTCTATGACCAGCTCCAGAATGACATACTTGCAAGGCGGCTCATTCTTTTAAGTAGTAAAGATAATATTTTAAAAATATCTTATAAACTTATAATATATTGGTACAATTTTGGTATGGCCAATTTAGTTATAGCTATGTATACCAGTGATCAAAATTAGACAAGATTGATCGAATGGATACCATAATGACAAAAAACAATTATGATACCATTTGAAAGTTCGACACAAATCATCATCACTTCCATATTAGCAATGATGTTCAACTTTTGTGCGTTGGTTTCTCAATTTACTATGATTTGTGGTTCCAGACATTAACAAGTGCAACACACCAGGCATTTGCAAAGGGGTATGTCACAATGTTGTAGGGAGCTTCTCAGTAGCGGATCTAGAACAAAAATGATACGGAGGGCTTATGCTCCATGTATATATTTATCGATGCATCCATCAATAATGTAGTAGATAGTAATGCATTCTAAATTTTGTAATATCAACTAATTTTATGGCAAAATTCAATGGTAAATAACTATTTGTCAGACAACATACCAAAATCGAGAAGCATACTATTAGTGAATGATCTAGGATGAATTCAAGAACAAAATATGGTTAGCTATTGAAATACACTAAATTAGATATTGAAACACGTTGAAAAAATTTCTAATTCAATTATTGAAAAAATTGAAACAGGGCATTCTAATATCAAAACCCGAACCTACAAATAATATAAAGATCATATAATTAAAACCTTAAAATCTAAATCACAAAATTTAGTACATATTTTAGTCAGCTGATCGTTACTTCGTTAGCTATGAAGATCATTGAACTTTGAAGCAAGGAGCCAGTCAACTAGGACAAGACGACGAGTGGTTAGTGGACGACCTCACCTATTGCTATGACCGTCGACCATACTGCATACATTGATAAATGTACCCAGATTTACTCCATTTGCATGCGCCCGTAGTGAGATTAACACAGTGAGAAATCAAACCATATCATCCGAGTCTAACACATGTGGGCACCGGTGAGAAGCGGCCGGTGTGCTCCCAGACGATGGCAGCTCCAGCGTTGAGCCCGTTGTTGCTGTAGATGAAAGGACCAACTCACCAAAGATTGCGTGGGGAATAAGGGAAGGTAGGTGAGGAGTCATCTAGACACAACATTGCCTACTTGGTTGGCTTGGGGCTGGTGCTGGCTTGGCCGCTTAGGCCTTGAGCAGGTGTTGGCTTGGGGCTAGACCGGCTGGTGGCCCACGCTTGATTGATTCAAATAACCCCAGTTATTTTGTTCTCTTTTCACTATTGGTTGATATATTATGTTGTGCCAACTTCAACTTACACATATTCTTTTAGAGTGTCTAGCTTTGTCAACATCCTACATGTTTTTCTTTTCTTTTCTCCCCCTATTTGTCAACGTATTTAAGTCTTCTTTCTTTGAGATAGATATGGGGCACTAGTTTTTGACACGTGGAGGCACTAGTTTTTGGTATGTGAGAGAACACACTATGTAAGTTTGGACTCTAAGCAACAAAAAATTAAAATCGGAGTGGGGGCATGTGCCCCCCCAACCAATTGGAGAATTTGCATCTGCGCCTGGAGCTACTATTGCACCGAGTGTCCGCATAAAGTAGAGTATGATGCCGCAACTATGCAGTGTAATTCAGCAAGAAAACAAAGTCTTCTCTTAGGTATGTTCTCATTTCTATTTCTATCCTCAAAGATCAAGGAAAATAGAACATTAATTAAATGGCAAAATCCCTTTAGGCATTATCATTAGGCTTAGTGGTGGCTTCAGCATTCTACTTTGTTTCTTGAGTGGGATGATTCTCATTTGTAGATGGAAAAGAGACATTCAAAAGTAACTACGAAGAAAATACTTCTGAGAAAACCAAGGCCTTCTTCTAGAACAACTAATATCATCTGTTGAGAATGCAAGTGACAAGACAAATATTTTCTCCTTAGAAGAGCTTGAAAAGGCAACAAGTAACTTTAATTCCTCACGTATAGTTGGACATGGAGGGCATGGTATGGTATATAAAGGTATCTTATCTGATCAATGCGTGGTGGCTATAAAGAAATCTAAGATCATTGAGCAAGATGAAATCAACAATTTTATCAACGAGGTTGCCATTCTCTCTCAGATAAATCACCGCAATATTGTAAAGCTTTTTGGATGTTGTCTTGAAACTGAGGTTCCACTACTTGTATATGACTTTATTCCCAATGGTTTGTTATTTGGAATTCTCCACACTGATATAGGTAGTGGCTTCCAATTGTCTTGGGATGACTTCTTAAAGATTGTTGTAGAGGCTACAGGAGCACTCTAGGCCTATTTGATACTGTGGCTTATGGCTTTTGCTGAAATTTTTGAATTTTAGTTGTTTGTGATAGATATTACGGAGAGAGAAAGATACTCTCTTGCAATTTTGGTTGATACAGATGTTGGGCTTTTAACATGTACTACAATTAACTTGTAGACCCCGTCTTGAGAAAATATTCCGTTTGAAAGTTAGGTAGATACTGTAGCAAAAGCCAAAAGTGGCTTTTAGAAGCCGTTAAAGAACAGACCCTCTGTTATCTCCATTCCGCAGCTTCAGTATCAATATTTCACCGTGATGTGGAAGTCCTCGAACATACTTTTGCATGGCAGCTACATTGTTAAAGTTTTAGATTTTGATGTTTCACACTTGGTTCCTATTTGATCAAACCCATGTTGATACAAATGTACAGGGCACTTTTGGGTATTTAGATCCTAAGTACTACCAAACCAGTCAATTAAACGGGAAGAGCGATGTGTACAGACAGGGGCGGATGCAAATTCTCCAATGAGGGTAACAGGCCCCCACGCCGATTTTAATTTTGTTGCTTAGAGTCCAACTTTACACAACTGTACCCCCCACATCTCTCTAAAAGAAAAAAAGACTTAAACGCGTTGACAAATAGGGGGGAGAAAAGAAAAAAAAACACATAGGACATTGACAAAGATGACGCCTTACCTACCTTCCCTTATTCTCCATGCCATGCACGCAACCTTTGGTAAGTTGGTCGTTTTGTCTACAGCGGCAACAGGCCTAGCGCTGAAGCTGCTGTCGTCCAGGAGCACATCGGCTACTTCTTGCCTGTGCCTGCATGCGTCGGACTTGGATGATATCGTTACATTTCTCACTATTAATGTCACTACGGGCGTATGCAAATGGAGTAAATCTTGGTGTATGTATCAATGTATGCAGTATGGCTAATGGTCACAACAATAGATGAGGTTGTCCACTAACAACTTGTCGTCTCGTCCTGGATGACTAGCTCCTTGCTTCAAAGTTTAATGATGTTCATAGCTAATGAAGTAACGATCAGCTGACCAAAATAGGTACTAAATTTTTTAGTTTAGATTTTAGGGTTTCAATTCTATGATCTTTAAAATATTTGTGAGTTAGGGCTTTTAATATTAGAATGACCTGTTTCGATTTTTGCAACAATTGAATTAGGGAATTTTTCAAAGTGTTTCAATATCTAATTTAGTGTGTTTCTCGATTTTGGTACGTTATCTGATAAATAGTTATTTACCATTGAACTTTCTAATGAATGTAGTTGATATTACAAAATTTAGAATGCATTACTATCTACTACATTATTGATGGATGCATTGATAAGTGCATGCATGGAGCATAAGGCCCCCATGTCATTTTTATTTTAGATCCGCCACTGAGAATTTTTATGATAAAATAATTATTCAATATGCATGTCTTTTGTTTACTTTGGCTTGGATTTTTGTCTATATGGTATAAATTTCTTCCTCCTGCGTATCATGTGAATTGTCGTTGGATTTCTATAGTTTTAGCATTACTTGGTATGCCATGGTACATGCTTAGGAGCTTATTTGACAATACAAAATTATTAGCATTTATTTAGCATGACAACAAACTAATTTGGTTTTATACCTGGAAGGTCGACCACGGAGGCGATTTTCTTGCTACGACAGTTGATAGAGAGGTATAGGGAGCAAAAGAAGGACCTTCACATGATGTTTATTAACATGGAGAAAGCTTATGATAAAGTGCTAAGAAAGGTCATGTAGTGGACGCTCCAAAGAAAAAAGTTCCAACAAAATATATTACCCTAATTAAGGACATGTACGAAGATGCGATGACTAATGTCAGAACATTATGGTAGTGTTACTAATGATTTTCCTATTAAGACAAGACTACATCAAGGGTCAGCGTTGAACCCATACATTCTTGCCCTAATGTGGATGAGGTCACGCGGGACATACAAGGAGATATCCCTTGGTGTATGCTTTTTGCTGATGATGTGGTGCTAGTTGATGAGAGTTGGATAGGTGTTGATAGGAATCTGGAGTTGTGGAAGAAGACCTTAGAATTGAAGGGTTTTAGATTTAGTAGGACTAAAACTGAGTTTATGATATGTAATTTTAGTGGTGACAGGGCAGATGATGGAGATGTTAGACTGGACGGACAAGTAGTGCCTAGGAAGAATACGTTTCGTTATTTGGGATCGATGCTACAGTGGGACGGTGAGATTGATGAAGATGTGAGCCACAGGATAAGAGCGGGATGGGTGAAATGGCGTCAAACATCTTGTGTCCTGTGTGACAAAAAAGTTCCTTAAAAGTTAAAGAGTAAGTTCTATAGGACAGCGATTAGACCCACAATGCTATATGGAGCAAAATGTTGGACGACGAAAAGACAACATATACAAAAGATAAGTGTAACAGAAATGAGATGTTGCGGTGGATCTGTGGTCATACAAAGTGGGATCGTATCCGCAATGAAGATATACGTGATAGGGTGGGGGTAGCACCAATTGAAAAGAAGCTTGTCCAACATCGCTTGAGATAGTTTGGACACCTCCAACGGAAGCCTCCTGAGGCATCGGTCCATAGTGGAATTTTAAGACATACTGAAAACGTAAGAAGAGGCAAAGGTCGACCAAGACTGACATGGGAGAAAGCAGTTAAAAAGACTTGAGGGATTGAAATGTATCTAAAGAATTAGTTTTAGATATGAGTGCATGGAAGTTAGCGATCCACGTACCGGAACCATAAAAAAGTTTAGGTGTAATGTTTTACGCTCTTGACTCAGATGGCAGGATGTACGGCTTAGGGTTTTTGCATTATAGGTTTTCAAAGTTTTTGTTTCTTTGACCTTAAGAATGTTTTATCCCTAATCTGCCCTAACTTGTTTGGGATAAAAGGTTTTATTGCTATTGACTATTGTTGTTATTGTTAGAATAAAAAATTGAACGGACTGATGAAGGTAGTGAGAGTTGGATGATGCATCTGTAACACCCCAGCCAAACAATGACCTGGAATGCTACCAAACTAATAACATAATAAGGAAACTAATATTCATCTTACAAAATTTCGGCAGAACTTCCTTTGTTTATTGAGTAAATCAAAGGTCTCAACAAGCATAATCAACTGATATGAATACCAATAAGCAATAAGTTCATTTATAAGCAAAACTGGGTTATGATCACCATCGCACTCTTAACCATTCTACTTAGATAAAGAACGGAATCAAAGCACATAAGTTCTATTCTTTATTACACATTGAACCTGATAGACAATAATCAAATACCACTTAAATTATTCAGCAAATAATGTTTAATGTTCTTTCTGCCTTCCATGGTGAATAGACCGTGCATGTGCATCAAAACTAATCCCTCTTTATTCCCATGCATGCCGATCTCATGTGGGTACCTAAAACAAACAACAACCATAACAACAAACAACAACAAGAGTGAGTTCAAAGACTCAGCAAATATAAATAGGGGCAGCAAGGATAAAAGTGAACATCACTTCACAAATTCATCCATCAATCATATGAATAAACATGCTATGCAATATGATCAAAAATCTCTTTATCTCTTCTCTTGCGCATTTTACGTGTCACGGAGTGTGCATCCGTCAATGCACACCCATGCACTGCCTCTGCAGTACAGGGACCAGTGCCCATACTCCACAAGTATGGGGACCTTTAGCCCGTCATGACAACAACATGTCGGGGACCTCGCACTTGGTCATCTCGTGACCAAGACTTCAATAAATCAGCATGATGCACAAATGTGAATGTCTCAACAAATAAAACTTGCATTCACAACAACTATGCATCATAAATTCTTAGGAACTCTTTCAATTGCAATCTACCATAAACAATATCAACATATCATTATCATGATCAAGATCACATAGTCTCAAAGCATGGAACAACCATCTTCATAGCAACAACCATCAACAATGCACACTATAAAATTTAAACCAACATTATACTTGCCTTAACCCTGAGAAAATGGGAAATGATCAGAAGGCGCGGCCCCTGGAATCCTTCCTCCTCCTGAATAATAATTATAATGATTGCTAAGACAACTGTAACGAATCTTTAGATTAAACAAAACAACCCCAAACTAACCCAACATGATTAACTTGACTCAACACCCCAATTCCTTTCGGCCACCCTGTCCCCTTCTACGGACAGTCAACTTCAAAAATCCTTATCTAATGGTACAGAAGTCCGAACAGGACGTTCTCAGATTCTGTGGAAAGATAATTAAATTATCTAACTAAACCTAGTTGGTGAGTCTCCCTGATTCGGCCAACTTCTACCCGCCCCATCTAACTTTCTTAGAGCATCAATTCTGTAACGGGTTCTCTGGACAGCGCACTAAAACTGTCATAACTTTCACCCCGAGAGTCGGAATCCGGATTTCTTGACCTTTCTGGAAAGCTAAGGAAAATATCTAAAACTTTCATAATATGGAGATCCTCTGTTTCTCCTGATTCCTAGTCGCCCAAACTCATCTACCGAAACCTGACAGGAAATTCCCCGATCTACAGGACAGTCCGATTAGAAAAATCATAACTTTCTCTACAGAGGTCCGAATGACGCGTTCTAGCACTTCATGGAAAGCTAAGGATGTCCTCTACAAATCTCTAGGAGAAGACCAAACCTGAATCCCCACGGATCTACATCAAAAACACCGTCTAACAGAGGCTGTCCTGAACAGATCCGAAAACCGACATTGCTAAACAACTAATTATACAGCTAGCGGAGAGAATTAGGAGTAATTACCCGCAACCAATCGCTGAAGAACACGAAGAACCCCACACGATCTCTGCCTCCCTTCCTTTTCCCGTCCTAATCTCCACCTTCTGGATCCACGAATCTTTCCGGCGGACGGTTTGCTGTCCTCCTCTCAAACCGCAGCGATCGGGATCCTTCACCAATTGCAGGGGGCATCCATGGAGGCGAGGGATGCTGCTGGCCAGAGGCGCAAGGAGGGAGAGGAGGTGCGGCCGGGGAGGTGGAGCGGCGGCTTGGGAGAGGGGCGGCTAGGGTTTGGGAGGTGGGGCGCCTCCCCCTTTTCCCTTGGCCGGCCCCCCTTTTGGGCCTCGGCCCAGGCCCAGGTTGCCGTAAATTTACGTAATCCCCCCCTTTTTCCCTGATTTTAATACTATTTGATAAAATATCGCCCGGGATATTACAGCATCTGTTCTGAACAACTTACTATTTCCCAAAAACCCAGAGGCAGCTTCCTCTGTATAGCATCAAAGCCGAACCAAAGAACCCAATCCAAAACTCATCTCCACTCACAAGGAACAGAAGAAAGAATAAGCAGAGGAAAAAACCTGATCAAGGAGGCGAAGCGATCCACGGCCGTAGACGATGGACTGAAGCGCGACTGATTCGCCCAATCTTGGAAGGGAAAATTCGGCCAAAGATTCAGAGAATTCGGACGCCTCAAGAGGAGTGAGGAAGAACATGGGAGCAGGAGGGGACGCTCAATCTTGTCTCGTTCCTATTTATTGGGACTCCTATGCTCAGAATGTCTCTCCCTTTTGCATATAAGCCCCTTTAATTGTTCATATTTATACATAGTCTCTCCGGAGTTAATGTGCACGTCAACTGACATTTTTTTTCTGTGATTTCACGAGATTAACAATTCCTATATTAGGATCCTACATTTTTCTACGTATCTCTTCATATTTCTCTAACAATGGGTGTTACGAGAATTTTTAGGCTTTTGTTTACTTTGGCTTGCATTTTTTGTCTATACTGTATAAGTTTCTTCCTCCTGTGTATCATGCTGCTTGGAATTTTTTGTACAGATAATCCATTTTTTATTCGAAATTACATAAATATACCCGCAGGAAATTTTTTTACAAAAATAGGCTCCAGTCACCCCCCATTGGGCGACTGCCTCCTTTCGCCCAACCGGGAATCAACATTTAAGGACTATGCGAACCGTTGAGCGAATCAATGCTGTCGCCTGAGCGTTGGGCGACTTCTTCTAGTCGCTGTACGGTTGGGCGACTGGAATTTCAGTCGCCCAACGGCAAGGCGACAGGGAGGGGGTTTTTTATGGCAGCACAGTCGGCCGCCCAGTACCACCTACCACTCTCATTCTGCGCACAGAGAAGAAATGAGAGAAGAAGAGGAGAGGAGGCTTTGCACTCATTCTGCGCATAGAGAAGAAACGAGAGAAGAAGAGGAGAGGAGGAAGGGGAAGAAAAGGAGGGGGAGAAGAGAGGAAGGAGGGGAAGAAAAGGAGGGGAGAAGAGAAGGAGGGGAAGAAAAGGAGGGGGAGAAGAGAGGAAGGAGGGGAAGAAAAGGAGGTGAGAAGAGAAGGAGAGGAGGACAGGGTTGGAGGAGGAGGCGAGGGAGGAAGGAGGAGTGGAAGCTATTCCGTCCACTTGGATCCAGGTATGTCTTGATTATGTTGTATTTGCACTATTAGTTATATGAAATATTGGAGTTAGTAAAAAATTTTAGATGTAGAAAATGTAGTACAATTTTAGTATGAAAATATTAGTGTCAAAAAGTTGTAGTATACATTTTGTAGTATGGAACATTTTGTAGTATAGAAATATTAGCACCCTTTTTAGTATAGAAAGTGTAGTTTAGTGTTGTACAATGTTATTTGACGTGTCGTAAATTTCATTCATACATGCAGGCCTAAATCATCAATGGCCACTACATTGAGAGTTTATTACGGTGCTGGAATTATTCGTGAAGGTCCGAATGGTGTGGATTTGAGCGATTTTCCACAAGTCACTCGTACTTCGGATGACGAGAATGCTCGAATGACGATGTGCGGCATTGGTGACCCGAGTTTTCATTGGACCCGAGGTGTGCAGCGTCGTCGTGCAAGGGCTTTGGAGCCGGTCTCCCATGGACATCAGATAGGAGTTGAAGACTTTGGTGCGCTCTGCTTTGTGGAAGGGCTTTGTGCAAGGGTGTCGACGTCGTGAATACGAGTGTGTCCTTCTTGTGCAACCATGCTCACTACAAGCAGCTGCGCAAGCTCGTGCGTCCGCCTATGCTTCGGGAGGTGCTAGCAGCTCGGGCGGGCCACACGTTGGCGGAGGTGATGAAGTTGCCCGTGATGAAGCCGATGCGGTACATGGAGGAGAGTTACATCCGTCAAGCCATAGAGACGGAACTGGGCAAGCCGATGCGGTACATGGAGGAGAGTTACAGCCGTCAAGCCATAGAGAGGGAACTGGGCAAGCCGATGAAGGAGAGTATAATGAGTATATCGTGCAGCAAATGGACTCTGATAACCAGAGGGAATGGGATGAAGAGAAAGCTGTAGAGGAGGACGAGGAGGACAGTTCCGATGATGAAGAAGTTCCTATCCCCTAGGAATGGAACCGGTTTAATGCGGAGGAGGGTGTTTCCGCACATGATGAGCATGAATCATCATGGGAGTATCATGAGACAGAGGTTCGGTTGCATGCTATGTTTGCTGACAAGAAAGCGCTGCAGGATGCCATCAAGCTTTAGGCCCTTTCAATGCAGCGGATATTTCGCGTCGTCAAATCAAGCCAGGAGCAGTACACTATGAAGTGCGAGCAGGCTGGTTGTCCTTGGAGGGTGCACGCACGTAGACCCAAGTATGAGACTCGCTGGATTGTGTCCAAGGTGGAGCCGCACTCCTGCATTCTAAACACTGTCTTAGCGAGGCATCGTAACCTGATGTCCGGATTTATAGCCAATTTGATGTATGGGGAGATAGTGGAGAAGAAAGACATTGCGACCACGCATATTGTGGTAGCTATCGAGAATAAATTCAAGTATAAGATTAACTACGCGAAGGCGTGGCGTGCCAAGCAAAAGGCGTTGGAAAAACGTTTTGGCACTTTCGAGGCGGCGTACGACAACCTTCCTCGTATGCTTAAGGTGTTGTAGCAAAGGAACCCGGGCACGTACATCGCCGTGCAGGACAAGCCGTCCATAAGTCCACCAGGATTTGCAGTGCTACAGAGAGCATTGTTTGCATTTGGTGTGAGCATTGTTAGCATTCAGGCACATGCTGCCAGTGATCTCAGTTGGCGGGACCTTCTTGACAGGCAAATACAAAGGGCAGATCCTGACGGCCATAGGCGTTGACGGTAACAATCAAATATTGCCGCTGGCCATTGCATTTGTGGAGAGTGAGAATTATGAGAGCTGGCTGTGGTTTCTCAGACATGTGAAGGCTGGAGTTGTAGGCACCCATCCTGGTGTGTGCGTAATCCATGATCGCCACGCCAGTATTATAAAGGCTATAAGAAAACTTCAAGAAGACCCTGAGGAGGCCTTTCCTTGGCTGGATACGAGGAACCGGTGGTGCAGTCGTCACTTAGGGGCAAACTTTTTCAAGCAATTCCTGAAACAATCTTTGATGAAGCTATTCAAGAGGCTGGCTAACCAGAACCAGCAGAGGAAATTTGATGTTTTATGGGGGTTGGATGAGCACACCAGGAAAAACGTCGAAGAGAGGAGCAAGGGGCCAGTCACTCCTGGGGCGGCACAACCGCAATGCTTGCCAGCGATCGATGAGGCTAACCCAAGTGGTCCAAGAAGACGGAGCTCACGAAACATCAAGTGCTTCTCGCAGTGGATCGAGGAGGAACCATTGGAGAAGTGGTCGCTATTACATGACACGAATGGCGCAAGGTATGGAATAATGACAACTAACCTTACCGAGGTCTACAATTGGGTTCTCAGGGGGTCTCCGTTCTCAGCCCCTTGTCACCATCATGGAAGGTGTTCTTCACATCACAATCCGCTACTTCAGGGAGAGGCACGCGAGTGCTGCACTTCATGCGGCCAATCCCGGAGCCCTGTATTCGTTAAAAATTACGGCGTACATGGAGAGACGAAGGCGACGAGGGTCAATTGCACACGGTGCATGTCATGGGCAACGAGAAGCATCGTTTGAGGTGATACTCCGTGATAGAGCCGGTTTGGGACGGCTCGTTCACTTATTACTCACGAGGTATGTCTTGGAGATCATGCAAGCGAACCTACTGCACATGCAACAAGCTTAAGTTGTTACACAAGCCATGCTTTGTCATGTCCTCGCCGCATGCGGGACCGTGGGCATGGATCCTTCCAACTTCATGTCCGAGTACTTCTTTAAGGAGAGAATCTGCAAGCTTGGTGTGGGGAGCTCGGGGTTGGGTGGTGGGAAACTTCGCCACTTTGGATATTTCAGCGAGGACCTGGGTTCCGGATATTAACATGCTGAAGGGTGGGAAGGGTCGGCGACGAGCCGCGTATTAGAAATGACATGTTCGAATCACAAGCTGGAACATCGGTGCACGTTGTGGGCGTCACGGTCGGGGGGGCACCTGACTAGACGATGCAACGCATGTCCTGATCAGTAGTTGTTGGAGACTACGGCTAAATTTCATGTACCATTTGTAAAACTTGTATGTTACATCCATTTTCTGTAATTTAGTTGGTG
Organism: Dendrocalamus sinicus; assembly: GCA_036346575.1. Classification (NCBI taxonomy): domain Eukaryota; kingdom Viridiplantae; phylum Streptophyta; class Magnoliopsida; order Poales; family Poaceae; genus Dendrocalamus; species Dendrocalamus sinicus. The sequence continues at coordinate 6,705,412 of CM070671.1, read as the reverse complement.
TTGTGCTGGTAGCTTAGTATTTCTCTGTTTACTTAGTTATTACATGTATTTACTATTCGTTAAAATGTGATAACAACCAATCCATGACATGCTTGCTGAGTGAGATGACAAAAGAGGCCAGCTTTGCCCAGTGAAATGACATAACGGGGCAGCTTTGCTCAGTGAGATGACAAAAGAGGGCAGCTTTGCTCAGTGAGATGACAAAAGAGGGCAGCTTTGCTCAGTGAGATGACAAAACGGGGCAGCTTTGCCCAGTGAGATGACAAAAGAGGGCAGCTTTGCCCAGTGACATGACAAAACGGGACAGCTTTGCTCAGTGAGATGACAAAAGAGGGCAGCTTTGCCCAGTGAGATGACAAAAGAGGGCAGCTTTGCCCAGTGACATGACAAGCTTTGCCCAGTGACATGACAAAAGAGGGCAGCTTTGCGCAGCGACCAAAAATAAATCACATGCCTACCCTTCGCCTTATAAATTGAGGTGCAATGCATCTGCAAGAGACCACTACAGAATCTAACACTACATCATACCTTCCTTCTCCACGTCGAGATGAACAACAAGAATATAAAGGAATGGCAGAAATTCGCGGACAACATAAATGAGAAACTTAGGAAGGCTAGGGAGGAGTCCCGCAAGAAGGTAGAATGGGAGGAGACCCACAAGATAGCAAGGGCTGCGGCGGCTTGCGAGGAACAAGCGAGGGCTGCTGCAGCTCGCGATGAACAAGCAAGGGCTGCTGCGGCTACGAGGTCAGCTCCCCGCAATGAGCGGCCGTGTAGCAATAACCCCATCCCGGACGTCCCCACCGAGCATTCGCCGCAACTCCCACCTGAGGGGGGGGGGACACCCCCCTTTGTTGGTGCGGGGACACGTGCAAGTTCTTCAAATCCAAGGAACGCATCAGCCTAGGTATGTGATACTGGGGTTGCGCAAACTACTCCAGTGACTACACCAACTGCCGTTTTGACACCTCAACCTATCGGCAACCGGTAACGACCACATGCACCATTTTCCCCAACCTTTTCTCCTTCACAGCACGCACTAACAATCTCTCCCCTGTATTTACAGTCTTCGGAGCCCCTGTGTGGCTACCGCAAATGGATCGATCTTGAGATCCACCCTGCGGACCAATGGACCCTCGACTTCGAGGAGTGGAATGTCACACGGGACAAGGAGTTGCTGGAGGAGGAGCGCCGCAAGAACGAGCACACCCTGCGTATACAACGTGAGACACAAGCTCATCTCGAAGCATGCACGCGTAGGGAGTGGGAGGCTCGCGAGATGGAGCGTGAGAGGAAGAGGGAAATGGCGGCTAAGGCAAAAGAGGCCACGGAGGAATTCAACGCCGAGCGGACAAGGAAGGGAAAGTAGCCCGGTCCACACATGAGTCGCATGCAGCGATTGGGTGGGTTAGTCGCATATCATGCTATATGTTATGCATGTAATAAAAATGTACGTGGCATGTTACTCCCAACTATATTATGAAGTTTATTTCTATTTCACATAAGGTTATTATCTCGTCTGTTCGCATTTAATGATTCAGATAGCAAGTCATTTAACAATATTAACACACGATTCTCTCAGTACACTAATTCTCGATTACATTAAAATATCACTTACCATCAGATGTATCGAATGTTCTCTGATCAATCGTTCTTAAAAAAAATTCCGAAAATTTTTTATGCACCTACAACATCCAGTGAACATAAACTTTCATTACAACTACACCAAATTTTTTCCAGTTTAAAACTACAAAATTGACAAAACTCTAAAAATCACGGGGGACAGAGTAAAGTCGCCCCCCTATTGGGCGACTGCACTACATGTCACCCATCCATTGGGCGACTGCATGATAGTCGCCCAATAGGAAGGCGACTAATTGCAGTCGCTCGTACGTACAGCGACACAAATTTAGTCGCCTCCCGGTTGGGCGAAAGGAGGCAGTCGCCCAATAGGGAAGCGACTGGAGCCTATTTTTGTTAAAAAAATTTCCCGCGAGTATATTTATGTAATTTCGAATAAAAAATGGATTATCCGTACAAAAAAATTCTGCTGCTTGTGGTGGGATTTCTTTGGTTTTAACATGACTTGGTAAGCCACGGTACATGCTTACGAACTTATTTGACAATACGAAATTATTAGCATTTATTTAGCTTTAGAATAAATAATTAAATGGACTCATGAAGCTAATGACAGTTGGGTGATTCATCTTTTCCGAACAACTTACTATTTCCCAAAAATAGTACACCACTTACAGAATTCAGATTATAAGTGTTTTGCTTTGAATAAATAATCTAAAAACAATAATCTATAAAGTTATCAACAAATAACACTGGTTTTTACAACAGAAAAGAAACGGGCTTCATGCGTGCAAAGGGCCTGTTCTTACAAATAAAAGGATTTTTCAAAAGCAATGCCTTAAGTGACGGCTATAGAAATTCAGGAAAGCCAATGTGCACTATTTTTTGTTAGTGTAACACCCGTGCAAGACTTCAACAGTTCTAAGCGTGCCATAAAAATGTAACCAAATCGATTACCTTTGTAGTACTATGTTTAACTACTTACAAGAGTTAAGTGCTTAACGAAATCTTTTACACCAAAAAAGTTATCAAGCATCTTGATTTTAGAGAACTTGCAAGTAGTGGCGGCGACAACGAAGAGTAGATTGGAACCACGATTCGAATTCAGACATGCAGATGCGGTGTACACGTAGCGACGTGGTATCATAGCTCCACAAGGAAAATCTCATAAACAACCAAGAAACGATGCTTCTACTTTCTACGTGCTCCTGCTTCCCGCACCTAAGTGAGTCTCCATCCTCGAACAATGATGGCCAAGTGCTTGCAATTTGTCGGTGGTGCCAAAGCTAGGGGGCTGAGGTACCTACACTCTGCCCGGAGGTGGCGGAGGTGGGGGCACCAGCCCCCTTGACCCACTGGTGGGTCCATCACTGTTTCATTGTGATGTTAAGTCCTCAAATATACATTTGAATGGCAGCTACACTACTAAAGTTTCAGATTTTGGTGCTTCATGATTGGTTCCTATTGATCAAACCCATGTCGTTACAAATGTACAAGGCACTTTTGGGTATTTAGATCCTGAGTACTACCAAACTAGGCAATTAAATGGGGAAGAGTGATGTGTACAACTTTGGACTGGTACTTGTGGAGCTGCTCCTTAGGAAGAAACCTATTTTACAAGTGAGATAGGGTTGAAGCAAAACTTGGCCAAGTATTTTCTTTGGGAAATAAAGGTGAGGCAGATTGCAGACATAGTGGCTGCTCAAGTTCTTGAGGAACTAACTAAGGAAGAGATTAAAAATGTTGCATGCGTCTCTTGCAAAGCTATGAAGTGGTGGACCCACAAATCAGTCAAGGGGGCTGGCGCCCCCTACCTCCAGGTGGAGTGTAGGTATCCAACACCCTAGCTCTGACGCCACTGACAAATTTCGAGCACTTGGTCATCATCGTTCAAGGATGGAGACTCACTGAGGTGCGGGAACTAGGCGCACGTAGAAAGTAGAAGCATCATTTCTTGGTTGTTTATGAGATTTTCCTTGTGGAGCTATGACGGTCATGTTGCTGCGTATACACCTGCATCTGCATGTCTGAATTCCAAAATGCTGGTTTCAATCTGCTCTTCTTTGCTACTCTACTACTACCTTACAAGTTCTCTTAAAACACAGGATGCTTGATACCATTTTTTGGTGTAAACAGATTTCAGTTAAGCACCTAACTCTTGTAAGTAGTTAAACATAGTACTACAAAGGTAATCGTAACTAGTTACACTTTTACGGCACACTTAGAACTATTGAAGTCTTGAACAGGTGTTGCACTAAAAAAATAGTGCAAATAGCCTTTCCTAAATTCTCTGTAGCCATCACAGAATTAAGGTACTACTTCTGAAAACAAATTCAGCATTGTCACACCTACATGGTGGAACATGCGTAGCACGTCGTTGAGGTGCAGCGACTGCACATAGCCCTTGACAAGCACATTGAGTAATCGCATGTCCAGCATGACCCCTTCTCGGAGCATTTTCCTGAAGAGTGCAGACGGTGTCCATGTACATCTATCTTGATTTCCAACAAACACGTATGTGGTAGGGACAAATCCCAATGGATGGTCACTTGCTATCCTCTTGGTGAGTGGTGACACACGAACGAAGCATGGTGGCACAGGCGGCTCGACGATGGTGATGAAAGGGATATGATAGCGTGGGATCTCATCAAAGGCTCCATGGATCTGCCTCATGCGCTATGGGTTAGGAACTTGCCGTGTACAGAGGCATCGGCAGACCACGGCTACCTCGTCAAAGTTGATGGAGACGATGGATTTGGGAGGAGGCGCTGCTCTGGTCTGGAGCTCGATTGGGGACGAGACAATGGATTGGGGAGGGGTTTTTGGAAAACCATGTGACTGTGAAAGCGCGGGCTAAAATTCAACAATGGCACAAGTAGGATGGGTTGCCCTCACCTTCAATCTTGGTCGCCGAAGTTTCATCCGATGGCCACGAGTTGGTTGGTGAACTTGTTAACAAAATATGCCTTGAGCATCTGATATGCATGTGGGCTTTGGCTTTTTTACTTTTTGTTATAGTAACTTAGTTTTAAATGGTGCGTCTTTTTAAGACATTTTAAATGGTGCGTCTTTTTAAGACAGGGTCTAAAAGTCGATTGTAATAGATATGTATAAAATTTAGCTATACCAACTAAAATCATATGCATTGTTTTCCTCTTCGTACTGTCTCTCACAAACAGCCAGAATTCAAAAACCATAAACCAAAAATTATAAGCTACAGCCCAAGCGTGCTGCCGGAGATGCTAGCATCGTTGGCTGCCAAGAACAAAGCCAAATCGGCATGGGAGGTCATTCGCGCCATGTGAATTGGTGTTGAACGCGTGTGGGAAGCAAAGGTCCAGTCCCTACACCGAGATTTTGAAGACATCCAGATGAAGGAGACCAATACAATTGATGATTTCTTCATGCGTCTCACTGGGCTTGTGAACAATATTCGCATTCTCGGTGACGAACTAGAGGAAGACAAAGTGGTCAAGAAATTTCTACGGGTTATTCCACAGAAATTCTCCCACATTGCCATCTCAATTGAGCAACTCCTTGATCTCGGTACCATGACGGTGGAGGAGCTCACTGGGCATTTCAAGGCTGTTGTTGAAGACTGGCTGGGAGCTGGTGATGGAGGAGGAGGATGCCACCTACTCTTGACCGAAGAAGAGTGCATGGTGTGGTCTAAAGCCAAGCCACAAGTTGAGTCGTCCTCATCAAGCATCAAGCCTCAGTGGTCTGGCCATGACCAAAACTGAGGTAAGCACAAGCATCAACCCAAGGCGAATTCTGAAGGGAAAGAAGCTCCAGGAGGAAGACATGACAAAGCCAAGGTAAAATGTTACAATTGTAACAACTTTGGTCATTTTGCAAAGGAATGCACAAAACCCCGATGGGAACAAAAGGAGCAAGCACACATTGCTCAAGCTCTGGAGGAGGAGCCAACACTCCTGATGGCGCAGGTGTGCGCCCTCACAGAGTCCGTAGAGGCAAAACCAAGAAAGGTCTTTCTCAATGAGATTCATGCTCAAGCCAATCTCAGTCTTGAGGGTGACAACCTGGACAACACTTGGTATTTGGAACTAGCACCACGAACCATATGACTGGTTCCAGACGAGTTTCACAGAACTTGACTAGACCATAAAGGGCTCTGTAAAATTCAGGGATGGCTTAGCTGTCACCATCTACGGAAGGAGTGGTGATGTTCAATTGTCACAACGGCAATCATGGCTAGCTGCTCGATGTCTACTTCATCCCCAGGCTCTGTAGCAATATAGTGAGTCTTGGGCAATTCGATGAGCATGGGTGCTAAATTCTCATTGAAGGCGGAGTGATGTTGATCTAGGACCAAAACAAAAAGCTTTTGGCCAAAGTCAGCAGATCCAAAGGGCGGTTATACATGCTCAACCTAAATTTGGCAATGCCCATTTGCTTGGCGGCAAGGTGCACCAAGGATGCATGGCATTGGCATGCGCGCTTTGGACATCTTAACTTCCAGTCACTACGCATGCTGGAACAACAAGGGATGGTACAAGGACTGCCATGAATTGGTCAGGTGGATAAAATTTGTGATAGTTGCCTTGTGGGGAAACAACGTCGAATAGCACTCCCTCGGGAGGCTAATTATCATGCACAAGATCAATTGGAACTAGTGCATGGAGATCTATGTGTTCCAATTTCTCCAGCCACGCCAGGGAGTAGAAGGTACTTCCTCCTACTCGTTGATGACCTAACTCGATACATGTGGGTTACATTGCTCAAGAAGAAAGATGAAGCTGTTGTTGCCATCAAGAGGTTCCAAGCTCATGCAGAATTGGAGAGTGGCTACAAATTGGAAGTTTTTTGGACTGACCGAGGGGGAGAGTTCACCTCAGTGGAGTTCGGAGAATATCAGGCTGACCAAGGCATCACACATCATCTTACAGCTCCTTATTCACCATAGCAGAACGGGGTTGTCGAACGCCAGAATCAAACATTAGTCACCATGGCAAGGAGTCTCTTGAAGGCTAAAGAAGTACCAGACAGATTTTGGAGTGAGGCAGTGACCATGGCATGGTTTCAAACATGTCACCAACAAAGAGTGTCAAGGGGAAGACACCCTATGAGGCATGGTTTGGAAGATGCCCAAATGTGCATTACTTCCACACTTTCAGCAGTCTAGGCTACGTCAAGAATGTGAAGCCAAATCAAAAGAAACTGGATGACGGGAGCATTCCCATGGTGTTCATTGGATGTGAGCCTAGGTGCAAAGCCTATAGGATGTTTGACCCTGTTGATGCAAAACTCCATGTCACTCATGATGTCGTATTTGATGAAGAGGCAAAGTGGGAATGGAGCAAGGTGGAAAACGACCTAGATGAAGTGCCACTTGGTGAAAAGTTCATTGTCATGTACACCTCATATTTATCTACCAAAGATCCAAGTGATGGTAGACCACAACCTGAAAGTGATGTCCCAGTTCAGTGCCATGATCCATCATCAACTCCTGCTGGACAAGCTCCAGTGGCGGCATCACTGGCTACACCTGCGGGAGTGGTTTCATTGACTGCACCTACGGGAGTGGCTTGGGCAACTCCACCGAGCCATGACACCACATATTCAAATGAAGGGTCACGATGCTATCGCACACTATAGAATCTATATGACAACACGTCAGTGCAGGATTTGGCCGACTCATTCAGTGAGCTATGCCTTCTTTCATCCAAAGAACCTGAGTCTCTAAATGAAGCCGAGAAACAGAAGGCCTGGAGATAGGCAATGCTGGAGGAAATCGGTTGCATAGAGGCAAACAAAATGTGGAACCATGTTGATCTCCCTGGTGGGCTCCGATCAATAGGATTGAAATGGACTTTCAAGGTCAAGAAGAATGCACAAGGAGAAGTAGTGAAGCACACAACACGTTTGGTGGCTAAGGGATACATACAACAGCAAGGTGTCGACTTTGACATCTTTGCCCCAATAGCTAGGATTGAAACAGTGTGAGCGTTGATAGCTCTAGCAGCAAGGCAGGATTATGAAGTGCATCACATAGATGTCAAGTCTGCATTCCTAAACGGTGAGCTTCACGAGGAAGTGTATGTGTGTCAACCATCAGGTTTTGTATACAAGGATAATCCTCACAAAGTGTTTTGGCTTAACAAAGCATTGTATGGGTTGAAGCAAGCTCCGAGAGCATGGCATGCAAAGCTAGATGGCAATCTCATCACCCTTGGAGCATGGCATGCAAAGCTAGATGGCAATCTCATCACCCTTGGTTTTGAGAAAAGTCCTTCAAAGCATGCCTTGTACAAAAGAGGATGGAGGTCCATCAGACTGAAGAAGGCATCACAATGAAGCAAACAACTTACGCACTAAAGATTTTGGAGAAAGCCTGGATGGCTAATTGTAATCCTTGCCAAGTGCCAGTGGATGCAAGTCTCAAACTTAGTAAGACAAGCAATGATACTCTAGCTAATGTCGCAGTGTATAGAAGTTTGGCTGGGAGCTTGAGGTATTTAGTGCATACAAGGCCGAATATCGCTTACTCTATGAGTTATGTGAGCCGTTTTATGGAAGCCTCAACATCTGAACACATGATGGAGGTCAAGCACATTCTCCGTTACATCAAAGGGACCAAGGATTTCAGTTGTTGCTAACTAATCAATGACAGTGACATGACTGGTGACGTTGTAACACCCCGCCCATCCTCTGGGCCTAGAGTGCTACCATCATTGCATAATAGTACCATTTTTTTAAAACAACTACTGATCATTTTAAGCAAACTCTACTTTATTCATGAAGCAGCGACCTCTTACACCATACCATTTTTAAGCAGTTATTCTAGCTTACTAGAGAAGTTAAACATACTAACAAAAGCTGGTATATGAAGCGTTGCAAGTACGTGAAGTTATTCATGTGCTACTCCCACCCAAGCATATCGTCCTCAACGGTCACCTAAAAACAACAACAGAGCAAGGGTGAGTCCAAAGACTCAGCAAGTACACAATAGAACGATAAACACTGTCCAATCATGTAAGCAAATTTTACCCGCTATAACATTCTCCTCGTACATTATCCGGTTCATATTTTCATTTCATATTCGTTCATTGTCATATCATTAGTGCGATGCAGCACTACTCTACATGCTCGTTTGCTTATCTCATTGCATATACTGGTATTGCCAAGTGAACACCCGTCGATGTTCACCCAAAATCTTGGGCCTACCCATATCGGCACAGGGGTCCCTCCACTCCCGTGGAGGCCTACCAAAGTAGGACATGCGAGATCCACCCAGACGGATCCCAGTTCTCATTTCATGAATGCACATGATGTGAATGCATATACTCATTGTTATTGTCATTGTCATTCTTGTCAGAATTATTATTGGTAGGGTGGCAACGCTGCTCACCCCGTTCTATTTCCATTGTCGTCATTAGATAAACGTCATCATGTCGTGTAAACATTGCAATTCCATATAAACATCATCATATCATGTAAACATCGCATATTTCATAAACTCCACGGTCTACCACTCTACCATGCACTTGCCTGTTAGCCAAGCGGAGCGAAGCAACGTGCGAACGACATCGACTCAGGACCTCCACCTGAACAAGCAATTAATCCAACTCAACACATCATAAAGAAACTAGAGCTTAAGTGAGCGACGACAATTCTACGCACATAAACCGATTCTGGCATAAAATGCCCGGGATTAAGGACCCATCACGCAGGTACCAAACCCCCATTTTTTTTCTTCTTTTCTTTTTCTCCTCTTTTCTTTTCTTTTATTCTTCCCTTTTTTTCCTTCCTTTTCTTTTCTCTTCTTCTTCTTCTTTTTTACCTTCATTTATCCGGTTCGGCCGAACTGGCCTCGTCCTCTCCGCCATTTCTCTCTCTCTTGCACGCCCGCACGCGGGCATCCGTCCAGGCGTCGCGACGGTGCGTAGCCGAGCTCGGGCTCGCCGGCCCGAAGCTCACCGCCGGCAGCTCCTCCGCCGCACCCGCCTTCTTTTCCTCTCCCGCACTCTCTCTATTCTATTCTTGTCAGCCGAATGGCCTACCTTCTCACCCCGATCTAGATCTGGGGCGGTGCTCCTTGAGCCACCGGCCGCCAGCCACCGGCGTCACCCCCCCCCCCCACAAACCTCTTCTTTCCTCCCACAACTCTCCCTTTCCCCTGCTTCCCTCAGACGGTCTCGCCGCCCTGAGGCCATGTGCATGCAGGCCCAGCCTGCCATCAACCCATACGCTGCCGACCACCCGGAGCCGCACGCCATCGATGTGCTCTCTCCTCAGCCTCCAGCTCTAGGCCGCTGGCCCCTGCGCGAGCGTAGGCCAGCACTCGGCCTCGCCCCCAATGGTGTCGTCAGTGCTCGGAGGTCTCCGTTTCAGGGCCACGGGCTCGCAAGCCATCGTTGCTTCTCTCTAGCTCGCTGGCCACGGCTTGTAGCCAACTGGGAGTCTTGACGCCTTGTCTCCCCGTGGGCCCCTACTCAAGCTCGCTGGCCTCAACACATAGTCGACCGGAAGCCCGATGCCTCCTCCACATCCGGCCACTACCCAGATCTACCAGATATCGGTTTGCTTTACTACTCCCCCTTACCCATACATTTTCTTCCAGTTGCCATTTTCATCTTGCTTTGCCCCTAGTCACGCGCGGCTGGGAAGACCTATGGTGGCTGCCATGACGGGACTTGGTGGAGTGCATACGCCGGGGAGCATGCACTGCCATCCAAGGGCGCACGGCGGTGCTACGGGCTCGCTGCCGACGCGTTGGGGGAGGAATGGAGGCTTACCTAATGTTGGCTGAGAAACAAAAAGGCTGGGGTGGACGATAGCTTGGCGTGGACTCAATGGTCGTCGACGTCTCCTGTTATCGTCGGCGCTGTCCTCACGCCCTGTCCTTCCGAGCTCCTTGGGGCCTCCCCTCCTCCTTGTTCCCTCTTCCTCTTGGCTGTCTTGCTCTCGGTTGAGGGAGGAAAAGTGGAATGGGTGCTTTGGCTGTGGCCAAGGTTTTGGGAGTGGTAATGGTACTCGGTCTTCTTTGCAGCAAGCCGAGATGGGCAATGGTAGTGAGGCTGAGCTCCCTCTCTGTTTTGCTCTTAGTGTTGGAATGAAATGGGAAAGAGTGTGTGCCTGGCTTATACGGGGGCCTTGGTCTTGTGAAATGCCATAATTGCCCCTCCCTTACCCTCATTCTTCACTCATGTGGCTGTCTGCCTTAGGGACAATTCGGTCCAAGGTGCTCTGCACTGTGCTTTAAGGGTTTCAATTGCAGCAGGTAAGTCGGTAACAGGTAAGAATAGAATTTCCTGCCGAATGACGAAAACCCATAACGCGAGACGGTGCCGACCGGCCCTGAATGATCTAGGAACCTCTGTGAGCGCTAATTTTATTCGGCTTTCTAAAAGCCGATGGGTCTGACGGCAAACTCTACTTAAATTTCTTTATTCTCCCTTGGATTGTTTCCATTATTCGCATTTCTTCCCTTTGCATTTTAGTGGTATTACAGACGTGGATGACTGGAAGAGCACTACGGGAGTGATGTTCATCCTTGGAGAAGACCTGACCACCTGGCAATCTCAGAAGCAAAAGGTAGTAGTGCTTTCCACTTGTGAAGCTAAGTACATAGTAGCTACTACTGTAGCTTGTCAGGTAATCTGGTTGGCTCGAATAGTCACTGAGATGATGCAGAACGGGTCTACCGAGATCAAGCTTTATACTTACAACAAACTGACAATTGCTTTGTCCAAGAATCCAGTCCTACATAACCGAAGCAAGCATATTGATACACGCTATCATTTCATTAAGCAATGTATTGAGGAAGGGAGGATTGAGATCGATTTTGTCAGATCTGAATTTCAGCTTGCAGATATCTTGACAAAACCGCTTGGGAGAATGAGCTACGAAGCAACCTCAGCATGGTGGAGGTGCAGTGAAAATAGGGAGTGATTGTTGATGTATTTTCACTACACTGTATTTTACTTTCTCTGTGTTTTGTTTTGTTTCTGTCTTCCAGCATGTTTCTAGTGGTCTGCGTTAACTGCGTCAGTTTCTAGTGGTCTGCATTAGCTGCGTCAGTTTCTAGTGGTCTGCATTAGCTGCGTCAGTTTCTAGTGGTCTCCCGAATCATTAGCAATACAGAGGGAGAAATGTGCCATCAATTGCATGTAACTGATTTCCATTCAGTAGTAGTGAATAAAAGGAAGAGAAAACCGAAAAGACCGTAGTCAGTTGCGCGGCGCAAAATCGCTGAGTGCTGCTCTGTATCGCTAGTCTGAATATTGCCGTTCTCCTACTGTTCATCATCAGAAAAACATCCAGAGTACATAGGTCTGCTTTGTGAGCAGACTGCAGAGCACCGCCGAATGCAGAGTTAAGTATAGTTGGTGTCTGACATTCAACAAAAATTTCTAATATCACCACCGTGCGGCATCGTCCCAGGTCGCGCTCGTCGATCTCGGCCGGGGCATCTACGTGCACGCAAACAACAGCAAAATGGCCGGTGCTCCGTGAGATGGCAGTGTCACGCCGGCATCAAGTGTGGAAGAAGCAAATGCGCGAGAACAACGGCGGCAGGGAGGCGCAAGAATTTGGCATACGCGGCCGTGCTTGGGTGATCGAGCATGCACATTCGGTTCAAACACGACTGGAATTGCAAGGTAAATGCTCGAAGATTGCAAGTGCGAACGGAAGGAAGCCGTACCTTCAGCTTGGCTGGGCCACCGGGGTGGCGCCGCCTGGGGTCGTCGGCCGGGGGGCGCCGCCTGGGGTCATGCAGAAAGGGGTCGCACCGATGGGGGGCGCGCGCCCGATTGACCCCGGCGAGTTCGAATCGACGGACGAGACCGCCCGGGAACCGCCGAAGGAAGTGGAAATGCCGGGAGATCCGGGCGCCTCCGCCGCCACGCCGCACGTCGCGAGACTGCCGCAAGAAGTAACAGTCAATAATGTAGGGTTAAGTAATTGCCATTTCAAAGTACTCAATTTAGAGTTACTGCTACTTTTCCACCCTCCACCCGGTGATTTTGGATCCTGGCAAGGGGAAGGCAGAGGGACATTGGGTGAATCTGAGCCGTCGGATGAAAAAACAACGGTCCAGATCGAATACTGTAGCACTACAGTATTTTTGTACAGTAAGCTACAGTAATTACCATGTCCCTCTGCCATTCCCTTGCCAACTTCAGAGGATCCGATTCCCCACCCGGTAATGTGAAAAATGATGGACCAGTTGACATACATCGTGTAACAGGGGTATGTACAAGGTAATTCTATTAACAACTTTGGGCCTATTTTCAATGCAAGAATTTTATACAAATGTCATAGAAATTCGTTCAATTTCCAAAGGAATCCAGGGAATCCGGAAAATTTTGCTCATACCAAATAGGGATTACTTCCTTGGTCTGTACAGGATAGTTGGATAAGTATCGGCGTACTGCCTTTCAGTCAAGAAGATGTAACTTTTTTTGGTAGATTACAAGAGAACAGCTAGCGTCTGGATGTCCAATCAGGACGCTACCTCTGTATGCTCGGCCATAATAATTCTTTGTAATATATGCAATAAAATTTAACCATAACTGCAACAAAAAAAAAACCAGCAAACAAATCTTTCCTAACATTCAAGTTCCATTTCAAGGGAGAACGCTTCCGATGCAACACCTCATGAAATCAACAACAACTAGTTCCTAAGCTTGCAACAAACCTTTGCTTCTGATGTAACACATAAGGAAATCAGTAAATAAAAATGTGCAACAAATTTAACTTATTAGGTCAATAATAATAAGAACATATTGCAACAAAATTAAATCTTGTTGCAACACATTTTCGATTAGACACAACATTGAACCGATGAATATGCAACAAAATCCCTGCATGGTTGCAACAAAAACTAGCATCCAATTGCAAAAAAAAAAACTTATGCAACAAAAAAAATCTCATGCTTCAACATTTAAGAAGACATGTTACAACAAATGGAAACACTCAATGCAACAATTTAATAACTTGCTGCAACATTTCAAAGAGTGATGGCGGCTTCTCGTGGGCTTAAAAGAGGGCACCTGCTTGTCCCTCACGTAAGCTCGAGCGTGGCGGCTTAAAGAGAGAGAGAGAGAGAGAAGGCAAGACATGTGCTACTGCTCCTGGCTTACCATAAGAAGGATGGGCATTTGATGAATTGATGGAGACGGTAGAAAATGAACAAAAGTTAGATACGAGAAGATAAGAACGTATGGTGGTGGATAGGGACATGTGGGGTTTGAAGCCGTCTGACATCTTCTCATGTGCTGGTAGCGGTGATTAACAGGGATGCAAGCGTACGAATGAAATGCCTGTATCAGACGTCCTCATGGTATCGATTCCGAGATGACAATTTGCACCACCAAATTTGAACCCCATACTTTGTTTAAGATTTCTTTGCACGTAACACCAGTTTATTTGACTCCCGAGAATCATGGCCATCCTAGCAGTACAGCACGTGTGTGTTGCCACCAAGACATTATTTTTAGTTTTCACTCGGAGCAGTGTCTTAAGCAACAAGGGCCTTCTCACATCATGGATGCTCCAACGCATTCATGTCATACAAAGGAGAGCATTATTTTGCAGATTGAATTAAACCTCTGATGTCGAAAGTTCCATCAGCATCAGACTTTGTGATTACACCCTGTAAATCAACGGAAAAACTCTGGTCAATACAAAGGTCTATCAACCAATGTTCTGCACATATAGACCAATAGCAAAAGTGCAAAAAAATCAATGAAATATTTAAAACGGTGGAGAGATAGAAACCTTTTCTGTTATGATTGCAGTAATTAGATTTGCTGGAGTAACATCGAAGGCAGGGTTCCAGACTGGTATACCTGACGCAGCAACTTGCTTTCCTAGACCACCTTCAGAGTACAACAACTCCTTGGGTGACCTTTCTTCTATCACAATTTGCTGCCCAGATGAGAGGGACAGATCTATCGAAGTTACCGGTGCTGCTACATAGAATTGCACACCATGGTGCTTTGCAGAAATAGCAAGGCTGTATGTGCCGATCTTATTGGCCGTATCACCTTGAAATTCCACAACCAAAACACAGACAGCAACATGAATCTTTAGTTTTCAAATGGTTCAAAAATTGTTGTGGGTGTTTACCATTTGCAGCGATACGATCAGCGCCAACAATTACAGCTTGAACTTGCCCAATTTTCATTAGTGCAGCTGCAGCAGAATCTGTTATCAATGTTGCAGGTATTTTATCATGAACTAGTTCGAAAGCTGTAAGCCTGGAACCCTGAAAATCAATACCAAATTGTTAGAGCTTTGTAAGTTTGTAAGCAGAGTGCAAAAATTATCATAAGAATAAGTGCTAAAGAAAAGGTAGGAAGCAGTAACCAGTTCTTCTCTAAGAATATATTTGACCCTAAATGATTGAGAGCCAGTTACGTGACTTGGGCACAGTTAGTAAAATGATAATTGACTAAATTGATTTTCAGTGGTTCAGCCATTTATATGTTACGTCAGAGATGATGTGCTCTACTTTAATGTCTTGGAACAAGACATGAGAGGCTAAATCATTCAGAAAAGTTATATGATAATGCAAATGATGGAATGTCTACCTGGTTAAATGGTCGAGTTTCAGTGCAAAAGGCCTTCTCCAAAACTCCTCCAGAGTGCAGAGCACGAATAACCCCAAGGGCAGTTCCGTAGCCAGCAGTTGCAAGACTGGATTACAAAGAAAATAATGAAGTACTAGAAAGAAAATAATGAAGTATCATCGCACAAGGAATTTGAGCATCACACAAATGAAGTACTAGAAAGAAAATAATGAAGTATCATCGCACAAGGAATTTGAGCATCACACATAGAAGAAATAAATCATTTCGATTTACAAGCTTACCTGCCAGTGTTACAATGGGTTAGAACAGAGATACTTTTTGAATTTCTGAGCTGCTGTTGAAGAAATTCAGCTCCATGCGAGCCAATTGCCTTATTATCTGCCACATCATCAACTAGCATAGCCTCTGCAGCCTCAATAAATACCTGGTTGGAGGAAGAATAATAGAACAGGTTAGCACATGCAGGTCAAATCTGTTCACCCGACACTTTCAACTAATAAGCAACCTAATTTCATCATGTCTATGTAGTTAAAATTTATAGCACTAGACCATATATGAGGGTGCAAAAATCCAACAATGAACAATAGTTTTCAAATGAAGCAGAACCTATGGTAACCTATAATCACCTGGTAAGTTCTGATGATCAGTATTTATGCTTGTTACCAGTTGTGTGCTAGTAATCGAGAAAATTGTGCACAAAAGGTGCCCAGTTCTAGTTTCTTGATGGTTACCACTTCTAACCGGTCTGATAGTAGTCGAGACGTTTTAGCACAAATGGTGGGAGTGGGATGCAAACAACTCTGCTGGGGACCAGCAAAAAATCACAACCAATTGGTAAGTTGTAAGATAATTCAGATCAAATTCAACCAAGTAGGAAAACATTGAGGGTTTCACCACTGTTTTTTTTCATGTAATCTTGTGAAGGCATTTATATGCAAGAGTAACATGACTCAGCCAGAATTGGCACACAACTGTCACCAATCAGCACATATCCTAATCTAGACTGAACAATTAGATAATTCTCACTCCATGACTCTTCTTGTTTCTCCTAAAACTGTCACCAATCGGCACAAAAGGCCCAATATGGGTAAATTATATTGACAACAAATTCTTCTTGTTTCTCCTAACCAAGACTGAACAATTAGATAATTCTCACTCCACAATTCTTCTTGTTTCTCCTAAAACTGTCACCAATCGGCACAAAAAGACCCTATTTGGGTAAATTATATAGACAACAAATTCTTCTTGTTTATCCTAACCTAGGCTGAACAATTAGATAATTCTCACTCCACGGTTCAGTAATTTTCCGACAATAGGTTCAAGCTTAAGGAAAATTTAAGGTGCAAACTAAATCATTTTTCTCTAAAGAATATAATCAGCTACAAAAGGAGTTGGTTTGACACTTGTGGATTCAGCGTCATGCCATCTCCTGTCATCAGGTTGGTTACTTATAGATTAGACTAATAAGAAAGAAAAAACATAAGTTGCAGAACATACTGAATATATACGACTAGCAATTCAGTATATAGACACAATTAAATCACAGTGAGTTTGTTTATGTAGGTACTTAGCTACTAGTGAGCTGGAACATACATCAAAATTATTTATCTAGGTCAGCACCTGAAAGATAGATTTGGCATCTTTGGCAGTTTCAGCTGTCCTTGACACTAAATTCTGAAGCTTTGATGCAGCATCAGATAGGTTCACTGCAGTTGGCCGGCTGATATGGAAATTTAGAAAAACATATTAGCTATGCATGAATAGAAGTAGAAATGCCATGTCAAAAGGACAACATGTGCAGTGAGATGAAACTTGTCGCATGCAAGGGGAAATGAATTACACTTGAACTCCAAACGTTCAGTAACTGAACTATGTTTACCTGGATACAAGGTACTCCAATTTCTTGGAAACGAAAGAAGATGCTTCTGCAGGTGTACCAGTGAAATCCAGATCAAAAACTTCCACAGCTAACGATAATGCTGCTGCTATGGCTATTGCAGGAGCACCACGGACAACCATGTCTCTGATCGCATTCCTGAATAGTGTTAAGGAGTTCAATGCTCAGAAGGAACACAAGCACAATTAAAAAAAAGTGAACATCCTTACATCCATGGGAGATGGTAGCTCTTAAGTCTTAACTCCCCAAGCTTAACCAGTGGTCTGATTCTTATGCATCACTAGATACACTCGAAAAGGCATATTGCTAATTGAGCATACAACAAACTTGTTAAAATTATAATACTAACTCTCTTCATTTTTTTAAAAAAATATTTAGGTAAGTTATTCTCTGATTTATTCAGTGTCAGATCAGAAGCCAAAACTTTTCAGATAACAGATTCAAATGGGGGAACCAGGAATTTGGGAGACCCGGGGTAATTCCAACGTAGATATAAGGGTACAGCGTGATTCAACATTCAACTTAACTAATCACTGAAAACGTGTGAAAATGACGTTTTCTTTTCTTTGACAATAAAGCAATCAAATTATTTCACAGGTGTAGAGTATCTCGAGAAATTCACCAACATTCCTCTGTAACTAAAACCATCACGAATTTCAATTAAGCAAGGCTGAGAGCAGGCCAGTGCACCATAATGGCTTCTTTGGGCAAATAGTACTTGATAGTTGAGACTAGACGCACTAAGAAAGCAGAATTCTCATGTATTAGTGTACGTAACTGACGCAGATGGTGAACAATTGCTTCTGGATCTGCATGTATCAAGTATTGACAATTCGATTTGAGATTGAGGCAAATTGACCTCGCCGTGCCGCACGGCCCCCTGGCCTGGCCACGCCCTGGCCGGCTCGCCCGCCGCGCGCCTCCCTCCTTGACCGCGCATTCCGCCGCTGCGCGCGTCGTGCCAGTCGCCAGCCACACCGCGTGCTCCCTCGCCGCGTCGCCCACACTAACTCGCCGTTGCTGCTCGCGCCGCCCGCAGCCTAGGTGGTGCGCTTTTGCCAAGTAGTGGGCCTTAAGAGCAGTAGCCAAAGCTGCCTAGTGCTAAGACAAGCCGGCCCTGTTCATCGTCCTTCTCAATACTCCGGCTCCTCCATGGCCTCCGCCGCTCGGCGCCGCCCGGGGGAAACGATGAAATACCTACGAGGAAATGTCGGAAAAATTCTGTGGTGAGTGAGCAGGATGCTGAAATTTATGTTTTGCTTGCAAAAATTTAGGATTCCAGACTTTAAAGTACTCGCCTGTTTTGGCATTGTGATCAGGATTGCCTGGAGTTGTTTTCATTTTGCCTGATTCATATTTATATCCAGAGACAAAGGAATATGGAGGTTTGTTTTATTCTTGTTTTGTGTTTCCTGAATTTACTGCTCATTAACTTCATATACCCCTGATCATGTTTGTGTATGGATTGGTCTCATCAGGAGACAAATATGACAATGGTGTCATCACTCCAAGACCACCACCTGTTCATTATAGCAAACCGTTGAGGACTGATAGGAACCGTAACTTTCATGGAAACTACCAGAACAATCCTCCACCGCAAGGAAATTACCTGAACAGCCCTCCACAGCATGGAAATTACCAGAACAGACCCCACAGCAAGGTAACTTCCAAATATACCACCCGCAGTAAGATGGAAGAGGTGGTAGAGGTTATGGGAGGACAAGGTGGTAGAGGTTAAGGGAGGAATGATTATGCAGACCGTCCAGGTTACAGTGGACCGCCTGGTGGATGCCAAGGTCCATCCCTTCAGCACCAAGGACAAGTAAATCAAGCTGGTCAAGGTCAAGGTTACTACAACCCACAAGAGCACAGGAACTTCTCACAAGGACCGGCAGGAGATTTCAGGCCTGGTGGTCCTTCAGCACCTGGAACTTATGGTCAACCAATGGCACCTAGAAATTACGGGCAACCACCTGCGCCAACATATACTGGAGGTAACCAAGGGGGTCCTGGTGTAAATCCTGGTTATGGTGGAGATAACAGACATGGGGAAGGGGGAAATTTAACTATTTGCCACTCTTAAGAATGTCACATATCCAAATGCCACTCTCTTCATTGCAATCAACATTTTACCACCCTTAAAATGTGGTTGACTAACTGTCGCCACTTCGAGCCCACGCGCGCCAAGTCATCTGCCATGTCGGCGCCGCGCCTCCCGCGCCGTGCCACCGCCGCGCCAAGCCTCCCGCGCCGCCGCCGGCTGCGCCGCCCGCCCAAGCCTCTAGAAATAACAGGAACCGGCCGAATCAAAACAGAGGAGGGGGCGGCGCGAGGTAGACGGCGGTGCCGCCGGTGAGGGGCAGCTGGGGAACACACCGGAGACGGCAAAACGGGACCCCGGAGCCAGGGGGAGTCCAAAGGATGCACGTCTGTGAGCCGAGAGGCCCCGAGGCGGGCCGGCGGCGGGGCGCGGCGGCCGGAGGAAAGGGTGGGACGGGGCGGCGGCGACCGGAGGGGAAAAGGAAGAAGGTGGGGCGATGAGGTACCAGGGTCGAAGGAGACTCACCGCGCGTTGGGCCAAGCCGAGCAAACCCGAGGGGAGCCGGCGTGAGGCGGGCAGCAGATGGAGCGCGCGCGCCGCGAGCTGGGTGGGCCGCAGCTCGCGGTGGTGGGAAAGGTTTGGCATGCCGGGGATGCGCGCGAGGCGTGGGCTCGGCGCGGCGGCGGGCGTGAGGAGGCGCGGCGCCGACATAGCAGTGACTTGGCGCCGCGTGGGCTCGAAAGTGGCGATTAGTTAGTCAACCACATCTTAAGGGTGGCAAAATGTTGATTGCAACGAAGAGAGTGGTATTTGGATAGGTGACATTCTTAAGAGTGGCAAATAGTTAAATTTCCCTGGGAAGGACCTGTATATGGAGGATATAACTTGCAAGGGAGTTCTGGTCAGTATCCAAGCCCAAGTGATGGACAGCAAGGGAACTGGCAGGTATAAAAGCATTTGGCATATGATTTTTACTGGTACATGGTATAATTATTGAATTGAAATAGATCGATTAGAATTTTAGATTGCTTCTGCCCATAGATCTGCAATATGCATCAATTTTTTTAAGGAAGCAACATGCATCAATTACTGTGCTGCCTACTCAAGCTGTTACTGTGCTGCCTAGTCAAGCTGTTACTATCTTGCCTGTAATGCTTGTCTAGTGATAGATTGAAGTTGGTATGGTGACCTTGCGTTGGTCAGATATCTAGCTACAAAATTTCTTGAATATGAATATTGGATAAAACAAATTATCCATTAACGTTTTCCACCCCTAGCTAATAGTAATAACTGCTAGCCTGTTGCCTACTTGCTTCAGAACAGGGGCCTTGAATTCCCTTTTCCAAGCTCCTTCCATCTAGTACTAGTAGTGTTCCCACCAAACACACACTTCTATTTTGGTATAACAGATATTACCATGTCTAATCCCCTATTCTCTTCCATTATCTACTCCACAGGCCAAGCATGAAAAGGCAAACATCTGCTTGAGTTGAATGGGTCTGTTGTCACCCTAATTAACTAATCTAGCTGTACTATCTTGTCTTTAAGTTTATATGGGGTAGGTGCTTCTCACATCTACAAGAAGCGAAATGTTAGCACCACCACATGTCATCACTTAACTCACAAAAATGCCAAGTTTAATTTAAGAAACATTTTAACCCCTTGAGCATTTAATGTCGTTTTCTCAAAGCATTGCTAATACCTACTTTATGCCAAGTCACTTCTGGATTCTAATCTTAGGGCACCTCTTGAGAAGAAAGGCGTAATGTTCATCCATTAGAAATAGAAGGCGATGGTCGTCAATTCCAGAAGCAATGCAGAACAATGTTAGTATATCAGTCTCTCTTGAGGGAAGCATCTCATCGATTCCCACAGTACAATCATTGGGGATTCTAAGATGACAGCGGGAAACAGGAAAGATTCTTCATTCATCAACCACGGTCTAGATTCATTTTAATTTTCTGAGTTGCATTAGCATTGCTCAATTCAATACTTGGTCCTAAAGTATTACCCTGTGCATTATATCCATAATGATAATTAAGTTGAGAAGGAAACACAAAAAGTTCTGTTTAATTTAGGCTACTCCAAGATATCTAGGATTCAAGCACATTCTGCAAAAGGGTAGGCGAAGCAATGTGTATTTGATAACCTTTTCTTTACAGTCTTCCTTGACATGGAATGGAGGGTAATACTGGAGAAGCTAATGCAGTGGGTAGTTAATTCGTTTATTGGTAGTAAGAGATATATCTGTTCTGAACTTAGTGCATACTGTTTAGATAGTGGCCTAGTACAATATTTTTTCTTCCTCGTTTGATGAATCAAGCTAAGAATAACATCTTAGATGGCCTCATTTGGTGAGGACTCCTTGACATTAGTCCTCACTGGGTCATGTGCCAGCTCGGCTCGCGAGCTGGCTCAAGCCACGCATCGAGCTGAGCCAAGCCTCCTTTCTGGCTCGGTATCACGAGCTGAGCCGAGCCGCAGCACCATGCGAGCTCGACCGAGCCTGGCTCTAGCCAGCTTGGCTCATTTCCACTCCTTCATAGGGTCAAGGGTTAACTTAATGAAATGGTGCCAGCATGTCAGTGAAGGATTAACTAAACTTATCACTGGTCATTACCATTAAATAGGAATTTAAACTAATCTGAATGGAGAAGCGCACTGGCGAGCATGATGGTGCATAGTGGAAGGGAGAAGCACACCGCTGCAGCATAGGGACGCGTGTGGGCATGCATGGCACAGCTAGTGCATGTTTGGCACGCACACAGGGCATGGGAGGGCGTGGCATGGGCCAGCAAGGGCTGGGCTAGAGGCTATGTGCTAGGGAAAACAAGGTGGGCTCGGTAAAAGGAAGATTTGGGCCCAGGAATTTTGAAAACCAGTTTGAATTTGAGTTTAAACTTTGATTTGAATTCAATTTTTAATTGTATTCAAGCACTTTCAAACTCCCAAAAATGGGATGTTATAGAAAAGTATACAAATTTTCAAATTCCAACTTTCACTTTCAAATTGGAAAGATACACAAACATGCCACTTTCAAAACTTCACAACTGAGGCGAAAAACACATTCAAATCCAAGCTTTCCAACTTGCAAAACATTCAATTGATACAACAAAAATCTTCCAAAATCATGAACATTCTTTTTACTTGCCCTATTGGCGGTGGCAACTGTGGCCTCAGATCTATCCACAGTGCCTCACTACCGCTTCCCTCTCATCCCACAGCTCTGGCCACTATGCCGCCCCTACTCCTCCAATCTCCTTCAAACCTCATCCACCTCTTGCCCCTAAATCCCCATTTGCCTTCACTACCTCCTCAGTGCCCAAATCTGGCCACCACCTCCAACACCCCTCGTGTGTGGCATCTTCACTATTTGTTAGGCTTAGCATCGAGCATGCCATGGAGTGGGAGGGCGACGGTAGGGGTGATCCAACCGCATGCGCACGGGAGTAGGGGTTAGGCTCGAGCCTACCCTCCGTCGTGGCATCGGTGCCACCCCTCCGCCCCCTTCTTTCCCGCTGGCGGATCCATGGGTGATGCACTACGCTCCAACCAAACAAAGGGTAGGAATTGAGGAAGAACTGATGAAGTGAAGAAGCTAGTTCTGGGCCTTTGTTAGAGCCTACAAGGCCCAAGTGAGGTCCCATATCCACCCCCAGCTGCCCACCCCACATCCCCAGCTGGTAGGCCAAATCGATTAAAGGCGAAGCAAAACACAAAAAGTGGAATTTCATGGTGCACATCTAAGCAACCGAAGACTTAGGGCAAGGAGAAACCCTAGCTCCTAAGCGGTAGCTGGCAGCAGGTTAGCAACTGCACAGTGTGACAAGGAGGGGAGGGGTTAAGGGGGCGTTAAGCACGAGGAGGCGCGGCCTGAGCAGTGGTGCAACGGCCTAGGGCAGCGGCGCAATGGCCGGCCAACCAGGGACAGAGAAGCCAGGATGACATGAGCTACGACGCTGCAGGGAAGCCGGGGCGGCGACACAATGGTTTGACGCCTGGCGCCTGGGGAGGGGAAGGACCGGAGAAGCTGAGGAGGTGACTGGTCGCAGATTTGCAAGTGTGGATTTGGCCATTTAGGGAAGCCGGCAGCAAGCAGCCAAGAAGGAAGCACCGAAGCAGCAGTCTTGATTTGGGACTTTGCTAGTTTGCTTTTGTATTTTATTTCTATTCTCTAGTTTCTTCACTTCTTCAATCTTGATTCTCTACTCTTGTTGTTTTATAATAATGTAGTTGTATTTTGTCTAGTGATTATTGATGAAATTGGTATTTGGTATTCTCTAATTGATCATTTTTTATGAAGTGACAAAATTTACAATTTATTCGTAGATTTGCAATAATGGAGAAACAGATTTTGTATAACTATTTCACAAGTAATTTAAGTAGTACTCCCAAACTGATGAGAGTACAACTCAATTTAGCTTAGTCTTTTAAAACACCCTTCATATTCTTCGTGGTGGCATCATCATGACTTCGCCACCGGGAAGAATAAGGAGTAAGTCAATCGAGCTTCAGGTTCGTGGTAATTTTGAAGGTCTAGCATATCTTTTCAGAGTAAATGCATGACTTTTTCTAGCGATACTCATTTCTCCATTCTGTATTCGTTCCATAAATCTTTGGTATGTCAAAGAAAGAGCAATCAGTACTCCCCACCCGTTTAGATGTGGCAATCTGTCTATATGTTATCTTGTTCCTAAGTGAAATTATAACAAATTTTCTTATATCATTTGACATACATATATATACGGACGGATATCACTTATCCCATATCTTATTCCATAGTTTTTCCTTGGAGTCGGGGTCGAACACAAATAGTGTCAGATACCCATTTACCTCTTCCGTATTCGCTCTACGAGCCTTCGATTGGTCGGTTGGATAGAAATAATCTACTAATAATAGATGTTTGTGATGCTGACAGCAAAGAACACGATATCTTTACGTTGTGAAAGCAGCTAGGATATTATTTGAAAGTGTTTTTAGAATCGATGATTTACCAACCCAGCCATTATTTTATTCACCGTTTGTTACGCCTATTGCAGAAAAACAACGTGTTGTAATGAAGTGCAGGAGCTGTTGGGGGAATATATGTACGTCCTAACGTATTATGTAATGGATACCAAGAACCTTCCCTAGAGCTTAGAAACTAACAAAGTGGTTGACGTTGGTCAGGCCGAGTCAACTCTTGTGTGTCCTGCTTGGAAGATGGCTTTGGGTCTATGGGAGATGGCATCGATCGATCTGGACCACATGCCTGCAACCGAAGCCATCTGGTTGGTCGAAGGACCTCAATCTAGAAGGGTGTTTGCTCTGGTGCGTGTATTCCTTATTTATGCGCTATCCTGCCTTCCGCACAACTTACCCAGCGTAAACCACAATCAGAAATACTGTGAGTTTGAGCACCAGAGGCGAGGAGATGGGTCTCCTCGATGCAATAGTACCTGCGCTCCTTGTTGCTTTACTAGCGGCCCTCACGTCTGCTGCCACGCGCTCTGGCTGCCCGAAGAGATGCGGCAACCTGAGCATCCACTATCCCTTCGGCATCGGACCCGGCTGCTTTCGGCAGCCGGACTTCAGCCTCACCTGCAACGACACCACCCAGCCGCCAAAGCTTTTCTTGAGCGACGGCGCAACCGAGGTCGTTGACGGCGGCAACGGTAACATGGTAGGATCGTCGTGGTTTGGCGTAACCATTTCCCATACCATACCTCTGGTGCCTGATGTTCCTACTTACAACTTTTCGTGGAAACTTAGTTCTTTTGCTATCTTTGGCGCTTCTCTAAACATTACTGGGTGTGAGTTCGATACATATATTTTCGATCACGACACCAATACTTTCACAAGGCGTTATGCGAACAATTGCCCCATGAAGAGATCACGAGACGATGGCTAGACAAGATCTTAACGCTGATCGGATCTTGCTCTTTAAAGTTGGAACAGGTGGTCGTGACTTGGAGCTCCGATTTGTCCGCCACAGCGAAGGTACACTCCAGGCGCTCTCATCTGTTCCAAGCTCCTTACGGGACAGAATCAATATAGCTGTAACCTACGCTAGCCTCGCATGGGGTATAATGGATCAACCGACATGCGTTAGCGCAAAGGGCAATAAAACAAACTACGCATGTACGAGCACCCATAGCCAATGCATAGACAGCGTCGTGGATCTGGGTTACCACTGTGAATGCAACAGTGGTTATGTAGGCAATCCATATGTACTTGATGGCTGCACACGTGACAAAGGTGATTTACCCCATCCCGAAACCATGCATATTTAATTTGTTTATTTATTCTTCCATTATTTATTTCATTCTATTCCTTAAGAAGTTGTTTGGAACATACAAAAAAACTTCTATTTCCTCGAAAATTGAAATGTTTTAGGTGGAAATCTTTTGTTCCAAAGAGGGCCCAAGTATTCATGTATGACTATTTACACAAACCATCATAAATATTATTGACATTTGTAGTTATTCTCTATATTGATTTTTTAAATCTTAGAGCTTTCTTAATTTTTGTATCGTGTCAAAAAACGGATCATAAAAAATAATAATGGAGTATCATGTAGTCCACTTCAATAGGAATTACCCGGCCGTTTCGTAATCTGTCCTGTGATGCAATTAAAACTTGTTGGTTGTATTTTTCATGTTCAAGTCTTCCTTTAATAAATACTATAATAATGAATGTTTTCAAACAATAACTCATATTGTAGATATGTTTTTTACATGAATAGTATTACTATTATGCTCTACTATCCCTTGTTACTTTTTACGGCCTCATATTAGATTTGATGTAGCGAGATATGTCATAAGCATGCATGGTAGGAAGAGCAGAGTATATTATAACTTCGTAGAGAGAACTGAATTATTAACAGCAACGAAATAATCAAAACAAGAGAAAAAATAACTTGCACTCTAATCCACTCTTGTGCCCCTAATTGATTCTATGTTACTTTCAATGAGATTGGCTATTGCTTTATTCTTTGGGTTCAGTTACTACGGCCACACCCTTTGGCAGTTTGGCTCTTCACCTATCCTTTCCCTGAAGGGAAGTAAGAATGCGTATGCCAGTAGGATTAGTATAAAAATCGTTGGCCTCACATCTTCATGTCATAAAAGGATTTCAGACCAAGTACAACAAGAGGCATATTCGCTAGCAATAACTTAGTTTTGTTAGATCAATATAGTTTTATTATTTTATTACCTAGTGTGACGTGCTACAGAATCTGCAATAAATCTGCTGCAATTTTAACAGAATCTGCAATAAATCTGACTGCAATGAACATAGTTTTGTAGTGTGTTTGGGCAGCAAATGAACATAGTTCTTGGAGCGTTTTGCTTTCTCGAGAGCCGGCCACCTAAAGGGTCGAGGAGATCCGAGTGAGGAGAGGACCTAAGGTCTCGCTAACTCGGCAACAGTTGGCTACTTCATTTGGTTGGCATTTGCCACACTATAAATTTGTGTTGATTTGCTGGTACGGTGCTCACAAACCGGTGCTCAACAGCCGATGGTTGACAACGATTGGGCCAGCAAGACCTGCCCACCTGAGTACCCAGCAACGCCCTCTGACATCCTCCGGGAAAGGAAGCCCTAGAGGGAGGGCCGCCGGAAGAGAACGAGGAGATCCGAGAGAGAGAATCTAAGTTCTTGCTAACCTAGCTTTGAGTGGGTTCAGCAGGGTTTAGGGTTAGGTTACTATAATAACTAGCTTTTAAATGTGCATTTTGTAAGGTAATATCTACAGGTAGATTATAGTACTGATAAAAATATCATACGATTTTTTCTCTTCATACTGTCTCTTACGAATAGTTAGAATTCAAAAACAATAAGCTATAAACCTCAGCCATAGCCCAAAAAACTCTACCCTTTGTATGGGACAGAGCACCAAGTGGAGAGGAGGAGGAGGAAGCGAAAGTGACCTAGCAGGGGTTACTCACGAGACCACGGCGGCAGCTGCCAACAGAGGGAAACGAACAAGCGGCCAGATCTAAAAAAAACACCAGAAGGGCAAATGCCAACCAAGTGCAGTGTATTTTAGCAAATGTCAACCAAGTGCAGTGTCGTATGGCCAGTAATACCACATTTATTTACATCTTAGGAGATCGGTTACATTTGGCGAGAATCATGCATGAGATTTGTATTGCGATCCTAGTTAATTATTTCAAAATAACTTTGATAATAAGATTCTACCTTTTGAAGCTCGTTGTAATGCTCAAATTGTTTCATTCAAGTCTACGTGTTTGTACTGCTATAATAATTGGATTATTATTTTTACAACATGGCTGAAAGATTTTCAGGAGTCAAATTACTGGACAAGCTCACGAATTTTGTTTACTAAATGCAGGATATAGCCCAATTCAACTGAAGCCAAATTGCTCCCAGTATTGTGGGAACATCAGGGTTCCATTCCCTTTTGGCCTAGAGGAAGGCTGCTCTGCGAGGAAGCTATTTCAACTCAACTGCACAAACGTGACATCTTCCATGCTCCAATTCGATGACAACCACGTCGTGACATACATAGATCTCACTGAGGGGCTTGTAGGCATCAAATTTACATCATATTTCCAAGAGGAGCGTCTTAGGATGTCCGTACCAGAAGAACCCGTACTCTATGGTGGTTTTGGGGAATCAGTAGTGCCAGTACACTGGGCTGTTGCCAACCTAACATGTCAAGAGGCCCAGAAGAACCACTCTCAATATGCATGTGTTGGTATGAACAGCACATGCTTAGGCGTCAACTCAACACACGGTTATGTTGGATATCGGTGCAAATGCTCAACTGGTTTTCAGGGAAATCCATATATCATTAATGGCTGCGAAGGTACCCTCTCCCCTTCTCCAAACTCCCCAGTACGATAATGTCCTTCCATGCAATCGAAAAACCAAGTAGCATAAGTTTTCGTGCATTTTGGGTCAAGCCAAATGCCCTGTTCCTAAACAAAAGTAAGAGGCTCCATAAACAAAAGTAAGAGGTTGATAATTCTTCTATTATATCTTCTTTATTCTCTTCCCTAGAGACAAGTTTATTACCGATCTCTCCTTAGGGCATCTGTAGTGTATGAAAAGAGGAGGTCTTAAGCCACCTTAAGGTCAACCTTATACATTATAGAGGTGACCTTAAGCAGACCCTAAGCAAAAAAAGCTTAAGGCTGGTCCTCAAGCTAAAGACCTGGCCATAAGCATTAAAATACAATTTTTCTTTATCTGCCAAGTGGGACCGTCTTAAGGCCCCTTGGGTTATATACACTATAGAGTTGGTCTTAAGGTTTGGATGGGACCCACCTTAAGACCCTTTGGGTTATATACACTACAGATGCCCTTATGTGTATTCCTGTTCTCACGCATAACACGTGGACTGCATACCGTCTGGCAAAGTGATATAAAGCGTAGAGCTCACGACACCCCTTTGCGATATCCATACACATCTGTATCTCTCTTTTATTTTTGTACACTTTAGAGTAGCGATATCTTAAAAAATGATTGATCAAGTAATATATTTTTTGCAAAAAGAAAAATACATGGCAGTTTCTGGATTCCTATTAGCTCTATTTTTTAGGGATGCAACTCTCTACAATTTTTTATCCAGTTCATTTGCAACCAGAGTGAGCTATCTAGTGTATTTTAGGGCCTCTTTGAACGCAGGAAATTTATAGAAATTTTCCATGTAGTATAATTCCTTTGGAAATACTCCAGAATGTGAATTATCTACAACAGCTACATCTACATAAAAATTTATTGCTTCGGACATTTGCAATGTCCCAGAATAAATTTCCTTTACACTTAAGAATTTTTTAAGGATAATTAATACAAACAAAAGCAGAGGACACCTCATAAACACTGAAGGTAAATGTGGTACTCAATGTAGTCTTTCCAATAAATGCTTCTTTGAGTCTATACCTCCTGCAGCCCCTCTCTGGGCAACAGGATGCCGCCATGGTGCTGAAGTGCCTCCACACCCTTTCCAGACATCTAAATTAACAGAATTGATTTTTCCCTTAAACCCACGATTAAGATGGGAATCTTTGTTTTTATTTTTCTTCAATTCATAATTCAGCCTGTATGATAAATTCTCATGTTATATACTCCCTCCTTCATAAATGCATGACATTTTAGGAATTGCTCGCTCTTCAACTTCGTTTATTGTTAACTTTCATTTTGAATAATTATAAATAAGCATAATCTTATAAAATTACTAGCTAAATACCCTTGCTTTGCTATGAATGAAAAATCATATCATCCCAGCATGTTGGGCCAATATTGTTGGGATTGACCTGTCTGGCCCACGTCGTCGGCTCCATCTCTGCACTCTGCCGCATCATGCCTTTGCGCCCTTAGCTCTGCCGTGCATCTAGTAAAACTCTGTTTTTTTTGTTAGAGGACTTTTAAGGTGGTGGAATTTATTTCTTTTTCTGTAGATTGTTTTTTCGTGTTTTTGTTAGAAATTTTAGGAGGTACAAGGGGGAGTGGGAGGTGCAGATGAACCACCACCGCTGTCAACTCTTTGTTTTAAGTAGCAAAGATAATATTTTAGAAATATCTTATAAAATTATAATATATTGGTACAATTTTAATATGGAAAATTTGGATATAGCAGTGATCAAAATTAAACAAGATTGATCGAATAGATACCATAATGACAAAAAAACAATTATAATACCATTCGAAAGTTCGACACAAATCATCATCACTTCCATATTAGGAATGATGTTCACCTTTTGTGCATTGCTTTCTCAACTTACTATGATTTGTGGTTCCAGATATTAACGAGTGCAACACACCAGGCATTTGCAAAGGGGTATGTCACAATATTGTAGGGAGTTACTATTGCACCCAGTGCCCGCATAAAACAGAGTATGATGCCACAACTATGCAGTGTGATTCAACAAGAAAACAAAGTCTTCTCTTAGGTATGTTCTCGTTTCTATTTCAATCTTCAAAGCTCAAGAAAAATAGAACATTAATTAAATGGCAAAATCCCTTTAGGTATTATCATTGGGCTTAGTGGTGGCTTCAGCATTTTACTTTGTTTCTTGAGTGGGATGATTCTCATTCGTAGATGGAAAAGAGACATTCAAAAGCAACTATGAAGAAAACACTTCCGAAAAAACCAAGGCCTTCTCCTAGAACAACTAATATCATCTGATGAGAATGCAAGCGACAAGACAAAAATTTTCTCCTTAGATGAGCTTGAAAAGGCAACAAATAACTTTGATTCCTCACGTATACTTGGACATGGAGGGCATGGTATGGTATACAAAGGTATCTTATCTGATCAACACGTGGTGGCTATAAAAAAGTCTAAGATCATTGAGCAAGATGAAATCGACAATTTTGTCAATGAGGTTGCCATTCTCTCTCAGATAAATCACCGCAATATTGTAAAGCTTTTTGGATGTTGTCTTGAAACTGAGGTTCCGCTACTTGTGTATGACTTTATTCCCAATGGTTCGTTATTTGGAATTCTCCACACTGATGCAGGCAGTGGCTTCCGGTTGTCTTGGGATGACTGCTTAAAGATTGCTGTAGAGGCTGCAGGAGCACTCTGTTATCTCCATTCCGCAGCTTCAATTTCAGTATTTCACCGTGATGTGAAGTCCTCGAACATACTTTTGGATGGCAGCTACACTGCTAAAGTTTCAGATTTTGGTGCTTCACGGGTGGTTCCTATTGATCAAACCCATGTTGTTACAAATGTACAAGGCACTTTTGGATATTTAGATCCTGAGTATTACCAGACCGGGCAATTAAACGGGAAGAGTGATGTGTACAGCTTTGGAGTGATACTTGTGGAGCTGCTTCTTAGGAAGAAACCTATTTTTACAAGTGAGACAGGGTTGAAGCAAAACTTGGCCAACTATTTTCTTTGGGAAACAAAGGTGAGGCCGATTACAGACATAGTGGCTGCTCAAGTTCTCGAGGAAGCAACTAAGGAAGAGATTAAAAATGTTGCCTCTCTTGCAGAGCTGTGCTTGAGACTTGGAGGTGAAGAAAGACCTACTATGAAGCAAGTAGAGATGACATTACAGTTTTTACGAACCAAAAGGTTAAACTCATGCCATGCTGTTCTAGCAAATAAGCAAGAGATGGAACCCTTGATGACGACAAATGCCAAAACTAATCCTGAGTCTTTATGTGTTGAATTTTTCGGCAAGGAAGCTACTTTAGGATCCCAAGGGACTATCTCATTTTCCACTCTACCGCGCTAAATCTGTTCAGTTTTCAATGTTGATTGTTATTGTATTATTCCATGGATGGGTGCTGCACACCTACATTCATGTTGCCTCCCTTGACAAACATAGTACTGTACATTCTATAATGCACTTAGTAATATATAATTGGCTTGTTAAAACAAGGTATATATATTGTGTAAAGAATCCTGTAATGCCACCTACATGCTACAGGATGGACAGAACCCCTCGACTCCTCGGAGATGAGATGTTCAAATATGTAATGCGTTAATGTGCCTTATAATTTTATCAATGAGCTTGCAGTCCTGCACGTCTATCTCGATTTCCAACAAACACGTATATGGCGGGGAGAAATCCTGATGAATGGTCACTTGCTATCCTCTTGGCGAGTGGACACACACGAACGAAGCATGGTGGCACAAGCGGCTCAACGATGGCGACGAATGGGATAGGACAGCGTGGGATCTCACTGGAGGCTCCATGGATCTGCCTCGTGCGCGATGGGTCAGGAACTCGCTGTGTACGGAGGCAGCGGCGCACCACGGCGACCTCGTCGAATTTTATGGTTAACGCAACAGATTTGCAATTGAACGGAGTACTCGTGGTGCGAAGCACTACATGCTACCGGAACCACCACCCCGCATGTACAAATCCCAGCTTTGCCGAAGCCATCTCGCACGGCCTTCCCTTGTTTTCAGAGTGAAGAACACCAATCGCAACTCCTTTTTCAGGCAGAGCTGGCAAGCGTACCAGTGCTCCTCGCCAAACCCGTCGTCCCCCAAAATATCCATCATGCGATCTATGTCACGACCAACTGGGTCGGTGTTATCTGCAGGTGGGTTGGTCACGCCGGCACGGCTACTCTGATCATTCTCGATCGATAACGTCCACTAGACGATTCAGAGCGTCGTCTATGGAGATTGTCTTCGACCTCTTGCGCGGAGGTGAGTCCGTCACCCGTGCCTTGCCCTTCGCAGCCCTCCTAGCCTTGGCAGTGAGCTCGGCGCCATAGGCTTCCTCGTCCGACGATAGCTCCAAATCGTGCTGATACGAACCGGGCGTGTACGTCCTCTCGTCGGTGCAGGTGATCCCGTCGAACAGCTGGGCGTGCAGGTCTTCGTGAGCAAGGGGAGCGTCCTTGAACTTGCCAGCAGAGCTCTTTCCCTGAAATGACACCAAACACAAAACGTTAGCTCTCACTGGTAACACATCGGCAGCAATATGTAATGGAAATGTAGGCAGCATTGTAACCTGGACGTGCTGCTCCCACCACGAGTTCTGCGTACTGGGGATCGAAGCCAAGGCCGGTGGAGTGCAGTTTCAGCTACTTCCACGCCGCGTAATCCTGTTTCATGGCATCCCACTTGTTCTTGAATTGCTTTGCGCGTGTAATCCCGACTGGTACGTTCCTTGAACTTGCGTATAAGGTTCTTGTATCCCCTCACATTCAAGCAGCCCATGCTACAATTTTTCGCATCAATCTCTTCAATGTTGATTTATTTTCACTACACTGTATTTTACTTTCTCTGTGTTTTGCTTTGTTTCTGTCTCCCTGCATGTTTTGCATTGAGGAAGTAGTGGTCTGCATTAGCTGCGTCAGTTTCTGCATTAGTCTCCCGAATCATTAGCAATACAGAGGGAGAAATGGGCCATCAATTGCATGTAACTGATTTCCATTAATTAGTAGTGAATAAAGTAAGAGAAAACCGAAAAGGCCGTAGTCAGTTGCGCGGCGCAAAATCGCTGAGTGCTGCTCTGTACCGTTACTCTGTATCGCTAGTCTGAATATTGCCGTTCTCCTACTTTTCATCATCAGAAAAACATCCAGAGTACAGAGGCCTGCTTTGTGAGCAAACCACAAAGCACTACCGACTGCAGAGATAACTGCAGTTGGTGTCTGATAATTGGTATCAGAGCAGTGATCATACGGGTCCTGCGAAGATACATCGGGGTGCAAGATCGGTGTTTCCTCCCTCCGGAAGATCCACCGGCGCCAGTGGGTATCGCGCGGTGGTTCCTAGCAGTGGCTAAGAGATGGTGGCGCAAACGGCGCCAAAGGAGGCTGGCATCACGTTGCGCTACCCCACCCTCACATGTGCTAACTACAACGACTGGGCACTCTTAATGAGGGTGAGCCTGTAAGCTTAGGGGGTCTGGGAGGCCGTCGACTCGGATGCATAGGATGGCGTGGCCGCCATCCTTCAGGCCGTGCTGTCGGAGATGCTAGCATCGTTGGCCGCCAAGAACACGGCCAAATCGGTGTGGGAGGCCATTCGCACCATGCGAATTGGTGTTGATCGTGTGTGAGAAACCAAGGTCCAGACTCTACATCGAGATTTTGAAGACATCCAGATGAAGGAAGACAAAGTGGTCAAGAAATTTCTACGGAACATTCCACAGAAATTATACCACATTGCCATCTCAATTGAGCAACTCCTTGATCTTAGTACCATGATGGTCGAGGAGCTCACTGGGCATTTCAAGGCTGTTGAAGACCGACTGGGAGCTAGTGATGGAGGAAGAGGAGGCCGCCTGCTCTTGACCGAAGAAGAGTGGATGGTGTGGTCTAAAGGCAAGCCACAAGTTGAGTCGTCCTCATCAGGCATCAAGCCTCGGTGGCCTGGCCATGACCAAAATCGAGGCAAGCACAAGCATCAACCCAAGGCGAATTATGAAGGCAAAGAAGCTCCAGGAGGAAGACGTGACAAAGCCAAGGTAAAATGTTACAATTGTAACAACTTTGGTCATTTCGCAAAGGAATGCAAAAAACCCCAAGGGGAACAAAAGGAGCAAGCACACATTGCTCAGGCTCTAGAGGAGGAGCCAACACTCCTGATGGCGTAGGTGTGCGCCCTCACAGAGTCCATAGAGGCTAAACCAGGAAAGGTCTTTCTCAATGAGATTCATGCTCAAGCCAATCTCGGTCTTGAGGGTGGCAACCCTGACAACACTTGGTATTTGGAACTAGCACCACGAACCATATGACTGGTTCCAAGACGAGTTTCACAGAACTTGACGAGACCATAAAGGGCTCTGTAAAATTCGGGGATGGTTCAGTTGTCGACATATGCGGCAGAGGAGTGGTGACGTTCAATTGTCACAATGGCGATCATGGCCAGCTTCTCGATGTCTACTTCATCCCCAGGCTCCATAGCAATATAGTGAGTCTTGGGCAACTTGATGAGCGTGGGTGCCAAATTCTCATTGAAGGCGGAGTGATGTGGATCTGGGACCAAAACAAAAAACTTTTGGCCAAAATCAACAGATCCAAAGGCGGGTTATACATGCTCAACCTAAATTTGGCAGTGCCCATTTGCTTGGCAGCAAGGTGCACCAAGGATGCGTGGCATTGGCATGCGCGCTTTGGACATCTTAACTTCCAGTCTCTGCGCATGCCGGAACAACGAGGGATGGTACAAGGACTGCCACGA
This sequence comes from Dendrocalamus sinicus, assembly GCA_036346575.1. NCBI lineage: Eukaryota > Viridiplantae > Streptophyta > Magnoliopsida > Poales > Poaceae > Dendrocalamus > Dendrocalamus sinicus. The sequence continues at coordinate 6,670,724 of CM070671.1, read as the reverse complement.
ATTGGTCAGGTGGATCAAATTTGTGATAGTTGCCTTGTGGGGAAACAACGTCAAACAGCATTCCTTTAGGAGGCTAATTATCATGCACAAGATCAATTGGAACTAGTGCATGGAGATGTATGTGTTCCAATTTCTCCGGCCACGCCAGGGGGTAGAAGGTACTTCCTCCTACTCGTTGATGACCTGACTGAAAAGGCCGTAGTCAGTTGTGCGGCGCAAAATTGCTGAGTGCTGCTCTGTATCGTTACACTGCATCGCTAGTCTGAATATTGCCGTTCTCCTACTGTTCATCATCAGAAAAACATCCAGAGTACAGAAGTCTGCTTTGTGAGCAAACTGCAGAGCACTGCCGAATGCAGAGTTAAGTGCAGTTGGTGTCTGACATTCAACACAAATTTCTAATATCGCCACCGTGCGGCATCGTCCCAGGTCGCGCTCGTCGATCTCGGCCGGGGCATCTACATGCACGCAAACAACAGCAAAATGGCCGGTGCTCCGTGAGATGGCAGTGTCACGCCGGCATCAAGTGTGGAAGAAGCAAATGCGCGAGAACAACGGCGGCAGGGAGGCGCAAGAACTTGGCATACGCGGCCGTGCTTGGGTGATCGAGCATGCACATTCGGTTCAAACACGACCGGAATTGCAAGGTAAATGCGCGAAGATTGCGAGTGCGAACGGAAGGAGGCCGTACCTTCAGCTTGGCTGGGGTCACCGGGGTGGCGCCGCCTGGGGTCGCCGCCCGGGGGCGCCGCCTGGGGTGGCGAGTTCGAATCGACGGACGAGACCGCCCGGGAACCGCCGAAGGTAGTGGAAATGCCGGGAGATCCGGCGCCTCCGCCACCACGCCCGCACGTCACGAGACTGCCGCAAGAAGTAACAGTCAATAATGTAGGGTTAAGTAATTGCCATTTCAAAGTACTCCTTTTAGAGAGTTACTGCTACTTTTCCACCACCACCCGGTAATGTCAAAAATGATACACCAGTTGACGTACATCGGGTAACAGGGGTAAGTACGAGCTAATTCTATTAACAACTTTGGGCCTATTTTAAATGCAGGAATTTTATACGAAATTTATAGAAATTAGTTCAATTTTGGAATCCAAGGAATCCGGAAAATTTTCCTCATACCAAATAGGGATTGCTTCCTTGGTCTGTACAGGATAGTTGGATAAGTATCGGAGTAGTACCGTTAGTCAAAAAGACGTAATTTTTTTAGTAGATTACACAGAAACATCTAGCGTCCGAATGTTCGATCTTTGTACTAGCTTTGTATGCTCAGACATAACATTTCTCTGTAATATATATATATAACAAAATTTAATCACAACTACAACAAAAAAATTAGCAAACAAATCTTTGCTAGCATTCAAGTTCCATTTTACGGGGAGAACACTTCTGATGCAACACTTTAAGATATTAATAACAACTAGTTCTTAAGTTTATAACAAATCTTTACTTTTGATGCAACATCTCACAAAATCAGTAAATAAAAATGTACAACAAATTAAACTTATTGGGTCAACAAAAATAAAAACTTATTGCAACAAAATTAAACCTTGTTGTAACAAATTTTTAATTAGGCACAACATTAATCCGGTGAACATGCAACAAAATCCCCTATGGTTACAATAACTTATCACAAATAGTTGCAACAAAAACTAGCATCCAATTGCAACAACAACAAAAAAATCTTGTGCAACAAAAAGTTCGCATGCTTCAACATTTGAGAAGACACTATTGCACCAAATGGAAACACTTAATGCAACAATTTAATAACTAGCTGCAACATCTCAAATCACAATTGCACAAAAAAACCTATTGATGCAGCAAATCGGTGACTTACCATGTTGTAGCCTTTACGATTACTCCCAGGACCTCTATGACCACTCCGTAGTCGCTACGACCACCTCTTGCAGGCATACGACCACATTCAAGAGGCTGACCACCTCCTGTGTCGCTACGACTGCTCTGCTGGTTCTCCGACCATGCTGACAGTCGTTACAACCATGTTGTGATCTCTCTAATTACTCCTCGCTGCTCCGACAACGTAGTCGTAAACTTCAACTGAAGTTACGACCACGTTCACTGCTGCTGCGCTGCACTTCCTTCAACCACGGTTGATCATCGTAGTTGTAACTCGGTCACGACCACGCTGTGATTCTTTCGACCACAGAGAAGGCACTGTCGACTGCTGTAGTCGTAATGTTTTATGACCACGTTAGCTGCTTCACAACCGTGGTCGTAACTCCTTTACGACTATGTCTTCCTGCTGTGGTCATAGCGCTTACGGCCACGTCTTCTGCTCTGTGATTGTGGTCGTAACTCCTTTACGACCACGTCTGCTGCTCCTACGGACACCTCCACTCGATCACCGTGGTCGTAAGTCAATTTACGACTACGTCTATGAACACACGATGAACTCGATAGACTTCTAGAGCCAAACCGCTCTTCTCTTCTTTATTTTTCTCTCTCGATCACACCGATCGCTACGATCACCCTGATCATTTTCTCTCTCTCTCTCTTGCCTCTCAATCACATTGATCGCACTGGCTTCTCTCGCTTGCACTCTCGGTTACATGGCTCTGCCTTTTATACCCTGCTCTACGACTTCAACTCAGGTACAACTACGACTATGACTCGAACTTAGCTACGACTATGTAGCGGACTCGAACTAGACTATGACACGGACTTGTATATAACCACGACCAAACTCATACACGACTCCGACCACTCGAACATGACCACGACTACCGACCATGGTTTCTAAACTGAAAAACAAGATTACAAACTCTAACAATCACCTCCTTAATCTTGATTTTCCATCTTGATCATGTCGATCTCCTCTTTTGTTTCCGCTTCTTCCTGAGCCTTACTGCTCCTCTCGCTTGGACCTGCTCAACTGCTTCAACCCCTTGTGGCCATGACGACCACGGTCCTGCCCTCCACGCTGTGCTTCCTCCCACCTCTTCGGGACCTATGCTCCAAATCTACGACTGCCTTCTGTAGCACGTGTGAGAGCTCCTCCTGAGCCCCTGCTCGCTATGACCATGCCTTCTGCATGTGGTCTATGCCCACCACCCGAGCCATCGCTTCGCTCCTCTCCGCCTGCATGTGCCGTCCGGAGTTGGCTGCATGCCTGTTCGCACCTCCTGCGCCGCCTGCTACAACTGCTGCATGCCCGCTGCATGCTCCTCTGGAGCCTCTGCTTGTTATGACTGCATGCACTCTTTTGCCTTCTACCCCATCTTGCTTCTTTGCTGACTTGGACTCCCTACTCGTGTCGACTTCATGTGCGCCAGGCTTGCCTCCTGCTGCCCATTTGTGAAGTCCTCCATCTTCTGGCTCCTCCAAACCGCTCTTCACACAAACCAATCTACAAGTTTTCAAAGGAATCTTGTACAACCGATTTGGAGATCTCTTCGGCTTCATCAACAAATCTCTATTCTTATCATACACTCGTAAGAACTCATCCTGCAGCACCACCCTACACCCTCTCTCTGTCATCTGCCCGAGACTAAGTATGTTGTTGCATAAACTTGGTATATAATAAATTCCAGTCAACAACTTCTTATCTCCATTCTTGCACTGCAACATTATCGTCCCTTTGCCCTTTATCTCCACCGTGGAGCCGTCGCCAAACTTGACCTTGCCCCAAACCTTCTCGTCGAGCTTGTGAAACATGGAGCGATCTCCCATCATGTGATTGCTTGCTCCGTTATCCAAGTACCATTGATTCGTGTGACCGTGGCTTCCTTCCTTCATACGTAGTTTTGGAACTATGTTCTCTTCATTCGGTACCACCATGGCCGGCTCCTAGTCAACTTATGAGGAGAGAAGTACTAAATCTCTATCATCTTCTTCTTCGTCTTTGACAAAGTTCACCTCACCATCCTTTTTCTTGCTTTTGTAGTCTGAAACATAGTGCCCGTACTCATTACAGTTGTAGCACTTTATATGGCTACGACATCCTGACGCATAGTGCCTGTATTCGCCACATTCAAAGCATTTGACATGTGACTTATCTCGGGACCTCTCACCACCGTCTTGCCCTGCCTTATCTCTACAGCCACCCCTACCGCCTCGGCCACCTCGACCGTGCCACCTCCCGTGGTTGTTTGATGAGCCATGACCGTGTCTCAGATCTCTCTTTACTAGCAATGCCTGCTCGTTATGATATCTCTGCTCGTTGCACGACTGAAACCACTTCAGTAACTCCTTATGTGCCTTGAGAGAGCTAGTGATCCCCTCTATCTTCTTCTTGTCCAGATCGGGGGAGTACATAAGTATTGTGACAATAGGTATATACTTCTCCGGAAGTATACACAGGTACTTCTTTACCGCCACAGATTCCTCCATCTTGTTGCCAAGAGAGTTAATCTAATTGTACAACGAACTTAGCTTGTCAGCGAACTCATCCACCGACTGGGTCTCTCCCATCTTCAGGTTCTCGAACTCGCTCTACAAATTCTAGAGCCGTACCTCCTTTACTCAATCAATGCCCTTGTGCATCGTCTGAAGCATCTGCCATGCCTCCCGTGCCGTTTCCTTGCCGATGAGCTGATGCATCATCGCATCTGGCACCGCCTGGTAGATGAGGGCCAAAGCCGCCTGATCCACCTTATCGTCCACCTCCTTGTCCTTCCCCTTCAGATCGATTGCACCCCAGACTCCCTAGGCGCGCATTTTTGCTTTCATCTTCGTTGCCCACACCGAGTAATTGTCAATCATCAGAAGAGGGTACTGAAGGGAGATTAGCCCACCCTGAGCCTTTGCCTTATCACCCATGCTCTAATACCACTTGTTACAGCCCTTATGACTGCTCCCAAGACCTCTACGACCACTCTGTAGTCGCTACGACCACCTCCTACAGCCGTACGACATCATTCAAGAGGCTATGACCACCTCTTGTGTCGCTCTGACTGCTCTGCTGGTTCTCCGACCATGCTGACAGTCGTTACGACCACATTATGATCCCTCCGATCACTCCTCGCTACTCCAACCATGTAGTCGTAAACTTCAGTTGAAGTTACGACCACGTTCACCACTGTTGCACTGCAGTTCCTTTGACCATAGTCGATCACCGTAATCGTAACTCGGTTACGACCGCACTGCGATACTTTCAACCACGGAGAAGGCACCATCGACTGCTGTAGTTGTAATGTTTTGCGACTATGTTAGCTGCTTCATGACCATGGTCATAACTCCTTTACGACCACGGCTTCCCGCTGTGGTCGTAGTGCTTATGATCATGTCTTCTGCTCTGTGACTGTGGTCGTAACTCCTTTACGACCACGTATGCTACTCCTAAGGACACCTCTGCTCGATCACCGTAGTCGTAAGTCAATTTACGACCACGTCTGTGAATACACGATGAACTCGATAGACTTGCATAGCCAAACCGTTCTTCTCTTCTTTATTTCTTTCTCTCGATCACACCGATCGCATTGGCTTCTCTCACTTGTACTCTCGGTTACATAGCTCTGCCTTTTATACCTTGCTCTATGACTTTGACTCGAGTACGACTACGACTATGACTCAAACTCGGCTATGACTATGAAGCGGACTCAAACTTGACTATGACACGGACTCGTATACGATCACGACCAAACTCATACATGACTCTGACCACTCGAACATGACCATGACTACGACCACGACTACCGACCATGGTTTCTAAACTGAAAAACAAGATTACAAACTCTAACACACCATACCCAACTTCAAAGGCGACAATGTCGGTGTGCTTTGCTTCAGGTGATGCAAGCATGGTACTTCATTTGGCCACGACAACACTGGTGAGCACGAGCAACGCTGGCCTCGCATGAGCAAGAGTGATGGTGGCTTCTCGCAGGCTTGAAATAGTACACCTACTTATCCCTCACACGAGCTCAAGCATGGTGACACTGAGAGAAAGAGAGAGAAGACAAGGTGTGTGCTACTGCTCCGGGCTCACCATGAGCCCATGAGGAGCATGGGCATTTGGTGGATTGATAGAGACGGAAGAAAATGAACAAGAGTTTGGTGCAAGAGGATAAGAACATGTAGTGGTGGATTGGGACATATGGGACTTGAAGCCGTCTCCTCATGTGCTGATAGCCTAGTTGGTTTGATCGGAGGAGATAGGTCTTATCAGGAGCAATTAGATGCACAATTAACGGGGACGTGAGCGTACAATGAAACGCTTGTATCAGACATCGTCACGCTATCGATTCCTTGATTAAAATTTGGACCACCAAATTTGCACCCTATACTTTTTTTAAGATTTCTTTGCACGTGACACCAGTTTATTTGACTCCCGAGTGTCATGGCCAGGCCATCCTAGCAGTACAGCACGTGTGTGCTGCCACCAAGACTTTATTTTTAATTTTCACTTGGAGCAATGTCTAGAGTACAACAAGGGCCTTCTATCATCACGGATGCTCCAACGCATTCATGTCGTACAAAGGAGAGCCTCATTGGAGAATTATTTTGCAGATTGAATTAAACCTTTGATGTCAAAAGTTCCATCAGCATCAGACTTTGTGATTACACCCTGTAAATCAATGGAAAAACTCTGGTCAATAAAAAAGTCTATCAACCAATGTTCTGCGCATATAGACCAATAGCAAAAGTGCAAAAAAGCAATGAAACATTTAAAAAGGGTGGAGATAGAAACCTTTTCTGTTATTATTGCAGTAATTAGATTTGCTGGAGTGACATCGAAGGCAGGGTTCCAGACTGATATTCCTGACGCAGCAACTTGCTTTCCTAGACCACCTTCAGAGTACAACAACTCCTTGGGTGTGTTGAATTATGTGGGCCAAGCCCATAAGAATAATTCCCAAATCTCAAAGGTCCACTCATGCAAAGGAGGCATGCATGTGAACTTTAGTACCACATTGCTAGTTCTAGGAGAGGAAGACCACCTTAAAAGGGATGGTGCACTCCTAGCCACTTGAGGCATGTGTGGGAGAGAACTAGAGGATCACACGCGCTCGCTTGCTCGCTCGCCTCGCCGGGCGGGGGCAGGGGCGCGGGCGCGGGCACCTGCGTGAATGGTCCGCCAAAATCGGCTCCAGGTACTTGCGCAGACGCGGATTCCTTTTGCAGTTTCTTGATCACGCGTCCTGGTTTTTCTATACATACCGAGTCGCCGCCTCCATACAGTATATGCGAAAATCAATCTAGGGTTTTGTCTCCTCCATTGTGCTGCGCCGTCCCACGTAGTCTACTTCGTCCCGTCCGCCAGCGTGCACTGCCGTTCGGGAGAGCAGGTCTCCGGAACCGTCGCCTTCGAAGTCATGCACCGGGAGAGGGCGAATAAGGTTTTTGGGAAGCGCTCTGCGCGATCGCCATTGTAGCTCGCTCGTCTTCCTCGTCGTTCGGCCTCGGCGAATCGTCATCGACCTCGTGTCATCCACACCGTGCAGCGGTGTCTACATCGGCAAACCGATCGTAAGAACCATCGATACGTAAAGTCTATTCTCTCGATTAGATCTGTTCATGTACGCTTTTACGTTTACATGTCTAGATCTTTTATGCTGTGATGGTTCTGTTATTTTGCGTGCATGATGTCATGATTTATTTATGGAATAAATTGAACCTACATGTGCTTATATTTTCAACAATCCAAAACCTTATTGTAGGCACTCGTGGTTTTACTATGGCTGGATTTGTTGATGCACCGAGGCGAATAAATTCTCCGGTGTGCACTTTAAGAGATGGCGATCAAGGTCACTCGTGGCTTATCGCTATGAATGTATTCAGGTTAGTAATGGCAAGCTCGAAGGTGTTCTTGATGCTGAAAAGCGTAAAGAATTCGAGACTACCACTACTCTATTTGTTGGATGCATTCTTAGTGTTCTTGCCGATCGCCCAGGCGAGGTGTATATGCACATGACAGACGCGAAGGAGTTGCGGGATACACTGAATTCCAAATACGGTGCTACTGATGCCAGCAATGACATGTATGTCATGGAGCAATTTCATGACTACAAGATGGTTGATAACCATTCAGTAGTAGATCGAGCTCATGAGATACGTGCCATTACCAAGGAACTCGAACTCTGAAGTGTGCCTTACCCGACAAGTTTGTGGTGGATGTATTATTGCGAAATTACCTTCTTCATGGAGGAATTTGAACAAGACTCAAACACAAGAGACAAGAGTACTCTGTTGAGAATCTGATTGGGTCTCTTGAAATTGAGGAGAAAGCTCGGGAAAAGGACGCCGTGTCTAAGGGTGATGGAGGGCGCCTAGTGCCAATGTGGTACGTAAACCCTCAAGCAAGAACAAAGGAAATTTGTCAAAGCCCAACAGACAACCAACTTCAAGAAGAAGAAGAACAACAACAATTAGGATGATAGAACTTGCTTTGTGTGCGTGAGCTCGGTCACATGGCCAAGAAATGCCCACAATGCAAAGGAAAGAAGGCACTGTGAGGACAGACTTCTAAGTCTCATCAACGTGACCATTGGCAAGGTGGAGATGGGATGGTATGGTAATTTACCTCATTGTTCTTTCAGTTAGTCAATCTACCAATTGGTGGATTGATACAGAGCTAATGTACATGTGTGTGCTGATATTTCGTTGTTTTCTTCTTATCGTCGCCCGAGATTCCTCCGTCCTAATGGGGAATGGGTCACATGCTACTGCTCATGGTGTTGGCACGGTAGATCTGAAGTTTACTTGGAAAGATCGTGCAGGTGAAGAACGTCAGCATGTCTCTTCTATAGACAAGAATCTCGTTAGTGGCTCCCGTTTATGTAGAGACGGGCTTAAGTTGGTATTTGAGTCTAATAAAGTAGTCGTGTCTAAACATGGATATTTTATTGGTAAAGGCTATGAGTGCAGAGGCTTGTTCCGTTTTTCCCTTTCAGATTTCTGCAATAAGATTGTGAACCATATTTGTGGCAGTGTGGATGATGAGGCTAACGTTTGGCACTCACGTCTATGTCATATTAATTTTGGTTTGATGTCTCGGCTTTCCAGTATGAATTTAATTCCAAACGTTTCCAACACCAAAGGTTCTAAATGTCATAGCTGTGTGCAATCAAAGCAACCTCGTAAGCCTCACAAGGCTGCCGAGGAGAGAAACTTGGCACCACTAGAACTCTTGCATTCAGATCTTTCTGAGATGAATGGCGTGTTGACGAAGGGTGAAAAACGATATTTCATGACATTGATTGATGATGCAACTAGGTTCTGTTATGTGTATTTATTGAAAACGAAAGATGAGGCTTTAGACTATTTTAAAATCTATAAGGCAGAAGTTGAAAACCAATTAAACAGAAAGGTAAAAAGACTTAGGTTAGATCGTGGTGGAGAGTATTTCTCAAATGAATTTGACTTATTTTGTGAGGAACATGATATTATACATGAGAGGACGCCTCCTTATTCTCCCGAGTCAAATGGGATTGCCGAAAGGAAAAACCGCACGTTGACTAACTTGGTGAATGCCATGTTAGACACTGCGGGATCACCTAAGGCATGGTGGGGGGAGGCTTTGCTAACCTCTAATCATGTATTAAATAGAGTTCCTAACAGAAATAAGGACAAAACACCATACGAGGTATGGATTGGAAGAAAACCATCACTTTCTTACTTGCGTACATGGGCGTGCTTGGCGAAAGTCAATGTGCCAATAACTAAGAAACGCAAGCTTGGACCTAAAGCGTGGATCGTGTCTTTCGGGATATGCTAATCATAGCATTGCCTATAGATTTTGATAGTTAAAACCGAGGTACCGACATGCATGTTGGTACAATTATGGAGTCTCGAGATGCAACATTCTTTGAGAATATTTTTCCAATGAAGGATACACATAACACTACTAGTCAACCTTCTGAAATAATTCCTAGTTCAATCACACCACTGAACCTTTTGAACATACACATGAACTTGTCAATGAGGAGGATGACAGTGGAGCTTCTAGAAGGAGCAAGAGACAAAGGATATCCAAATCCTTTGGTGATGATTTCACTGTGTACCTTGTGGACGACACTCCCAAGTCTATTTCAGAAGCGTATGCATCCCCTGATGCAGACTACTGGAAGGAGGCTGTCCGTAGTGAAATGGATTCCATTATCGCTAATGGAACCTGGGAGCTGACAGATAGACCTTATGGGTGCAAACCTGTAGGGTGCAAGTGGGTGTTCAAAAAGAAGCTTAGGCCTGATGGTACTATTGAAAAGTACAAGGCTCGGCTTGTTGCCAAGGGCTATACTCAGAAAGAAGGCAAAGATTTCTTTGACACTTACTCACCTGTTGCTAGACTGACCACAATTCGAGTACTACTTGCTTTGGTTGCCTCACATGGTCTTCTCGTTCATCAAATGGACGTTAAGACAGCTTTTCTTAACGGAGAGCCGGATGAGGAAATTTACATGGAAACACTGATGGATTTATAGAAGGTCAAGAAGGCAAGGTGTTAAAGCTGTTGAAATCTTTGTATGGTCTCAAACAAGCCCCTAGCGGTGGCATGAGAAGTTCGATAGAACACCGACATCTGCAGCTTTCTGTCAATGAGGCAGATAAATGTGTATACTATCGCTATGGTGGGGGTGAGGAGTTATTCTATGCTTGTATGTGGATGACATCCTGATTTTGGGACAAACATCAATGTGATAAATGAGGTCAAATCATTCTTGTCTCAAAACTTTGATATGAAAGATCCGGGAGTGGTGATGTTATTCTAAACATTAAATTGGTTAGAGGTGAGGATGGGATTACACTTTTGCAATCTCATTATGTGGAAAAGGTCTTGAGCCGTTTTGGCTTTTCCGACAGCAAGCCTTCTCCAACACCTTATGATCCTAGCGTGTTACTTCGTAAGAATAAGAAAATTGCTAGGAATCAGCTGGAATAGTCTCGAGATAATTGGCTCACTTATGTACCTAGCTAGTGCAACAAGGCCGGACATCTCCTTTGCTTGTGAGCAAGTTGAGCCGGTTTACATCTAATCCAGAGATGATCACCGGAAGGCGCTTGAGCGAGTGTTGCGCTATCTGAAAGGTACCTCGAACTTTGGACTTCACTATACCGGGTACCGTCGGTCTTTGGAGGGTTATAGTGATTCCAACTGGATCTCGATCTTGATGAGATCAAAGCGACTAGTGGATATGTTTTCACTATTGGTGGTGGTGCTGTTTCATGGAGGTCTTGCAAATGCAGACCATTTTGACGAGGTCAACCATGGAAGCGAGCTTGCGGCACTAGACACCGCTCTTTGTTGAGGCGAGAATGGCTATGGGATCTATTGATGGATCTACCTACGGTGGAAAAGCGAGGGCCAGCTATCCTTATGAACTGTGATAATCAAACCGTTATCGCTAAAGTGAACAGTTCTAAGGATAATATGAAATCGTCTAGGCATGTCAAGAGACGATTGAAGTATGTCAGGAAATTGAGAAACTCCGGAGTTATAACCTTGGATTACATCCAAACAGATAAAAACCTGGCAAATCCCTTTACAAAGGGATTATCACGGAATTTGATAGATAGTGCATCGAAGGAGATGGGTATGAGACCCATGTGAGTTATCTATGGTAGTAACCCAACCTATGTGATCGGAGATCCCGTGAATTAGGATCTGGGAAAAACAAGCCATTAGTTATTAGGAGGAAAGTAATTTCAACCCTCTCTATGTGAAGATGCAATACTCTCAGAAACTGCAAGGCAGGTTGGTTAAGGCCTTAATGTGTTTCATTGGCTTTCAGAAGCGAAGACGTTATCCTGCAGAACGTTCTTGAAAGAACACACCTATATGAGCCCGACTGTTAGTCGCAGTCTATGGAGATCTTGGGTAATCTCCTACCAAGCTCATGAAGAGACCAAGGAGTATGACTTATATGCTCCAACCGAGGGGTAGCCTACTGGCGGTCTAGTATCAGTTAAGTCTTTAAGTGAAGCTTACTTGCACCAAACATGCAATTCAAGGCGTAGTCCATTGTTCAAGTTGTGAGTAAGTGTAACTTGGAGTTCTAGGTAGATGTTCAACCTTAATCGGTCTCCATCAAACACCGATATATAAACAAGACATTGGAATTCAGGCAAATCTCTGTGGGACTTTGAGATCTGGTGGGGATTGTTGAATTATGTGGGCCAAGCCCATAAGAATAATTCCTAAATCTCAAAGGCCCACTCATGCAAAGGAGGCATGCATGTGAACTTTAGTACCACATTGCTAGTTCTAGGAGAGGAAGACCACCTTAAAGGGATTGTGCACTCCTAGCCACTTGAGGCATGTGTGGGAGAGAACTAGAGGATCACACGCCCGCTCGCTGCGCCGCGCCGGGCGGGCAGGCGGCGCGGCGTGGGCGCACGGCACTGCGTGAATGGTCCGCCAAAATCGGCTCCAGTGCTTGCGTGCAGACGCGCTTCCTTTGCGTTTTATTTTGCTGTTTTGAGTGGCGGTGAATCCGGATCGGTTCGCGTGACTACTCCGGTTGATTCTGAGTTATGGAGAACGTGCAGGCGTCTTGATCACGCGTCCCGGTTTTTCTATAAATACCGAGTCGCCGCCTCCATACGAGATATGTGAAAATCAATCTAGGTTTTGCCTCCTCCATTGTGCTGCGCCGTCCCACGTAGTCTACTCCGTCCCGTCCGCCGGGCGTGCAATCGCGTCGTTCGGAGAGCAGGTCTCCGGAACCGCCGCCAAGTCTGCGCACCGAGAGGCGAATAAGGTTTTGGGAAGTGCTCTGCGCGACTGCTCGCTGTAGCTCTGGCTCGTCTTCCTCGTCGTTCGGCTTCGGCGAATCGTCATCGACCTCGTGTCATCCACACCGTGCCTGCGGCGTCTACATCGGCAAACCGATCAGAACAGAACCATCGGTACGTAAAAGTCTGTTCTCTGTATTAGATCTGTTCATGTACAGTTTTCTGGTTTACATGTCTAGATCTTTTATGCCTGTGATGGTTCTGTTATTTTGCGTGCATGATGTCATGATTTATTTATGGAATAAATTGAACCTACATGTGCTTATATTTTCAACAGGGTGACCTCTCTTCTATCACAATTTGCTGCCCAGATAGGAGGGACAGATCTATCGAAGTTACCGGTGCTGCTACATAGAATTGCACACCATGGTGCTCTGCAGAAATAGCAAGGCTGTATGTGCCGATCTTATTGTCCGTATCACCTTGAAATTCCACAACTAAAACACAGACAGCAACATGAATCTTTAGTTTTCAAGTGGTTCAAAAATTGTTGTAGGTGTTTACCATTTGCAGCGATATGATCAGCGCCAACAATTACAGCTTGAACTTGCCCAATTTTCATTAGTGCAGCTGCAGCAGAATCTGCTATCAATGTTGCAGGTATTTTATCATGAACTAGTTCGAAAGCTGTAAGCCTAGAACCCTGAACATCAATACTAAATTGTTAGAGCTTTGTAAGTTTGTAAGCACAGTGCAAAACTTATCATAAGAATAAGTGCTAAAGAAACGGTAGGAAGCAGTAACCAGTTCTTCTCTAAGAATATATTTGACCCTAAATGATTGAGAGCCAGATACGTGACTTGGGCACAGTTAGTAAAATGATAATTGACTAAATTGATTTTCAGTGGTTCAGCCACTTATATGTTACGTCAGAGATGCTGTGCTCTACTTTAAAGTCTTGGAACAAGACATGAGAGGCTAAATCATTCAGAAAAGTTATATGATAATGCAAATGATGGAATGTCTACCTGGTTAAATGGTCGAGTTTCAGTGCAAAAGGCCTTCTCCAAAACTCCTCCAGAGTGCAGAGCACGAATAACCCCAAGGGCAGTTCCGTAACCAGCAGTTGCAAGACTGGATTACAAAGAAAATAATGAAGTACTAGAAAGAAAATAATAAATGGTCGAGTTTCAGTGCAAAAGGCCTTCTCCAAAACTCCTCCAGAGTGCAGAGCACGAATAACCCCAAGGGCAGTTCCGTAACCAGCAGTTGCAAGACTGGATTACAAAGAAAAAAAATGAAGTACTAGAAAGAAAATAACCAAGTATCATCACACAAGGAATTTGAGCATCACACATAGAAGAAACAAGTCATTTCGATTTACAACTGTTAGAACATGTGGTTAGGTCTAGGATATTTTGGTGATAAATAATTGACAATGGTTAATTTGTTATGATGAATAATCGATGATTTTGTTTAGCGTTGTTATGTGAGTTGTGTTGCGTGTGTGCAGATTGATGTTGATCAAGTTTGGACGAACTTGTGCTGGAACAATGTTCTTTGGTCTTTGCATGTGCAGGTTGAGCATAGAGGCGATCATGGTCGGTGACGAGGTGGATCGAGACTAGGATAGGGAGATCCGAGGTTCAGACGGTCAAGGAGATCACGAGATGGTCGGGCTCATGCTTGGGGCGCATGAAGATCAGAGATGGATGATACGTGTTGGAGCTACGGAGGTGTGGTCCGGAGGCTACAACATTTGGTGCATAATGCATGGAGAAGCTACGGGAGGTGCGGTCTTGGAGGCTTCGACACGCGCGTTAGAAAAGTTGGAATTTTGGAAAAACTCGTGTTAAGAAGGGTTTCGGATCCCTTTTACTGTTGGAATTAGATTAGAACTCGTGGGCTTAGGTTCAGCCTATGTTTTGAGCCCTAGACTATAAATAGAGGAGGGGTTGGAGGCTAATCCTGTGGCTTTTGAGATGTAATTTTCGTTCTAGGGTTTCAGAGATGCTAGAAAAAATCACTTTGTAACCACCATGTTTTAGAAATAAAATAGATCTATTCTGAGAAGGAGAAATTCCATCGGCGGCTGGAGCGAAAAAAAGGGGCGCAGGCGTGAGAGAAATTGCGTGCGGCAGCCGGCTGTACGTGAAAAAAAAATAGAGCGCGTCGTGTTTTGATTGGGAAAAGGAAAAAACGATGCATGCATTGAGTTGATGGAGATATGCTGATGGATAATTGAGATTGGCACGGCTTTCGAGATCTGATGGTTAATGGAGTTGAGGCATGCATGCATACGAGTCTCTGATGGATAATTGTCTTGTGTGCAAACTTGTTCACTGAAGATCCAGCGACGCCGTGTCGTATTGAGAAGCAAAGGGAAAACGGCGGCTACTGCATGCGTATTTACGAGATGAGAGCTGGCTGGGAGTACGCAAATTTGGTCGCTACTTTTTTTTTTTTTTTTTGATATGGTCGCTACTTAGTCGCCGGTTTCCTAGTCTTGGTCTTTAGACCGCTCGGCTGCTCGTGAGCGCCCAGACTTCGTTGCCGTGACTTGCTTTCAACGCGCTGCACTTCCAGACCGATCTAAGCAAAAAGTTTTGCATGCAGCGATGTTATGCATTGAGGAGAGAGGAAAGAATAAAGTGCCAGGTGATTAGGTGAGACTAATTAAGTTTTTTTATTTGTTTATTTATTTTTTAGCATTAAGTTTTTTAGGCTTGTGATTCATGCATGTATCAGAAAAAAAATATAGTTAGGGCATCAAGTTTGTGATCTGGAAAGTTTGGTTGATTAATTCCTTACGGATTTTGCTTAGTTGCATAATTAGAGCATAATTTATTTTCGTCACTATCTGCATCAGCGATCTTGTTTATTTTATATCTCAAGTTTTAGACCTCTGATTGACGTAATTCCAGTTGGGTTAGTTCAATAACTTTCTCTAGTTTATTCTGACAAAGTTTGAGGTTAATCGGAGTTACGGTTTTTTATCGAGACCAGTTTTAGTAAGGATACAGTGTTCTGTTCAGAACTTTAAACGAGGCTTAAATAGGTTTTATGTTAAAAAAGGGAGTATTAAAATTTATTTTTAGTTTCCGCAATCATTCACCCCTCTGATTGTCTATCTTAGTGTGAATCAATCCTACAACAACCTTACCTGCCAGTATTACAATGGGTTAGAACTGTTGGATCGAAATGGCGACAGAGGGGAGGTGAATGGAGTCCTTTAAAATTTTCCCCCGAGTATCCCCACGATTTCCCAACTCTTCGATAGCTATAAAAGCTATGAAGTCGGAAAATATTTGCTCATGGGACAAATCACAACTAAGCTCATAGGGTTCTTCTCTAAAGAGACAATGCCTAAACTAATATTTCATTGAGGGAACTAAACCAAACAAAACAACGAACCAAAGAAAGGAATGCAGAGAGTCCAAAATAAGTACTAAAACATCAAGTCTTTGGCAAGGAACTACCAGCTTTCAGTTTGGCCGAAGTGTTGATTTGGATTTAGAAATATCAGAAGCTGCACTAACCAAACAATGGAGTAAAGAAGCATGCAGACCTCTGCCAAACTGAACCAATGGCTTGATCGAAAATGAAAAAAGAAAAAGGGAGAAACTGCTAGCTGCAGAAAGATCAACTAAAAGAACCAAGACAAGGCACGGGCAAAAATGCTAGCCGAAAGCAACTTTAACAGCTGAACAAATAAAAGATCGAGGAGGAGCTACTGCTGTCCAACATTTGATGCAGCAAAAATAAACAAAAGCAGCAACTACCAAAAAGAAAGCCAAAAGCAAAAACTCACAAGTCTCTCGCTGCAAGAAACATGGACTAGTACATATTAATACCATGCTCTGCTTGCTATCCGAACAGCACTATTCTTGCTGCAGAAATTTCTCTGGCCGAAATGAAAGCATGCATGCAGTGCGGTTAAAAACACCCTAGATCAACAATTAAGTAGCAAAAAGTACAGCTGAAAACAAAGCCATTTAGGCTGCATGCAGCAAGGTTGAAAACAGCAAAAAATACTCAAGTCTTCATGTAGTAACTAAGGAACTTCAAGTTGAAGTATTGACGTACAGAGATCAAACAAAAAGAAATTGGCTGGAAGGATTTTCACGAAGGAGTATGAGACAAGTATGAAGAACAGCAGACTTGCCGTAAGCAAAGGATTAGATAAGAAATGACACACGGCAGAGAAGCTCCAAGAACAAAGCACAGGCTAAAAGGCAAGAAATAAAGGATTAAAGCAGGAGAAGAAAACAGGAAGAAGCAAAAAAAAAAAATCAAAAGCAAGATGGGATAAACTTGAGATCACAGCAACTCAAATAAAATCTCTCATATTGATTTAGAGGAAGAGAGATAC
Source organism: Dendrocalamus sinicus (assembly GCA_036346575.1). Classification (NCBI taxonomy): domain Eukaryota; kingdom Viridiplantae; phylum Streptophyta; class Magnoliopsida; order Poales; family Poaceae; genus Dendrocalamus; species Dendrocalamus sinicus. The sequence goes on along the minus strand of CM070671.1, from coordinate 6,653,713 downwards.
GCGATGACAGAGAGTTGATTTATAGCCTTCTCAACCCAAATAAGAGCACACACACACACAAGAACACACCCTCAACATCCCGATACACAACTAGGATTTGAGGAACTCATTCATACATGGAGAGAATCAAATAAAACTCTAACCCTTACATATATTCTCTCAATTTCAGCACTAGAGAGCACCTCTCTATTTATAGCCTCCATAATGGGTTCACACCACGCTTTACCCATTAAGCCTCCACCAACTCATGGCGCTTTATCCACAATCCACTTCCTTTAGTGCAGCTTTGCGTATTCACCAAAACGCCCCTCGTGCACCTCCCAGGAAGCTTCCTCATTCCTTGCCTTCCAAGCCACGCAGCCACCTCGAGTCCTTGCCGTCTTCGGCACACCCCGACCGCTCCGACCTCAGCACCACCTGCGCCTAGTCCGGTCATCCCGTGCCTCGCCATGACTCCACCTCGATGTCCTGCAGCCATCACAGACAAGAAACAAATCACATAACACTGCTCGACATATTGTTACCATACAATAGCATCAGACGAAATATTCAAAGCCCAAACCGATCGAAACGAAAAAATAAACTACTTAAGCACGTTCGACCTAGTTCGACAAGGTCCGACCGAAACCGAATGCACCGCGCAACGACATGGTCCGAACCACACAAACCAAACTCAACTGTCCTAAATCGATGTCAATTACTCATCACACACTCGGGGACACCTCCACATGGTCCATCAATCTCCCCCTTGATGAGTATATTGACAAACCCAAAAAAGGCATAAAGCTGAGTTTGTTTGAAAATAAAAAGAGAGTCAAACATGGTCCAAAGGAACAAAATGAAGCTAATGACCAAGTCGACACAAGGAGCAGCAGAAAAAGCAAGTTTTCCTCAAAGCTCCCGAAAAGGCTTTTCTACCGCTATTCTCCCCTTTTGGCAATAAACACATCAAGGATGTAAGGAAGAGAACAAGTCACGAAATGGATGAAATGACTGAAGTTTGATTATTCTAAGCATTTAGAGCCATGAGGATTATCCAAAATGACCATTAAGTAGTACATCAAGCCATAACTCAATAGAATGCTATCTAGATCATGACAAGATATATATAAGCCAGCTAAACCAAATAGATGACAATATGAAATTTAGTGCAATTTGAGAGCATGTCAAGTCATCCATGATCAAAGTCTAGCTAGAGGTATCCAAGGATGATGCAAACCATGTCAATAAGCTAAGCGGAACCAAGAAGTTACTATTGAGCCTAATTAGAGTGCTACAAGCTCAAGAATGAAACATTTGTTTAAGTACTTGGTTCTTTTTGTAATTAAGCAAATTGAGCACATTTGTCATAAATTTTCTTTTAAAGCTTATGGTTGATTCTAACCAAAATTTTCAGACATGTGCTAGATCTCAAGCCTTATGTGACCATTCCAAGCAAGAACCTTAAGGAGATGATCTTGGTCATCCAAAACTCCCCCTGAGTTCATGCCTTGTGCAATGGCAAGCCGTCTCATGAGAAAGAATTGGTGAGATCAGTTTTTTCGCACAAAGAGATCCTTTTGGCATTCATAAAAGATTGTACTAACTTATGCATCATCAAGAACTAGCATAGATCAATCTAAAGCTCACTAAAGATTCAACGCTCATTCACCTATTTGACATGGCATGAATCATAAAGGATAACGCAAGAAAGACTAATCTCGAGAGCTAGCATGACAAGTGTTAATTCAAGTTGAGCAATTTTAATTAGCTTATCATGGCAAGAGCTAATCTACACATATGAAGTCATGATAAATCTAGCAAACGAGCACAAGTCATGGCAAGATGTAATGCATTGCAAACATGTCATAAATGGATAATAATCAAGACTCAATATAGATATTTACAATGCAGAATGACATGCAAGAAATCCAGCTCCCCTCAACATGTGATGCAACTTTTAGTTCAGATTGAGTTAAGTCAATATTAAACTCGAAGCTCCAAATGAACTCCCCACAGACCAAAGCAATAAGCAAGAGAGACGGCAAAGAAAATCCGAAGGGCAGTCCTTAAAGCATAGACAAGATATAGAAGATACTATGGCTTAGACGACTCTCATCTACCCCATATGACACAAGGACTATCACTGATGCGCTAACAACCTAGGGAGCAAACACGTACCACTGTCTACCCGAGGTGGCCCAACCCTCGCTAGAACCCACAAGAAGTGAGTAAGCTCAACCTAGAGAGAGAGAGACACTAACAAGCAGCATCCTAGAGTCACAAGATAAGAGCAAGAAGTCTAAACGCTAGACAAGAAGACCACTCTAACCTATGCTAGAAGGACTATCCCGAATGCACCCAAAATGCAATGCAACAGAAAGGAGCAAGAGCATAATCAATATAATAAAGCAGTAAAGCACAAGACTTCCCCTCACAACAATCGTAAGGACAAACCACCCCAAGCTCTCCTCAGAGCTGAAAACCTAAAGCTATCCAATGGTTTGGTAAAGATATCACCAATTGGTGGTCACTCTCCTGGCCCGGAGCACGATGTCACCCTTCTCTACATGGTCTCTAAGAAAGTGATAGCGAATATCAATATGCTTGGTCCGGAGTGCTTTGCTTTGGGTTCTTAGCAATGTTGATCGCGAAGTGTTATCACAAAGAGTGCAACATCGCCGATAACTAACCCAAAGTCCCGTAGGGTCGAGACCATCCAAAGCACTGGATACGATGGCGCTCTGACAACGTGCTCGACCTCTGCGGTGGGTGTGCAACACCGATCGCTTCCTCGAAGACCAGAAACGAGAGAAGTGCCAATGAACCGGCGGTGCGAAGTGCTCTTCCTATCTATCCTCTGGTAGCAAAGTCTGCATCCGAGTAGGCTCTAAGGAAAGACAGAAGAGGAAGAGTACCGAGATACCATAGTCAATGGTAGCTCGAAGGTACCGAAGAATGCGCTTCACCGCTGGCGGTGAGATCTGCGAGAGAAGCACAGCGAGCACACGGACACACGGAGAAGTGTATGTCCGGTCTCGAGGCGAGAGGTACAAGAGGAGCCGATCATACTCCTATACTCATTCGATCAAGCGCTCGCCATCCTCATCCGGGTCGAGTGAAGCTGAGGTAGCCATAGGGTGGACACCGCTTGCCATCACTCATATCGAGCGCTTGGAGGTCTCGAGTGTACTTGCCCTGATGCAAGAAAGTACCCTCCCGAGTCTGCTTAATTTGGAAGCCAAGGAAGAAGCTTAACTCGCCCATCATGCTCATTTCAAACTCCGAGCTCATGACATCGGAAAAATGGGAAACGAGAGCATGAGAGGAGCCGCCAAAGATGATGTCGTCCACATAAATTTGGACGAGCAGAAGATCGGTGCCATGCCGACGGATGAACAAAGTCTTGTCTACTTTACCCATCTCGAAACCATGACTTAACAAGTAGGATTTAAGCCTCTCATACCAAGCTCTAGGGGCTTGCTTAAGTCCATACAGCGCTTTGGAAAGCTTGAAGACATGGTTTAGGTATTTTGGGTTCTCAAAACTAGGAGGCTGTCTGATATAGACTTCTTCCTCAATGAATCCATTAAGGAAGGCACTCTTGACGTCCATCTGGTAAAGCTTGAAACCCTTAGAAGCTGCAAAGGTAAATAGGATTCTAATGGCCTCAAGTCTAGCTACAGGGGCAAAGGTCTCCTCAAAATCTAGACCCTCAACCTGGGAGAAGCCCTGAGCTACCAGTCTAGCCTTGTTTCGAATGACAACCCCATCCTCACTTTGCTTGTTCTTGAACACCCACTTGGTCCCAATGACATTGTGACCTCGCGGGGGCTCGACAAGTGACCAGACCTTGTTTCTCTCGAAGTTCTCTAGCTCCTCATGCATGGCATTGACCCAAGACTCATCTGAAAGGGCATGACTAACATCCTTGGGATCAAAGGTGGCAACGAAGGCAGAATGGAGACAGAAATGTGACATGCCGGACTTGAGCGAGTGACTCGCTCAAAGAGGTCTCAATAATCTGCTCGGAAGGATGCCTTTTACGGATATGTCGGGAGGTCTGGATGAGAAGAAGAAGTGGCCTCTACCTCATGAGCTGAAGAGGTAGGAACAGAGCCACTAGCTCCCGAGGAAGCAGAAGGCATGGGCTGATCACCTGGAGGTGCAGTGGAAGAAGGCACCTCAAGGGGTGGATAAGGGGCTGGATCGGGTAGACAACTCTCATCTCCATCGTCCTCATCATCCACAAAGATGGGCTCGGACTGCTCTAAAGAACCTGAGATATCGAGCCTAGTCCCCGGATAGGCCTCGTCGAAGGTCACCTCACAGGTCTCTACCATCTTACTAGACTCGCAGTTCCAAACCCGATAAGCCCGCGAAGAAGTCGAGTAACCTAGAAAGATACCATCACAAGAGCGTGACTCGAACTTGTCTAGGTTCCCGGACTTCAAAATAAAGCACTTGCAACCAAACACGCGAAAATGAGAGACACTGGGCTTTCGCCCGTATCTCAACTCATAGGAAGTGCGATGCAAGTGTGCCCGAAGAAAAACTCGATTGGAAACATGGCACGCGGTCGCAATAGCCTCAACCCAAAACTTCCTCGGTATAGAGTACTCATCGAGCATCGTTCTGGCCATCTCGACCAAGATACGGTTCTTCCTCTCCATGACGTCATTCTGCTGTGGGACGTGCGGAGAAGAGAACTGGTGCTCTACACCTGTCTCATCGCAAAACCTCTCAAAGTAGGAATTCTTGAACTCCGTGCCATTGTCACTACGGATCGCTCGTAAGGCACCCGGAAGCTCAACAGAAAGCCTACTGAAAAGACCTCGGAAATGGGTAAACGTCTCATCCTTCGAGGCTAAGAAAAACACCCAAGAAAACCTCGAATAGTCATCGACCACGACAAGTCGTACCACTTCCCTCCCGCCGATCGCACTCGAGTGGTCCAACTGTGTCCATGTGGAGCGGTGTCCCGGTGTATCGGTCATAGTAATCTTGTGGACCGGAGGGTGAGAAGCGGCAACTATCTTGCCGTGCGGCATGGAGCGCAAACAAGTTCTTTGACCATCTTGAGTTTCGGCGGACAACGAATGAGATCGTGGCCGCTAACTCGGGTCAAATGGTCAAATCCGATAAGACCAAGTCTCCTATGCCAAAAAGTCAAGTCACAGGACTCAGAAGCAACTAAACACCGGAGAGGATCACGAGAAGACTCAGAAAAATCAGCACGAAAGATCCTCCCATAACGAGAAATCCATAAACGGACTACCCAAGAATCAAGAATTTTGCAAGCGTTTTCTTAAAGCTCACCTCATAACCGTCATCGGTAAGCTGAGAAACCGAAAGCAAATTATACCACAGCTTACTAACCAAGGCAACATCCCTCAAAAGAAATGAATCATTAACGCGCACAGTACCTTTGGCGATGATGCGCCCAGACGAAGCGTCTCGAAGGTGATCGTCTCATCACGGAGTGCGGGCTAGGAAGAGAACCAACTTGAGTCTCCGGTCATGTGTCGAGAACACCCAGAGTCTACGAGCCAAACCTCTCCCTTCCCAGCCCGGCGAACCTGAGTCAACAAGAGAGTAAAGTTTCAGTACTGGGGTAAATCAAGAGTGATTTTGGCACCCAATACTGAGTAACACGTCGAGCAGATGAAGTAGTCAAGCATGACTGACCTCTATCTACCCTACGCTCTCTGTGACTCAACAAGCTAGAAGGTCTGTGTGCAGACCTGAAGCTGTTGTTGGGCTTGACTACTACAGAGGAGTGAGTCAAAACACCAGCAACAATCTGATCACGCCGCGGATAGCTATCTCGATGGGGGAAACGAGATCTACCCTCAGGACGGCGGAAGTCACGACCAAAGGGAGCATGAGGACGAAAACCGAAAACTTCGGAAAAACCAAGTCCTCGATGCTACCCAAACCCATCATCGAAGCAAGCCTAGACCTCGTGTTGGTCTTAGGTGCACTCAAGGTCTGGGGCTGACCCTGAATACACCTAAGAGACTCAACACGGTCTCTACGCGTGATCTTGGCGCGCCTGAAGCATCGATCGATCAGATGTCCATCCTTCTAACAGAAGGTGCAATGATATTTCACCTTCTGAGAGGTGGAAGTAGCATGAAGAGGCTTCGCCTTCTGAGAGGCCGAAACAGCAGGTGGAATCACCTTGCTGTTAGAAATCCCCTGGACAAAGCCCGCAGACTTGAATTTAACTTCATCATATCTGGGCTCAACCTCAATCACACCTCCTACTATGGGTCTGAGAATAGCAGGTGGATGCTTCCTAATATCCTCATAGAAATCATATCCTAGACCTTGATTAAATCTACAAATTTTAGACTGGTCCAGGATAAGATTAAGCTTCTTCTTACTACCTACAAATCTCTCGAGAGTGTTCATAAGGTACTGACACTCCCGAAAGAGAGAGGGTGCAAGAAGAGTAGGGAGAAGAGGGAACAGCAGAGAGTAAAGGAGCAGATGAAGAACCAACAGTAGAGGGAAAGAATGGCTTGTGCACGCATAACCGACTCTGATGGGACAATCCTACTACTAGCCGGTTGGTTCACGTCGCTAGGCGTCTCCACCTTACCCTGGGGTTTCTCCCCCACCTCAGCAATCACATCACAATGAGTTGATGGCTTCTCTAGTAAATCCTTAGTTAGCTTCACACATTGTTCATTCAAAGCAACGAGTTCAAGTTTTAGTTTATCACAACTAATGCATGGAGAGCTAACAGGATCCTTAGTCGTGTACTGAGCTATTTCTTGTTGTTGTCAATCATTTCTTGAAACTGTTTAGAAATAGATTCAAGTTCAGCAGTTAATCTAGGACAGTTCAAGCATGAAGCAGCTGGCTCAAGTAACTAAGCATACAACTCAGAAATTTTATGATCTGCCTGTTTTAGATTCATCTTCAAATTATTACAACTTTCACAAGTCTCAGGCAGATCAAGGAGCATGGTATAAAGACCTCTAAAAGCGTTGTCCTTATCCTCACATGAGGTGCAAGCAATAGTCTCAACAGAAGTAGATGGAACAGGAACTACCCTACTCATCTCAAGCTCAGCCAAGAGACTAATATTCTCCACCTTAACAAGTTCAAGTTCAGAGGACAGACTATCATGCGAGGTCTTTAGTTTCTCCATGTCACCCAACAGAGCACAGCATGTATCACAATCATCACTAGAGGGAGCAGATGTAAGAGCAAAAATCTCTAGTGACAATCTATCTACTTCCTTCTCTAACTCAGTACACCTAGCCCTAGCTCTAGCATGAAATCCACCTAGCTTAAGAAAAGCATGATTGAGCAGGTCGTAGGTGGGGCATACCTCGTCCGAGTCGGAGTACAGCTCGCTGTCGCTCAGTTCACCCTCAAGGGCCATGAAGCACATGCCGGAGAAGTCGTCGTCGCCCTTGGGGTCTTGGTCACCCGTCCTGTCGTCGTCACTCCATCCCTCCACCTCGCTAAGGTCGAGGTTGTCGAAGGCGGTGAGGACGCGATGGAATGTGCCTTCTTGGCTTTGCCAAGGTTGCGGAACTTCTTCTTGCCTTGTGTAGGAGCTGGAGGCTTCTTGTTGCGGTTCTTGTCGGTGTAGTCGATCTTGCCCGAACCGCCGTAGTCGTTCTTGCCCTTCTCCAGCTTGGGGCAGTTTGCCCGGATGTGGTTGGGGCCACCACACTCGAAGCAAATGACTGGTCCGCCTCTCTTTCTGTCCCTCCTCCTCTTGTAAGCATGAGAGAACTTCCGAGCTATGAGAGAACATTCATGAATTAGTTTGAATTAAAAATTGATTGCTAGATTGACGGAAAACGATGTTTTTTGTTCGATCGAACTTTTTCGGTGATACTGATAACTACCACGATGTCGCTCTGATAAAATCAGAAAAAAAAATCTTTTTTGTTTTTTGTTATTTTTGGTTTTTGCAAATTAAACAATTAAAGGGAAGAAAATTAAAAAAATATTTCCGTTGTGTGCTGCAATTATTCACCCCCTCTAATTGTCATCGGCGATCCTACACTCCTAACCAAGACTGAACAATTAGAAATCAGCCAGGATATTATTTGAAAGTGTTTTCAGAATCGATGTTTTACCAACCCAGCCATTATTTTATTCACCGTTTGTTACGCCTATTGCAGAAAAACCAACCGTGTTGTAATGAAGTGCAGGAGCTGTTGGGGGAATATATGTACGTCCTAACGTATTATATGTAATGGATACCAAGAGCTGTTGGGGGAATATATGTATGTCCTAACGTATTATATGTAATGGATACCAAGAACCTTCCCTAGAACGAGGCTTCCCAAGAGCTTAGAAACTAACAAAGTGGTTGACGTTGGGCAGGAGTACGAGCACAAACTTTTATCTTTTAATCAGGAAGCAGGCCAACTCTTGTGTGTCCTGCTTGGAAGATGGCTCTGGGTCTATGGGAGATGGCATCGATCGATCTGGACCACATGTCTGCAACTGAAGCCATGTGGTTGGTCGAAGGACCTCAATCTAGAAGGGTGTTTGCTCTGGTGCGTGTATTCCTTATTTATGCCCTATACTGCCTTCAGCACAACTTGCCCAGCGTAAACCTCAAACAGAAATACTGTGAGTTTGAGCACCAGAGGCGAGGAGATGGGTCTCCTCAATGCAATAGTACCTGCGCTCCTTGTTGCTTTACAAGCGACGCAAGCATCTGCGGCCCTCACGTCTGCTGCCACGCGCTCTGGCTGCCCGAAGAGATGCGGCAACCTGAGCATCCACTATCCCTTCGGCATCGGATCCGGCTGCTTTCGGCAGGCGGACTTCAGCCTCACCTGCAACGACACCGCCCAGCCGCCAAAGCTCTTCTTGAGCGACGGCACAACCGAGGTCGTTGACGGCAGCAATGGTAACATGGTAGGATCGTCGCAGTTGCTTGACGTAACCATTTCCCATACCATTTTTTTGGTGCCTCATGTTCCTGCTTACAACTTTTCGTGGAAACTTAATTCTTTCGCTATCTTTGTCGCTTCTCTAAACATTATTGGATGTGAGTTCGATACGTATATTTTCGATCACAACACCAATAATTTCACAAGCGTTATACAAACAATTGCCCCACGAAGAGATCACGAGACGATGGCTAGAAGCGATCTTAACGGCCTTTGGATCTTGCTCTTTTCAAGTTGTATTAGGTGTTCGTGACTTGGAGCTCCGATTTGTCCGCCACAATGAAGGTACACTCCAAGCGCTCTCATCCGTCCAAGCTCCTTGTGGGGCAGAATCAATATAACTACAACCTCGCCAAGCTCGCATGGGGTATAATGGATCAACAGGCATGCGCTAGCGCAAAGGGCAATAAAACAAACTACGCATGTGCAAGCACCCATAGCCAATGCAAAGACGGCCGCCACGGATCGGGTTACGCGTAGATGCAACGGTGGTTATGTAGGCAATCCATATGTACTTGATGGCTGCACACGTGACAAAGGTGATTTACCCCATCCCGAAACCATGCATATTTAATGGGTGTTTTTATTCTTCCATTATTTATTTCATTCTCTTCTTTAAGAAGTTGTTTGGAACGTGGAGAATTTTCTATTTCCTCGAAAGTTGAAATGTTTTAGGTGGAAATCTTTTGTTCCAAAGAGGGCCCAAGTATTCATGTATGACTATTTACACAAACCATCATAAATATTATTGACATTTGTAGTTATTCTCTATAGTGATTTTTTAAAATCTTAGAGCTTTCTTAATTTTTGTACCTTGTCAAAAAACGGATCATAAAAAAATAATAATGGGGTATCATGTAGTCCACTTCAATAGGAATTACCCGTAGTTTAGTGGTCAGTCTGTGATGCAATTAAAACGGTTGGTTGTATTTTTCATGTTCAAGTCTTCCTTTAATAAATACTGTAATAATGAATGTTTTGAAACAATAACTCGTATTGTAGATATGTTCTTTTACATGAATAGTATTACTATTATGCTCTACTATCCCTTGTTATTTTTCTGGCCTCATATTAGATTTGATGTAACGAGATATGTCCCAAGCATGCATGGTAGGAAGAGCAAAGTATATTATAACCTCGAAGAGAGAACAGAATTATTAACCGCAACGAAATAATCAAAACAAAAGAAAAAATAACTTAAGACTCTAATCCACTCTTGTGCCCCTAATTGCTTCTATGTTACTTTCAATGAGATTGGCTATTGCTTTATTCTTTGGGTTCAGTTACTAAACGGCCACACCCTTTGGCAGTTTGGCTTTATATAGCTAGCTCTTCACCTATCCTTTCCCTGAAGGGAAGTAAGAATCCGTATGCCAGTAGGATTAGTATAGGAATCGTTGGCCTCACATCTTCATGTCATAGAAGGATTTCAGACCAAGTACAACAAGAGGCATCTTCGCTAGCAATAACTTGGTTTTGTTAGATCAATATAGTTTTATTATGTTATTACCTAGTGTGACGTGCTACAGAATCTGCAATAAATCTGACTGCAATTTTAACAGAATCTGCAATAAATCTGACTGCAATAAACATAGTTTTGTAGTGTGTTTGGGCAGCAAATGAACATAGTTCGTGGAGCCCCAGACAACGCCCTCTGACATCCTCCGGAAAAGGAAGCCCCAGAGGGAGGGCCGCCGAAATAGAACGAGGAGATCAGAGAGAGAGGATCTAAGTCCTTGCTAACCTAGCTTTGAGTACGTTCGGCAGGGCTTAGGCTTAGGTTACTATGATAATCAGCTTTTAAAGGTGCATTTTTGCAAGGTAATGCATGTCTGCAGGTAGATTGTAGTACACATTATAACGAGTTCAGTTGTACCAACAAAAATCTCATACGACTTTTTTTCTTTATACTCTCTCGCGGACAACTAGAATTCAAAAACCATAAGCTATAAATCTCAACCACAACTTAAAAGAATTCTCCCTTTATATGGACGAAGCAACCAAGTGGAGAGGAGGACGAAGCGAAAGTAACTTAGCTGAGGTCGCTCACTAGACCACGGTGGCAGCTGCCAACAGAGGGCGACGAACAAGCGGCGAGATCTGAAAAAAAAACACGAGGAGGGCAAATGCCAACCAAGCTGCGGTGTACTTTAGCAAATGTCAACCAAGTGCGATGTCATATGGCGATAATACCACATTTATTTACATCTTAGGAGATCGATTACATTTGGCGAGAATCATGCATGAGATTTGTATTGTGATCCTAGTTACTTATTTTAAAATAACTTTGATAATAAGATTCTACCTTTTGAAGCTCGTTGTAATGCTCAAATTGTTTCATTCAAGTCTCGTGTTTCTACTACTATAATAATTGGATTATTATTTTTACAACATGGTGAAAGATTTTCAAGAGTCAAATTACTGGACAAGCTCACGAATTTTGCTTACTAAATGCAGGATATAGTCCAATTCAACTAAAGGCAAATTGCTCCCAGTTTTGTGGGAACATCGGGTTCCATTTCCTTTCGGCCTAGAGGAAGGCTGCTCGCGAGAGGCTATTTCAACTTAATTGCACAAACACGACATCTTCCATGCTCCAATTCGATGACAACCACATCGTGACATACATAAATGTCACCGAGGGGCTTGTAGGCATCAGATTTACATCCAATTTCGAAGAGTCAAAACTTAGCATGTCCGTACCAGAAGAACCCGAACTCTATACTGGTTTTGGGGAATCAGAAGTGTCTGTGCAGTGGGCTGCTGCCAACCTAACATGTCAAGAGGCCCAGAAGACCCGCTCTCAATATGCATGTGTTAGTATGAACAGCACATGCTTAGGCGTCAACTCTATGAAAGGTTATATTGGATATAGGTGCAAATGCTCAACTGGTTTTCACGGAAATCCATACATCACTAATGGCTGCGAAGGTACCCTCTCCCCTTCTCCATGCTCCCCAGTATGATAATGCCCTTCTATGCAATCGAAAAACCAAGTAGCATAAATTTCATTTTGGGTCAAGTTAGATGCTCTGTTCCTAAACAAAAGTGAGAGGCTTCATAAACCTTGCCTTATTTTAAGATGAGATGGGCATCTATGCGTCTACAAACAATCTGTGAGATTAGAGGCATCTCATTGATCTAAAGGTCCAAATTTTCCACATTAATCCTTAAATAAGAAAAAGGAAAATTTCTACGAATCCCGTTAATCTATATAAAAAAATCTTGTGTGGCCATGAGGTGGCCCACGATAATTATAACGGTGATGATCATTTATGAGGTGGCTTAAATCTTATGTATATATGTAAGAAACATAAGTCGATAATCGGATTAGGGCATCTCTAATGGTCTAAGTCAGCTAGCTATATGTATGTACACATCAGCATATATCCTATGTGGAGGACAGAGAGTATGTAAAAAAATCGAGCTAGCTCTTCCTTAAGCACTAGTCTATAACGCCAAACGAGGCAGCCTCTATAAATTCTGTGTGTGCATGTAAGTATCAAATAGCTATCCTTATAGATAGTTCTTTAGAATGCTAGCTTTAGTGTGTACTATATAGATGATGCGTAAATCTTATAGTTAGTTGCTAGCTATAACCATTGGAGATGCCCTTACAATTCTTTTGTTTCTGTTTTTATTGTCGCGTCCAAATGAAGCAAGGAAAGAAGAATGACCTCCCCATGTAAGGTCTCTGCACCGATCTCTCCACCTCTCTCTCCTCTCTCTAGTTTATCAGTTGGGCTACTGCTTTGCAACGAGAGTGAGGCATGCAGTGGGCATGCCATTACTTCCTTTTCCCCCAAGAATACATAGCCATGCATGGTCATTAGGATTACGCCATGAAGCGTAAACCATGTTCATCCGACTGAAGCAGGGTGTTCCTATAATTTAGGAGGCCCTATGGCGTAATAAAAGTGGAGGCCAATCGTTCTAATATAAATATGTAATAATACATTTTATTTCAATTGCAAAAGCTAAAGCTCAATACAATAACCATTAGACTTAGTACATCACAAAATACAAAGTATTTATTGACGATATTAGACTTAGTACATCACAAAATACAAAATACTTCTGGCGACATTTCACTTGCACGTTAATATTATGAATAAGTCTTAGAAAACTATAATATGCTACTAATGACAAAACAATTTAAGAGAAGACTACATTAACCAAAGCACCCTAAGGGAGAGTCATGAGCTATCATCTATCACCTGCCAAACAAGCAAGCGAGTTGTGAATTTCGAGTAGAGCCATTGCAAGCGAAAAAATCAAAGACGAATTGGTTGGGAATCGAAGAAATTGGGCTCTTCCTTTTCTCCTTCATTAATGGCGACACAGCGACAACGGTGGCATTTTTTTGTGGGGAAGAGATCAGAAGAGTCAAGAGTGGTGAAGCCACGGAGAGGAATATGATCTGAGCGGGCGTGCGATTGGGGAATGGGGATCGGTGAATCGATCGTCTCTCTCGTGAGGGAGCTCATTAGCTCAACGCTAGATAATGCCATTATGGATTGGGTCGTTACTTGACTAGTTGTCTTCAATGTTCCAATAAAAATACTGAGAACCCCATGTGGCCATGCCCACGAGTATTCAATGACCGAATGACTATAGTATAATACATAGACTAATCAATGATTCATGTCTTGATGTGTGTGTGTGTCTATATATATATATATATATATATATATATATATATATATATATATATATATATATATATATATATATATATATATATATATATATATATATATATATTGGGGTAGGGCCCCTAGTTTTTATGGGTCCTAGGCGGTTGCCCCTGCTGCCTAGGCCCAGGGCCGGCCAGAAGCAATATATCAAGAACAAGACTATCTGCGCATGTGTATGGGGCACTCTGCTAGTTATTGTAACAACAATTTATAAACTTTCTATTTTTTGCTAACAATTTCCAGGCTTTCTTTTTTTAAGTGACTTTTCAATGTTTCCCAACAAATTGTTATCAAGACCACTGTTAAAAACAAATTCACTAGCCAAAACGCATCTCAACTGCACTGTGTGCACCATATATATTGTCACCTGAGAGTTTAAGTTCATGATACATGGCCTCAGTTAAGCCTTGTTTATTAAGCGTGGTGCCCTATTAAGATGACAAATTTGAAATGTTTGAGATTTGTTTACGTTAAACGAGTAGATAGGTAGATAATTCTTCTATTATATCTTGTTTATTCTCTTCCCTAGAGATTGAATTTATTACCGATCTCTCCTTATGTGTATTTCTGTTGTCGCGCATAACACGTGTACTGCATACCGTCTGGCAAAGATATATAAAGCGCAGAGCTCACGACACTCCCCTTTGCGAGATCCAAACACATCTATATCTCTCTCTTTTATTTTCCTACACTTTAGAGTAGCGATATCTTACAAAATTATTGATCAAGTAATATTGTTTTTGCAAAAATAAAAGTACTTGGCAGTTTCTGGATTCCTATTAGCTCTGATTTTTTGGGGATGCAACTCTCTATAATTTTTTTTTATCCAGTTCATTTGCACCCAGAGTGAGCTATCTACTGTATTTTAGGGCCTCTTTGAATGCAGGAAATTTATAGAAATTTTCCATAAAGTAGTATAATTCCTTTGGAATACTCCAGAATGTGGATTATCTACAACAGCTACATCTACATAAAACTTTATTACTTCAGACATTTGCAATGTCCCCGAATAATTTTCCTTTACACTTTCGAATTTTTTGAGGATATTTTCCATTAGAGAACTGATATGTAAATGTGGTACTTTTTTAATGAGACAAAGGTAGGAGCTCTGCCTCATTTCATTAACCGAGAGAAGGGAATACAAACAAAAGCAGAGACACCTAATAAACACCGAATGTAAATGTGATACTCAATGTACGTAGTCCTTTCAGTCTGCACCACCTGCAGCCTCCACTGCCTCCACTGCCTCTCTGGGCAAACAGGATGCCTCCATGGTCCTAAAATGCCTCCACTGCCTTTCCAGACATCTGAATTAACAGATTTGATTCTTCCCTTACACCCGCGATTAAGATGGGAATCTTTGTTTTTATTTTTCTTCAATTCATAATTCAGCCTGTATGATAGATTCTCATGTTATACTCCCTCCTTCATAAATGCATGACATTTTAGGAATTGCTCACTCTCCAATTTCGTTTATCATTGACTTTTATTTGGAATAATTATATACAAGAAAATTCCTATAAAATTGCTAGGTAATGCCCGTGCTTTTCTACAAATAAAAAAAATCATATTATCCCAACATATTGAGTCAACATTGTTGGGATCGACCTGCACAGCCCACATGGTCAGTTCCATCTCTGCACTCGGCTACATCGTGCCTCCGTGCCCTCAGCTCTGTCGCGCGCCCTGTAAAGCTCTTTTTTTGTTAGAGAACATTTAGAGTGGCAGAATTTATTTTTTTGGTAGATTTTTTTCCTGTTTTTGTTAGAGATTTTTAGGATGTACAAGAGGGAGCTGGGAGGTGCAGATGAACCACCACCACCAACAACTCTTTTTAAATAGTAAAGATAATATTTTAGAAATATCTTATAAAATTATAATATATTGGTACAATTTTAATATGGCCAATTTACATATAGCTATGTATACCAGTGATCAAAAAACAAAAAAAACAATTATGATACCATAATGGCAAAAGAACAATTATGATACCATTTGAAATTTTGACACAAATCATCATCACTTCCATATTAGCAATGATGTTTACCTTTTGTACGCTGCTTACTCAATTTACTATGATTTGTGGTTCCAGATATAAACGAGTGCAACACACCAGGCATTTGCAAAGGGGTATGTCACAATGTTGTAGGAGCTACTATTGCACCAAGTGCCCGGATAAAGCAGTATGATGCCGCAACTATGCGGTGTATTCCAAGAAGAAAACAAAGTCTTCTCTTAGGTACGTTCTTGTTTCTATTTCAATCCTCAAAGCTCAAGGAAAATAGAACATTAATTAAACGACAAAAATCCCTTTAGGTATTATCATTGGGCTTAGTGGTGGCTTGACATTCTACTTTGTTTCTTGAGTGGGATGATTCTCATTCGTAGATGGAAAAGAGACATTCAAAAGCAACTACGAAGAAGATACTTCGAAAAAACCAAGGTCTTCTCCTAGAACAACTAATATCATCGATGAGAATGCTAGTGACAAGACAAAAATTTTCTCCTTAGAAGAGCTTGAAAAGGCGACAAATAACTTTGATTCCTCACGTATAGTTGGACATGGAGGGCATGGTATGGTATACAAAGGTATCTTATCGATCAACGCGTGGTAGCTATAAAAAAGTCTAAGATCATTGAGCAAGATGAAATCGATAATTTTATCAACGAGGTTGCCATTCTCTCTCAGATAAATCACCGCAATATTGTGAAGCTTTTTGGATGTTGTCTTGAAACTGAGGTTCCACTACTTGTGTATGACTTTATTCCCAATGGTTCGTTATTTGGAATTCTCCACGCCGATGCGACGGTGGCTTCCGGTTGTCTTGGGATGACTGCAAAGATTGTTTGTAGAGGCTGCGGGGCACTCTGTTATCTCCATTCCATGACTTCGATATCAATATTTCATCGTGATGTGAAGTCCTCGAACATACTTTTGGATGGCAACTACTGCTGCTAAAGTTTCAGATTTTGGTGCTTCACGATTGGTTCCTATTGATCAAACCCATGTTGTTACAAATGTGCAAGGCACTTTTGGGTATTTAGATCCCGAGTACTACCAAACTGGGCAATTAAACGAGAAGAGTGATGTGTACAGCTTTGGAGTGGTACTTGTGGAGCTGCTCCTTAGGAAGAAACCTATTTTTACAAATGAGACTGGGTTGAAGCAAAACTTGGCCAAGTATTTTCTCTGGGAAACAAAGGTGATGCCGATTACAGATATAGTGGCTGCTCAAGTTCTTGATGAAGCAACTGAGGAAGAGATTAAAAATGTTGCCTCTCTTGCAGAGCAGTGCTTGAGACTTCGAGGTGAAGAAAGACCTACTATGAAGCAAGTAGAGATGACATTACAATTTTTACGAACCAAAAGGTTAAACTCATGCCATGCCGTTCTAGCAAATAAGCAAGAGATGGAACCCTTGATGAGGACAAATGCCAGAACTAATCCTGAGTCTTCATATGTTGAATTTTTTGGCAAGGAAGCTACTTTAGGATCCCAAGGGACTATCTCATTTTCCACTCTACCATGCTAAATCTGTTCAGTTTTCAACGTTGATTGTTTTTGTATTATCCCATGGATGGGTGCTGCACACCTACATTCATGTTGCCTCCCTCGACAAACATAGTACTGTACATTCTATAATATACTTGTTTAATTTATCTCTACTATGTAAAAAGAAAAGTCGGTAATTGTACGTCCTGTTTTTCTAGGGATGAAAATAGATCGGATAGTTTCCGACTGATCCGGATGAAAACGAATACGGATTGTGTCCGATCGGATTTTCTTCGGATAATTCTCGGATCGGAAACAAATACGGGTTTTGGGTCAGAAATGAATACGAATATAGTAGGCCTGATATCCGGCGAATACGGATTATCCGAATAATACGGATTCGGATATCCAGATTTCAACCTAACACTGCCCAGCCCAAGCCAGCCTCTCTCATCTCCCCTGCCACCAGCTCATTAGCAAATATTTATTTTTATTAAAAATAAATTTAGTATTGTTGGTAGATTAAAATTTATCTTGATTAAATTGATGTATACATTAAATCATTTTGATGCAAATTTAAATTCTTAATTAATTTATTAGTCACATGTAAATGATAGAAATCCATTAAGAATTATTTAGAACTTTAGAAAAAATTAACTGCCATTTGAAGATTTAAAATCTGTACAATGGTATGAGTATTGTTGATAAAAATACTTATGTTTGTTTAGACTTCATTAATGTTTTGACAAAATAAACTATTCATGTGTTTTCATTGATTTTGGATGCATAGTTTAAGGGGTTTCATGTTCCGATAAATATTCGTGACCATATTCGTTTCGATTCGTATTTGCTCCGTATTTGTATTCGATATTATTCGTATTTGTATTTGTATCTGAGATATCTATATTCGTATCTATATTCGAGAACACAAATATAAAAATAAATATAGTAAATACATTATCCGTCCGTATTCGATCGGTTTGCATTTCTACCTCTTTCCACTCCCCCCTTTCTTAAAATATGATTCGCCTCTAATCTTTCTGCGCCGACTCACACGTAGGGCTGTAAACGAGCCGAGCTCGAGCGAGCTTGACCTAGCAAGCTCGAGCTCGGTAGAAACTCGAGCCGAGCTCGAGCGAGCCTGAGATTAACATCGAGTTTTAAGCTAGGCTCGAGCTCGGCTCGGACAAAACTCGAGCCGAGCTCGAGCTTCGCATGTGTAGGCTCGGTGAGGAGTACCTGCAGGAGGTGGTGGCGGTGGCGCCGGGGGACGGCCGGACTCCACGCGGTGGCCGAGCTGCAGGGACGGGCTCGGTGAGGAGTACCTGCAGGAGGTGGTGGCGGTGGCGCCGGGGGACGGCCGGACTCCACGCGGTGGCCGAGCTGCAGGGACGGGCTCGGTGAGGAGTACCTGCGGGAGGTGGTGGCGGTGGCGCCGGGGCGGCCGGACTCACGCGCGTGGCCGAGCTGCAGGGCAGGCACACCCGGACGGGTGGCGCCGGCGGGGAGGAGGCCGGGAAGCGCGCGGGAGAGGAGGGCGCGGCGGGACGCCGGTTGAGGAGGCGGCGGGCGCGCGAAGGGCGCGGGGAGGAGGCGCGGCGGTGGCGGAGAGGAAGGGACGAGGGAGCGGGAGAGGATCGGCTCATCGGCAGCAGGCGGCGGAGAGGAAGGGGCGGGGCGGGAGAGAGGCGGCGGGGGCGAGAGGGCTCGCGGCGGTGGAGAGGAAGGGGACGGGGAGAGGGGTGGCGGCGGGGGTCGAGGAGGCGCGGCGGCAGCAGGGCGGCGGCGAAGGAAAGGGGCGGGGCGGGAGGCGGCGGCGGGGAGAGGAGAGAGGAGGAGGCGACGAGGGACGGAGTGGGGCGGCCGGCGGTGGGCGCGAGGAGGAGGAGGCGGGGGCAGCCGGCGGCGGAGCCGCGGAGGCGGAGTGGGGATCTGGGCTGGGAGACGGGAGAGGAGGGGGGGCCGGGGTGTGGGGGGGTGCCGCAGGGGGATTTGAGAGGAGAGGCGGGAGGGAGTGTGGGAATTGGGGAATTAGGGTAAAAATTGTAAGCTCGCGAGTTATTCGAGCTCGGCTCGTTAAAGCTCGCGAGCTTCAGATGGAGCTCGAATTCGACTCGTTTGGAGCTCGAGCTAAGCTCGAATCGAGTCTAGAACGAGTCAAACTCGAGCAGCTCGCGAGCCTCGAGCTTTTTTTACAGCCCTACTCACACGCACGCCTCCTCCTCCTTCCCTCCCTCCCCACCGCGCAGCGTCGCCATCGCCTCCCAGCCCCGCACCGCCGCCTCCTCCTCCCCCCACTCCTCCTCCATGCTCCCACCTGATCTCAGCGCCCTGTCCTTCCGCGCACCCACTCGAACTGCTCCGCGCTGCCCCCTCCCACTTCCTCGCGCCGCCTCCTCCTTCCTCCGCTGCATCAAGTCACTCCGAAGCCCAACAGCCGACGGAATCCCAGCTCCCAGAGCCCCGCCGCCCTTCTCCTCTCCTGTCCCTTCTCCACCGGCGAGGCGATGGATCTCCTCAGGCCGCCGCGCACCTCCTCCGAGGGCGTGGGGCCCCAGTTCCGCCAGGTCGGCTTCGTCACCAACTCCGAGCCCGCCGCGTCGTCGCGTCTGCCTCCGACCTCTCACCAGGATCGCTCTCCCCCACCATGATCCCGCCCCCGCGCATCCCCGACCACCTCTCCCCTCTCCACGCCTCTGAGGCCGACTCCCTCCTCCCATCCTCCCCGCCGCCGTCTTCGTCCTCTTGGCTACTATTACCTTGGTAAAACCGTTGAGGAGATTGACGAATCGACTCTGTGAGCTTGGTACCCTAGATTTTCCAAATCTGTTTCATCCCCAGAACCAGCTCTCTTGTATGTTTTAATATTTCATTTCAATAACCAGGCTGTCCCCAGAGCATGTGATTTTGTTCGTTTATTGGACTACCTTCTTGAATTTGGCTTCCATTGACAAATGAAAACCTCATTTGGCGTTGAGGGCCTGGCAGCTGAACAATGGTTCTCATGCATCTTAGAGGCGTGTTCTTGTGAGATAAAAACGGGAGAAATTATCTTATTTGAACTTGGAAACGTTTAGAAATATTTTACCATAGCCGTCTTCCTTTTTAATTTTGATCATTGACTCTTGCTTTGTTGTTTTCTTCAGGTGTAAACAGTTTGATTGGTGTTGTTATCCAAGGTTACACTGCAAAGATGAGTACTGCTAATTGCTATCAACACGTCAAGTCAACCAAGCCTATTCTAGGTGCGCAGCATATCCTAGCTACTAGATTATATACCATGTGTCATGTTGTTATTTTAGAACCATAGGAGCTGCTGATATACCTGATGCCAGTGTTTGGATAATTTTTCACCGTGTTTAGGCAAAACAAGAAAGTTGAAGGATCTCATGATAAAAGCGATAATCGGATATGTGCTGATTGTGGTACACCTGATCCCAAATGGGCGTGAGTGGCATTGTTACCCGGATGAAGGCTTTATTTCTGTATAAGCACTTATCATGTTTTCCATTTTAGAAGAGAGTTTTCATGGCTTTTCTAGAGAATGATTCTTCATTTTACATAGATAAATTGGACAATAAATTTATTACGTGAAAATACAGCAATACACACATAGCTTTTCTATCATAGCCATGTGTGTACAATAACCGTACACTGAAGCAAGTACAGACCCTTTTTTGATTTTGCACTCATTCTATCTTAAATTTATATAAGCTATGTTTATTGTTTATTTCAGGTCTACAAATATTGGAGTATTTCTTTACTTAAAGTGTGGAGATGTTCACAGGGCCCTTAGACCAGATATTTCAAAGGTTATTTGAACAACTAGAAATTTTGTCGTCAATTTGAGTTCTTCCAAAATAATTATCCCAATACACCTATATGGATTTTGTATGATTTTTTCCTTAGACTGTACCTAATATGTGAGGGCACCTTCAAATCTATCTTCATTCTTCCACTTGTTCTTTATCAGGTTTTATCTGTGACTTTGGATGATTGGTCTAATAGTGACATTTCTCCATGGTTGAGGTTGGTGGAAACTCATATACAAATTCAATTTATGAGTCATTTCTTCCAAAAAGATTACCCAAACCCCAAACCGGATTCAGCGATGGAATATAGGACCAAATTTATAAGGTTTGATAATTGTTTCATTTCATACTCTGTAATGTCATCAGAATTATTTCAATATTAATCTTTTGTCCTTTTAATACACAGAGCCAAGTATGAGACAAGATTTTTTGAAGCCAAGCTTGCGCATTTCCTCAAAGTCATCTTTCAAATCTACCAATTATGTGAAGGGTGTAGATAGCAGTTTCTCTAGCACTTCAAGGAAGGATGTCCTTGTAAGTTGTTATGCTGAAACATAGATGATACAGATGTAGAGATTTATTAACCCTTTTATTTTCTGGTCTGAAAGCATTGCTGCATAGCAATTGCAATGGAGCATATTTCATGGAAGCTGCATAATTTTAGTGATCCAGACAGTCAGTCTTACCCTTGCAAATGGTCCCAGGAAGATAGAGGAGAATTTGTTGGAGCGCTCACAGAAATACTACTAGAAACTGTAATGGCAACCACCCTTACAGTTTCTAGTAGTCTTACCCTTCACCAAAGAGGGCACAATTGTTCTGCTTTGGAGACGGCGCCCAATTCAACCTCAGCAACAAATGGCTCTTGGTTCTTGTTTCATTTCCCTTCCTACTGGTCTCCTCCTAGTTCTAATTGATTTCATCTATAGTTTCTAGTTTTTATGCTCGCAGGTGCCTTCTTCCTTGATGCTTCCTACTGCTGCTTCCTTAGCTTCAACCTGCAGCAAGATGTATTACTTTGCTGCTGCAGAATAGAAGCTAGGCAGTGGAATCCAAGAGGGAAGAATTCACCTAAGTCCTATGGCTTATGCTTGATGGTTTCCCCCTGCTTCTAGTGGTTCCCTGCTCCACGGTCAGGAGCTGTGAACAGCCTTAGACTGGGGATAAGGGAAGAAGAAAGAGCTACAGCTGCAGAGGGATGAACTCATGGAGCTGGTTGCCAACCTTTCCTTACTGATCCCTGATTCTCTTTGTAGAGTGTTGTTGCATTGGGCTAATCGGCACAATTTGATTTTCTTTTTATGAGATAAAAATCTGGTTTAGTTTGTGGCTTTGTCACCATGATAAACACTTGGCATTAGTGGTTAAAATGGTTGTAACATGGTTACGAGTTGGTACGCGTACTATTTGGTTGTTTATATAGATCCGTGCCGTAAGTTGCACTAGTGGGAAGAATTCAACAGCCAAGATTATCTTATTTTTATTTGATTAACGTGAGAGTTTCTAGCTTTTTTTCTCTGATTAATGAAAAAAATTTCTAGCCTTTTACTTTCTAAGATTAATGGGAGAGCATTTGGAGAAGTGCCCAATTAGTAGAGAGAGAAATTGTATGGGTGACTAATTTCACTGCATCCCAAATTTCTGCAGAGAGGTTTTCTGGTAACAGGATTCCAATTTTTCGACATGACCGATGGACGGCCGGCGACTCGGCGGAGCGGACGCCCATCAACTACGAAGCACATAGTGTGGCCCGCACTAATTCTCTTTTCCGGCAGTCCGATACAACAGTATCATCGTCTCCTCCAGGTGCAAAAATCCGGGTTCACGGGGCCGACGATCTGAACCTCAGCTCCGTCGAATTCGTCGTCACCCTTGGCTTCGGCACACCGGCCAAAGTCAGAAGTTTTAATCTTAGACACGGGGAGTGACATAACATGGATCGGGGACAAAATTTGGACTCTAACAGTCCGGCCATGCGTTCTCTGGGAGTTCCATTCGCACATCCAAATATAGCTACACGGCTCTTCCCTGTAAAGTCCCATGTGCCAAGAAAAAGTTGTGCGTTTCGTGCACTCGCTGCACGCTTAGGCCTACGAAGGCCCACCTGCCACTGCACCGTCTCACTTCATTTCTAGGCCATGATACTAAAGCAATTTCACTCTAATGTTTTTCTAAAGCAAATATAAGAGCAATTTAAGAGTAACTTGGTGCAAATTTAGGGAGCAAGATGGTCCATATTTGGGAGCAAATCTATATAGACATTGTGTAAATTCATTATCAAATTAGAGAGCAACACGAGAGAAAAACTATGTTGATTTGAGGATTAGATTATTACAAATTTAGGATCAAATCCATACAAATATGCTTAATTTGAAAATCAAAATCAAAGAGCAATACAGAAGTAGATTAGTACAAGTTTAGAAGCAAACCAATACAAATGTGTGCAGATTTAAGATCAAATCTAAGAGCAATTAGGGACCAAAACTATGTTGATTTGAAGGAGCAGATGAGTACGAAAACAAATGTGTGTATATTTAAGATCAAATGTAAGAATAATTTAAAAGAAAATCAGTGCAAAATGCAGGAGCAAATTGGTGCAAAAGTTTTGCAAACTCAAGAACAAATTGGTGTGAATACGGGAGCAAAATCAGTACAAAATTACTACAAACGGAAATAGGATTTTTTGTTTAAAAAACGTGCTGCGCCTGCTCTCCGCTTAAGCTAAAAATCCGATGCAGCATGTACCAAACCATTTGTTACTATTTCACATTTCAGAGAAGTTTTCAAAAAACCACTAGTGTGTGTGCCACTCGATCAATGCTACACAACAAAAAAAAGGGAGAAACCGCGTCGCTTTTCTGTCTCGCTACACGCCAACGTCCCATGATAAGACTGTTTCAATTGGATGGCTCCGACGGGTGTGCATGCCACTTGAACATCGCGTGCACGTGTGGAAATAGGACATGTCCAATAAACTTATCCCATCCATTACACAGACGGGTCGTCCTCCACAGGCATCCTCTACGACGACACCCTGACGGTAAGTTTTTCATTCAAAGTCTACAGCTTCACCTTTGGGTGCACCATGAATGAGATCCGCGTCGATCAGTTTGGCGGCAAGACGAACGGGGTTCGCGTAGGGTCCAATGTCCTTTGACCGACGAAAGATTTTCATATTGCCTGCCATCCCCGAATAGCGAGAGGGGATTGCTCAGCATCGGCAGGACAGGGGAGACATTGTCCAGTTTACTCAAATGTATTTCGATGGTGAATTCCCTTTTACTTCGTAGAGCTCACCGAGATCTACGTCCGTCAGAAGAAGAGGGTTCCAGTGCACCTATATGCAATGCAACAGAAAGGAGTAAGAGTATAATAAACATGATAAAACATGGAACACGAAGCTCCCCCTCACAACAGTCCATAAGGACAAACCACTCCAATCTCTCCCCGCAGAGCTGAAAACCTAGAGCTATCCAAAGGCTTGGTGAAGATATCGACTAACTGGTGGTCACTCTCCACAAACTGGAGCACTATGTCACCCTTCTCCACATGGTCTCGAAAGAAATGATATCGAATATCAATATGCTTGTTCCGAGAATGCCGCACTGGGTTCTTAGCAATGTTAATCGCAGAAGTGTTATCACAAAAGAGTGGAACACTGCGATAATTAACCCAAAGTCTCGCAGGGTCGAGACCATCCAAAGTACCTGGCTGCAGCAACTAGCAGCAGCAACGTACTCGGACTCTGCGGTGGACTGTCCAACACTGGACTGCTTCGTAGAAGACCAAGACACAAGAGAAGTGCCAATGAACTGGCAGGTGCCAGAGGTGCTCTTCTTATCTATCCTACAGCCGGTAAAGTCTGCATCCGAGTAGGCACTCAAGGAAAGATAGGATGAGGAAGAGTACCAGATACCATAGTCAATGGTAGCTCGAAGGTACCGAAGAATGCGCTTCATCGCCTGGCGGTGAGATAGCGAGGAGAAGCCTGAAACCGAGCACAAAGACACGCAGCGAAGTGTATGTCCGGTCTCAAGGCAGTGAGGTACAAGAGGGAGCCAATCATGCTGCGATACTCCTTCTGATCAACTGGCTCGCCGTCCTCATCTGGGTCAAGAGAAGCTATGGACGCCATGGGAGTTGACACGGGCTTACCATCACTCATGTCAAAGCGTCTCAGGAGGTCACGAGTGTACTTGCCCTGATGCAAGAAAGTACCCTCCTGAGTCTGCTTGATCTGGAAGCCAAGGAAGAAGGTCAACTCGCCCATCATACTCATCTCAAACTCGGTGCTCATGACATCCGAGAACTGTGAAACAAGAGTATGAGAAGAGCCGCCAAAGATGATGTCATCCACATAAATCTAGACGAGCAGTAGGTCAGTGCCATGCCGGCGAATGAACAAGGTCTTATCCACCTTACCCATCTCAAAACCATGACTCAACAAATAGGACTTAAGCCTCTCATACCAAGCTCTAAGGGCCTGCTTAAGTCCATATAATGCTTTGGAAAGCTTATAGACATGGTTAGGGTATTTGGGGTTCTCGAAACCTGGAGGCTATCTCACATAGACCTCTTCCTCAATAAAGCCATTGAGGAAGGCACTCTTGACATCCATCTAGTAAAGCTTGAAACCCTTAGAAGCCGCAAAAGCAAGCAGGATTCTAATGGCTTCAAGTCTAGCTACAGAGGCAAAGGTCTCATCGAAATCTAGACCCTCAACCTGAGAGAAGCCCTGAGCTACCAGTCTAGCCTTATTTCGAATGACTACCCCATCCTCACTCTGCTTGTTCTTGAATACCCACTTAGTCCCAATGATATTGTGACCTCAAGGTGGCTCAACAAGCGATCATACCTTGGTTCTCTCGAAATTTTCCAACTCCTCATGCATGGCATTGACCCAAGACTCATCAGAACGAGCATGACAAACGTCCTTGGGTTTGAATGAGGCAACAAAGGTAGAATGGAGACAAAAATGTGACATGCCAGACTTTGAGCGTGTGACACGCTCAAAGAGGTCTCCAATCATCTGCTCGGAAGGATGGTCTTTCTGGATATGTCGAGGAGGTCCTGGATGAGATGAAGAAGTGGCCTCTACCTCATGAGCTGTTGAGGTAGGAATAGAGCCACTAGCTCCAGAGGAAGCAGAAGGCATAGGCTAATCACCTGGAGGTGCAGTGGAAGAAGGCACCTCAAGGAGAGGATGAGAAACTGGATCGGGTAGACAACCCTCATCTCCATCGTCCTCATCATCCACAAAGATGGGCTCGGACTGCTCTAAAGACCCTGAGATATCGGGCCTAGTCCCCGGACTAGCCTCGTCGAAGGTCACCTCACAGGTCTCTATCAACTTACTAGACTCGCAGTTCCAAACCCTATACGCCCGCGAAGACGTCGAGTAACCTAGAAAGATAACATCACAAGAACGTGACTCGAACTTGTCTAGGTTCCTGGACTTCAGAATGAAACACTTGCAACCAAACACACGAAAATGCGAGACACTGGGTTTTCGCCCATATCTCAACTCATAAGAAGTGCGATGCAAGTATGCCCGGAGAAAAACTCTGTTCGAAACATGGCACGCGATCGCAATAGCCTCAGCCCAAACTTCCTCGGTGTAGAGTACTCATCGAGCATCGTCCTGGCCATCTCGACCAAGGTACGGTTCTTCCTCTCCACGACACCATTCTGCTGTGGGACGTGCGGAGAAGAGAACTGGTGCTGTACACCTGTCTCATCACAAAACTTCTCAAAGTAGGAATTCTTGAACTCCGTGGCGTTGTCACTGCGGATCGCTCGTAAGGCACCTGGAAGCTCAACAGAAAGCCTACTAAAAAGACCTCGGAAATGTGTAAACGTCTCATCCTTCGAGGCTAAGAAAAACACCCAAGAGAACCTCGAGAAGTCATCGACCACATCAAGAACATACCACTTCTCTCCTGCTGACTGCACTCGAGCTGGTCCAACAGTGTCCATATGGAGCAGCTGTCCTAGTGCATCGGTCATAGTCACTGTGATCGGAGGGTGAGAAGCGGCAACCATCTTGCTGTGCCGGCATGGAGCACAAACCAGATCTTTGACCAACTTGAGTTTCGACAGACCACGAATGAGATCATGGCCGCTAACTCGGGTCAAATGATCAAATCCAATATGACCAAGTCTCCTATGCCAGAATGTAAGGTCACGTGACTCAGAAGCAACTAAACACAGTAGAGGATCACCAAAAGACTCAGAAAAATCAGCATGAAAGATCCTTCCGTAATGAGAAATCCCGCAAACCAGACTACCCGAAGAATCAAGAATTTTGCAAGCATTTTTCTTAAAGCTCACCTCGAAACCGTCATCGGTAAGCTGAGAAACAGAAAGCAAATTATACTGCAGCTTACTGACCAAGGCAACATCTTTTAGAATAAAAGACTCATTAACACGCACTGTACCTTTGACAATGACGCGCCCAGACAAAGCGTCTCCGAAGGTGATCGTCTCATCACCTGGAGCACGGGCTAGAGAAGAGAACCAACGGGAGTCTCTGGTCATATGTCGAGAACAACCGGAATCTACAAGCCAAACCTCTCCCTTCCTAGCCCGGCGAACCTGAGTCAAACAGAGAGTAAAGGCTCAGTACTGGCATAAATCAACATAGATTTTGGCACCCAATACTGAGTCACACACCGAGTAGAAGAAGTAGCCACACACGACTGACCTCTATCTACCCTACGCTCTCTGTCGCTCAAAGAAACAGAAGGTCTGTGAGCAGACCTGGAGCTGTTGTTGGGCCCGACTGCTATGGGAGAGCAAGTTGGAGCACCAGCAACATGCTGATCATGCCGCGGGTAGCCATCTCGACGAGGGAAATGAGATCTACCCTCAGAACGGCGGAAGTCATAACCAAAAGCATATCGAGGACGAAAATCAGTAAAACCAAGTCCTCGATGCTGCCCAAACCCTCAGCAACAACTCTCGACCTCGTGTTGGTCTTAGATGCACTCAAGGTCTAGGGCTGACCCTGAATACGCCTAAGAGCCTCAACACGGTCTCTACGCGCGATCTTGGCACGCCTGAAGCATCGCTCAATCAAGTGTCCATCCTTCTGACAGAAGGTGCAATGATACTTCACCTTCTGAGAGGTAGAAGTAGCATGATGAGGCTTAGCCTTCTGAGAGGTCGGCAGCGGTGGTAGAATCACCTTCTTTGTCGTAAATCCTTGGACAAAGCCCGCGACTTGAATTGAACTTTCTCGATTACAGGCTCAATCTCGATCACACCTGCGGCTATGGGTCTGAGCACGGCAGGTGGATGCTTCCTAACATCCTCCAGAAAATCATATCCTAGACTTTGATTGAACTTGCAAATCTTGGACTGGTCTAGAATAAGATTTAGCTTCTTCTTGCCTCCTACAAACCTCTCGAGAGTGTTCATAAGATACTGACACTCCCGAAAGAGAGAGGTGCAAGAAGAACAGGGGGAAGAGGAGACAGCAGGAGGTAAGGGAGCAGAAGAAGAACCAATAGCAGAAGAGTGAATGGCTTGTGCACGCATAGCCGACTCAGAAAGGACAGTCCTACTACTAGCAGTTTGGTTCACGTCGCTAAGCGTCTCTACCTTACCCTTGGGCTTCTCCCCCTTCTCAGCAATCACATCACAATCAGTTGGTGACTTCACTAGAAGGTCTTTAGTTAGCTTCACATATTTTTCATTCAAATCAACGAGTTCAAGTTTTAGTTTTTCACAACTCATGCATGGTGAGCTAACAGGATCCTTAGTCGCATACTGAGCCAATTTGTCGTTATGATCAACCATCTCTTGGAATTGCTTAGAAACAGACTCAAGCTCAAGTGTTAATTTTGGACAGTTGGTGCAAGATACAATAGGCTCAAGTAGAGAAGCTTGCAACTCAGCAATTTTATGATCTGCCCTTTTTAAGTTCAATTTCAAATTACTGCAATTTTCACAAGACTCGGGCAGATCAAGGAGCATGGTATAAAGACCTCTAAAAACATTATCCTTATCCTCACATGAGGTGCAAGAAATAGCCTCAACAGGAGTAGATGAAAGAGGCGCTACCCTACTCATCTCTACTTCAGCAAGAAGACTAATGTTCTCCACCTTAATCATGTCAAGCTCAGAGGACAGACTATCATGAGAGGTCCTTAATTTCTCCATGTCACCAAGCAAAGCACAACATGTATCACATTCATCACGGGAGGGAGCAGATATAAGTGAAGTAAGCTCCCGTGACAGTCTATCTACTTCCTTCTCCAACTCGCTACACCTAGCTCTAGATCTAGCATGAAATCCACCTAGCTTAAGAAAAGCATCATTAAGCTGGTTATAGGAGGGGCATACCTCGTCGGAGTCGGAGTAAAGCTCGCTGTCGCTCACTTCACCCTCAAGAGCCATGAAGCACATGCCGGAGAAGTCGTCGCTACCCTTGGTGTCTTGCTCGTCCTTTCCATCGTCGTCGCTCCACCCCTCCACCTCGCTGAGGTCGAGGTCGTCGAAGGCAGTGAGGACGCGGTGGAAGAGCTTCTTGGCTTTGCCAAGGTCGCGGAACTTCTTCTTGCCTTGGGCGTGAGCTGGGGGCCTCTTGTTGCGGTTCTTGTCGATGTAGTCGTTCTTGCTCATGCCGCTGTAGTCGCTCTTGCCCTTCTCCAGCTTGGGGTAGTTTGCCCGAATGTGGTTGGGGCCACCACACTCGAAGCAGATCATGAGTCCTCCTCTCTTTCTATCCCTCCTTCTCTTGTAAGCATGTGAATATTTTTCTGGCTAGGAGGGCTAACTGGTCATCTGCAAGCTGGTCTAACTGATCATCAGTTACGTCATAGAGAGCAGCAAGAGAGAATCCGCAAATCGACTCGAAAGAAGGTCCAGAAGTGGGATCGGTGACTAAGGCCATCGACTGCGACTTCGACCTACGAGAGACTATGTCAATCTCGTGAGTCTTGAGGCATGAGTACAACGCGTCAAGAGTCAGGGTCGAAAGATCGGTGGTGTCCTTGATGGTAGTCACCTTCATCTCCCAAACACGCAAGTCGAAAGCCACGAGCATTTGTCGAGCATTATCCGAGTCGGGGTATGTGAGACCGACCGCTTGGAGATTGCTCAGAATCTTGTGAAAGTGTGCAAAACACTCATCGAGGGACTCGCCAGCGAGCATTTCAAACTTGTTGTAATCGCGCTTGAACTGGTCCTGTCGGACTGTCTTGATCTGGGTGGTGCCCTCATGGTATGCATCGAGGGTTACCCAGATGTCGAAAGCCGACGTCAAATGAGAGATGCGATCAAACTCGCTTCGGCTCAATCCCTGGATTATGATGTTCCTTGCCTTAGCGTTCGCCTCAACATCAGCGCCTCAACATCAGCCATGTTCCCGGCATTGATATTCTCATCGGCAGGAACAACATATCATACTTTGACCTTCCGCCAGATGGCGTAGCCCTGAGCCTGGATGTAGGTCTCCATCCGACTCTTTCAGAAGGGATAGTCGATCCCATCGAAGATCGGGGGCTTGGTCGAATACTTATCTGTCGCCATGGCTCTAGAGACTGGTTAAGATCTATGAGGAAGAGCTAACTGGCTCTGATACCAATTGTTGGATCGAAATTGGCGACATAGGGGGGTGAATGTCGCTTACAAAATAAATCACCCCCAAGTATTCTCCCAAAAATAAACAGCCAGTCAAAAACTTGAAAACCCACTGCCAACAAGTTTTTGAGAGAGAGAGAGAGAGACCTTGATACTTAACTTGGCAAAGATTGAATTTCTTGATTAATAGCCAACTGCAGATCACCAATACTTATCTCCATTTTTTGAGAAAGCTCACCAATACTTTCTACATTAGAGAATCTATCATCTTCTCTCACATCAGCAATTTTGGGCCACTAGGGGGTGCACAATTTTGGACTGGGGGTGGTGCACATATGGTGAATTTGGGATAGTAATAAGCGTTTCTTTTTTTTACCCTGGTGCCAAGGAACCCCCTTACCTCCATTGGGCTTCGCCCCTGGGGTCAATGACACGCACCAGCCTTGTGCATGCCTACGAGTGTACCAGTGTAGGTACTCGTCGTACGTGCTGGGGTCATACGTGGTACCCTCCCACACGAAGTCCTCCAGTGCCTCCAGCCACTCTGCCACCCACAATGCCATCTTCGCAACCCAGCTCATCCTAGTACCACCCCTCCTATTGTGCCTGCAAAACGTACAACTACAATTAGAAGGCATCATAACAGAACTGATAAAAAATATAGGGACATGTGTTGTGTGTAACTCATGTGTGGGCCGAGTCAGGCACTCGATGCCGGACAGGGGCAGGAACAAACTGGTGAAGGCCAAACTTGCGCATCACCCTATGCACCGCGTAGTCCTCAACGAACACGCCAAAGATGAGCTTCTTCCGCATAAGCCAGTACACCTAGTCATGCAAGCATAGTGACAAGAGCTTGGCAGGGGCGCGGTCCACCATCTCCTAACCAGAGTACGGTTCCCAGTGAACATCATTAGTGGTGAGGCAGTCAAGGTGCTTGATGAAGTTGTCATACACACGGGTGACCTGCACGTGTGCAAACTATGCCTACGAGCTAGAATAGTGATTACAAAGGATGACCCATAATACACATATAGTAAATATTTAGGAGAGTACGTACTCATCTACGGCACCAAAGGGACCCTGTGGTAGGCTGGTCCACGGTGCCCCTGTGGTACATGTCCTAATGGTACGGACTGCTGTCGAGCAGCATCGACCGTTCGAGGGGGGAAGCGCTCGAATGACTACAGCTGCAATAGGAGGGGGCAACCTATGAGGATAGGGATCATCCTCGTCCTATGGCAAATGTCGTACAAGCTGTAGTATGTCATGACAAGTACAACTGATTCCTAGCTATAGTGCATCTCATCCCGTCGTGATAGCCCTCGCATACCGCACGAGGTGGGCATCGACGGAGTCACCGTGGCTGCTGGTAAATAGTACCCAGCCAAATAGCCACAATAAGTATGCCTCATGGTGCCACAACACCTTGTACTCGTTGGCATCCAGGTCCACCCGCTCGACCTGTGCAAACACAAAAAAAAAATAGTAAGCCCCGTCATATGTCAAATATAGCGCATCACTAAATAGGGAAAATAGATAGCATACATACCTGCAAGTGCAGCACGGGGATGTACATCACACGCGCGAAGATGTAGTATGCTACTAATTATTCTAAAAATTAAGATATTTATTACAAAATTTGTACAATTTATAAGCAACTAACAAAATTAATTGTGCCTTCAAATGTACAACAGAACGATCTAAACGACAATACAATTATTAACAACTAAATTGATGTTACTTTCTAAACTATAAATTTAATAATTTTAGTTGCTATCCTACCATGTTTGAAAAATAAATATACAAAAAAAACTGAAAACTCACCATCGTTGATGCGTAGATCCTTTCTCCTCTCCTCCCCCTCCCTCTCCTCCTCTTCTTCCCCTCCCTCTCCTTTCCTCCTCCTCTTCCTCTCTCTTCCCTCCTCCTCTCCTCCCTCCTCTCCTCTCTTCTTCTCCTCCTTCTCTTTCCTCCTCTCCCTCTCTTCTCCTCTCCTGTCTTCTCTTTCTCTTCTTTGCTTCTCCCCCTTGCTTTCTTTCTCTCGGGCGAAGGCGAAATGAGGCGCATCCCTCAGCTGGATACATGCAGCTTTGGGTTATACCCCCTAGTCGCCCAACGGTTGGGCAACAAAGGGCTTGTCACCCAACAGTTGGATGACTAGGGGCAATGTTGTGCAACGATTAGGCGATAGGGACTAATCACCTAATGGTTGGATAACAGGGCTACGTGTCGCGCAACGGTTGGGTGACTACCCTAAGCAACCCAACTGTAGAGTTACATATGGTCAAAACTATTAAAAAAAAGGTATAATACTATAATTAGAATTAAAAATTAATTATTTAAAAAAATTCGCCCCTGCTCCATTGATCTTCAAGCTTAAGCATAAAGCTTCTAGTTTTAACTTCTTAATTTTATATTTTTATGATTTTTCTTTTTTTCATACAATGTTTGTTTTATTCTTTTGCATTGTCCGTGATGATGTAATATTTTTTTTCCTTTTTCTAAATTTAATTATACTGAAAATACTCACAGTAGCTACAGTATCAAAATAAGTCCGAAACTGTGTGAAATAGTGCTAAAGAGTGAGTTACACTGCTTGTACACTACTACAGAAAATCCTATTACAGACGGTTCGAAAACGTCATCACAGACGGTTTTCTGAACTGTCTGAATTTATGGGTCAGTGATAATCGAAGGTTATCACAGACGGTTTTCGAACCGTCTGTGGTGTAAATATCACAGATGGTTTTTAGTTAAAAACTATCTGTGATATCTAACACAGACGATTTTAACTAAAACCGTCATGCTATTCTCTTCTACCCTAAATCTATTTACTTTTATTGGCTAGCCTCGAAATGCTAGCCATGCTCTCTGAAACAAGCAGATCAACATGTACATGTATACATCCAATTCACATCTTAATTCATTTCACAAACATAAAACATCCATTTCGCAAATCAACTAATTGAAATGAGAACAAGCAAATACTGATATGAAACACAAGTACACATTTTAAGATTAGAGTCTATCATTGTAAGAATAGACAGACAAACAACAAACAATAAAGAGGAGGAGAACACAACAAGAACAGAGAAAAGCAAAGATCCTCTATGCCTAGGCCTTCTCGCCCCTGATGCAGCCCGCGAGCTGGATGTCTTTGACGCCCACCATCGTCGGTGTTGATTGAGCGCTGCCTTGTGCATCATCTGCTTTGTGAGACTATTATGGTATGGGTTAAGGAGTAGGAGGAGAACAGTAAGGAGGAGGAGAACAGCAAAGAGAAGTAGAACAGCAAGGAGAAGGCGAACAACAAAGAGGAGAACAGAAAGGAGCAAAGAGGAGGAGACTATTATTTATAGGGGAGGAGGAGGCGCGGGGACGGAGAGGCGGAGCTACGATCCGTGGGGTGAGGATTGCTTGATTTCTATTGGCTAGGATTGGGTTGAGGAGGATCGACGGGCCCACAGATTACCACAGACGGTTCTATATATAGAACCGTCTGTGATGAATGAATATCACAGACGGTTCTATATATAGAACCGTCTCTGAATTAGAGTACAAAATTTTATATACCAATGCAATATAAACAACTAGTCTGAAAAGATAAAATGGCAAAGTTTTATATAGGTTATATATACTCATTTGAAAGGTTTCGATGAGATCTACAACTTTTCAGTTGAAGCAAAATCCAAATTCCGAAAGGAAGACCAAGAAAAAGGGCAAAACCAGAAACCCAAAACTTGTGACGCAGGTTTACGTCCAAAGATAGCCGATTTTGGGGGTCTTGGAGGGCGACTAGCTCAAGCTGGTCATTTTTTTAGATCGGGCTCGTCGTTAGCTTTCCAACGAGTACAAGAACGTCGAAAACGGACACCGTATGCAAAAGTTATGCCCGTTTTACTGAAGGTGTGTCAAAATTGAATCCTACTCTACTCGGACTCAGGCGGGAAATTATGAAATTTTGGGAAATTGCAAGGCGGGAAACATATCACATACGATTTTTATTAAAAACCGTCTGTGATAATTCCAGATTATCATAGACGGTTTTTAATAAAAACCGTCTGTGATATTCCAGTATCACAGACGGTTTTATAATAAAAACCATCGTGATATTCAGATATCACTGCACGGTTTTATTATAAAACCGTCGTGATATTCGATATCACGATGGTTCAGCGGTAAGAAATGCTCGTGATACTCCTTTTTCCCGCCACAAATACCACAGACGGCCTCCAAATTAAAACCGTCTGTAATAGTGTATATCACAGATGATTTCACAAAACCGTCTGTGATTTGGCGTCTAGTATTAGAATTTCTGTAGTAGTGGTACATACTAGAGGAGTATAACTTGGTAATTTAAACTGCCTGACGGCCTCCCTAAATTTTGCCACATCGATGTACAATGTATATGCACAACCCGGGATGCAGGGGTGTGCGTGTCCATCCATCACTAGGTTAGAGGAATGGAAATCTCAGCCAATGGTCGAGAGGAAACACAGATGGGAACACGCCCCATCCAGGTGGGATGTACACCAGATCTATAGAATTGATGAACATTAGATCTGTGTGCATATATATGAATCAAAGTCACTTTTGGCACTGTTATGCACCGTATTTACAAAAATAGCAGTATGTCGGGTGTATTGACAAAAATGTCATTTATGCTATCCAGGGATGGGGCGGCAGTGCCGGTGAGGCGATGCGCGGCGCCACAGCCGCCGGCAGGCGCCTGCCACCCCCTCACTAGACGGCAGGCAGCCTACCGCCCAGGGAGCAGACGGCAGGCAAGCCTGCCGTCCGGCCAGCAGGCGACAAGTAATAGGCCGGTATTTAACTGGCCTAATTACCTGCCTAATTTTTTGTTTAGTTTTTGTATGAATTTTTAAATATATCAAATGAGCTCAAAAAATTACAAAAATTTATCACTGCGTAATTTTTGGGGAATTTTATCCATTGTGAATATTGCTAAAAATTCAAACAATTTCGATATTTTATGAGTTTTTACATATAGCAAACGAGCTCCAAAAATTATGAAATTTTATATGAAACCTTCCGATGTAGTAATAGATATTATGTAATTTTTTTAGAATTTTATGCAATCTGACTTAGCCACATTTGTTTGGATTAACTTAACCATGAATTTACGCATATTTCACGTTTTGTTTACAATTTGATACATTTCAAATTTGTACAATTAAAAGTAATTACAGTACAACAAAAAATGCATCACAGGATGCGATATAGCTCACTCATCTTAGCCACTACAATCTTCTCGCCGCGCTTGCCTGCTCGTACGTGGCCTTGTCTTTTATCGCGCACGAGCATGTCCCGTTGGGTACGTCAATCAGTCCGGAGGTTGCGTATCTGGTCAGAGGAGGTTTGGAGACTGTTCTGTTGCTCAGTGGCCGACGGTGGTCCAGTAGGCTGGGTCCAGTAAGGGTCGAAGTCGTCTAGCTAAGACATGCCAAACTACCAGTCACCCACAAAAATATCGTGTACGAAGGACTCTAGAAATCTCCCTTGTGGTGTGAACGAGCTCTCGCGACCGACCAGACAATGTGGCGTGGTGAGAAGCTTGCCCACCAAGTGTCCAAACCCTAGGTATGCTGAGAACACTGAGTCATACCCTGCATACGCTGCAAGCCCTGGTGCCATGTACTGCTCTCTAGAAGAATCTGGGAGGCCCGTGTCATCATCAGTGGACTTGTTGTCACCCCCATGTTGAATTGGAGGCTGCAAGACGAAACGATATTAATCACAACAAATATTCCGTATGTACAATGCGAATCTTATATCTCTCGAATGTGCAGCGAAGATGAACGACGGGGAGTGGTAGTCTGTGTAGTTGGTGTGGATGGCAAAAGGGATGCATCTTGACGACAGACCTGCGGCGGGAGAATGCCATGATGTTAGTGGAACGTAAGGCGTAATAGGAAAAACATGTAGGTTCGTACGTAAGTTACCTCCTCAACGATGCACGCCGCACGAATGATCGGCGGTTAGTACTACGATGCCATGCATACTTAGTATATTGCGATGGCATTTCGGACTCGCTAGGTCGCGATGACCTAGTGGGTGAGCATGGTGCCCCCACTGGGTGGCTCATGGTTAGGTTGTGCACTATTTTTTTTTGGCGTGCTTTAGGATGAACTTCATAGTCTTCTGTAGGGCCGGTGGTGTCTCCGGACTACTAATGGCGGCCTCTGACGTGCTTGCGATGAGCTGTGCTCGCTCCAACTGAAGTGACATCTGAAACAGGTTCAATAACGAGCAGTACGAATTTATTGAATGGAACGATAAGATATTTGAGCTATCTTACGCTGTCATGCCCAATGTGTACAATGACTAACTGCAACTATGACTTCCAAAAGCTGCACATGTATCTAAGCTGTAGTTAGAGTTGATGATTTGTGTATATTGCCACTTGTATTGTATAATATTGAGGCAAATATATGCATCTAACCAAACCCCACGCATTGTGTAATTCACACATTCATTGCGATCTTCTTTGTCGGCCTACAAATAGTCCATCACGACAACTGTTTGCAACAATGTATTTTTACTACTTAACATAGGGAGTTTGTGGTGGTGGTTCATCTGCCTCCTCCGAACCCCTCAAAAACCTTTCTACAAAATTT
This sequence comes from Dendrocalamus sinicus, assembly GCA_036346575.1. Classification (NCBI taxonomy): domain Eukaryota; kingdom Viridiplantae; phylum Streptophyta; class Magnoliopsida; order Poales; family Poaceae; genus Dendrocalamus; species Dendrocalamus sinicus. The sequence continues at coordinate 6,616,570 of CM070671.1, read as the reverse complement.
CTACACAAATACGAGCAAAACATAGTAGGATTTCGAGCCAAGTCCTCATCTTATCGAGTTTTTACTGAAATTGGCACAGTTTTATTTAATATTATTTTACATGTAGTTTAGAAGTATTTTTAGAAACGAGCTAACGAATCGAGCTACAGCAAAATCCAAATTAATGAATACAATTCAAACAAGTTTGAACCGAGCCAATAAGTTTTTTTGCCAATCGATCAGGGGCAACTCGGCAAGCGCCTACCAATCTATGCCAACTTGGCAGCGCCTAGGGCCACCCATCTACCGTGTCGCACTGCTCTATTCCACGCTGGTCCGGCCTACTGCACGGCTTGTCACCTGCCGAACTATCCTGGCGCAGTAAGTGACACATGTTGCCTACCACGTGTTTCGAGCTCGGGGAGGAGGCATTTTTTTTTTTGCAAAAACAAATGTTCATATGCTAGAATTAGAAAAAACGATGTTGCAATGCTAAATACGTGAACCATTGACAATTAATCACACCTTTTACATTTAGTACACCCATGATAGCATCTTGAAGGTTACGTGACAATGTTGCATGGTATCCACATGTTTGCTTAGGGTTACCTAATTCTGTGCTGCAGCTATTATATCCGTAAGCAGTACGTAACCGTATCGGACCTTATGATTTATGAGTTATAATTTTTTTTCCTAAGAAATAAATAGGACTTTTTTTTTGCCGCTGTTTTGAAGCAACTTGTTAGGACAGTCTTTTAAAAACGGTTTATCGGCATTCAATTTATATCAGAACTAAAAACTATAAACCACAGTTAAAAACCACACACCCAGTATTGTTCATGTACTGCGGGTACGCTGATTTGCCTTTTGCTTGCTGTACCCTCCTGGGCTCCTGGCTCGTTTCAAGGTTCTTATATAGCGTTCTAGATCCTGGTATGTAGGATTGGATCTTAGTACTACGGGAGAATCATACCTCAAAATTTTATTATTTAGAGGATTATAAGATCCGGTCTACTATTTTATACGATATCAACTGATTTAGATCCAATGTAGGATTGAGATTGAAATGGTCCGGCACGGGCAGTATTCTAAAACAGGTCTACTAGGCCACATGCTATAGGTGAGAGGTCGAGTACTGGTTAATAATTTTTACAATCGTCGGGATGAGTCGAGATCCGGACGATCTTGATTCTTATTGTTATTTTCTTGTGGTTAATTTGCACTACAATGCAGTAGATTAAGATGTACAAAAAAAGACAATTTTCATAAAGATGATATATAGTTTTTTGCTGTGTAATGTATGCGATGTATGCGCACTGCCCTCTGCTGCCCGCCTGCTTCCACCGTTGATGCCTCACTGCTCGCTGGTAGGGGTGGAACGGATAATTCATTTTATCTGATATCGTATCCGAGAAAACACGAATATAGTAAGCAAAATTTGTATTCGTATTCGAGAATATTCGTATCCGTATTTGAGGGTATTCATATTCATATTCAAGAATATTCGTATCCGTATTCGAGACTATTCGATTCGTATTCGATCCATTTCTAGAACCCATGAAAAATCCATACAAATTTTGTGATTCAAAATTTGAATTTAGGCGGTTTAAAACCGGTAATCGGTCAAAATCCGGTGAAAAATTGGCAAAACCGCTAGGAATCCGTTTTATCCGATATTCGTATCCGAGAAACTCCGTATTCAAAAATATCCATATTCATATTAGAGAATATTTGTATCCGTATTTAAGAATATTCATATTCGTATTCGTTTTAAAATATGGATTCGTATTTGTATTTTAGACTATTCGACTGTATCCAATCCGTTTTCACCCCTACTCACTGGAATCTCCTGCTCACTCTTGCTCTGTAAATTTTCTTGTCTAATTACTCTATACACAAAGACGAAAGAGAAACAAAATCTGTATAATATTAATAGAATTCAACCCTGCGTACACCTAGCAAATGACATATTTCAATCACTCGGTATTTTTCACACACCTAGTAATGACATATTTCAACCACTGAGCATCTTTCACATTATTAATAACTACAATTATTTCTACAATGATGGTGGAGCAGTGGTAGTAGTACTAGAAGTAGTCGTAGATATTTATTTGTCTACAATGGCAGTGTAAACAATAAAATACAAAGTTATCTGGATTAGAAGGGAACAACCAGTAAGCGATCGGCCCCGCAATACTGGGCTTCAAGCTTAAGGTTAAGTTTCTAGCTTCTTAATTTTATTTTATTTTGGTTTTTTGACTTTTATTTTTTTGTTTTATTTATTTGTATTGTCTATGATGATATAACTTTTTTCTTTATATTTTTTAAATTTAATTAGGCAGAAAAATGTAACAGCAGCTACAGTACCAAAATAACCTCCAAACAATGTCAAACAATGAAAAAAAAGCTTAAGCTTTAAACCCAATAAAACACAAATAGTATTTTTCTAACAAAGATGAGGACAAGCCATATGCTGCTGCTGGTGGTTCTTGGCCTCCTGATGCTATCCTTAGATACATACATCTATAGATGTATGTACCTGAGGATAGCAACAAAAGGCCAAGAGCCAGCAGCGGCAGCATATGGACATCACCTTTGTTAGTTTCATGTATGCTCATTTGAGCTTCTAGCTTAAGCTTATTTCACTGTTTAGCACTGTTTTGGGCTTATTTTGACACTATAGCTGCTGTGAGCTTTTTCAGTGTAATTAAATTTTAAAAAGATGATATCATCACAGACAATGCAAAGAAATAAAAGAAATATTGTACGTAAAAAGCCATAAAAACCAAAAATCCATAAAAAGATGAAATTAAGAAGCTAAAAGCTAAAAGCTTTAAGCTTGAAGCCCCAATGGAGCAGTGAAGCCACAGGAGGATGGTGGTACGTGGTGAGGTAGTACGTGGTGCCTATCTTCTATCTCGATCTTGTGCAGAGCTAATGGATTGACAGTGATTTTATAGTGAATGTGAGATGTTTATCAACTTTGGCATCAATTTATAATACAACTATTGATTAGTTGTACCAAATTAAATGCAATTTTTTGAGGAAACAAATTAAATGCAATTAACCATGAGATATGCTTATCTTGTTTCATACAATTGCCTAGATGAGCATATCTGGTACACATTAATTGGCTATATATGTATACATATCTAATGTCCATCAATTCTATACATCTGGTATATCTCCCACCCTACCAACATTGGATGTGTCTAGGGGTGGAAAAAAAGCTCGTTAGCTGGGCTAGTTGGTTTGATTAAAAATTACTCTGATTATACTTGTTAATCAGTTAAACATTTAAATAAGTCGATTTCAAATGAAATTGTATTTTGCTCTAGCTCGACTCATTAGATCGTGTTTACTTGCAAGCTAAAAATAAAAGTAATAAGTATGCTTTACCCCCTGAACTATCACATTTGTTTAATTTTCAGTCTCTAACTACGAAACTGGTTATCCAACACCCCTCAACTATCAAAACCATCTATTTTACCCCTTTGAGACCAAAACCACCCTGGTTTTGTTAACGTGGGATCTACATGAGTGGGGGGAGGGTCAACGACACACACCAGCCTGGTTCGTGTCTACGAGTGTACCAGCGTATGCACTCATCGTACATGCAGGGGTCATACGTGGTGCCCTCCCGCACGAAGTTCTCCAGTGCCTCCAGCCACTCCGCCACCCACAATGCCTTCTTCGCAGCGCAGCTTGTCCCAGTACCACCCCTCCTATTGTGCCTGCAAAATGTACAACTGCAATTAGAAGGCATCATAACAGAACTGGTAAAGAATATAGGGATGTGTTGTGTGTAACTCATGCGTGGGCCGAGTTAGGCACCGATGCCAGATGGGGATAGGAACAAACTGGCGAAGGCCAAACTTGTGCATCACCCTGTGCACCACGTAGTCCTCGATGAACACGCCGAAGATGAGCTTCTTTTGCATAAGCCAGTACGCCTGGTCACGCAAGCATAGTAACAAGAGCTTGGCGGGGACGCGGTCCACCATCTCCTAACCAAAGTATGGCTCCCAGTGAACGGCATTAGTGGTGAGGCAGTCGGGGTGCTTGACGAAGTTGTCGTACACAAGGGTGACATGCAGGTGTGCAAACTGTGCCTACGAGCCAGAATAGTGGTTACAAAGGATGACCCGTAATACACATATAGTAAATATTAAGGACAATACATACTCATCTACGGCACCAAAGGGACCCTGCAGTAGGCTAGTCCATGGTGCCTTTGTGGTGCATGTCCTCGACGGATGCAGTTCTTTGCAAAGACGCATCGCTCGAGGGGGAAGCGCTCGAATGACTACAGCTGCAACAGGAGGGGGTAACCTATGAGGACAGGGACCGTCCTCATCCTACGGCAAGTGTCGTACAAGCGATAGTGCAACAGATTCCTAGCTATAGTGCCTTTGTCGTACAAGGCGGGCATCGACGGAGTCACCGTGGCTACTGGTAAACAGTACCCAGCCAAACAGCCACAGCAAGTATGCCTCATCATGCTACAACACCTTAAACACCTTATACACGAAAAAAATAGCAAGCCCATCATATGTCAAATATAGCGCATCGCTAAAAAGGGAAAATAGATAGCATACATACCCAGAACTGCGAAAACCATCACATGGGGGGCCATGCTTCTATCACACTGCGAAGATGTAGTACGCTTCCAGAAGAACCCCATCAAACCTGCCCAGCAAGTCGTCGCGCCAGTTTGCAGGCGTATTCACCGAGGAGACAGCCTCTCCCACGATAGGCGGGGTGAGCAGCATTGTGACATCCTGCAGAGTGGAGGCCATCTCCCCAAATTGGAGGTGGAAGGTGAAGTGCTACGAGTAGGCTACACTAGCGCAAATTAAAAATTTCTACCCGTAAACCAAGATCACTGTAGTTATAGATCACGGTCTTACCACTAGACGCGCAGGTGCGGAAGTGATGCAGACGTCGGGCGAGTAGTCGTACTAAGTTGATGCAAAGACGTCGGAGCGCAGTAGTCGTACTACTTCCTCGCCCACGCCGCGGCGCCCCACGCACAACTCTTCTCTTGCGGTTCGCCCAAACGCTACGGATGCAGCGCCGCCAAAAGTATCCACACGTGCGGGAGAGCGACGCGCCGGATTACTAGATCCGCGCGAGCGACAGGGCGTGGGAGGGTGGCGGCCGGGGTTTGAGGATGTCACGGAAAACTTCTCTACCCCAACCCCGCGCGCCTTGCCTCCTTTATAGACGTCCTTACAATGGGCTTCTACGAATAGAGGCCCATTAGGACTCAATACCCGATCTAACTCGGATCCAATCCTAATTAGGCTTCAGCCCTTAAGTGTGTGACCCTATAGGTTCACGTATGTTTAGACATGACGCGAGTATACTTACTCGGTCAATAGTTGGTAGCGCCTCTAGCAAGACGTGCCAACTCCTAAACGCACATAAAGATCATATCGGACGAACCATCACAACGTTATGTACATGCCAATCCTTTTGTCTCACGATATTCGGTCGAGCTCCAAGCTGACCACTCTTTCTCGATCCCGTGATTCAAATCCCTTACTAGGTTAACTCTTAACCTTAAGTAGCATGGCCATGCATTTCGGATCCGATCACTCGAGGCCCAGAGATATCTCTCTCGTAGAGAGGGCAAATCCCATCTCGACCGACCATGCCTCGCAGCATGCTTCATGACAAACCCGAAAGCTATCTTTATAACTACCCGATTCACGGAGTAGCGTTTGATAGCCCCTAAGTAAGTTGATTCACATCTCAAGTACATGCGACAATCTCAGGTCTAAGGACAAGGCGTACACATTGTGTAGAGAGAATCAGTATAATAGCTATGTCTCATGTTGGGTCGGTCCAACCCCATGTTCTAAACATGTGTCCACATTATTGGTTTGACATCTCCATGTCTATGACCTGTGAAACATGGTCATCAACCGATACATGTGATAATCCATCATTCACGTGTGTCCTCATATGAACTCCGACTAGGGACAACTTTAGAATAACCATATAAGTAAAGAGTTTCACAAACAAGTCACATACTTGTTAATCAACACAAAGGCAATATTCAAGGAACATTTATTAAATCATGGATACAACGAAATATCATCATCTCTATGATTGCCTCTAGGGCATATTTCCAACAGAAGGCGTGCATCTCGGGCTATCACCGGTCTAGCAGAGCTGTCAACAATGACCAATCAAATGAGAACCGTCGCGACCGCTCTGGGCCAGCCTGAACCTTCCTAGCTTCCTCGACTAGAGCGATGTCCTAGTCAGTGGCCTCCACCATCTGTGGGAGAGGTAGAATGCTAGCATCGCTCAGCCTACAAAGCGTGAAGAAGTACATAGCACAAACATCATAAAAAGACATGTTATAGCTTGTATACAAACCTGTCTCTCCAGCGTGGGTCTAGTTTCCAAGCCATCAAGGTGTGCGCGTATGGACCACCCCTAACTAGGTCTCTTCGTCCCTACCCTCAGGATGCGGGACACGATGACTCGTGCGGCGCTGCATGTCGATGTGCCAGTCCAGCAGGCCGAAAGACTAGTCCGAACCACTAAGGTGACGAGCGATATCTACAATCAATTTGAAGTTAGCAATTACAACACTATTACTGGTTTAATTATTAATAGCATAGCTCCCGGGAATTCTTCAAATCATTCCTAGCCGATTTCATGTATGCCATTATGCCTATTTAATTTCTTATTGGTGCATATGCATTTATCTACCTATCTAAATAATTTTAGGTCTCGAGGTCATTGGACTAAATTCATCCCTCTTTGTACCTATTCTTTTTTCCGTAATTAACACATGCGTGACGATTTACTTACAGATATAATAGAAAGTAAATCTTAAATAATAATTAAGTTAATTATACTAAGGCATCCTTATGGGATGTTTGAATTTTATTTTCATTATTTGCTGATTTTTATGACTCAAATGCTATTTAAATCATCACGTACAATTTTAATCGCTATGCGTAATCTTAAATCATCGTGTACTATTTTAAATCAACGCGTGCTATTTAAATCATCATGAACAGTTTTAAATCTTCCGATGGCTATTAATTATTCTAAAAATTATACTTATTACATGATTTCTACAATTTATAAGCGGCTAACAAAATTAACTGGGCCTTCAAATGCACAACAGAGCGATCTAAACAACAATAAAATTATTAACAACTAAATTGAAGTTACTTTCTAAACTATAAATTTAATGATTTCAGTTGCTATCCTACCATATTTGAAAAATAAATATACAAAAAGATACAGAAAACTCACTGTCGTTGATGCGCAGATTCTTTTTCCTCTCCCCCCTCCCTGTCCTCTTCTTCCCCTTCCACTCTTTTCCTCCTTCTCTTCCTCTCTCTTCCCTCCTCTTCCTCCTCTCCTCCCTCCTGTCCTCTCTTCTTCTCCTCCTTTTCTTTCCTCCTTTCCGTCACTTCTCCTCTCCTTTCTTCTCTGCTTCTCCCCCTTGCTTTCTTTCTCTTGGGCGAAGGCGAAATGAGGCGCATCCCTTGGCTGGCCGTGCGCCGCTTCGGATTATACCCCCTAGTCGCCCAATGGTTGGACGACTTGAGGCTTGTCACCAAATGGTTGGATGACTAGAGGCATTGTCGCGCAACGATTGGGCGACAGGGACTAATCATCTAACAGTTGGGTGACAAGGCTACGTGTCACGCAATAGTTGGGCGACTAACCCAAGTTGCCCAACCGTAGAGCTACATATGGTCAAAACTACAAAAAAAGGTATAATACTATAATTTAGAATTAAATTATTTAAAAATTCGGCCCTGTTCCATTGATCTTCAAGCTTAAAGCTTCTAGTTTTAACTTCTTAATTTCGTCTTTTTACGATTTTTTCTTTTTTATACAATTTTTTTATTCTTTTGCATTATCTGTGATGACATATTTTTTTTTCTTTTTTTAAATTTAATTACGCTGAAAAAGCTCACAGCAGCTACAGTGTCAAAATAAGTCCGAAACAGTGTGAAACAGTGGTAAAGAGTGATTTACACTGCCTGTACGTACTAGAGGTCAAGTACAGTATAAGAGCAACTCCAAGAGAAGAGCTAAATCATTTTTTAAAGGTAAATTTGGCTATTATTGGAGAAAAAACGTTTCCAATAGACTCTTTAAATGACTCTCCAAATTTAGTAGCTCTCCATCCCTCCTCCTTCGCTCTCTATTTTTGGATAGCCTACCTCGCTCACCATCCAGCCTCTTGGCGCGGTCGGCGTTTCCTTCCCGCACGCTGCGCCCCATTCCCGCGCGTACGCGACCCACCGCGTGCCCTCTAGTTTAGATAGCCTGTTGGAGTAATCTTGTTTTTTTGGGTGAGATTCATTTTAGAAAATAGCTAAATCACTAAATTTAGGGCGTGTTTGGTAGGGCTCTGGATTCTTTGGTGGAGTTGGTGGAGCTGAAGCTGTGGAGTGGCTCTTCACCACCTCGACAATTTTTAGGATTCACCCGCCACTCCAGATTTGCGAATCTCTCCATCCGCTTGGTACCAAAGGTGAATCTGGAAGCTGGAGCCCTGCCAAACACGCCCTTAGATACTTCTTTTGGCTAATCTCTTAAAGTTGCTCTAACTTGGTAATTTACACTGCTGAAGGCCTCCCTAAATTTTGCCACATGGATGTACAATGTATATGCACAGCCCGGGATGCGGGGGTGCGCGTGTCCAGCCATCACTAGGTTAGAGGAGTGGACCCACCAAAAAAATCTCAGCCAATGGTCGAGAAGAAACACAGATGGGAACATGCACACTGGGCACAGGGAAGCCCCGTCCAGGTGAGATGTACACCAGATCCGTAGAATTGATGGACATTATATATATATATATATATATATATATATATATATATATATATATATATATATATATATATATATATATATATATATATATATATATATATATATATATATATATATATATATATATATAGCCAATGTATATCAGAAATGCTCATCTAGGCAATTGTATGAGACAAAATAAGCATATCTCGTGGTTATTTGCATTTAACTTGGTACAACTCATCATCAGCTGTATTAGAAAAATTGTTGTCAAAAGTTGATAAACATCTCACGTTCACTATAAAACTATTGTCAATCCATTAGCTGGTGGCACCGCGTACAACCATCCTCCCGCGGCTTCTAAGTATTTTTATTTTTTCTAACAAAGACGAGAACAAGCCATACGCTGCCACTACTACAGAAATCCACATTACAGACGGTTCAGAAACGTCATCACAGACGGTTTTCTGAACCGTCTGAAATTATGGGTCAGTGATAATCCAAGTTATCACAGCGGCGTTTATGCGAACCGTGCGTGATTATCCGATATCACGACGGTTTTAATACAAAATCGCTCGTGATATTGATAATCACGACGGTTTTAATGAAAAACCGCCTCGTGATACTCCTCCCCAAAGAAATCTATTTCGTTTATAGCTAGCCTCGTGAAATGCTAGCCATGCCCTCTCAAACAAGCAGATAATCACGCACAAAAACATACAATTCACACATCTCATTTCCTTTCGGATACATTTCACGGACATAAAACATTCCATTGACATCGCACTTCATTTCACAAACATAAAGCATACATCGCAAATCGATTAATTGAATTGAAATGAAATATTCATTAACAAATGCGCGATTACAAAAGATGTGCACCGCATTTGCACTTAGTGATAAGACAAATAAGAAATCATGGTGCGCAGTGGAACCGTCCTCTGGCGTTATGACTTGAGTCGGCAAAAACGCCAACTCTCCTCGAATCCCTCCAAGAACAGCCGTTTCAATGCGATTGACGGGATGGACGCACTGTCGATAGGAATATCAATGTGCGATATATGTAACGTGTTAAGTATGAAGTAATTATGGGAAGAGTGACAAACCTTGCGATTGGTGAGCCTCGAGGAATCGAGGAGTAGTTCCATATGTTGGCAAACGTAGTATCCACATGTGTTGCCCGCTCCCGCCGTGACATCGCAAAAATGGAATGTGTTAGTTCAAGAGGCATTAGTACCAATCTGTTGCATAGGATTAATTAATGTGAAATAGCGAATACCTTAAAATCTCGAACATGTGTCACAGCCTTTGGCCCCGCTGCTTGAGTCACCTCCCTTTTCAATGTAGGTGGCGAACGCCCTACGTAGTCGAAAAGTTAACCTTAATCATTCGAAGGAAAGAAAGTACAATGTAGATATGTATGGGGAATATGTGCTACCTATCGATTACTTGGTGAGAACCGTGAAGTCCATTTTATTCTTACTTAGGGAATCAAGGTAATATACCTTGTTCCATTTTGGTACAATTACTATTAAAATCCAATGAAAGTTACAAGGAAGGGCATAAGTACATAATCCTTCTTGACGCAACCCAAAGAGTCTGCTGCAATGTACCTCGACGAGGGTGTATCCCGTCGATGGTTTCCTTGGCGATCAATTGTGGGTCCAAGAAACCAACTGATAAGTTGGATAATCTAGCTTTAATCAGCATGTGTCTATATATATACACACGAAAGCAAAAAATTAGATGTGGCATTTATCGGTATGACATTAACGGAGACTGTGATTGTACACACTTACAGTGTCCAGCATCGAATGATTGAGATGTCAAGAGCGTTGAACGTGAACAGATCGAATAAATCCTCAAAGGCGACCACGAACATACACTCTTGAAGATTGTGGTGTAAATCTTCTTCGGTGAATTTGACAGTGATACTTGAAGTCCGTTCTCCCTCTAGCTTATATGGAAGATTAATAAACTTGAATATACATGAATGCAACTAAGCAACTAACCATAACAGTAAGCATAACAAACTTGAATATACAGTAAGCATATACCATAACAGTAAGCATATACCATAACAGTAAGCATATAACAGTAAGCATATACCATAACAGTAAGCATATAACAGTAAGCAACTAACCATATACATAACAGTAAGCAACTAACCATATACATAACAGTAAGAAACTAACCATATACCCTAACATTAAGCATGAAGCTCGGGGAGGGATTTGATGACCTTAGGGTTTTGGTGACGGAGGAGGAGGCGGTGACGACGGAGGAGGAGGAGGAGGAGGCGGCGACGCAGGAGGAGGCGGCGGCGACGGAGGAGGAGGAGGCCCCGGCCTCGGGGAGGCGGCGGCGACGACGGGCTCCGGGAGGCGGCCGGCGACGACGGAGGAGGAGGAGGAGGCGACGACGGGCTCGGGGAGGCGGCGGCGACGACGGGCTCGAGTGAGGCGGCCGGGGATGGCTCGAGTGAGGCGGCCGACGAGGGCTCGAGGGAGGCCGCGGCGACGACGGGCTCGAGTGAGGCGGCCGGCGAGGGCTCGAGGGAGGCGGCGGCGAGGGCTCTGGGGATTTAGATATAGAATAACTGCAGAATACACGGAAAACCCTAGACACAGGTATATATAGCGGATTATTACAGACGGTTCTAAACTTAGAACCGTCTGTGGTATTAATATCACAGAGAACCGTCTGTGATAAGCATACTATCTCAGACGGTTCTACATTTAGAACCGTCTGTGATAAGCCTATGCCCGACTGTAGTCATTCATGATCAACAGCCAACCATCTGCATTCATGATCAACTACCTACCAGCTGCATTCATTTACACATTTTCTCAATCTGCATTCATTTTTGTCACACATTTTCACATACACATCTCAAAATTTGCCATGACTGGTCCGGCACTTCACCGGCGATGTCATCCGGGGGCATATCATTCACTTCGCCGGCGATGTCATCCGGGGGCATATCATTCACTTCACCGACGATGTCATCCGGCGGCATATGATCATTCACTTCGCCATGACTTGTCCAACACGTATAATCCTTTTTGAAACCCCTCCGAATCAAATGCGCTACAATTTGCCCTCGGTTCTTAAACATCTTCAAATTCTCATGATCGAGTGCATGGACAAAGACATATATTCCACCCCTTATTCAATATATCCTCCTCGGGCTCTTATAAAAGCAAAACGCCATTAATGTACTCTTCACTCACACGGCTCATGGCATACATCCAAATTTTCGGTCCTACGTTACGTACATATATAACAACTTAGTATTAAAATATAGATTAACTAATTATAACTACATATATACGGGCCACATTTATTATATTGAGACTTAATTTGCTAGCTCAATTCATTTTACAAACACAACAGCTATTATATAACCAACAATTTTGCAAATTAACCATCTTCAATAACCACTAATGGATTACTTAGACCTAAATTGTAATGCAATTAAAGAAAAAATAAGTTACATTACTAACCATATCTAGAGCAACCAGGAAAGACTGAATATTCAAAGCTCAATCTCTGCCTCTTCCCACCAAATTAACTGGCCTGAAATCGCCTAGCTTCCTCCCGAGTGAAAAAGTGCGCAGCAATGGCTAGATCTGGATCGAAATGAAGACAGATGCGGTCTGAGCAGCGCAATAAATGCCTTAGCCATTATCACGCATTTGCGGTTTTAACTAAAAACCATCAGGAATTATCACGACGGTTTTAATTAAAAACCGCTCGTGATAATTACTTATCACGAGCGGTTTTTATTACAAACCGCTCGTGATAATCGGATTATCACGCACGGTTTTTAATACAGACCGTCTGTGATACTTCGGTAATAACCGCCTGTGATAATCTATTTTCCCGCCACAAATACCATAGACGGCCTCCTAATTACAACCGTCTGTGATAGTGTTCATCAAAGACGGTTTCACAAAACCGTCTGTGATGAGGCGTCTACTATGAGGCTTTCTGTAGTAGTATGCTGCTGCTGATTCTTGGCCTTGTGCTGCTATCATTAGGTATTTCAATGTACACTTTCATATCACTGTGTCGTGCATGAAGAGCAACGAACTCAAATTAGCACTAACAATCCTGTCTTTTTAATTCTCCTGAGGATAAACAGATGCGGCGACCAACGAGATGGCAGGCATTGCCGCGGGCCCAAAATGCAGGTCGTTCTTCATCGGGGGTGGCAAGTGCGACCCCAACACATGCACCGCAGATTGTTTGCAACAGTTCGGTCCACGCGCAATAGGTGGGTGTGATCCCAAGTATGGTTGCGAATGCACACTATGGCTGGGTTTGACAGTGCTTTTGCTTTGTCTTTTAATTTTTTTTTGCTATAATAATTAGATTTTAAATTATGTATTTTTAAGACGGATCTAATAGTCGATTGTAGTATACACTATACTAACTTTAACTATATCGATTAAAATCATATACGACTGTCTCTTTCTTTATAATCTTTTCTGCGAATAGTCAGAATTGAAAATTTTAAATCAAAAGATATAAGATACAGCTCAAAAAAATTCACCTTATGTTTGGAAAGCTTCAAGGAACAGACAATTAAAGGATGTGATCGAAGTTATGTATATTCAGTTGATGCTATTGTAATAGCAAGTATAATGACATCATTATTACCAGCAGGGGCGAAGCTAGAGAGAAACCAAGGGGGGTGCACACTTCACTACATATATAGCACAGTACACAAAAATTTCGATGGACAATATATAGAAAATATGTTGTACCGTCAGTTTTTAACATATATAATATAACAAAGTGATTGACAATGAACAGCGAGTCGATGATAAAGCATTAGCAGTAGAAAGTACGTACCAAAATAAATAAATCCATGAATATAGGCAAATATATTATCTGAACTCAATGTCCTTAATGGCCTACAACAAAGGAGAATAAAAACATGTTAATTTTCAGCTGAAAAACTATTTAAAAAATCATGTGAAAATAGGCAATATACCTTTTCATATTGCATATTTACGTCCTCTCATATTCATAAAACGATCAACCACAGCCTTATTTGTGACTTTCTTCATTTCTTCTTTCTCGACGTAATAAATAAGGCTATGACTCATGTAGTCATCACCAATGCGATTACGTAAATATATTTTCACAATCTTCATAGCTGAAAAGCGCCTCTCAACCGTAGCAGTGGCAACAGGCAAAACTAGTACTAGCTTCAAAAGCCGATAAACTAAAGGATAGCAAAGATGCTTCCTTGTCTCCATTTTTTGAGAAAGCTCACCAATACTTTCTACATTAGAGAATCTATCATCTTCTCTCACATCAGCAATTTTGGGCCACTAGGGGGTGCACAATTTTGGATTGGGGGTGGTGCACATATGGTGAATTTGGGATAGTAATAAGCGTTTCTTTTTTTTTTTTTACCCTGGTGCCAAGGAACCCCCTTACCTCCATTGAGCTTCGCCCCTGATTACCAGAAGATAAAAATTGATACTAATGAATGAAGTGTATTTGCTTCTTGATCTGTGAGGGATACTGCTCCGATCAACTTTTCACAAGCATTTTGTACTATATATATTCTCCGTCTAAGTTTATAAGACATATTTTTGAATGACATTATCCATAAATATAAGACATATTTCATATTCTAATATAAAATTAGTATGATGTTCTCTTTATATTCTTAATAAATATATAACTTTATTTTTTATTCTCTACATACATATATTAAATATACTACTGAGAGATAATAATTAGAGATAATCTAGCTATTTGTACTATATATATATATATATATATATATATATATATATATATATATATATATATAAAATATGTCAAATAAACCTAGACGGAGGTACTACTTTTCCACGTACCAGAATATGGTCAAGTACAGGCTAAAGTGGTAAGTTTACAAAAAGCAAGATGATGTGAAAGAAGATAAACAGCGCGGAATTCCTCAATTTTCGTGGCGTTCACATGCGTGACAGTATGCAAACGGTTGTTACGCGTTTTAACAGCTGAATGCACCTATATATGCACATATATTTAAAAGAGTATTATTCATATAAACAGTCTCAGGCTCAAAGCCGGACGGGCAACGTGGCCACTGTCAACCTCAGCCAACTAAGCAAGCGCTCGGCATGTATGCAATCGATTGTTGTCAAATTGAGTATAGTGCCATTGGTGACCTTTTCGAGCTAAACTTTAGGAAATGAACAGATGAAAATATATGTTGTTTTGTGTTGATAGTTCCATCAACCGTAGAAAACTTCTAGAATAACCCAAATATTACTCCCAAAAAGTTTAGAAATATTAGGATTTTGATATATTGGGAGTTCGTAGGTATAGGCTATTTTGCAGTCATGCACCAAATAGACTCAAAAAGTTAAAATGGCAAGAAAATATAGACAAAAACATCAACAACCCCTCACGTCTAGCCCCAACTAGGCCTACAATATGGACTCAAAGTGGCCCACAATTATTATTTTTAGTATTATGTTTCTAGGTCTTGATTTCAAGGGCCTACTGTGTAGACTTGAATTGGTGGCCCGTAATTATTATTTTTAATATTACGTTTGTTAGGTATTGAATTCACACTACTACAAAAAGCCTAATACTAGACGGCCAATCACAGACGGTTTGACAAAACCGTCTGTGACCGATACTAACACAGACGGTTTGAATTTGGACACCGTCTGTGTTGGCGGCGTCTGAGAAAAGGAGTATCACAGACGGTTTGTACCGATAAACCGTCTGTAATACTTTAGTATCACAGACGGTCTGTATTAAAAACCGTCTGTGATAATTCACAGACGGTTTTTTATTAAAAATCATCTGTGATAATGATCACTAAGCATTTATTGCGCTGCTCAGACCGCATCTGTCTTCATCTCGATCCAGATCTAGCCACTGCTGCGCACTCTTTCGCTCAGGAGGCAAGCTAGGCGATTTCAGGCCAGTTAATTTGGTGGGAAGAGGTAGAGATTGAGCTTTGAAGATTCATACTTTCCTGGTTGCTCTAGATATGGTTAGTAATGAAATTTATTTTTTTCTTTGCATTACAATTTAGATCTAAGTAATTGGTGAGTTATTGAAGATGGTTTGCAAAATTGTTGGTTATATAATAACTGTTGTGTTTATAATATGAATTGAGCTAGCAAATTAAGCCTCAATATAAAACATGTGGCTGGTATATATGTAGTAATAATTAGTTAATCTAATTTTTAATACTAAGTTGTTATATATGTACGTAACGTAAGACCGAAGCTGGATGTATGCCGTGAGTCGTGTGAGTGAAGAGTACATTAATGGCGTGTCTGCTTTTACAAGAGCCACCGAGAAGGATATGTTGAATAATGGGGTGGAATATATGTACTGTCCATGCACTGACTGCAAGAATTTAAAGATGTTTAAGAACCGAGGGCAAATTGAAGCGCACTTGATTCGGAGGGGTTTCAAAAAGGGTTATACGTGTTGGACCAGTCATGGCGAAGTGAATGATCATATGCCACCGGATGACATCGCCGGTAAAGTGAATGATATGCCGCCGGATGACATCGCCGGTGAAGTGAATGACATGCCGCCGGATGATGTCGATTGTGGTTCGGATTCGGATAGGTTGCACGATGATAATCTGGATCAGATGCTTCGCGATGTAGAAGAGAACTATGATGAGAGAGAGTATGTTAAATTCCAGGGCTTGATGGAGGACTCGGAGAAACCTTTGTTCACGTGCTGCAAGTATACGAGGTTGTCGGCCGTGCTTGAACTGTTGAAATTGAAGGCAAGCAACTGTTGGTTCGACAAGAGTTTCACGGCGCTGATAGGTCTTTTAGCGGACATGCTTCCGGAGGGAAATGAGTTACCTAAAACCACGTATAAAGCCAAGAAGGTTTTTTGTCCGTTGGGAATGGAAGTAGAAAAAATACATGCATATCCGAACGACTGTATCCTCTACCGTAAAGAGTATGCAAACATGCATGTATGTCCGGTGTGCAACGCATCCCGATACAAACGTAACAATCAATCAGATGATGGAGAGGGAACAGAGGCGAAGAAAGGACCTCCTGCTAAGGTGGCATGGTATTTTCCTATAATTCCATGTTTAAAAAGGTTTTTGCAAATCCAAAGGAGGCAAAACTGCTGCGTTGGCACTCGGAGGAGCGCTAGAAGGATGGAATGCTAAAACACCTTGCTGATTCCGCGCAGTGGAGAAACATCGATAGGAGTTTTGCAGACTTCGGTGCAGAACCAAGGAATATAAGGTTTGGACTGAGTACAGATGGAATGAATCCTTTCAGTAGCATGAGCAGCCGACATAGCACATGGCTCGTGACTCTCTACATCTATAACCTTCCTCCTTGGTTGTGTATGAAGCGAAAGTATATTTTGCTATCGATACTTATCCAAGGGCCAAAACAACCTGGGAATAATATTGATGTGTTCCTAGCACCGTTGGTGGATGATCTAAAAGTACTGTGGAACGAATGGGTACAGGTATGGGATGCATACAAACGAGAGAACTTCACTCTGCGCTCCTTATTGTTCTGTACCATAAATGATTATCCTGCCCTTGGTAACTTATCGGGCCATAGTACAAAAGGTGTCAAATCTTGTACTCACTGTTTAGATGGTATTGAGAGTGTGTGGTTGAAACACTCACGCAAAACTGTCGACATGCTTCACCGCCGGTTCCTTCGGAGGGCTCACCCATACCACAAGTTGAAGAAACAATTTGACGGAGAGAAGGAAGACGGTTCAACTCCAAGGCATTTAAGGGGACACGAGGTTTATGATATGGTTAAGAATTTAGATGTTGTCCACGGAAAGAGACGTAAATTGAGGGCTCATGAGAAGAACACCTGGAAGAACAGATCAATATTTTGGGACTTACCTTATTGGGAGTACCTAGATGTTCGACACTGCATCGACGTCATGCACGTAGAAAACAATGTATGCGACAGCTTGATTGGTCTCTTACTGAACATTCGTGATAAAACGAAGGATGGCGTCAACGCACGGCTTAACTTGGCTGATATGGACATCAGGTCTGAGTTAGCACCGACATGCACTGATAATGGACGAACGTACCTTCCCCCTGCGTGTTACACTCTGTCCAAGGCTAAGAAAACGAATCATGCGGTGCTTGCATGGTGTCAAAGTTCCATCTGGTTACTCTGGCAACGTGAAGAAAACTTGTTTCGATGCAAGATTTGAAGTTAAATGGCATGAAGTCTCATGATTGTCATGTGCTGATGACACAGATGCTCCCTATTGCAATTAGAAATATTTTGCCGATCAAAATCCGAGAGACAATCATGAGGCTATGTTATTTCTTTAACACAATTGCTTAGAAGGTCATCAATCCCGAAGGACTAGATGCTCTGCAGGACGAGGTGGTGATGACTCTATGTCACCTTGAAATGTATTTCCCTCCTTCCTTTTTCGATATCATGGTTCATCTCATTGTTCACATTGTGTGGGAGATAAAAATATGCGGGCCCGTATTCTTACGTAGCATGTACCCATTTGAGAGGTTCATGGAAATTCTCAAGTCCTACGTACGGAATAGTTCTCGGCCGGAAGGCAGGATCGTCGAAGGTTATGCAAGCGAAGAGGTCATTGAGTTTTGTGTCGATTATATGGCTTAGATTCAACCGATAGGTGTGCCTCAATCTCGTCATGAGGGGAGGCTGAAGGGTCTCGGAACTATCGGAAGGAAAGCAATCACTCCAGATATGGACACGTATACTCAAGCCCATTTCACGGTGTTGCAACACATGACTGAAGTCGCGCCTTATGTCGACCAGCACAAGGATGTGCTTCGACAACAGAATTCGGAGCAGCTGGATGTTTGGATCATAAGACAACATAACAGTCGGTTCAACCAATGGTTGAAGGAGCAAATCGCTAGGAGCTCGCCAAGTGAGACGCTGACATGGTTTGCAAAAGGGCCGACATTTACAGTTGTGACATGGCAAGGATATGACATAAATGGGTACACATTCTATATGCAGTCTCAGGATGTACAGAGCACTAACCAGAACAGCGGTGTCTGCATAGATGCGTTCAGTACGGATGGGTCGAGAAACTCGTACTATGGCTTCATAGAAGAGATTTGGGAGCTCGACTATGTGGTTTTCAAGATCCCCTTATTTCGCTGCCGTTGGGTGCATCTCCCACAGGTGAAGGTTGACAAGTACGGTGTCACGACCATGGACCTCCAACGTGTCGGGTACAAAGACGAACCATTTGTACTCACCAATCAAGTTATTCAAGTTTTCTATGTAACCGACCCAGCAAAAAAGAAACGCCATGTAGTTCTTCATGGAAAAAGGAGAATTGTCAGAGTAGAGAATGTAGTGGACGAGGAAGAATACAATCAATTTGACGAGTTACCTCCTTTTGGAAATGGCATAAGGGTCGATGACGAACAACGTGACGAAACTAGTTACGTACGCATTGATCATGATGAAGGGCTAATTTTTAATGGAAATAAGCAAGTACAATGAGAATGTGCGACATATATGTGAATTGGCATTTATGTATATGTGATGTATATGTGTGATGTACATGTGAATTGGCATTTATGTATAGAACAATGCTGCAGTGTGATGTATTTGTGAATTGGCGTTTATGTATATGTGATGTATATGTGAATTGGTATTTATGTATATGTGATGTATATGTGTGATGTATTTGTGAATTAGCATTTATGTGTGAATGCAGCTGGTTGGTGTTGTATATGAATGCAGCTTGTTTGGTGGTTGATCATGAATGCAGCTGGTTGGTGTTTGTCTTAATAACTACAGTCGGGTAAAGGCTTATCACAGACGGTTCTAAACTTAGAACCGTCTGTGATATCAATATCACAGACGGTTCTAAGTTTAGAACCGTCTGTGATAGTTATACTATCATAGACGGTTATAAACATAGAACCGTCTGTGATATCAATATCACAGATGTTTCTATGTTTAGAACCGTCTGTAATAATCCTCCCTATATATACCCTCTGGCTAGGGTTTTCCGTGTGCACTGCAATTATTCGATCTAGATCTAAATCCCGAGCCCGTCGTCGCCGCCGCCTCCCCGAGCTTGTCGTTGCCGCCGCCTCCCCAAGCCCTCGCCGGCCGCCTCCCTGAGCCCATCGTCGCGGTCGCCTCCCCGAGCCTGTCGCCACGGCCGCCTCCCCGAGCCCTCGCCGCCGCCTCCCCGAGCCGGTCTTGTGAGTGATTCTGTGATTTTTGTATGCAATCTATGTGGGCTATGCAAGTTTGTTAATCTTCCATATATTATCTGGCACTGGGAGACATAGATTGCCTGTGGGATTTACAGTTGCTCGATGATGATAAATTCATATACTGAGATTGGTTCATTCGGTCTTTGAGCTCTAATAGCTGCCAACTCTGTTGTCGTAATTAACTTTAAACCCCAGGAGACAACCTCTAGACATTGATATATTGTTCTTGTTCCTGTCGGTTCATGCAGTTTTTAGATTATAGCATGTTATTAAATTGATCTGTTAGGATTTAATCTTGAAAAGTTAAAAGACTGAATTATTGGGCAAAGTTAACTTGTATGGTCTTGATCTGTATGAATACTGCTGTCTGAATATATGCATGCTGAATATATCTTGATCTTGAGATTGTAGAGTTTGTATCTAGAGCTCAGAAGACTGAATTTATTATTTGGCATAACCAATCAAGGAAGAGTATATGATTTAGTAGCGGGACGGCCAAGATTAATCTTGTGCAACCCTACAATTTGAGAGCACAAATTAATCAATTAAAACTTGAGCTTGTTACTAGTCTTAATTGATACATGCCTTTTACATTGTCATACATATTCATGTTTAGACTATTATTGATTCTATTATTGATGCTTGTTGCTTCATATTGCTACCATTATATATGTATATATGTAGGTATATATATGTATATGTATGTATGTACACACACACACACACACACACACACACATATATATATATATATATATATATATATAGGACGAGTGTTTCATGCACCATGGTGCCTAGGCACCAATATCAATACCCGTTGATTTGCTTCGAGATTCGCAACGCTTTGATGTGGGTATCTTCATATACCCATAAAAAGTATATTTGAGATGTCAAACTCCGAAAAATTTAAATTCAACTTCGCTTTAATTAGTTTGAACTATGTTTATGGTATATACTCATCAGTAGTTGCATTGAACTCAAAAGTAGTTCAAACTAATTTGAACTGAGTTCAAAACTTACATACCATAAATATATCAAGGGTATAAAACATTTTCATACCCAAACTCAAAAATTATCAATCATACACGTGTATCGAATGTTATGCCTAGGCACCATGGTGCCTATGTAATTTTCCTCTATATATATATATATATATATATATATATATATATGGGAACATATCTAGTGCTAATGTCTATTTAGGTGTTAACATGCTAATGCCGTTCAAGATCGTTAGATTTATCCCCTACAGCCTGGATCCTTGAGGGTAGAAACACCCAATTCACTTATGCAAATTTGCCAAAAACCCCCCGCCGCCCTCGCCATTTTTTTCCTCCCCGCCTCTGATCTTCCCCGTCGGCGTTTGCGGCAGGCGGAGAGGGCTGCTCGGCCCACCGCGCCCACGCGGCCTATAGAGACCTGCCCCACCTCGGCGCGTCCGTGCACTGGACCTACGACCGCACGGTGGCCGAGCTGTCCGTCGCGTTCGTCGACGCGCTCACCGCGCAAGACGAGTGGGTAGCGTGGGCGCTCAATCCCGGCGGGGAGGGCATGCCAGGAGCTCAGGCGCTCGTCATCGTCCGGCGGGGGCACGTGTGCCGTGCAGACGTACAACATCTCCGGGTATGCACCTTGGCAAGAAGCGCAATGTGAGTTCTCTCATCATCATTTCTTGGCTGCACAAAGAACCCACTTGGAATTGGAATCAAACACCTCACTAAAGCATTCTCATTTTTGGATGCGAAGATTCATGGAGTCCTGAACGCTATGAGCTGGGGCATTCTGCTGCCCATGGGAGCCATCTTTGCAAGATACCTCAAGACATTCAAATCTGCAGACGCCGACGGGGGATATCAGGCGTCGCGCGAGGGAGTGCCCCCTTGCATATCCAATCAAGAAGCAGGCATGTCATGTTGTCTGCCCCCGTGCATATCTTTGTGCATTTTCTTATAAACTAATTGTTATGTTCATCTTTTTGCAAGATTTGCACTTTGCTGTAGAAGATATTTGTGTTTTCCATGTTCTGCAAGGCAAGAAAGCAGGTTTGTTTGCCCACTGGTTTCTTGCATAGAAATAGTAGAATGCCGCAATTTGACTTTGATTTAGTGTGGTTGTGTTTATTTATTCTGTGCATTTCAATTTTATGCTTTGCAAGTTCTTGCTTACACTAGGAATGAAGATGCTAGGAATTTTGTCCTTGATGGTGAAATGTCACTGGACAACATTAAGATAATTACTGAAATAATGTGCCAGACATTTTGTACATGATTAGAAGTAAAAATCATAGAAGTGTTGTCAACAATCACAATAGAATGTTCGCTATGTTACTAATTTTCAATCTGGCTTGCATGTTGCGATAATCATTATTTGATCTATCTTGTGCTTTTCAACCATTGTGTTCTTCTGCTACTCATGTATTATATGTAGCTTGAAAAGCTTGCATATCTTTGTGCATTTTCTCATAAACTAATTGTTATGTTCATCTTTTTGCAAGATTAGCACTTTGCTGTAGAAGATATTTGTGGTTTCCATGTTCTGCAAAGCAAGAAAGCAGATTGCAGCTGCAGCATCAACTCAGTAGAACAATGCTATGGAGGAGATTTCCATCCCTAGGGAATCTGGTTTCTGATTGTCAACATTGCCATTCTCAACACTGCAATATACTCAGAACCTATGCTGAGTTATTGAGAACATGATTCACATTGTGTAGCTCTGGAAGATGATATGTACAAAATTCCCTGGAAGTTACATAGAACATTCTCAGAACTTGCTGGCTAATGTACTGATGTTCTCGACGCCTGATCTTATATACCATTGCACTAGCACACATTTAAAAGTAATCCAAAGGCAGGAAGATTTGGTGCCCAGACACCTAGGTGCCCTGTTATTTAATATATATATATATATATATATATATATATATATATATATATATATATATATATATATATATATATATATATATATATATATATATATATATATATATATATATATAATTTTACATAACAGTTATCAATAGGGAAAGAAACACGACTCTAAGGTAGTGTTTGGTTTAGGGATATCCTGGGTTGGGAGGGGGCCAACCCATTTTTTGTAGTGTTTGGTTATAAGATTTAGTGGGGTGGGTTGGACCCAAAAGAGAATATTCCCCTGAAAAGTGGGTTGGAACGATCCGCTGGAAACGAGCGAACCGCGCCAACCCACCTTCGTGTCGCGATTTAGTGGGGTGGGTTGGACCCAAAAGCTGTTTCCCCGCGCCCACCTTTTCCCGCTGCCGCCCCGCCGCTTCCCCATCTCCCCCGCCCACGCCCTTCCCCATCTCCTCCCGCCGTTCCCCATCTCCCCCCGCCGCCCACGCCCTTCCCCATCTCCCCGCTGCGTTCCCCATCTCCCCGCCGCCCACGCCTTCCCCATCTCCCCGCCACCCCGCCCCTCCCCATCTCCCACCGCCCGCGCCCCCCCCTCCCCATCCCCGCCGCCGCGCCACCCTCGCCTTCCCCATCCCCATCCCCGTCGCGCCGCGCCCTGCCCTTCCCCATCTCCCGCGCCGCCTCTTCTCCCTCCACGCGCGGGCGCCGCCCCAGCCGGGTGTGTGCGCGCCTCCCTGCAGCTCCTCACGCCGTCGGTGCTCCGGTTGCCGTGCTCCGGTCGTCCTCGTCGCCGTGCTCAGGTCGTCCTCTCCAGCCTCCTCTCTGCCCCGGCGTGTCCTCCCCGCCGCACGTCCAGCGCGTCCTCCTCTCCGCTGCCGTCGGCCTCCTCTCCACCGCCGGCGCGTCCTCCCCGCCGTCGGCCTCCTCTCCACCGTCCCTAGGTATTTACTCTGGTGATCTCTCTGCCGCCAGATGCTTCACTCATATCAGTAGAGCAAAGCGCAGTCTGATTGGGCATCCGACAGTTTAAAATCTACAATACTTGTGATGTGTGATTTAGCATGTATTGATATATTGTGATGTGTTGATATATTGTTGATATATGAAAATTGAGTATACGCAACTATCCCACTCCATTCCACCATCCAAACAAGAGGTGGGATCACTAGATCCCATTATATCCCTCCATCCAAATAAAAAACAAGGACTAACCCATCCTTGCAACTAAACAAAAAGTTGGATTATCCCATCCCACATACCTGGAATGGAGCTATCCCACCAAATCCCCAAACCAAACACATGCTAAAACAGGCTCAACGACAGCTACCAATCCATTTTTTTTTTCGTTTCCTTCCTTTCCAAGGAGTAGCACTGGGTCTTGCTTTTCTTCTCACATGCACAGGTAGGTACTGTCCTCACGTCTAGTCTTTTTCCATGCATGAAGCTTTCTTTCCTATATCTTAAACCAGAGCATTCAATGTTGCCTGCACTAACCCCACATGCTTTTAATCCCCACACGTGTACACCCATCAATCTTCTTTATTTTCCATGACGTCTTCTCTTCTAAGCATTACTTCTCTTACAAGCCGTCGTGAGATTTACTTTAAGCTTATACAGATCGAGTATAGACCTATATATAATTAAATAAAATAGTAGTAGCTTTGTATCTCTATATATAATTATTAAAGACCCAATTAAATTAGAATTCACCTGATAATATTTAATACGGCTCAATAATTCCTTCCAGTTAAATAATATATTTAGCTGAGAAGTACAAGACATGAATGTATCGCATCATCTTCTCCTTCTTTAAGAAAAGCCGTCCTCGACTTTTGATAACCTGAAAATGTACTAAACAAAGAATACAATGTGTATGCATGGTAGACATATTTATTATCCACATTTCTCCTATTTAGCACATTATGCACATCTGAAAGCGTAGTAAATAAAAAGAATAACATATATGCATGGTATATGTATGAATCAATGATTGTGTTATTCTTGTTATTTTACACATACCATTTAGTACAACAGTAGCTATAAAATGTATGCATTGAAATACTATCATTCATATCATTCTCCCTCCTATAAGAAAAAGTCATCCTCGACTTTTCTAAGGACATAAACAAGATATCAAAAGACAAAACCCGATTAAGTTGTTCAAATATGGGGCAGAAAATTTTAGTGTCTTTCATGCTTTAACTGTGCTACTCTGATTATTTGTACATGATTGTACAGCAAAAAAATGAACAAGTAGGCTTAAGAAATCTTTCTAAATAGCAAGCACTAATATATGAACTCATCTTAGTGTGATCATGATATGACACAAAAGGTTGTTTATCCAAAACATGCAATTTTAATTCAGCGAGCTTATCACATGTAATGCATATTCGATAAACATAGAACTTGTCATCTACACCATAATCTCCAATCAAATTGAATTTATATATGCGGGCATTTGTACTAACTAGTGCTTGTAAACATGAAATTTCAGTAACATTCTCAATCACACTAGATAGTTCAACAGGTTCATCAAACATTATATAGTATAAATAATCAATAGGAGATATTCGAATAAGAGCTTTCTTATGAGTAATCAATTCCACATTAGGTAAATTAAGCATATCAAATTCAGAAGGTGAAATTTTCATTTGCACACATGAGCTCTCAAAATTACTCACCATTTCACAATTAAATTCAACACCAATATTGTTATCTTTATCATCCTCCTCAGATGATGTTGGTGTCGTAGGTAAAAAATCATTATCATGTATCCACAGGGTAGCAAGTACTTCTTTTCCACTCGTGGTTATCTCCTCATCTTTTGCTTTCAACGGTGACAATTGTTGAACATGCAACTCATTGTCTTCAGTATCAACCTGCACAATGTAAGAAAACAACACTAGAAGTAGATATTAATATGTTAGTTTCAGAATCAACCTCACTTTATCTATCTTCTACTTCTCTCTTTTCCTTTTATGTATATCTCTCACTCTCAATTTGGATGCTCTCAACTTCACATATTGTGGAATCATACAACTCACTCTTTTTATCATTCCCACTCAATTTGGCTATGTGGCTCTCATCCTTACGTGGGTTTTGAAGCATCTCATCATTTATAGATCGTGAGCCAGCAATGGCATAATTACCATCAACCACGATCTCCTTAGGTAGCATTACATGGCTCCTTGGCCAAAGGGAAAGTCCTATACTCGGTCATCTTCTCATGTAATGCACTCGTGAAGGCATACGAACTAAAATGTGGACTCAGATTGAACCACAGTGTACATCTCTCCTTAATTCTCTTCTCCTCCTCAGTAGCATAATTCACAAGATCCTGCATACTACCATCATATTTCAAACGAACAGTAGCAGCAATCTCAGAATTCAAACTTCTTTTGAAGTAAGCTCTGTTTGTACATGTCTTTGTGATATTGACACGATACATAGCATAATCCAGCTCATCATAATAGTATTGGACAAATCAACGTCCTTAGCGAATGCTCTTCATATGATGAAGTAAATCTAGCTCATACTCAAAGGTACCTTGGTGATGGTAGACAATTAAAGGTGATAGATTAAGCGAATTCAAAGTCCAAGTACTGTATGAAACAATGGCTTATATGTGGAGCTTGGAGGGATATATGTAGCAAGGAGTAATAGATATGTAACTCAGTTAATGCAAAATCAAATAATAACCCAAAAGTTAACAATGCCGTAAGTTGCCGTCATTGGATAGAGTATGGCTAGCAAGGTAGGACGTGCAACAATGTGGGTATAAACACAATGCAATAACTGAATATATGCATCAAAAAGATATAGCGGAGTGTATATGAAATAGAACCCAGAAACTGTATGAAAATATGAAGTGTTCTCCCTCTAGAAAATCACAGCCAAGGGCATATCTTTTTTTCCTTTTTTCACATCACTTCTCTTTTTTTTTTTTTTAACTGGTTCTATTTTTTTTTGAACCGATCCTCTCTCCATCTTTTTTTATGCTCTCGGTGTGAATATATATATAGGAGAGAGTCAACTATCTTGAAACTTGGTGCAAAGGGGCAGCAAGGAAGGCATTCATTGGTACTTGTGCTGTGTACTCTTTAATGTTCTCACGTGAGCTTGTTGGAGGGACTAGATAAATAAATAATTTGCAGCAGCTTCTCTCCAACCAAAGCACAAGTCAGCACACGCTACAGAAGCAACGGCAGCGTCTTTCTCTTATCTCTCTTTTTTTAAATTCTCTCGGATGGCCTTGGTTAGAGCAACTTCAGTAGGGCCCCTACTTGAGCCCTCAAATCTCATATTTGAGGGCTGAGGCAAAAATAGAGGTCCAGCAGGGGGCCCCTACTAGAGCCCTCAAAAGTAGAGGCCCTCAAATCTCCCCTCGAGCCCTTATTCCTGGGGTCTGGAGGGAGCCCCTATTTTTTTTTTGTTTTGACGGTTTTCACTCGCGCGCATCCACAGTTCCGCGCCGCCGCCCGCCTTCGCCCAGTTCCTCTTCCCCTCCGACGGCCTGCCACCGCCCAGCAGCCCGCCCCTGCCCGGCCGCTCGTCTTCCCGCTCCCCGCTCCTCCGTCGACTCTAGGCCGGCGGTGGAGGAGAAAAGAGGCGCCGGTGGCCGAAGGGGTGGGGGAAAGAAGGGAGGTGTGCGCGAGCATGAGCAAGGTGGTAGAAGCTCACCTGAGCTACCGGGGCGGCCGGAAGGAGGCCGGGTTGAGCCGGTGATGAGCACGGGCAACGGCGCGGGGAGGCGACCGTGGCGGGGGAGCTCGCGTGGCGGAGGACGCCGGCCGGCGGTGGGGGAGGCTGCAGGGTGCCGGGGTGCGGCTCCCACCGAGCGGAATCGGTCCGGGGTCGACCGATGGGGAGGCGGCGGTGGAAACCGCGGCGGCCAGCCGGGGGTGAGGAAGAGTCAGCCGGGGGTTGAAGGTGGGCGAGGGCGTCGTCGAAGAGGGCGAGGAGGTCGGAGGAGTGGGTGGCCGGCGGGAGGCGCGCGGCGAGGAGGGGAGCGTGGAGAGCGCGGCGGAGAGGGAGGGGCCCGAGCAGGGAGGGGAGCATGGAGAGCGCGGAGAGCGTGGCGGAGAGGAGCGTGGAGAGCGCGGCGGAGAGGGAGGGGCCCGAGCGGAGGCGGAGGGCAGGCGAGGCGAGGCGCGCGCCTGCGGCGGGGCGTGGGAGCGGGTGGGCTGAGAGGAGAGGAGGAGGCGCGGGTGGAGGAGAGGAGGAGGCGCGGTGGACGAGCGGAGAGCGCACGGGTGGAGGAGAGGAGGGGTAGAGAAATTTGAGAATGACGAGTGGGCTCTACATGTCATTCTCAGTTGGAATGAATTTGAGGGCTCTGATTTGAGGGCTTCTGCTGGAGTTCAACTCAAAAAACAGGGCCCCCAAAAGTAGGGGGAGCCCTCAAATCAAAAGTAGGGGCTCTAATTTGAGGGTTCCTGCTGGAGTTGCTCTTAGAGAACAGCGATGCAGCAATGGTGTAGAGACCCGAATATGCAAATCCGGACTCTCCTGTGTATTCTGCACTAGTCCAGGATCACGCTAGTGCACACAGCATGTACAAAGATAAATATCATCCACATCACGATATTCTAAGAAAAATCCAAATTATATTGATAATTATCAGAGTACGACCTTGTGGCCAAGCTTACAATAGACTAGCCCGAAGGGCTTAACAAAAACTAGCAGCGGAAAACCAAAAGAAAGTGCAGCAGCCAATCGACACGCCCACAGGCTATCGAGTGGAGAACGAAGCCCAATCCGCGAAGACGTCGAAGTACTCTCCTTCTGGAACCTCCTGCTGGTGATACTCCTCCTCCTCAACTGAGCAACAGGGGCATAAAGCCGTGAGTACATTGGTACTCAGCAAGCCGTTTGTAACAAATGAATGCAATATAATATGCAAGGCTTACCAAAGGAAGACTAAAAGATTAATTTGCATAAAATGGCATTTGAAGATACAATAAATAGATTGAAGGCGCATTTGAAGTAAGACAATAATAAATAATAATCAAAGGAATTGAAGTAACCACTTATGGATCTCCCATCCAGAAGCTAAACCAACCACTTATGGACCTCCCATCCCTAAGATAAACCAACAGTGAATTAATCATTCTCTGTCCAAAACTTTTTTGAAATAACTATACCTCGTGTGAAATCACCGAGCATTGTCCATGACCGAGGACGCGGCTATTCGAATAGTTTTACACTCTGCAGAGGTTGTACGGCTTTACCCACATGACACAATCATCCCTTATTGCCAAGCTATTACACACTTCCTTAGGTGTGCGGCGAGAAGATCATGACAAGGCCTTTACAATGTTCAATCTCAACCCAGTTCCGTCTCGCTAAGGTTTCGCCTCTCACCCCCTCTTGCGCCGATGTGGGTTCATGGCCACGCCAAACCACACTCATCACAATGACGGAACCGAAACTGAAACATCCCAAATTAATTAGCCAGGTTCATCCCATACTGGACATGTGGTAGTACGGCAAGGCTCAGATCAATGGCGCACAAAGTTAAGTCCTTAAATTTACTCAGGCGAAACATCCACATCCCATGTGCCTCTCGCACCCCCTTTACTGCACGATCAATCGCCCAAGTGAAATCCAATTTGTATAACCAACACCAATGACACCCCGATGTCATGGCACACGCATTTTATCAATGTGGTTACCACCACGATTCAATATCTCATTAAGTCAAGATTAATTACCCACATGTGATGATAAACCCAACGTTACTATATGCGTGGCTAAGCAATTTAAACGTACACCCCATGTGACAACTAATATTGCATCACTAAGTAATTTCCCATTCTATGGTGACAATGGAATCAGGGCATTCAAATTATCAAGGAGGAATAATCAATTAGGTCATTATCTACCAATACAAGGGTTTTATAATAAAGTAGCAATGCATGATAATTTAAAGCAACATAATACATAATAGATTTGAAAACTGGGTTCAACATGATCAAAGGACACGACTTGCCTTGGCCTTGCTCAGCTGAGGGCTCTTGATCTTCGAATCCAACTTCCGCTCCCTCGAACACGTGATCTAACGAGAGAGAAAGCGCATCGAAAAGACAAAATAAAATCAAATAAAATTCAAATAAACTCCAAAAACTTTCAAACCTGAACCAAAAGGTAGAGCTCAATTTTAGATGAATTTAGGAAAAAGAATCGGGTCAATCGGGGCTAGGACGAGGGAGAACGGGCTCTTGAAAAATTGGATCTAAAGAAAAATCGGGGAAAATTGGGAAAGTGTACTGTGCTGTGAACCGGGCGCACGGGGAGCTGAGTCTACGGTGGAACCGGCGCACGGAACAGTGTGGAGGCGGGGCTGCTTGCGCAAGCGGCTAGGGCTGACGCGGCGGCTGACGGGGCTGACACGTGTGTGGTTAGGGCTGACGTGGCAGGCTGACGAGGCATGGTGACGTGGCACCAGGGTGGGCTCGGATGCTGACGTGGATGACAGGTGGCACCGACGTGGCGTGACTGGCTGGCGTGGCTTCGGTCTACGGTTCACGGCTGGCAAGCGGGCCCACATGGCAGCGGCTCGGCGCACGGCGGACCAGGCGCACGGGAAGGAGAAGCGGCGGGGCTCGGCTGGCGTCAGCGACGACGCGGACGCGACCGGGCGGTGCGGCGCGCGCCGAGGCGACGCGGCGGCGGCGGGTCTCGCCGACGGTGACCGGCGGCGGCGGGTATGGCGGCGGTGACTTCAGACGGCGCGGCGGGCTCACCGGCGGCGGTGGAGACGGCGGGCGACGGCGGCGACGGAGGCGACCACGGCGGCGAAGGCGAAGCGATGACGGAAGACGAAGCGACGTCGTCGGCAAGGGCGGCGAACGACGGCTCCGGCGACGGGCGCACGGCACTTGGCGGCTAGCGGTGGCTGCGGGATGAGGAGAACCTCAGGGGTCGGCCCCCCTTTTATACCCGGGTCCCGAGGAGTCCTGGGCGGAGACGGCCGTGGCGGATAAGGAAGGCGGCGGCGCTTTCCCGATCGGAGACGGGGACGGAGAGTCCGGGTCGGGAACGGTTCCGACAAGCGGGTCCCACCTGTCGGTGGCGCGGAGGGGGAGCGGTCGGGATGCGGGCGCGCGGGCGCGGGGAGCGGGCGGATGACGACCACGTGGCAGCCATCGCGCGGGGCAGTGCGGGTGCGGGGAGCGGGTGGATGAGCGACGCGTGGCGCGGGCGAGGTAGGCCGAGCGGGCGGCTGGCTGGGCCGGCTTGGTGGGTTTCGGCCCACCGGCCGGTTTAGAATTTTAGGATTTTCCTTTTTCAGAAATTCAAATAAAGGCTTTTGAGCTCTAGAAAATAGCAAATAAATCCAGAAAAATCCCAGAAAAATTCCAGAAAAGCCCTTGAGGCTCAAGGAACTCAAATAAAATATTTTTGGCAAATGTTAATGTTTAACTTAATAATATGAAATCCTTTTTAATTCATAAAAGTCCAATTAAGCTTTAATTAATTCAAAAAAAATTCAAATGGTGAATTTTATTTTAAAAGCTTTAAAAAGGCTCTGAAATTCAGGATGTTACAAATGGAAAGTATGTGGGAACTGCAGGGCCGACCCACTTGCAGAGATGGGACGAATCGCTATAAAGTGGACCGGTGCGGCTTACGTGGTTTGATCAAAGCATTAAAAAAACTGCACAATAGGATGGGCGCACCTATTCGATGCACAGTAGTCACGGAACAGAGCAGCAGAATTTTTTTAGGGTTTTTTGGTTGTTGCAGGCTGAGGCGGCGGCAGATTAATTTGTGAATTGAAGACTGGTTAGAATAGAGGTAGGAACATGATTGCGATGGTGGAACGGACGTATTTCTGTGGCGGTGAAAAACAAAAGGCGGTGGTGGCGAAAATTTATAGGGGCTTAGAAAAATTGATGGCAGTAATAGGATTTTTTTTTATGATTTCGGTTTGAGATATGTGATGCGACGGTAACTAAGAATAATTTAACACATGAATTAAAATTTGGTAATGCAAAACTAAGAACAAATCTAGGCACAAAGGTCTAGGTATGTGATGGTATTTTTGTGAGGCAATTTTCTATATTCTAGGACTGAAAATAAATATGATACTAGCTAAGGATAAATAATCCTACCGTGTCAACCCGACGCTCTGATAGTAAGATGATACGGGATGCCCTATCTTCACGATGTAGCATCAAGGATAAATTTGGATCCGTACAACCTAATGAACCGATAGCGCCAGCCACTGTTTCAATACAGCAACCTGCGACAAAAGAGTTCGTCGAACCACATGCTCGATCCTCGTCTACTCGACCACACAAAAGTAGACGTGACGTTCTTCCTGCAAAACATGAGAAATTACAAAAATAACATCGGTAATATCTAGATTGAAACTCGCTATTCTATTGGAGCATTGTAGCACAAGCTTTTATTTGAATAACGTGGTCTCCAGCCAATAGCCTCACGTACAAGATATTTAAAGACTTAGTACTGGTTTGTGCCCTAGGTAGGACCGATTAGACTTCCTAAATCCTAAAGGCATGTACAAAGGCAATTAAGAGCTAATTCATAGGAGTGCCAACTAGGCAACCTTGCTGATGTGGATAAGAGAGGAATGAAGGAGAGAGAAACATCGTCTCCTTGTGAGACATCGACTCTTGCAGCAGGAACGAGGCGGAAGAGCTCCTGAGAATGGATCCTAGCACAAAAAGGTCACATGCATTAAGTGCTTAGGAACTTGTGTCGGGCTCAGCCCTTGTACTTAGTATGCATTAGAGCAGGTACAATAAGGCTTAGTCAACAGGCTATAGCAAATATAATATCAACAAAATCTTACGTGGCAGAGAGAGAAAGGAAGAGAGAGAAGGAAGCTGGCTACTAAATTACAGCTAGCTATAGCACGTAAAAATATACATTTCACTCTCTTACACATGGGGCCAAATAGTTATTGTAATAGCTACCTTATTGTATGAACTATTTTTTTGAAGGCTATGGATAAAATGGACAAGTGTTATAGCCACTAGTTGGCTATACTATTGTATTTGCTCTTAGTGTTGTCTCTTGATGATGTGGAGTGCTTAGGAGCTTGTGTCAAGCTCAATCCTTGTACTTGCCCTAACAACTCATTCAAAAAGTATTAATTACAAGCCACGACGACTCATTCAAAAAGTATTAATTACAAGCCGACCTTGGATCTGTTCAACCAATTGAGAAGCACGCAGGCCACATCCTATTCAGAATCCCTATCGTAAACCAAAATGGTTTTTTTCTTGGAGAAAACCAGCTTTTTTTTGGAACATTTGAGTCAGTTCCCGATTTCCTTCACGCGCGTTAGAGCAACTCTACTTTTGATTTGAGGGCTCCTCCTATTTTTGAGGGCCCAGTTTTTTTTGCATCTACTCCAACAGCACCCCTCAAATCTAAGCCCTCAAATCCATTCCACTACACACTGACACATGGGACCCACTCCTCAAATCAGGTCGGAGGCGAGTGGAGGCCCCGGGCGAGCGGGGGATTTTGGCGGTGATGGCGGCAAAGCGGCGGCGACGACGGCGAGCGCGGCGGGGCGTCGGGCGGCGGCGGGCGTGGCGACGGGCAAGGCGACGGCGACAAAGCGAAACGACGAAGCGGCGGCGACGGCGACGGCGTGGCGGCGGCGAGGCGAGCCGAGGAACCGGCGAGGCGACGGCGTGGCGGCGGCGGCAGGTAGAGGCGACGGGCGACGGCGACGGGCGTGGTGGCGGGCAAGCCGAGGAGCCGGGCGAGGTGGCGGGCGAGCGGAGGCGGCGGGCGAACGGAGGAAGGGACTTCGCTTCGATCGCTAGGAGATTTTTTTTGGGGGGGTTCAGCTTGTGGGGATTGGAGATGTGGGAAGGCGGTGGGGGATTTTGGCCGAGCGCGGGGAGAAGTTTCACGGTGCGGGAAAAAAAACAGGAAAATGAGAGCC
Source organism: Dendrocalamus sinicus (assembly GCA_036346575.1). Classification (NCBI taxonomy): domain Eukaryota; kingdom Viridiplantae; phylum Streptophyta; class Magnoliopsida; order Poales; family Poaceae; genus Dendrocalamus; species Dendrocalamus sinicus. The sequence goes on along the minus strand of CM070671.1, from coordinate 6,582,732 downwards.
AGGGGAGGGCCCCTGGGAATGAGGGCTTGGAGGCCTCATTTGAGAGGCCTCCTATTTTTGAGAGCCAAGTAGGGGCTCTGTGGGAGCTGAGTTTTTTTGCTCTGACTTTCAAATTTAAGTTTGAGGACTCAAATATGGACCTTGCTAGAGTTGCTCTTAACAGCTGTCCACATGGCTTTTCTTGGCTTTCTAATCCTGTGTGCATGCACCAACCGAAGGAGGAGCTTTCCATATCAACAGCCGTACCCCATACAAATTCTTCTCTTTCTGTTTTTTTCAAGAGTAGCACCACATTAATTGCCCTCCCTATTCATGCATGCATGCACACCAAATCAGCATCCGACACATGCATGTATGAACAGTGTTTCAGCACATGAACATCTTTGGTTAGTGTGGCCTGGAAATAACACAAAACAATCTTATGAGATAGTAAATAATTCTTACATAAATAAAAATAGAATTCACTTCAGAGCAAGTTCACCTGATAATATTTAATGCATCTCAATAATTTTTTCTGTTAAATAATATATTTAACAAAAAAACGCTAAGCATGTATGTATCCACATCATTGCCATTGATGTGTTACTTTTCTGAGGTCGAATTATGTTATAGATGTGGGGTTCTTGCATCTCTAAATGGGGTGCTAGTCCTGGAGTTCTTGGAGCATCTAATGTTGTTGGAGCTTTGTTGAACTGGGATGTATTCATTCGGGGTCTTGAACTGTTTGCATTATACTGCGTCTGAAAAGCCATTTTTCTCTTACGAGATTCTTCTAGTTGATATTGAGCATCTTCCTGAATAAGGGCTTTATTGATCATGTGCTGGAACGTCGGGACGTCATTTGACACCAATTACACTTTCAGGTTGGGGTTGAGTCCTTCCATGAACCACTAAATTTTTGTTGCATCTGTTGCAACATCTTCTGGTGCATACCTGGACAGTTGAGTGAACCTGTTCAGATACTCTGAAACACTAAGGTTTTCCTGCTGCAGCTTGTGAAACTCCCTCTTCTTCATCTCCATTATTCCCATAGGATTATGTGCAGTGCAAAAAAACATCGACAAATTCAGCCCACGTGATGATCTGCACATCCTGGTGAGTAGCACAGAGGTTTTCCCACCAATTAGCAGCAATTCCTTTTAGTTGATGGGTGGTATACAATACCTTCTCATGGTCATTGCACTGAACCAAAATTAGCTTCTTCTCCACATCCTTGAGCCAGTTGTCAGCCTCTAATGGATCTACTGAACTAGCAAAGGTAAGCGGTCTGGTTCCCATAAACTCTCTTAGCTTGGATTGCGGTGCTTAGATGGGTGACTGTTTAACTTGATTGACTTGGTTTTGACCAAGGGCTTAAAGAAGTTGCAGTTGCATTGCCATCATTTATTCCAAGTTAGGGGCTTGAGCTGGAGGTGGTGGAATTGATACATTGCTTTCTAGCTGAGCATTGGCACCATGGTTGTTTCCAGTGTTGTTCCTTGTGTTCACCATCTGAAGTGGCAACCAAGGTTAGAAAAAGGTAAGAGGGAAGTAGCATAGATAAGAGATTAGGGAAGCAACTAAACAACATCCCAAACAAACACACAAGAGAAAAACAAACATCAACCTAGAAGAAACTTAACTTGAAATCAAAATAATTTGAAGGATGGTTGTACCACAAGTGCACAAAGTCTTGGTACAATCCACCTAGCACACCAACAAGTAATATATATATAAGCCTTCTAAAATCATAGGACTTTACTTGGGTAATACAACTAAAGAACTAATTCTCACTCCTTCATGATGACGCGCTTCTCCAGGTGCTTCTCATGCTCAACCTTACTAAGCCACCTATAGAAATTTCAAAGCAAAGTGGATACAATTACCATTCCCAAAAAGGTGAATGAGCAACTAGATAAGAAAGAATACTATGATGAAGGTAAGAATAGAAAGAAGAGAAAAGATGAGGATAGCACATTATTAAAATTTTATTTTATAAAATAATTTTGAAGCTTTTGTAATAACGACCATTCTAACTAGGTCATGCCCTACAATCAAATTGGCTCTGATACCATCTCTATCTGGACCGAATTTTCAAATCCGAACCCTCTGCGTATTACTGCACTAGTCCTAGATCAAAACTAGTGCACACAGTCAAATAGTGATAATTACATAACCAACAACGCTTTATTATAATAATAAAGAGTACAAGCCTTATGGCTACTTTATTACAACTTAGGTTACAATACCTCTCAAACTTACAAAACACAATGGAAGCAAAATAAAACTCTGTTATTGACCCATCAATACGCCACAAGCAATTGACTAGGGAAGTACAACCTAATACTCTGGGAAGCCTTCATCAAATCCACATGCGAAGTAGTCGTAATCTCCTTCTTGAGCTTCATAATTCTCTGAAAGTTGTTTTGAGTGTAGCATGTGAGTACATAAAGTACTCCATGAGTCTTGAAAAAAATGCAGTAGATGTAGGGCTTAACAAAGGAAGGATAATATGGTTTTTTTGCACAAACAATATTTTATTTCAAATACCATTAACTATTTTTGAAAGCATCAACTTAACAAAGTAATTGCAATATTTGAAACTATCATAATTTTCTAGTGAAGGTTCTAGCCACCAACACTAGTACACAGGCTCTAACCACCAGGGTTCAAGACTTCAGGTTCCATCCACCCGCACTGGCTCCATCCGCCAGGACACACTCCTGAGAGTTCCATCCACTCCTGAGTTCCCAAAACTTTTGCTTTTGAAACCAAAACCAAATATCTACCATGTGAAAGTGCACATTGCCCACCCTTGACCGTGGGCATGCCTATTCGAATAATTTTACACTCTGCAGAGGTTGTATAACTTTACCCACAAGAGATAAGTCATCTTAATAGCCAACATGCTTCCTTAGGCATGATACCCATATAATTTATCACAAAGCCTTTACCTCAATCCAATCTAGCTAGATACCACCCACTGAGATTTCATTGCTGAAAGGTTAAATCCACCATAGTCAGAAGCCCCCTCTTGGGCCGTATGAGTACAGTAAATCCCTATGCTTCACTATGAGTAAACCAGTAAATCCTTAGCACCCACTTACCACTGGTGATATCTAAATTAAACCTTTGCGAGTTATTCGATTAGTTCGTACCCATATAGATTTGTGATTGTACGATAGTGCTCAGTTTGGGCAGTCACAAGCATCGGTGCTTAATTGACTAGGGCAGAACATTCACAATACAAGTTCTAATGCTAAATCCACACCAGCCCAATCTTACCATCCTCCCAAGTCTAAAATCAATTTTCACCATTTTATTTTATTTTATAAACCAATGGCAACACCTATTGTCAAACATTTGATAAAAAGCAGTTGCTTATGGATTTGATAATAGTGTTCCCATCCGTAGGGTTATGATGATCGAATAGCTTGTTTAAGCAGTTACTACCGTTCTAACATTAACAAATATCATAATAATCTCAATACTGAGACAAGAAAAATCTAGGGTGACAAAGGTACATGGTTGTCAATGTCAAATGAGAGCATAACAATTATCGGTTTAACTATTATCCTAAAGACAAAATTTATCATTTTGTATAACATAGCAATGAATTTAAATTTGAAATAATAAAATGAGTTTAGTAAACATAGGTACAAGATGATCGAAGGAAACTTGCCTTCTTGCACGTGGTCTGGACCTTCCTACTGCGGATCGGAAAACTCTTTAGCAACATCGGGTTCTACGTGCATAAATGAGAAACCCAAATAAATATATAAATAAACACAAACAAAGTCACAAAAATACAAAATTTAAATACTGGAAGGAAGTTTATGATTTTATATGAATTTAAAATTTGAATGAGTATAAACGGAGTTAAGATGAAGAAATACGGCTTCCGGAAGTGTTTGTTGTGGTTGAAGGGTCGGGTCTTCAGCGAGTGGTTAGAAGCTACCGAGTGGTCGAAAGGCTACGGTGGTGGTTGGAAGTCGAAGGTTAGATGTAGTCGAACAGCTCTGCGTGGTGTCAGTCACCGAGTGGTCGAAAACAGTGCTGGTCGAAGGCTTAGAGTGATAGCGATGAACAGCTTAGAGCGAGAAGTGATAGTGGTCTCAACGGGCAGTGGTTGAAAGCGACAGTAGTCAAAAGCGACTACGGTCAAAATGATCGTATGGTCTGGAGAGATCGGAGAGATCGAACTATTCGGAGTAGTCGAAGGAATGGGATGGTACAGAGTGGTCGAAAGAATCGATTAGCTTGGAGCGGTCGAAAGAACTAGTCAGAGTTGTCATAGCTGATGAGGATGTCGTAACCGACTAGGGTGATCGTAACATTGATGGTGGTCAGAAGGCCAGGAGTGGTCGAAGACTATAAGGTGGTCGAGAACAAGGGTGGTTGAAGGATAGTGTTGTGGTTACAGACCAAACAGAGAAAGAGATGGTAGTGGAGAGTTGGGAGAGTGTGTCTCTCTCCCCTAGCCTTCCCCATATATATATATATTCACATGGGGTATGCTTTTACAATTATGCCCTTCCATCAGTACATCCCTGTCAGGGGTATTTATGCCATTACACACGTCCTATTTTAGGCCCTATAACCTTCTAACAGGCCTGCTGGGCTTAGGTGGGGGCCACCCCTACAACAGGAGCCTCTCATGGTGAAGGGCTTCACAGGGCCGAAGCCATGTTGCCGAGTCCTTTGGTCCCCCTCCGTCCCTGCGGCCTGTGAACTCGTCCTAACTTGCGAAGCCTTAATTTGCGGCGAGGCCCGGGATCTGAATCTGAAGCCGAAGCCTGGTGTGGTAGCTGAGCAGGTGGGGCTTGCGTGCCTGGCCCCGGGCGATTGAGCTTTGCGAAGCGCTCCGCAATGGTGTAACGTCGACGCGAACAGGTGGCTGCGTGGCCCGGTAGTGCGCTTTAATGATATGGCCGCGCAGTCTGCCTTGCCTTAATTGGGAGCGCAGTTGGTGGTTGCGTAACCAAGGCCGTTCGCTCCTTCCCCAGAAAAGCGGGGCACTCGGTAGGGGAGCTGTTGTGACGTCTGTCCGCCTGCCAGCGCGCACCCCGCTGGCATTGTGCGGTTGTACTTGTATATCGCGGGCAGTTGAACCGCCGGGTACCCGTCGTTTGCGCTACCGTCGATTGGCGCGCCGCCGACTGACCTTCCGCCAGCCTGGCGACTCCTCGCCGGGTGAACCTGGGTATAAATACGTCGGTGTCGTAGGCTGCCCCGAGTCGCTCCCGGTTACTCGTCTTATACCTGCACACGATTATCTTCTCACATGTAAGCCAACTACCGTTTATCTGCGTTTGATGGCTGCGTCTACTGACGCTAATGTCAGCGAGCGCTGATGAACAATAGACGGCCTACTTATGGGAATATGTCACGGCTTGCTGCAGAAATCTTGGTCGTCCATAGGATCATGCTCGCATGTCCTGCTTTCGCGTAGAAATGAAGGCAGACGCGCGCGCGCTCCGTCCCCTACCCTTCGAACGGGTGGCAGCGGAGATTGGCGCCTAGTCGAAGTAGGCGCGCGCGCGCTCCGTCCCCTACCCTTCGAACGGGTGGTAGCGAACGGGTGGCGGCGAGGCCGCGCCAGTCGGTAGACGCGTGCGCGCTCCATCCCCTACCCTTCGAGCGGGTGGCGCGAGGCGGCGCCTAGTCAGCAGACACGCCGCGCGCTCCGCCCCTACCCTTCGAGCGGGTGGCGGCGAGGCCGGGCGCCTAGTCGGCGAGACGCGCGCATGCTCCGTCCCCTACCCTTCGAACGGGTGGCGGCGGAGGCTGGCGCCTAGTCGAAGTAGACGCGCGCGCGCTCCGTCCCCTACCCTTCGAACGGGTGGCGGCGGAGGCTGGCGCCTAGTCGAAGTAGACACGCGCGCTCCGTCCCCTACCCTTCGAACGGGTGGCGGCTTGTGATTGGAACACCGTGGGATGTCAGCGGTTGCGTGACCACGGCTGTTCGCCTCTTCCCTAGGGGAGAGGGACGCGGGGCGGGCGAGGAGTGGCGCGTCATGCGGCGTGTGACCATATTCCGCCGCCATCTGTCACTGCCGACCGTCATGCTATGCTCGTACGGTAGGGCCGATGCCTCCGAGCTACCGATAGGCCCAGGTGTCTGGGTCTTTGCCGGTCTTGAGACCGACGGACGAGGGGCAAACTGCGCTGTCCTTCGCTCGTAAACGCGTCTTTTCAGAAGGGACTTCGCCCCTCGGCGGCGTAACCGCTAGCATCTTTCGGCGCGGTTCGCCCGAGTGCGGAGGTCGCTGCTCGCGGGCGAATGCCGGCACGAAGACCGGGGCGTATACCCCACAGTTACTTCGTGCGGAGGTTGCCACGCGGTGGGAGGCCACTGGCGCGTCGTGCGCTGGTGGTCCTTGCTCTTGCGGTCGCGTGCGACGCATACCGCCGCAACGCTTCGCCTTCAGTTATGGGGAATCGTGCGGGATGGGTTTCTGTACGACTGCGATCGCGTTCGGCACGTGGACCGTCGCGACGCTTCGGCTGCAGCCATGAGGGCGAGGTGGCTTGAAATAACCCTCGTAACAACGCTCCCACACTTCTACGCCCTCCTCTCGCTTGCATTGCCTCCTACACTCCCGTGGTATTCTCGCCGCTGTATTCCTTTTTGTGAGAAGCGATGGCATCCGACGACAAGCGCGGCTGTGCAGCCGGTGACTGCGACATTCGCCGGCGGTCGTCCCCGCTGGAGGTGAAGTACTCCCTCAACGAACGCGACCTGGCGGCGGCGGATAGGTGGTGGTTGGCGGCGGAGAAGGGGGGCTCGTTTGCTGGCGATTTGGGCCCTCGCTCATGATGAGAAGACGATCTAAGGGCTGCTGCGCGAGGGGAAGCTATCCGAACGCCAGGCGGTACGGTTGCCGTCGGCGACGAGACGAAACCGCGCCCCGAGAAGTCGGAGGCGCTTGTGTTCGTCACCTTCTTTGATGCAGGGCTCCGCATCCCGGCGGCGGCAATCGTGGGCGACGTGCTGCGGACCTTTGGGCTGGAGCTGGCGCAACTGACTCCGAACGCTGTGGCCCGGCTCGCCGTGTACAGCTGGGCCTTGCGCTCGGGAGCGTGCTGGCCCAGTGCCTCGTTGTTTGCCTACCTGCACGAGGCACGGTTCCAGCCCAAGGAGCGGAAGGACGGGACGCTGTCGAACTTCGGCAGCGTCACCTTCATTCTTCGGTCATCCTGCGGCAAACTCTTCCTTGCGAATTCGACTCGCGGGAAGTAGGAGTCTCACTGGATGAAACGGTGGTTCTACCACCGTGTGGCGAGCGGGAGCGGCCTCGAGTGCACGGGCCGGCCGATCGCGTTCAAGACCTCACCCGGTCGGACGCTGGATGACGAAGACCGGCGGAGGGCCCGACAACTCGTGGGCGTGACCGCCCGCTTCAACATGCGCGACCTCGCCGAGGAGTATGTGATGTTCGGCGTGGCGCCGCTCGCCCGTGGCTGGCACCTCGCCGTTGAGAGGCGCCGAGACGACAATGTTATGCCGTCGGTCTGTGTACTGCCGGCGCCCGGTCTTCGTAAGTCCCGACCGCGTCTCCCCTCTTGTACGCGCGGAGTGCATTAGGCGTTAACCCTGTCTCCTGCTTTGCTTTACAAATTGGCTTGGAGGACGCGGAGCGGGCTGCGCGTGTATTTCTCGGGCCATACACTGGCAGGGAGCACGAGCAGCGCGCATCCGCGACTGCGGAGGCGGGACTGGGGCGGATAAACCGCGTATGCGAGGCCCTGGGCCTTGCCGTGCCGGATCGCGCTCCACCGACTTCGCAGCATCAAGACGACGGCAACGAGGGCGAAGGCGCCATCTCGCAAGAGGGCTCGAGGCGGGGCATCTGCCGTGCCCGGCATAGCGGCTGCCACTACTGCTGCTACTGCTCCCGATGGCGCGGCGCACGCAGAGTCGGATTCGGTGAGGTACGCCGATTCGGGCTTGGGGGGCGCCGACGCCGGGGGCGAGGGGTCTTCGGGGGTGCCCTAGGCGGCGGGCTCGCCGCAGGGAGCCGGAGGGGGGAAGTCTCGTCACCCGCGGCAGTCGTCAGTACGGGATCCGTGCTGATCGGTGATGCTGAGGTGGAGCCCTCGGTCGTGACTGCTATGATGCCAGGGACGCAGCCTCCGGTCGTGGCCACCGCGGTGCTGGGGACGCAACCTTCGGCCGTGACCGTTGTGGTGCCGGAGACGCAACCTTCAGCCGCGACCGCTGAGGTGCCGGAGGCGCAACCTTCAGCCGCGACTGCTGCGATGCCGGAAACGCCTTCCGCGGGGGCACACGGAGCTGGGCCTTCGCCGACGGCGGCGACCGAGACCGAGGTGCCTTCCGCAGAGGTTGCCACGGTGGGGTCTTCGCCCCTGGATGCTGTAGCCGCTGGCACCTCTCGAGGCGCGGCTACTGGGGCGGGACCGCCGCCATCCGTTCCGGCTAAGCGGCCGTGCCTGCGGCCGGGGCTTCACCGGACCTCGAGGGGGTTCACCGTGGTGATGGGCATCGGGAGCCTGTGGGACTCCGACGCACACGGCGAGGTCCCTATGGCTCACGCCCCCTGCTCCTCCGGCCACATCGTCCGCCGTGCAGGAACGGTCAGCGTCGGCCCCGAACGCAGAGGCTTCTGTTTCTTGCGGGACCGCTCCCCCCACGGGGGCTGGCGCCACTGCCACCCTGCCCGAGACTAGGGAGGCGGGCCCCCGAAGCCCTCTGTCCGCTACCGAGGGTAAGGTGGCTTAATTTGCGCCTTGTGGTGTTCTCATCCGCACCCATATCCGCAGCGTCGCTTATTCCGGAGGAGGAGCCTTCGCCGGGCGCGAACACCGTGCGCCTGGGCCCGGCGGACTTCGTTCCTCCGTCGGAGACGATGAGGGCGTGGCGCGGGATCGTGGACGACGCGACCGCCAGCGTCGGTCAGCAAGAGCTGCAGACCTACGGGGTGGGGCGTCTCGGGGACGCCTTAGAGGTGTCGGGGGTGAGGGTAAGTACTTTCTTATATGACAGTGCCTGGTCATGCTCAGCTTGCTAAGCCCGCTTCATTTTTTTTGTTGGTGTTGTGCTCTGCAGACACTTGTGCTAGGGCAGGCCTTGCAAGCGGCCTATGCTCGTGCGCAAAGGGCACTTGAGGATAGGCTGCGGGTCGCCGAGGAGGGGCTGCGCAAAGCCGCGGGGGCCCGTTCTGCCCAGGATGCCCGCATCCGCCAGCTGAAGGAGGAGTTTGCAGCGGAGCGAGACGGCCTTCTGCGACAGGTTGCCTCGCTAGAGAAGGAAAAAGGCGAACTTGCCTTAACTCTAGCGGAGCGTGACCGAACGCTTGGCGAGGCTTCGGTAATTGCATGGGATGCCATGCAAGCGCTGGAGAGCCATCTCGAAGGTCTTGTGGCTAAAGTGCCGGACCGCGCCTTCGGCCCGGAGGAGCTGCTTCGGACCCTTCGCTGGACCGGAGATGCCGCCAACATTGCGCGCGGCACCGCGACAACCTTCGGCAACCATTTTGCTTACGTAGCGTTGTGCATGGTGTGCGTGCTCCTACAGCACCGCGGCTGCACGCACGTCGCCGGGCTGGTGGATCCCCAGCTGGAGATGCCCGGCGGTGCCGGAGTGATGTCCGGTGCCGTCCGCGCTGCTTGTCGCGCCGTCAAGTGCTTCTATGAGCGGATCTGGGATTATGTCGGGGAGGCCGCCGCGCGGGTCGAGCTCTGGAAGTCCCTTTATGGGGAGGGGAGCCTCGGCCAATTTTTGGACGAGGTCCCGCGACGCGACGATGGCGGCGCTGAGGCCTCCAGAGGCGCCGGGAATTCACAAGTGTGACACCAAGGCGGTCAGGCGTATGCGTGCGTTGTAATATCCCCGCCCCCTGTTTTTTGTGAATGAAGTGCACGCTTGTTCTACGAGTGCTGATTATTTTGCTTGTGTCCCGGGCAGCTTCCTCGTTGGGGCCGACTGCTCGCGTCCGACCGTGCGACCCGACGACGCCTTCGACGCTGGCGGAGAGCCGAGGAGTCGCTGAACTTTTGGGCGGGCCGATCCTCTTCTGGCGAAGCCCTGGCCTTAGCGCGTGCCAAGGACGAGCCTGCCGAATTGCGGCTTAGGGCGGCTGAGATGTTGGCGGGCCGCTGTATTTGTAGGATTTTCCAATACATATACTTGCTGGCACTTAGGAGATGTGTTGTATGCTGTGCTTCAGGCGGTGATGTTATGCGGGGACAAGACCCCCACATTGACCGTACGCCGTTGGAGTAGTCGTGCGAGCGCTGTCCCTTACCCATCGAACAGGTAGCAGCACGACTTGTTTAAAGTCCGTAGACTGGCGCGTGCGAAGGCGGACCTCGACGGCACGACTTGTTTAAAGTCCGTAGACTGACACGTGCGGAGGCGGACCTCGACGGCATGACTTGTTTAAAGTCCGTAGACTGGCGCGTGCGGAGGCGGACCTCGACGGCACGACTTGTTTAAAGTCCGTAGACTGGCGCGTGCGGAGGCGGACCTTGACGACACGACTTGTTTAAAGTCCGTAGACTGGAGCGTGCGGAGGCGGACCTCGACGCCACGACTTGTTTAAAGTCCGTAGACTGGCGCGTGCGGAGGCGGAAGAGCGCGGGCGGTCCGCTCCCCTACCCTCCAAGGTGGGGCAGCGCGGCGTACCTCGTCCGCGTCGTCCCTCTCTTGACCTCTCTTGGGTTTCCAAGCGTGGGGCGTCAGCTTATTTATACTCGGGAGTACCCAGGGTACTCCATGGCGTGCGGAGTCGCGTCTCTCTATACTCCGAGGCTGCGGGGACTTGCGTCTTATTTATACTCCGTAGAGTGCGTGGGGTCAGCGTCCACGTCTTATTTATACTCCGGGGAGTATGCGCGAGGACAGGGTCCATGGCATGCGCGGGAGTCGCGTCTTGTTTATACTCCGTAGAGTGCGTAGGGACAACATCCGCGTCTTATTTATACTCCGTAGAGTGCGTGCGGAGGCGTCCCCCCACACGTCTTTGTTTATACTCATACCCGTGTCTTCGACGGAGAGTGCACATGCGAACGTGCGTCTTAGTTTATACTCATGCCCGTGCCTTCGACGGAGAGTGCACACGCGAACGTGCGTCTTAGTTTATACTCATGCCCGTGTCTTCAATGGAGAGTGCACACGCGAACGTGCATCTTTGGTTTATACTCATACCCGTACCCCTGGCTACGGAGAGTGCACATGCGAACGTGCATCTTTGGTTTATACTCATACCCGTACCCCTGGCTACGGAGAGTGCACACGCGAACGTGCGTCTTTGGTTTATACTCATACACGTACCCCTGGCTACGAGAGTGCACACGCGAACGTGCATCTTAGTTTATACTCAGGAGCAGGCGCGTAGGCGAGGCGTCCGCGCGCTTTGGCCGCGTATTTTTGCACAATGATAAGATGTTGGCGACAAACAGAACTTTATTACATTCCCGTTTGCGCGGGTGAGCGATTACATAGGGCGGAGGTACTAACCACTTGTCTTTGGCGCGGCCGGAGCCTCTAGTAATTGGACTATCTGTAGGGCTTGCCGAGCCGCCTCCGGACGACGCCGTGGGTCCCCGCGCTATGGTGCCGAATCTAAGCGTGCTGCTGAGCGTCGCGACGGGGGTACCTGGTGCCGTGCTCGATGCGCCGAGCCATATCCTGATCGCCACAAACGGTAATGATGGCCCGTGGCCCCGCGAGCTTCATGCATAAATAGCCGTGATGTGGCACCGCTCCGAAGGAGTTGAGGATTGGACGCCTCAGTATGGCATTGTAGGGGTATAGGAGATTGACGACATCAAATGTGGCATCTTCGACCCTTATATTGTTGTCCTGGCCGAAGGAGACCTGAAGGCATATTTGGCCGAGCGCGCGTAGAGGTTGTCCTCCGAAGCCTTGCAGCGGGATTCCTGACGGGCCGAGGTGGCTTCGGGGGATCCCCATCTGGTCGAAGGCTGCCGCGAAGAGGATATTCGCGGAGCTGCCGCCGTCAACTAGGGCGCCCCACGTCGCATCCCGCTATAGCGACCCGGACGACCAAGGGGTCCTGGTGAGGAAGTTCCACGCCTTGGGCATCGGCGGGTGTGAACGTGACTTCGTGCCACGCCCAGTCCGGCGGTGTCTGCGCTGGGTACGCCGCCACGTGGTGTAGCCTTCGTACGTAGGCCTTCTGCTGTCGTGCCGAGGCGAACTCCAGCGAAGAACCTCCGGAAATAACATTGATAATCCTGCGGTGGGCTGCCTCCGGAGCCTGCAGCTGTAGGAGGCCCTCCCGAGGCTGCTGTACGTGAGCCTGAATCCGCAGGGGGCCCTCATGGGGCTGCGCCCCTTGTGCTTGGATCTGCTTGGGGACTTCGTATGGGTGCTGGACGTGGGCCACCACAAGCGGGTGTGCCTCCGGGTTCCTATCCCTGGAGACGCTTTGGCGGAGCGCCGCGATGGAGATGCACGCACGCGTGTCGTGGGTGCCCCGACCGTGGACTTCGCACCACATCCCCTGGTGCTGGTCATCGTAATCCCCACAGCCTCTATCATCGCGACCTCGGCCACGGCCGCGCCCTCGACCTCGGCGCCCCCGGCCGCCACGATCAGCGGAAGCGTTTTCTTCGGAACCGCCTTCGATGTCGAAGACGTGCCGGCCTCGCCGCGACTTCTGCTGGCCGTGCTTGGGCCTATCGGACGGCTCCTTGTGCGGGCGTCCTTGTACTCAGGCGCGGCTTTCGAAGACTCCTGCTTGCGCTTTCCCTTCGACGAGTTGTCCCTCGGCGGGTCTTCGGTTCTCGCCGAACCGTCTGCCTGGTTGGTGTCGGAGTCGTCACCCTGCCTTCGTCGTGCGTCCTCTTCCGCCCTGGCGTACTGTTCCATTTTGTCGAAGAGCTTCGTCACTATCTTGATCGGCTTTCGTGCGTTGTATTCGGCCATCGGGCCCGGGCGAAGGCCCTGTATGGCTGCATTGACAACGGTGGTCTCGTTAACGTCTTTGACTTGGCAGCGTATCTTCGCGAAGCGTTTGAAATAGTCCCAGAGCTTCTCCTAAGGTTTCTGCTTCACGGCGAAGAGCTGGTCCGCATCGACCCGCTCAACATAGTTTCCTTGAAAGTTGTTGCGAAGGTGGTCGCGGAGCTGCTCCCACGCATAGATGGAGTTTGGCTCTATGGTAAAGAACCAGGAAAGCGCCACTCCTTGCAACGCGAGGGGAAGTCCCTTCGCCTTTGTGGTGTCATCTCCGCCCGTGGCCTCGATTGCGGTTTCGTACACGCGCACGAACTCGCGGGGGTCCGTCTCGCCTTTGTATGGCTCGATGACACTGGGGAATTTGAAGTCTTCGGGCCACGCCGCCTACTGTAGTCCTGCCGAAAGCGGGGACTCTGGATCGACGCGTCGCAGCGGCAAGCGGCTGGATGTGGGGGCATCGCGGCTATCTGCCCTTTCCGGCATGGGCTCTGGTGCAACCACTGGCGCGGCCTGCTGGCTCCGGGCTTCTTGCATGTCTTGGACAGCTCCGCAAAGATCCCCTAGCTCCCGCTGGAACGCGTTGAGGGCCGCCAGCAGGGCGCTTTCCACTGTCGGCGCGGACGGGGCCGCCGACGCGCCCAGCAGACGGGTCGGCATGGGTACGATTGCCTTGCGAGCTCCCGAGCTGTCGGTCGTTCCGTTGTGGCTACCTCCTATCGCCCGGTCCGCGCTACCGGTGAGCGTCGCGGCGAGGGTGGCGGGGTTGGTCGCTGTAGCGTCGGCGGGGTTGGTTGTCGCAGCGGCGGTGGCGGGGTTCGTCGTCGCAGCACCAGTGGCGGGGTTGGTCGTCGCAGCGGCGGTGGCGGGGTTGGTCGTCGCAGCACGAGTGGCGGGGTTGGTCGTCGCAGCACGAGTGGCGGGGTTGGTCGTTGCAGCATCCGTGGCGGGGTTGGTCGTCGCAGCACGAGTGGCAGGGTTGGTCGTCGCAGCATGAGCGTCGACGTCCGCGACTACCGTGCCCGCTTCATCACCCGCTTCCGTGACAGCCGATGCTGAAGCCCTGGTACCCATGCGGCGCCCCGACCCAGCCGCCTTCTTTCCCTTCACCGCCGTCGACGAAGCTTTTTTCGGTGCCATCCTTCTTCAGATTTCAGGCTTGCTCCTGTCCTCCCCACGGACGGCGCCAACTTTTGTGGTTACAGACCAAACAAAGAGAGAGAGATGGTAGTGGAGAGTTGGGAGAGTGTGTCTCTCTCCCCTAGCCTTCCCCATATATATATTCACATGGGGTATGCTTTTACAATTATGCCCTTTCATCAGTACATCCCTGTCAGGGGTATTTATGCCATTACACACGTCCTATTTTAGGCCCTATAACCTTCTAACAGGCCTGCTGGGCTTAGGTGGGGGCCACCCCTACAACAGATAGAATGTAGTCGAAGGTGACTAAGGTCATAAGCGATTGTAGTTGTGAGCGACCATAGTAAAAAACAGCTATGGTCATGAGCGACTGCAGTTGTGGGCGGCCGTGGTCGAAAAGGTCTTAGTAGTCGAAAGGAACACTGAAAGTGGTCGTAACTGACCAGAGTGGTCGAAACTCTGTAGTGGTCATTTTCAACAGACAAGAGGTTCACCGAAGATAGCTGGTCAGTGGTCAACAATGGCAGAAGATGGCGGTGGTAGGGTGCTTCGATGAGGGAATAGCTCTGGCAGTGGTCTTGGACGATGAAGCGGTCGGTGACTTGGACGGTGAAGTGGTCGACGATTGCGAGGGCAGCGACCATGGGTTGCTCATGTGGCCGACGGTTAACGGGCAAGAAATACAAAGAACTAAGGTGAGCACGAGTACTGCTTCGCCATGTGGAACATGTCCTATGCTCGGCTTGGTTGGAGAGCGACCGAGGAAGGCCGACAAGGTGTGAGGTGGCCGGAACAGCATGGTTCATGGTGACGAACCTCCACAGTGAGTTATTGAGCAAACCAAAGGATGGAATACGTAAAAGAGGTGGAGGTGATGGTGCAGTACCAAAGAATTGAAGAACAGTTTACTGGAGATGACGATTCGACGACGGAAGTTGAAAATGGCCGGCGACGAAGAACGTTTGATTCCCGGTGATTGGCTGTGAAAAAAATTAAATAAAAATGGTAGATGAGTTGGTAGGATGCTAAGACAGGAGATGACGTGAGCAAAAGTTAAAAACCTTCACCGGAATGATGAATGTTCAACTCGACTGCGATGACCAACATTCGGGAAAATGAGAAATTCATCGTCGTCGGAGCTTCAAAGGTTATGAGATTTTGAGGGAATGAAAAGGGGTAGAAGAGGTGTTGGTGTGCCAATTTATAGCCTCTCTCATTATTCGAATCGCGGGAACAAGAGAAATTTCGGGCGACGGGTTTCGGTTTCAGAAACTAACGGATAAAATGGCAATGAAAGCACTAATGGAATGTGGTAACTAAAACATTGACTCCGGCGTTGAATGCGCGGTGTTGATGGGCTCGTATTGCTTCAGATAGATTTGAATTGGACGCTTGGGTGGAAAGATATGGCAGAAAACTATTTTTGGTTTACTAGTCGAACGGACTCGGACGGAGGTTGAAGATGATGAACACTGTTCACGTGCACTGTAGTAGTAGTACCCAAGAGGAGAGGAAAGAAAAAGAAAAGAGAGGAAAGAAAAAGAAAAGAAAAGAATAGGTCAAAAAATTAGATTAAACCCAGAAAAATAAAGAAGATATTTTTCTAGAGATTTGGATTTTTGGAGATTGAATTTGAATTCAAATTCAAATTTGGAATTTTAGGTTGGAATTGGAATTTGATATTTTCTTCCAGTATTACTAATAATCCAAATATAATCCAAATACTTGTAAAATAATTAATTTCAAATTAATTTTTAAAGAAAGCAAATTTTGCGATGTTACACAGATATATCACTAAATCATTTCACACATAATGAGAATCATACCATACATTAATATTGCAGATCAAAGTTCAAATAGACCGCATCGGTCGAGTTTACAATAAAATCCGATCAGACCAAATGGATACATTACATAAAGTGGAAGCTGAAACGATAGCAAAAGAGGAGGACACAAGCCAAGCAAGAGGTATGTAAGAGGATTAGAGGCAAAATTATTCTTTAGCACTAAATTCTTGTATAGGGTAAGGATCTGAAGGTTATAGAAAGCTCGAGAGGGTTGTGAGAGAGCGACAATTTCTTGTACTCTTTTGAGGTCATACTTAAGAAATTTGCGGTCGCCTTCACTAAATCTTCCCTCATCGTGATCATTACTGGATGGCATGTTTAACAATTTCATATCTAGTTTTGCATAACATGAAAAGTGGCAAACCATAGCACCATTTAATTCGGCTTTTTCTGTTTGAAATAAATACTGTTGCCGCTGTTAGTTTTTTCTGATACATTTAGTTAAAGAAAAATAAAAAGAAAATGAAAAACACCATTATATATTCGCCCATGTTAAAAAAACTAATGAGTTATAAATGATTTTCGGCTTTTAAAAAGTTAAAACCGAGAGGTCAATAGCCATTGAAACGGGATGAAAAACTTAAGTGCTTGTGGTCACGCGTCGCGGTTTAGTTGCGATAAAAACAAGAGTTATCCGTTGGTACAGCTAGCTCACAGATGCTTTCGCTGTACTGTGATGGTGATTTGGCTGAACTGTCGTATGAAACTTTGACGATAGACTCCGCCATTACTCGGTCGATGACCCCTATTGTGGGTTAGAAAATTTTTGGCAGTGTCTTGGAATCAAGTTACACACCTCCACTGTGGGTTAGAAAATTTTTGGCGATCATGGGCAGCACGGGGCACGGCACTCGAGAGTTATCAATTGGTACAGCTAGCTCACAGATGCTTTCTCTGCACCTGTGATGGCGATTTGACTGAACCGTCGTATGAAACTTTGACGATAGACTCCGCCATTACTCGGTCGATGACCCCTATTGTGGGTTAGAAAATTTTTGGCAGTGTCTTGGAATCAAGTTACACACTTGTACAAAACGTGTGGAGGTTTTTTCCTCCGATGGTTAACTTCATATATTCGGAAAGAGAAGCACTCTCGGATTGACCGGCTTGAGTAGTCTAGAGTCGAGAGACATACGGAACATGCAACTATTCCATTCTTTTCTAGAATTGTAGGAAATGTGCAAACTGCGAACATGCTGACTATTCGCGTGAGCGATTGAATGAGATAGAACGAATTCGATTTGTGCCACTTTCTTTGCAAGCAAAGTATCAAGTTACTAACAGTGAAACGAGAATTTTTTGGTACGAATAATCTATTTTTTATTTAAAATTACAGAAATATACCTGTGGAATTTTTTTTTTATAAAAATAGGCTCAAGTCGCCCAATGGGAGGGCGACTGGAGCCTATCGCCCAACCAGGGGCCGACAGAGTCCCTGTCGCTCTCCCATTGGGCGACTGCATCCAGTCACCCTCCCATTGGGCGACTTTCATGTAATCGCCCTCCCATTGGGCGACTTTCATGCAGTCCATTGGGCGACTGCACGCAGGGACCGACGGAATTGTATGTACCGATCGTTTTATACAACTAGTCTGAAAAGATAAAATAGCAAAGTTTTATATAGCTTATATATACTCATTTGAAAGGTTTCGACGAGATCTACAACTTTTCAGGTGAAAAAAAATCCAAATTCCGAAGAGAAGACTAAGAAAAAGGGTAAAAACAGAAACCAAAAACTTGCGACGCAGGTTTAGGTCCAAAGATAGCCAATTTTCGGGGTCTTGGAGGGCTACTAGCACAATATGGTCATTATTTTTGGATTGGGCTCGTCGTTAGCTTTCCAACGAGTACAAGAACGTCAAAACGGACACCGTATGCAAAAGTTATGCCCATTTTACTGAAGGTGTGTCGGAAACGGACTCGAATTCATTTCGGCCTCAATTGAAACTGCAATAACTTTTGATCCCGTGGCCGAAATTGCTCAAATTTTTTTCTGGAGGCTTTTGGATGTATGAAGAATAGCTCCACCAATTTTCACTACTTTTGGTGAAGGTTTGATGCACTTTCCAAATTTCGGCAAAGATGGACTCTTTCCTCTCTTTTTTCTCTCGGGGGCCTGAGTGCAGTCGCCCAACCATTGGGCGACTTTCATGCAGTCGCCCAATGGGAGGGCGACTGGATGAAAGTCGCCCAACGGTGGGGCGACTGTAATTAATCGCCTAACGGTTGGGAGATTTTCCAGTTGTCGCTGCTGGGTTGGGCGAAAGGCTCCAGTCGCCCAACCATTGGGCGACTGGAGCCTATTTTTGTAAAAAAAAATTCGCAAGTATATTTCTGTAATTTCAAATAAAAAATGGATTATCTGTACAAAAAATTTGTGAAACGATATATCTCCGCACTAGACGTGCCCCATATTTTGATGATATAAAACTACACGAGTGTATTTATCGTCAAAAGTGTTAATATAGTATACATGTACTGTATAAACAGACAAAAGAAGGTGTTATCACGAATGTACCTTATCACTAACAAAATGCTGGATTCAGATTTAAGCCAATATGAAACTATTGTACTATTCTTTGGATCAGTAAATAGCACTCACAGATATATTGCTAAATCATTTCACATATAACGAGAACCATACCATACATTAATATTACATATCAAAGTTTAAATAGACCGTATCAAGTCAAGTTTACAGTAAGTACCAATTAGGCCAAATAGATACATTACATAAAGCGAAAGTCGGAAACGATAGCAAAAGGAGATGGCACTTCTTGCCATAGGCAAAAGACTAACTGGCACTGTTGCAGAAAATGTCATTACATAAGGTTCAAAAATATCATCACATATGGTTTTGTGAGGTGTATGACTTTATGGGTCAGTAATGATATGAGGTAATCACCGACGGTTTTCGAACCGTCTGTGATACATACTATCACAGGTGGTTATTAATTTATAACTGTCTGTGATAGTTGACTATCACAAACAGTTTGTAGTAGAACCGTCTATGATATCTGATGAATCATATATGGTTTCAACTACAAACCGTCTGTGACCGTCTATGATTTATCAGATATCGTAGACGGTTTTTACTACAAACCGTCTATGATAATCCACTATCACATACAGTTATGAGTTAATAACCGTCTGTGATATTCTTTTGTATTTCTAAATTTAGTTCTGTTTGTTGGCTAGCCTAAAAAAATACTAACCATGCCTTCTGAAATAAGCAGAAACACAAGAAGTACATGTATACATCCAATTCACATTCATTTCAGAAACAAGAACATCCATTTCACAAATCAATTAATTAAAATAAAATTAATTAACCATGCATGAACAAATACACATGTACCATTAAGTTCAATCTTATTCGAAACAAGTTCACTGTACATAGTGGAATTCTCCATCTTCTCTTATGACCTAAGACATCAAGAAGTACGCACATTTTCCTCAAATTTTTTGGAGCTCGGTCTGTTCCAACACAATTGTAGCGGTAGTCGCAACCTATTGGCAGGAAGATCAATGTCGTGCATACATATAAATTGATAAGTATAAAATAATTATTGCAAGATTGACAAATATGAGGATCATTGGTTTTCGCAGAATTGAGGGGTAGTTCCATGTTGTGGCAAATATAGTATCTACAGGTGTTGCCCTGCGATTGTTGGTGGCACTGCAAAAATAAAATTTGTTAGTTCAAGAGGCATTACTATGAAGTGTTATATAGGATTAATGTGTACTAGCAAATACCAGAAAATCTAGATCTTGTCTCAAGGTGTTGATCCCTCCATTGGATTTCCGTACAGTACCAACGTATGACACGAACGACCTACGTGATTCGAAAAAGTTAGCCTTAGTCATTGCAAAGGAAGGAAATACTACAATAGAGTTATCTATGGAGGAAATATGTTTACCTGTCGATTAATTGTTGGACAACTGTGAAATCGGTTTTGGTCTTCTTTAGGGAATCAAGGTATATTACCTTATTCCATTTTGGTATAATTACAATTAGAATCCAGTGAAACCTATACAGGTATGTCATTATAGTCATTAAATTTAAGTTCGTGTTGCTTATAAAGTACTCTTCACTCACACGGTTTGTAGCGTACATCTAGCTTCGGTCCTATATTATGCATATAACAATTTAGTATTAAATATTAAATTAAATAATTAGTATACTAGCTATATATGATCTAAAATAGCTATATGTAGTAAGAATAATTAATTGAATTGAATTAAGTATAAATAGAGTATAAATTGGCTAAACCCTAAATCATGCTAGATGTAAATAATATTATCTCTACATCAAACTAAATCTAAACCATCTTCAATTCTCCCTTTATCAAAATCAAAATCTAAAATATAATACAATTAGAAACAAATTACTAACCACAGATAGTTAAGAACAAATGGATATACAATAGATAGTTAAGAACAAATGGATATACAATCACTCTTGCAAATCCGTAGTCTCACCAAATGGTCTCAAAGCTCCACCTCCTCAACGCAACAGCCTATGAGAGTAGATCTGGAATTTAAAATAGATCTGTGAGGGTCAACGGGTCTGTAATTAATAAGTGAAATTATCACAGACGATTTTTAACACAAACCATCTGTGATGACTTAATTATCACAGACGGTTTTAATACAAACTGTTTATAAAGTATCACAGACGGTTTAAAGACAAAACCATCTGTGGTATTTGGTAATATCACAGACGGTTCTTGTTAATAACCATTTATGATACTTCACAGATAATGTTAACTATGAACCATCTATGACATTACCTCTTCACAAATGGTTTTTAGCGCTGGCAGTAACACAGACGGTCTCTAAACCAAAATCATCTATGATTATTTTTAATACTAACGATTTTTGTCAACTGTTTAAGATAAGATGTCTAGAATTAGCCTTTTTTTAGTAGTGTGGGGTAAGAGTCTAGACTACTAGAGACTATCCTAATCTCCTCCATGTTCTTCTCTACTAGCTCCTGGTGCATCATAGTACACGTAGTGACTTTGATTTGTAGATTCTAAGGTATTCAGTGACCAAGGGTGAGCACAACAACAGTGCTCTATGAGCCAAAACACAGGATGCAGTAGTATACATGCAAGGTTCAACAAAGTTAGGCTCGCATTCTTTTATTTGCTAAATGCATTAATTGAAATTACCAGTAAGTAAAAATTTCTATGACTTAGCATTTTAACTAAATCAAGTTTTTATTAAAGAGAGTAGAAGTGTGCAATATTAATGATGTAGGTATCATCCACTTGTTACATGGTTCTATCCATTGTATGCTGGTTTTTGATACTAGGGTTACATCCATCCATGATCATCACTGGATTACATCTATTCAGGGTAAACCAAAATTAGGGTTACATCCACCCGACGAGTTTTCATCCCACCCACAAAGTTCTGGAAATAGATAATAATTAGGGTTGGAAATAGATAATAATTAGGGTAAGTTCCCATGCCCTTCTTAACCATGGGAATGACTATGTGAACAGTTTACACTTTGTAGAGATAGTACACTTTACCCATAAGAGATAATCAACTTGTTATGTCTCATACATTTTCTTGGGCATGTGATCAAGAAGATCACCACAAGGCATTTACAATGCATCACCCAGTGTAAGTTATACCCACTAATGTTTCATCTTAGTGAGGTTACGTTTACCACACCAGGACTCTCTTACACCACACAATGGCTTAAATCTAGTGACACGACTCATGTCCACGGCGGCTTAAATCCAGTGACAAAACCCTTGGGTCACTCCAATAATGCAACCCGCACTAGTGGATGCAAATTAGTTAGCTAGGTCATACCCATTATAAACTTATAGTTGTGCTATTTTATATTAAGAGGTCATCATAAGATTCAGTCCTTAGAGTCATCTAGGCGGTGCTACCACAAACCACAATTTTTTGTGCTACATCCTTACCAACCCTCTTACCATCTGCTCAGAAAAATAAAGCAAGTTTTAGGGATTTGAGAAGCATAAAACTAAGTTATCTCAATATACTAGCCATTTCCCACTAATAGTTGCCCAAAACTAATTTCCTGATTAAAAAAATGATGAGAGGGTAATTTAATACACTGATACATAAGCAAGACTAAGCATAACGCTTAAGTACAACTTATAGCTAGTATGGTTATCATTAGTTTTTCAGGGTGACAATGATCATATGATTCAAGTGTCCAAAGGATGGTGTAATAATAATACGAGGTTGAATATGCATGTATCTATAACCTTAAGCGAACATACATTTGCACAACAATTAAAGCATGCAATTTGATAATTTAAACAAATATAATTTGCATGAAAAAGTAGGTTCAATATGATCAAAACATTAACTCACCAAGCTTACAAGTAGATTGGTCTTGAAAGTCTTTATTCGGCTGGAACTGTGGCTCTTCTGTGTCCTCGTACTCTACTCGAATAATTGCAATAGAAATCAAATAATTATGTGAACAAACAAATAAATTTGAAAACTCCAAATTGAAATATTGCATTACCATTAGATAGATCTTAAATTTAGAAATAAGTTTTATTAAATTTAGAGTTAAAATGAGTGAGAACAGGCTCTTTAAAATTTAAATTAGGATTACATCCAAAAATCAAAAGAGGAGAGAGAGTACTCTCTCACTGACAGGTAGGGACCAGTAAAATTAAATTGATTTTCCAATTATGTCTTGACTGAAAAATATCATAGAGGCTGACAGGTAGGACCCTTGGTTTTAATTAAATTTCTAAAGAAAAAGGCTTGAGGCTCTGATAGGTGGGACTAATCACTATTGAAATGGGCCCACTTGTTAGGGGCTCTTAGATACTTAACCTGTTTAAACAGAATTTTAAATGGATGGGGGCCCATATATCATAGGGTCAAGGGTTAACTTAATGAAATGGGCCATCAGTCAGTGAGGGATTAACTTATCTAATCACCAGGCATTAACACTAAATAAGAATTTAAACTAATCCTGATGTGCTACAGTGGTTCTTCCTTCTTGCCGAGGGGGGCAAAGTTTGTCGGAAGCGAGAGGAGCCATGGCGGTCAGAGGGGAGGTCAAAATGGGTTGCTCAACTCAAACCGCACCTCTAAGTGAGGCGGTGAGGCTCAATTTGGTGCACAGAGTGGCCAACTACGAGCTAAGTGGTGGCAAGGCATGAGCGCATGGCACCATGGCGACCGGCGGCACCAAAAGCAAATTAAATGCTAGGGCCGCATCTAGGGGCTAGGAAGGATTCACCAGAGGTGAAGATAGAGCTCAGGGAGGGGTGGAATGAGTTGGCGATGTGATCCTGGTCAGCGGTGTGGAGGTCGATGAGGGCAGCTTGCTGGAGATGATGAAAAGGGTTGGTGATGGTCTGGACAGCGTCAGTGCTTCCTTGTGATGTTCTAGGCACGCCGAATTGGATGGAGGCATGGGGAATTGGCGACGGCGTTGGTGGCAGGGATTTGTTTGGATTTGAGGAAGAAAGACGGCAGGGATCTCTCGGTGGCAATTGGAGCGAGGAGGAGCAATTGGGGGAATGAGGAGGCCATCCAAAGAATTTAAAGCCAAACCGGAGGAGGGTAGCCATTGGACGGCGTTATGGTGGGTGAAAGTTGAGGGCAGCGACATCGGCACTTGATGCAGTGCAAAGTAAGGAGGTGGAGCCAGCGTGTGGCATGGAGAGTGATTAAGGCGAGGGGAGGAGGGTGCAACAATCAGGTATGGAGATTTCGGGCACACGGCGTACACACGGCTTGGGAGCAGCGGGAATGGGCGTGGCGGTGTGTAGAAGGGAGAAGAGGGAGAGGGAAGAGGGAAGGAGGGTCTAGGAGAGGTTAGCGCTGAGCTAGCAAGCACTGGTGAGCATGATGGTGCACAGTGAAAGGGGAGCAGCACACTGCTATAGCACAGGGACGTTCGTGGGTGCGCATAGTGCAATGCTCATGAGAAGGATCTGGCATGGGCCAGTAAGGGCCAGGCCAGAGGCTATGGGCCAAGGAAAATAGGTTGGGCTCATCCCAAGGAAGATTTGGGCTCCAAAAATTTTGAAAACTGGTTTGAATTTGAGTTTAAACTTTGATTTGAATTCAAATTTGAATTTTATTCAAGCACTTCCAATCTCCCAAAAATGGGATGTTACAAAGTATCCAACAAATGAAAGTCACACAAGTACGTGTAAACTAGATGCTATTGTGTGCATGAGCTAGCGCTAGCTTGTCATCTACCTTACCCTTCTGACTAAGCCCCCTCTCCCTGCTGGCCTCCATCGCTTCCCTCCTTAATAGAAAATTAAAAAAATGAGAGATCATCAAACTTCCAAACAAAAAAAGGTACCTCTAAATTTATAGATTCGAAAAGTTTTAATTCGAGTTCCAAACTTTCAATTTTCAACTTCAAACTTCAACTTACAAATTGAAAAATTACACAAACTTTCAAATTCCAACTTTCACTTTCAAATTGAAAATATACACAAACATGCCACTTTCAAAACTTCCATTTGAGGCTAAAAAACACATTCAAACCCAAGCTTTCTAGCTTGCAAAACATTCAATTGATACAACAAAAATCTTCCAAAATCAAGAACTTTCCTTTCGCTTGCACTGTCTGTGGCAACGTCTGTGGCCTCAGATCTATCCACCACGCCTCATTGCCACTTCCCTCTCCTCCCACAACTCTAGCCATTGTGCCGCTCCTGCTTCTCCAATCTCCTTCAAACCCCATCCACCTCTCGCCCAAATCCGGCCACCACCTCCAACCCCCTCGTGTGTGGCGGCTTCACTATTGGTTAGCTTTAGCATCAAGCATGCCACGAAGTGGGAGGGCAATGGCAGGGGCGATCCAACTGCATGCGTGTAGGAGGGGGTTAGGTTCAAGCCTACCCTCTGTTGTAGTGTTGGTAACACCCCTCCCCCCTCCTTTCCCACTGGCGGATCCATGGGTGCTGCACTATTCTCCAACTAAACAGAGGGTAGGAATTGAGGAAGAACTGATGGAGTGAAGAAGCTAGTTTTGGGCCTTTGTCAAAGCCCACAAGGCCAAAGTGAGGTCCCATATCCACCCCAATTGCCCGCCCCACGTTCCCACCTGGTAGGCCAAATCGATTGAAGGCGAAGCAAAACACAAGAGGAGGAATTTCATGGTACACACCTGAGCAACTGAAGACTCAAGGCAAGGAGAAACCCTAGCTCCTAAGAGGTAGCCGATAGTAGGCCAGCAACTACATAGTGTGACAAGGAGGAGAGGGTTTAAGGGGGTGTCAGGCTCGAGGTGTGGCCTGAGCACTGGTGCAATAGCCTAGGGCGGCAGTGCGACGAGTCGGCCAACCAGGGATAGAGAAGCGGGGAAGACAGTGAGCTATGGCCCTGCAGGGAAGCTAGGCGGCTACACAATTGTTTGACACCCGGTGGTCATGGAGGGGAAGGACCAGAGGAGCTGAGGAGGTGACTAGCCGGGGAACTACAGGTGTAGATTTGGCCATTTGAGGTAGCCGACAACAAGCAACCAAGAAGGAAGCACAATTTGTTTGTAGATTTACTATAATGGAGAAACAAACTTTGTACAACTATTTTACAAGTAATTTAAGTAGTACTCCTCAATTGATGAGAGCACAACTCAATTTAGCTTAGTCCTTTAAACTCACCCTTCATATTCTTCATGGTGGCATCATCCTAACTTCGCCACCAGAAGAATAAGGAGGATAGTTTGCGTAGGATATTATAAAGAAGGGGTGGAGCATGAGTATAGGAATTTTTTTTGGTAGATGTGTAAGTGATGGTGGATGTTGTGGAGGTATACTCTAGCAAATTCTCTTAACTTATCCTCTGTGTAGCTAATTAAAATTCTACTATCCATTATCTTTGGTGTAGCTAAAATGGAATTAAGAAAGGGTGGCCACTTTCTGATATCGTTTTTACTTAATGTTACTTTTTTTCTTTTAGTTTGCTTGCATGGCAAATTAACCTCGCGGTCTTGGACCCCGCTCGTTTCAGTGATAGCTTCTGGTTTCTGCTTTTACTTCACTATTCCTTAACTTCATCTTTTTCTGGTTTTTTGGCTTTTTTTAGTTTTTGGCTTTTCTTTTTTCCGTATTCCTTCACATTGTTCGCGATGGG
Organism: Dendrocalamus sinicus; assembly: GCA_036346575.1. NCBI lineage: Eukaryota > Viridiplantae > Streptophyta > Magnoliopsida > Poales > Poaceae > Dendrocalamus > Dendrocalamus sinicus. The sequence continues at coordinate 6,556,704 of CM070671.1, read as the reverse complement.
CTAATCTATTTTTTCTATTTTTATATTTTTTAAATTTAATTACGCCCAATAAGCTACCTTAGCTACAGTGAAAAATAAGTCAGCTACAGTGAAAAAGTCTTATGAACAGAGCTTTTTTCCAACTTAGCTAACATTTTGGTTGTTACTTGATGTCATAGTTGTGGCATCGCACTACTCTATCATTTACCAATGTACGTATCTCCTTTGATTTTTCACAATCCACAGCTATTGTTCAATTGTGCACCTGCTTCTTGCCCTATTTAGTAGGATGGACTTTTGAGTTTATGTGAGCTACTGTGCTAAGGTCACACTATTTAATCATAACAATGCACACATGCTTCATTGTTGAAACAATGTTTATAAGATGTTAAAAGTTTGAAAACAATTTACTCACAATAAAGCAATTATGTTTTAAACCTGTCCAAAGATCTTTTTTCTCTTGCTTTCTTTGTGCGGTCTGACATGATATTTTGACTCTACGAGCCTTCAGAGAGTCAGCAAATCAAACAAGTTCACCATCTTTTTTGTAAGCTCTTATCATAGTCAAGGTTAATACTTGTATGATTTTTCATGAATTATTTCCCTCCTTGATATCCATTCATTTTGTGGAAGTTCAGATTGCATTGTATAGAGCATATATTTTAAGGTAATGGTGACTTGTGAGCAAATGGCAAGGATTATGATATTATTATTGTATAGAACAAGATCAATAGTCATGCAAAGATTGGATTGCCTCCACTACAGGTAGTAATTATTGTGAGCTTGCGGTTGTTATGCACTCATCCACACTGGAGCTAACGAGGCAACATATTACCAAAGTTATCAATATGGTTCTATTTTGATCAGTATGGGCCCATATATACCGTATGGGTCACTAAACTAGTACAAATTACCCTTAAGTTTTGTACCGATCTAAATACCGGTCAATACCAGCTCAATACCGGTCAATACGTGTCATACCAGATTTAATACCGGTCGGTACTGGTGAAATTGATAATAACATCTATTGAACTATATGTTATATTTGATAATAACATCTATTGAACTATATATTATATTTGATAATACTACTATGTATCATTACTATTACAAAAGAACGAGTTAGGAGTTGTACGTCCATTCTCCTCCAACCACTATTCACTCAATTTCTCACCATTCTCCACTTTCCAACCGATTAGAGCAACTCTCTTCTATAGCACGATTATTTATTTATTCAATGAGTTCCGTTGTAATACACGAATACGTAACTAGTTTGTAATAATATTACAGATAATATTTGGTGTGCATATAATTAAATAAATATATACGTATAAAAATATATACTCGTATTATTATGTTAAATCTGAAATAGTACATCAGTATAGATCAATATTATATGCTCACAGTGTTGATAATCGTAATCTTACGCCATTCCACGACCACATGAAATCAGATACAAGGAAGCTTTGAAAGTTCTTTGGAGAAGAGCATGTGTTTAATTGTTATAGATAAATCAAATGATATTTGATAATAAAGATGAAACATATTATAAGTTATTACCATCCAGTAGATTTTGGAACCCATGTTGGGAATTTCTGACCTTGATAAAAATATCGTCTTTCCACGCAGGATGTGCCAATGCCATGGCGAGTTTGAAATTATTGGCAATGTTATGTAATTTGTGTATATATGGCATGCATGGATCGAACCCTTAAACATTCCATTTTTAGGATGAGGATCCATAATGGACACGATTCAGTACCCATGTCTAGTATGTATAATGTGTAGTGCTTCATTTAAACAACCAAAAATTCCTATCATCACCAAGTTGACTCACCCCATTTGGAGACCAAAAAAATGTGGGTAATAACACCACAAGAATCTACATGAAGGAGATAAACATATTGTTTGGCAACTCTGTTGAAGGAGATAAACACCATATTGTTTGGCAACTCTGTTAACTCGTTAATGGGAGGTAGCGAACATTCAGACACCATTTAGTTTGTAAAATCATAGTTATTAATTAAATGAAATACCAAACCAACTCATCACTACAGATTTTGATATGAACACAGACATCAATCAGAGAAGAGAATGTTGCTACAACTCTTGCTCAAACTCCCAATATTTCAAGACCTCATTGTACTAAACAGGTTGTAGCTGACGATGAACAAGGTAGGTGAACTCTACTGTCTGAAAATGAAACAAATCATAACCTTTTCAAGTAGCTAGGAGTATGAGAATTAGCAACTCAGAAGAGTTTTGAGTGCTTTGGACAACTTAATCTACATTTGGTGAATATTATAGGCTTGAGCAAGTAAATAAATAACACAGAGTCAACCACAGGTCACAAAGCATCATAAAAGAAGAGTACCGGTCATTTGGAGCAAAGCTTATGTAAATAAATCAACTTATTCATCGAACTCACCGTCTTATCGCCAACCTCTATGGCATTACATTGGCAGTCCTTGGACTCAAGGTGATGCTCTCAACACGAAACTCAGGAGCCTCTTCACCTGTTTATCGATCAAATCAAAATTGGGCCCTAATCACGCCACCCAACATAATCTTTACAACACACACCATAATAAGCAAACTACCACATCAGGGAACTCAGAAAATAGAATCAGCACATAAACAGCTAATGAACTCACCATAAAATGCGCCCACATCATGACTAAGCACTAAAACTGCAATACACATAGTTTTTTAAAAAAGCATAGAACTCCCCAAAAGAAACATATAAGTGATGTGAGCATATTAAAGACCATCAGCTAGATTAGAGCGCATAAACAAAATTCTATACTCTTAAATAGCAATGTCTGGATTCTAAGGAATCTAAATTTTATAATGTGCAACCAAGCAAATTAATTCGCTATTCTAACCAAAGTGAATGTTTTGGCTTCACAATTTTACGTGGGTGGTTCTTGATAATTTAACATGAAGTATGGGAGATCACATTTGACTTCTCCTCTGTATGAAATTGGATATTAAGCTTGTAGTTATATGATGATACATATATACGAAATTTCGCCATTTCAAGAATCAAACGGAAATGATCTTTGAAATGGTATTGATAAGTATGCATATTACTCTTTGAGGCTCTGAAGTGTGGATGACAGTGACAGACGCACAGGTCGTCAAGAACTGTAGCTGCATCATTTCATTATTTTTAAATAAAATAAAAAATAAATACATCATTTTATTCCGAAACCAACAGCGCGCTCGGGCGCGGCTCACACATTCACGCCCCGTACAGTTGGCCTTTAAGCACCAAGCAAACTTTACGTCAATAAATTAAACTACCCCAAGCTAACTTTACGGCAATAAATTAAACTATCTCACATCAGTTGGCCTTTCAGCGTCCGAGCGTTCGGCAGCCCTCAAATAAACGCTTCATCAACCAACAACATCGACAAGTAGATGTTGCACGCCGATTTCAACGCATGCGCGTTGAATAGCTTATTTAGTTGAACTATGACCAGAGTGTCACAAGAAGGACACTATACTGCCTTATTTATACGCTATACTGCCTTCCGTGCAACTTACCTAGCGTAAACCTCAAACAGGAATCCTGTGAGTTTCAGACTTAATTTCAGCACTAGAGGGGAGGAGATGGGTCTCCTCGATGCAATAGTACCTGTGCTCCTACTTGCTTTACTAGCGACGCGAGCATCTGCGGCCCTCACGCCTGCTGCCACGCTCTCTCACTGCCCGAAGAGATGCGGCAACCTGAGCATCCACTATCCCTTCGGCATCGGATCCGGCTGCTTCCGGCAGGCGGACTTCAGCCTCACCTGCAACGACACCGCCCAGCCGCCAAAGCTCTTCTTGAGTGACGGTGCGACCGAGGTCGTTGGAGCCCATGGTAACATGGTAGGATCGCCGCAGTGGCTTGACGTAACCATTTCCCATACCATACCTCTGGTGCCTGATGTTCCTACTTACAACTTTTCGTGGAAACTTAGTTCTTTCTCTATCTTTGACGTTTCTCTAAGCATTACTGGGTGTGAGTTCGATACATATATTTTCGATCACGACACCAATAATTTCACAAGGTGTTGTACGAACAATTGCCCCCACGAAGAGATCACAGAGACGATGGCTAGACAAGATCAGAATAAGATCGGATGCTGCTCTGTTGAAGTTGGATTAGGTGTTCGTGACTTGGAGCTCCGATTTGTCCGCCACAGCGAAGGTACACTCCAAGCGCTCTCATCTGTTCCAAGCTCCTTACGGGACAGAATCAATATAACTACAACCTACGCCAGAATCCTTTGGGTTATAATGGATCAACCGACATGCTTTAGCGCAAAGGGCAATAAAACAAACTACGCATGTGCGAGCACCCATAGCCGATGCATAGACGGCTTCTTGGATTAGGGTTACTTCTGTGAATGCAACAGTGGTTATGTAGGCAATCCATATGTACCTGATGGCTGCACACGTGACGAAGGTGATTTACCCCATCCCGAAACCATGCATATTTTATGGGTTTATATATTCTTCCATTATTTATTTCATTCTCTTCTTTAAGAAGTTGTTTGGAACATAGAGAATTTTCTATTTCCTCGAAAATTGAAATGTTTTACGTGGAAATCTTTTGTTCCAAAGAGGGCCCCAGTATTCATGTATGACTACTTACACAAATCATCATAAATATTATTGACATTTGTAGTTATTCTCTATAGTGATTTTTTAAATCTTAGAGCTTTCTTAATTTTTGTACCTTGTCAAAAAACGGATCATAAAAAAATAATAATGGGGTATCATGTAGTCCACTTCAATAGGAATTACCCGGCCGTTTCGTGATCTGTCCTGTGATGCAATTAAAACTGGTTGGTTGTATTTTTCATGTTCAAGTCTTCCTTTAATAAATACTGTAATAATGAATGTTTTCAAACAATAACTCATATTGTAGATATGTTCTTTTACACGAATAGTATTACTATTATGCTCTACTATTCCTTGTTATTTTTTATGGCCTCATTAGATTTGATATAGCGAGATATGTCACAAGCATGCATGGTAGGAAGAGCAGAGTATATTATAACCTTGAAGAGAGAACTGAATTATTAACAGCAACGAGACAAAAAATAACTTAGACTCTAATCCACTCTTGTGCCCCTAATTGCTTCTATGTCACTTTCAATGAGATTGGCTGTTGCTTTATTGTTTGGGTTCAATTACTACGGCCACACCCTTTGGCTGTTTGGCTTTATATAGCTAGCTCTTCACCTATCCTTTCCCTCAAGGGAAGTAAGAACCGTATGCCAGTAGGATTAGTATAGGAATCGTTGTCCTCACATCTTCATGTCATAAAAGGATTTCAGACCAAGTACAACAAGAGTCATCTTCGCTAGCAATAACTTAATTTTGTTATATCAATATAGTTTTATTATTTTATTACCTAGTGTGACGTGCTACAGAATCTGCAATAAATCTGGCTGCAATTTTAACAGAAGATGCAATAAATCTGACTGCAATGAACATAGTTTTGTAGTGTGTTTGGGCAGCAAATGAACATGGTTCGTGGAGCGTTTTGCTTTCTCGAGAGCCGGCCACCTAAAGGGATCGAGGAGATCCGAGTGAGGAGAGGGCTACTTCATTTGGTTGGCATTTGCCACACTATAAATTTGTGTTGATTTGCTGGTAGGTGCTCACCAACGGTGCTCAATAGCCGATGGTTGACAACGATTGGACTGGCAAAGCCCTCGGACATCCTCCGGGAGGGCCGCCGAAAGAGAACAAGGAGATCTGAGAGAGAGGATCTAAGTTCTTGCTAACCTAGCTTTGAGTAGGTTCGATAGGGCTTAGGCTTAGGTTACTATAATAACCAGCTTTTAAACGTGCATTTTTGCAAGGTAATGTCTGTAGGTAGATTATAGTACACACTATACTGAGTTCAGTTGTACCGATAAAAATCTCATGCAACTTTTTTCTCTTCATACAGTCTCTCGTGAATAACCAGAATTTAAAAATCATAAGTTATAAACCTCAGCCATAGCCCAAACGACCATACCCTTTATATGGGACGGAGCAACCAAGTGGAGAGGAGGATGAAGCGAAAGTAACCTAGCAGGGGTCGCTCACCAGACCACGGTGGCAGCTGCCAACAGAGGGCAAGGAACAAGCGGCCAGATCTGAAAAAAAAACACGAGAAGGGCGAATGTCAACCAAGTGCAGTGTCATATGGCCAGTAATATCACATTTATTTATATCTTAGGAGATCAGTTACATTTGGCGAGAATCATGCATGAGATTTGTATTGTGATCCTAGTTAATTATTTCAAAATAACTTTGATAATAAGATTCTACCTTTCGAAGCTCGTTGTAATGCTCAAATTGTTTCATTCAAGTCTACGTGTTTCTACTACTATAATAATTGGATTATTATTTTTACAACATGGCTGAAAGATTTTCAAGAGTCAAATTACTGGACAAGCTCACGAACTTTGCTTACTAAATGCAGGATATAGTCCAATTCAACTAAAGGCAAATTGCTCCCAGTTTTGTGGGAACATCAAGGTTCCATTTCCTTTCGGCCTAGAGGAAGGCTGCTCCGCGAGGAGGCTATTTCAACTTAATTGCACAAACGCAGCATCTTCCATGCTCCAATTCGATGACAGCCACATCGTGACATACATAAATCTCACCGAGGGGCTTGTAGGCATCAGACTTACATCAGATTCTGATGAGTTACATATTAGCATGTCCGTACCAGAAGAACCCGAACTCTATACTGCTTTTGGGGAATCAGTAGTGTCTGTGCGCTGGGCTGCTGCCAACCTAACATGTCAAGAGGCCCAGAAGTACCGCTCTCAATATGCATGTGTTAGTATGAACAGCATATGCTTGGGCGTCAACTCTACGCACGGTTAAATTGGATATCGGTGCAAATGCTCAACTGGTTTTCACGGAAATCCATACATCACTAATGGCTGCGAAGGTACCCTCTTCCCTTCTCCAACTCTCCAGTACAATAATGCCCTTCTATGCAATCGAAAAACCAAGTAGCATAAATTTTCAAGCATTTTGGGTCAAGTCAGATGCTCTGTTCCAAAACAAAAGTGAGAGGCTTCATAAACCTTGCCTTATTTTAAGATGAGATGGGCATCTATACATCTACAAACAATCTGTGAGATTAAAGGCATCTCGTTGATCTAAAGGTTCAAATTTTCCACATTAATCCTTAAATCAGAAAAAAGGCAAATTTCTACGAATCCCGTTAATCTATATAAAAAAATCTTGTATATATGTAAGAAACATTAGCCAATAATCATTATAACGGTGATGATCATTTATGATGTGGCTTATATCTTATGTATATATGTAAGAAACATAAGCCGATAATCGGATTACAACTGTTTTGTTCCTTGCCAAATGAAGCAAGGATAGAAGAAAGACCTCCCAATTCAAGGTATCTGCACCGATCTCTCCCCCTCTCTTCTCTCTCTGGTTTATCAGTTGGGCTACTGCTATGGTACGAGAGTGAGGCATGCAGTTGGCATGCAATTAATTCTTTTCCCCCAAGAATACATAGCCATGCATGGTCATTAGGATTACGCCATTAAGTGTAAACCATGTTCATCCGACTGAAGCAATATATCAAGAACAAGACTATCTGCGCATGTGTACGGGGCACTCTGCTAGTTATTGTAACAACAATTTATAAACTTTCTATTTTTTGCTAACGATTTCTAAGCTTTCTTTTTTTAAGTGACTTTGCAATGTTTCCCAACAAATTGTTATCGAGACCACTGTTAAAAACAAATTCACTAGCCAAAGCACATCTCAACTGCACTGTGTGCACCATATATGTTGTCACCTGAGAGTTTTTTTAAGTTCATTGATACATGGCCTCAGTTAAGCCTTGTTTATTAAGCGTAGTGCCCTATTAAGATGACAAATTTGAAATGTTTGAGATTTGTTTACGTTAAACGAGTAGATAGGTAGATAATTCTTCTATTATATCTTGTTTATTCTCTTCCCTAGAGATTGAATTTATTACCGATCTCTCCTTATGTGTATTTCTGTTGTCGCGCATAACACGTGTACTGCATGCCGTCTGGCAGTTATAAAGCATAGAGCTCACGACACTCCCCTTTGCGAGATCGAAACACATCTATATCTTTCTCTTTTATTTTCCTACACTTTAGAGTAGCGATATCTTAAAAAATTATTGATCAAGTAATATAGTTTTTGCAAAAATAAAAGTACTTGCCAGTTTCTGGATTCCTATTAGCTCTGATTTTTTAGGGATGCAACTCTCTACAATTTTTTTATCCAGTTCATTTGCACCCAGAGTGAGCTATCTACTGTATTTTAGGGCCTCTTTGAATGCAGGAAATTTATAGAAATTTTCCATGAAGTAGTATAATTCCTTTGGAAATACTCCAGAATGTGGATTATCTACAACAGCTATATCTACATAAAAATTTATTACTTCAGACATTTGCAATGTCCCCGAATAATTTTCCTTTACACTTTCGAATTTTTTGAGGATATTTCCATTTGAGAACTGATATGTAAATGTGGTACTTTTTTAATGAGACAAAGGTAGGAGCTCTGCCTCGTTTCATTAACCGAGAGAAGGGAATACAAACAAAAGCAGAGGACACCTAAGAGCATCTCCAATAGTGACTTATGAGCTAGCTCTAAGTATATTATTGCATATTTTAATAGAAGAGAGAGAAAATCTATCTCTTGATCAAGAGTTAGTCTCATACACACATTCCAAGATTATGTGAGAGTGTCATGTGAGGCTATTTATGTTATGAGCTATGTGCTAAAAGTTAGTACTATTCGAGAAGTTGTCTTAGAGCTAGTAACTAGCTCATACTGTTGGAGATGCTCAATGTAAATGTGATACTCAATGTAGTCCTTTGAGTCTGCACCACCTGCAGCCTCCTCTCTGGGCAACAGGATGCCTCCATGGTCCTAAAGTGCCTCCACTGCCTTTCCAGACATCTGAATTAACAGATTTGATTCTTCCCTTACACCCGCGATTAAGATGGGAATCTTTGTTTTTATTTTTCTTCAATTCATAATTCAGCTTGTATGATAGATTCTCACGTTATACTCCCTCCTTCATAAATGCATGACATTTTAGGAATTGCTCACTCTCCAATTTCGTTTATCATTGACTTTTATTTGGAATAATTATATACAAGAAAATTCTTATAAAATTACTAGGTATATGCCTGTGCTTTGCTACAGATAAAAATCACATTATCCCAGCATGTTGAGTCAACATTATTGGGATCGACCTGCACAGCCCACGTGGTCAGTTCCATCTCTGCACTCAGCTACATTGTGCCTCCGCGCCCTCAGCTCTGTCACACACCCTGTAAAGCTCTTTTTTTGTGAGAGAACATTTAGGGTGGCAGAATTTATTTTTTTGGTAGATTTGTTTTCCTGTTTTTGTTAGAGATTTTTAGGATGTACAAGAGTGAGTTGGGAGGTGCAGATGAACCACCACCACCAACAACTCTTTTTAAATAGTAAAGATAATATTTTAGAAATATCTTATAAAATTATAATATATTGGTACAATTTTAATATGGCCAATTTAGATATAGCTATGTATACCAGTGATAAAAAAACAATTATTATACCATAATGACAAAAAAAACAATTATGATACCATTTGAAATTTTGACACAAATCATCATCACTTCCATATTAGCAATGATGTTCACATTTTGTACGCTGCTTACTCAATTTACTATGATTTGTGGTTCCAGATATTAACGAGTGCAACACACCAGGCATTTGCAAAGGGGTATGTCACAATGTTGTAGGGAGCTACTATTGCACCAAGTGCCCGGATAAAACAGAGTATGATGCCGCAACTATGCAGTGTATTCCAAGAAGAAAACAAAGTCTACTCTTAGGTACGTTCTTGTTTCTATTTCAATCCTCAAAGCTCAAGGAAAATAGAACATTAATTACACAGCAAAATCCCTTTAGGTGTTATCATTGGGCTTAGTGGTGGCTTCGGCATTCTACTTTGTTTCTTGAGTGGGATGATTCTCATTCATAGATGGAAAAGAGACATTCAAAAGCAACTACGAAGAAGATACTTCCGAAAAAACCAAGGCCTTCTCCTAGAACAACTAATACCATCTGATGAGAATGCGAGTGACAAGACAAAAATTTTTTCCTTAGAAGAGCTTGAAAAGGCAACAAATAACTTTGATTCCTCACGTATAGTTGGACATGGAGGGCATGGTATGGTATACAAAGGTATCTTATCTGATCAACGCGTGGTGGCTATAAAAAAGTCTAAGATCATTGAGCAAGATGAAATCGATAATTTTATCAACGAGGTTGCCATTCTCTCTCAAATAAATCACCGCAATATTGTGAAGCTTTTTGGATGTTGTCTTGAAACTGAGGTTCCACTACTTGTGTATGACTTTATTCCCAATGGTTCGTTATTTGGAATTCTCCACGCTGATGCAGGCGGTGGCTTCCGTTGTCTTGGGATGATCGCTAAAGATTGTCAGAGGCTGCAGGGGCACTCTGTTATCTCCATTCTGCAGCTTCAGTATCAATATTTCATCGTGATGTGAAGTCCTCGAACATACTTTTGGATGGCAACTACACTGCTAAAGTTTCAGATTTTGGTGCTTCACGATTGGTTCCTATTGATCAAACCCATATTGTTACAAATGTGCAAGGCACTTTTGGGTATTTAGATCCTGAGTACTACCAAACTGGGCAATTAAATGGGAAGAGTGATGTGTACAGCTTTGGAGTGGTACTTGTGGAGCTGCTCCTTAGGAAGAAACCTATTTTTACAAATGAGACAGGGTTGAAGCAAAACTTGGCCAAGTATTTTCTTTGGGAAACAAAGGTGAAGCCAATTACAGATATAGTGGCTGCTCAAGTTCTTGATGAAGCAACTGAGGAAGAGATTAAAAATGTTGCTTCTCTTGCAGAGCTGTGCTTAAGACTTCGAGGTGAAGAAAGACCTACTATGAAGCAAGTAGAGATGACATTACAGTTTTTCCGAACCAAAAGGTTAAACTCATGCCATGCCGTTCTAGCAAATAAGCAAGAGATGGAACCTTTGATGACGACAAATGCCAAAACTAATCCTGAGTCTTTATGTGTTGAATTTTTCGGCAAGGAAGCTACTTTAGGATCCCAAGGGACTATCTCATTTTCCACTCTACCACGCTAAATCTGTTCAGTTTTCAATGTTGATTGTTACTGTATTATCCCATGGATGGGTGTTGCACACCTACATTCATGTTGCCTCCCTTGACAAACATAGTACTGTACATTCTATAATGCACTTAGTATATGATTGGCTTCTTAAAACAAGGTATATATATTGTGTAAAGAATCCCGTAATACCACCTACATGCTACAGGATGGACAGGACCCCTCGACGCCTCGGGGACGGGGATGAGATGTTCAAATATGTAATGCATTAACGTGCCTGATAATTTTATCAAAGAGCTTGCAGACTTGCACATCGATCTCGATTTCCAACAAACACGTACGTGGCAGGGACAAATCCTGATGGATGGTCACTTGCTATCCTCTTGGCGAGTGGCGACACACGAACGAAGCATGGTGGCACAAGCGGCTCGACGATGATGATGAAAGGGATATTACAGCATGGGATCTCATCGGAGGCTCCATGGATCTGTCTCGTGTGCGATGGGTCAGGAGCTCGCCGTGTATGGAGGTAGTGGTGAACCACGGTGACCTCATCGAAGTTGATGGAGTTAACGGATTTGGCAGGAGGCGCTACTCTGGTCTGGAGCTCGGCTGGGGACGAGATGATGGATTGGGGAGGAGTTTTTGGAAAACCATGTGAAAGCACAGGCTAAAATTCAAAATGGCACAAGTGGGATGTGTTGCCCTTACCTTCAATATTGGTCGCCGAAGTTCTCAGTAACTCAAGCCAATCTTGGCAATAGTGAATTCTGAAAAGTCCCCAAAATTCAAAACCAAAAATTTTCCTAGTTTTTGCTGCATTTTTGAGTGATTTCTGGAAACTTTCCCTTTTGGGAAAGTTCCCCTCGCTTTCCGCTTTCCTCTTTTGGCCAGGCGCCTTCCTCTCCCGCTGGCGCCCTCCTCCTTCTTGTCTTCTCTCTTCCTCGGCGCCTCCCTCCTCTTTCTCTCCCGCTGGCGCCGTGCTCGCCCCGCCTCCTCTCCTCTCTGGCGCCTCCCCGCTCCCTCTCTCTCCCGCTGGCGCCTTCGCTCCTCCCCGCCTCCACCCTCGCGCACGCACGCGCGCTGGCGCCCGCGGCCGCACCGCCTCTGCACCCCGCGCCCACGGTTTTGGACCGCCTCCGCCGTGCTGACGCCACCCGGTCTAAAGCGGGCAGCACCTCTGCGCCACGCGTCGCCACCCTCCTGCGCCCGACCCCACCTGGCAGCGGCAGCTCCTTCCTCTCCCGTGCGCGGTCGCGTCCTCGCCCTTGCCGCAGCCCACCTGCTCCCTATGTCGTCGCCTCGTCATTTCGGCTGTCAGCGCCTGGTCACAGCCCCATCCCGCGGAGGAGACTCACCACCTGCTCCTGTTGACCCCGGCGCACGCCCGTTGCCTTCTCCCCGAAGGACCCTCTCCCCCTCCGCGCGGGTATAAAGCCCCCTCCCTCTGCTCCCTCTCGTTCCTTTGCTTCCCGAGCTCCCCTACCGCCCGCAAACACCACCCACCGCTCCTGTGCACCTCCCAGAGCAGTTGATTGGAACCCCGCCGCCCGTAGCGCTGCCGCGGCCCTCCCCTGCGCCGACGACCCCGTAAAGCGGATCTTCTCCTCTCCTTCCCCATTTTCCGATTGCTTTCGCCCAGAGCTCCTCCGCTGCTGCCTAATCCTCGTGGTGTGTCCTTCTGGCCAGGTGGAGCTCTGTGCTACGCCGGCGTCGAAGCTTCCCTCGGGCCGTCGCACCTCGCCGTGGCCAGCTTCCCCGAAGGCTTCTCCGCCGAACCAGCGCTACCAACGTGAGCCTCGGGTCCCCCTTAACGTGTGGCCGCCGCCGATTTGGCCCCCTCGACTCCGGTGACCCCCTTCACCGTCGAGAAACCGATTCCTTTCCTTCGGTCTCCTACCCTCCCCGATGATCTTCACGCCTCCCCAAGCCCCAAAATGGATTCCCTTCTCGGAGACCTATCCGCCGGTGCCCTCGGTTGCCGCCGACGGCCCTCCTTGCGCCCGGACCGCCGTCGCCGCCATAGCCTTGTTCCGAAGGCGCCGTGGCAGTCGGAGGAAGAAGATGACCATCGTGGCCGCATCTCCTTCGTCCTCCCCCTTCCGTGCCTTCTAACCGCAGCCATCAGATGGCTGCCCTCCTCGACCGTCCGATCCCACTAAAGTCGTCCCTCCCCAGCCGCTTGATCAAACCCCTGCACTGCCCGCCTTCATCACCCCGATGCCGTCCGATCTCCGCCTGCCTCATCCGGCCCTCGGTCCGCCCCGCGTGCCCGCCGTCCGCGTGGGCCGCGTGTCCGCCATCCCGATCAAGCGGGCGCGCCGCGCAGTTGGGCCGCGGCCTCTCAGCCTGCTCTGCTCCGCGCATCCGCGCCGCGTGCATCCGCCATACTGCGCCCGGTGCGCGGGCGTTCCGGCCAGCCTCATCGTGGCAATGGGCCAGCCGTTCACTGTTCACCGATTTATTTCCCGGATTTCTTAATTTCCAAAATCCCAGAAATTCCAAATAAATCCTAGAAAATCACAGAAAATCCCAACAATTCCCAAATTTAACCACTTTGCTCAGAAAAATGTCCTAAACCCATTTTTGGCCTCCATTTCCACAGATTCATCCCAGATAAATTCTTAAAATTCCCCATTTGGAGATTTATGCATTTTTCTCCTTTTTAAATAGTTTATTTTCCTCGTTTGATTAGTCTCAAGCTGGATTTAATTATTTTATGTGTTTGCGTTAGTATCGGAGATCCCGGAGGTTCAAGTTCAGTCCCAGGAGCCAGGAGTTTTCTTCGTTCGAGATCACCGAGCTTATACCGATTAACGGCAAGTCCCAAATCCTTTGATCATATTGTATCCCATGATGTTTAATTATGTTACTATGTTATTTGCATTAAACTAGTAGTTCAAAAATAAAATAAAATATTTAGAATGACAGGTTATCTGGTTAAACCTACCACCGACAAATGCCATGTTAAACTTGTAGCCATGCCTTTGTAACCCTAGAAATAATTATCTGTTAATCTAGATAACTGTAGGTTATTATTATCATGCAAAGTCTTATACTAATAAGGTTGTGGCTGCGGGCCAATAGGATTTGCAAACCCGACTCTAGGGTAGGGTGGTATGGGACACCGTGCCCTAGAGCGGAGAGTGCCGGCGTGCACAAGGTAGGGTAAGGGTTGGGGAAGAGCTGGCGAGTTAGTCTTCGCCCATCTCTTACCCTAGGATTGAAGTTAGGGTAAGGGTGTTGTGGGGCGCCGCGAGACGACTTTCGCCCACCGCTTACCCTAGGTTGGAGGTCACGGGCCTGGCGAGGATGCGGACCCCGGAAAGATATAAGGACTAGACCCTTACGCTGAGCAAATGACATGGTAATCACTCAACCACAGGAGTTGACTTGTCAACACTGGTCTAGTAGCTGCTCAACTCGATTGAAACTCTACAGGTGTTAAGAAAGCTTGGTGTTGAGACAAGCGAGGTTAGGTAGGCCGTGCTGCGGGTACCTAACAACGGTAGAGTTTACTCGAAGCGGACGGGAGTTTTGTTGTGCCAGACCCGAGTGAATTCTACCGGGTAAAGCCTATATAAAGAATTGAGCAGTGAAACGACCTGGCTTTCTTAACCCGGATGCGGAAGTTAAGAAATTGTGTGGGTAAAGCTAAGCAAACTCTGCAGAGTTAAATAAATGGTATTCGAATACGCCGTGCTCCCGGTTATTGGAGCTGTGTCACTTGGGTGATTCCAGCAGCGAAGCTTAAGTAGTTTTGTACATGCTTTAACTTGATTAGTTGGTTAATTAACTCTTCATGAAAACCCCTGAGATCTTAAGAAGTAGTTTTGGGTCCGTTTTATCAAAATGATTGCAAATAAAACTGCATCCACCAAAAGCTAATAAAACAAGTATACTCCCTTCCTTTGATAATCTGTGCATGTAGTAAGTTAAAGTCCCTTTGGGGCTTGCTGAGCCGGTTGTTTGGCTCACGGCTTGCTTAATCCCCTCTTTAGAGGATCAAGACGAAGGTGAAGGTCTCCCCGTTGAGGAAGTCCCGGAGGATCTCTTCTTCGATGAGGACCCGTGGCTTTAGGTCTTCGCCACGCTCAAGCGGATCTTGGAATCTTTTGTGATGTAATTATACTTTGGGCTTGCACGCCCCGCTGTCAAAACTGGATGTTATTCCATATGTGAATTATATGCTGGACTTTTGTTGTAAGCATGTAATGGTATACTCTTGCGCGACACTCCATAACTGTTCATGCGTGAATAGTTGCGGAATGCCGTGTCCATACGCGCCCCTGGAAACGGGGGCGTTACAAATTCTCCAAGGATTGAATATTCGTTCTTGTACCCTGTTTGCATGGGGGTTGCATCACCCTCCCTTGTCATGTCTCCTCTGTATTCAAGCCCTAGACTTCAAATTTCTGGCAAACTCATGAATTTTATTTTCTATCCTTGTTTGTAATGCTGAAATTTGAGTAGTTTCCCTTTCCCCTACTCGTGCTCAGCGTGATGTTTCAAATAATGAAAAAAAATCTAATTATACACCTGTTTTCTCAATAGAGCATTTTCTGCTGAAGTTTTATTTGTTGCATATTTATGCTAGTGTTCTGAAATTTATGCAGATGAAGAAGATCCATCCTCCATCTTAGGGAGGATTGTTGAGTGCTCTTGGAATAAGGAAGAGGAGTGCTGGGTCTGCATGCGTGTTAGATCCGATAAATCGACTCCAAATGATATCAACACATACCGCAAGGCTGATTTTCTTATACCCTTTTCTATGTCATAGTCTTTGTTAATTATCTTTTGCATATGTGGTTTGCATGCAAATATGATCATGATCCTGTTAATATGAAAAAATGGGTTTTTGCTATTACTGCAAAATTGATGGTAGTATTTCAGAATCAGTTGACTTGTTCACTTACATTGTAATACTGTATACATAGCTAACTTCCAATGAAAGGTAACCCTTCAAAGCCGTATTTAGAGGGATTTATATCTGTGCTCTTTTTGGTGGCAATAGATGCGTAGTTGCATACTTTCAACTTTGACTTCATCCATCTTGTTAGCATTATTGCTTTCTAATATATTCAGTTGGGCAATTTGATTAAAGCGACTGTCAGGACATCTTTGGCTTGCTTTCCCTGAAATAAGCTGTTTTTTCATGAAACCCAAACCTTCAGCTCTACAGATTTTTTTTTATATTGCAAGACATGCTTAGTTTTGGAGTGAGAATGCAGAATTGCTTTAACATTCTGACAATTTCCTTGCGTTTTCTACAGGTAATGAGGAGCATCACAGATAACATCACCGAAGACAAGCTACTGGAAGAGATCAATGAGATCAGGCGCCTCCCGATGTATGCCGATAGGATAGCACAGGCTCATGCAAAGATGGCCCAACATCGGCGGAGATGAAGATGCCACCACACTAGTGTTAGTCTCTTTGCTGTAGTGCTAGAGTGCTGCTACCGTCTCTGGCCAGCGGCTGTTTCCCGTAGCTTGTGTAATTATTAGAGGTTGTTTTAGGGACTTGTGACGATGGCTGGCCAGCCAACTAATTCTTTGCACCTCTTGTGTCAACCCTCCCCCCCTCCCGGCCTCCCCCACACCCGGTATAGGTGTCGCAGAGTAGCCCTGTAAATCGTGTATTATGTTTCTATATTCTCTCCTATGGTTTTGTTTTCATGGGTGTAGAATAGCTTTTTAACAAGAGGGAGTGTGTTCTAGGTTATTATGTCTATTACCTCGCTGTCTTGTGCTAGAATAAAAGTAGGGTGCACTGTGTTGCCATGCCTCGCTTCATCAATTCCTTAACTGCGTGATACTCGTGTCGATTTTCTGTGTTCCATGCGTGTCATGGACATGGACGCTGTGGGTTGTGGGTTTTGTCTGTTTTTCTGATTGCTTGTGGTTTTTGTGCTGTTGTCTTCCCTCTAATCACATGTCTACTTTCCGTCATGTGAGCGCCATGCAATAAACTGTACTCATGTTGTCAGTGGGCGTTTTTCTTGTTTCTCTGTTTTCTAGTTCACCATCTGGATCATGAAGCTCGTTGGCGTGCTATATTTAGCTTGACAGTCAACTGCAGTATTCATGATTTGTTACATGGAAACTCATAAGGATTCATCAGACGACTTGACAGTCGGAAAGTAGAACTTGAGGTAAACGTGTCTTCCCCTCGTCACTGTGATTCTTACTGCCTTCCCCTCATTACCCTTGGTGATGGTGCTCTGCCACCCATTCGTTCCCCTTGTCATCCTGCTGGCTGCCTTCATTGTAACACCCCAATTTAATTTCTGAACCCATAATACTACCACTACATCAAAACACTATCATTTATAATCATTGCTGCTAGATTTAGGCAGCAACTCCTCTATTTAAATCTCAACGTCACGGTAAATAACATATGCTTAACGATGAGCATAGAAGCAATTATACAAATTTGCTAATTATCGAAAGAAAACGCATGAGCCACACACACCTAAATATGTCAACTAAATGTGGTGCGTAGATTACTGTTTGCATGTGGAATACATGTACTACTCCCGCCCGTACATATCGCCTTCAATGTTCCATAGAAAAAAGCAGCAAATAAACAAGGATGATTTCGAAGACTCAGCAAACACACAATAAAAAAAGTGGTGTCAATACAACAATTCTGTAGATTCCATATCTGTGACTGTATACACAATCCCTGTAATTGTATCACTGTCTCCTCTTTCTTTCATGTCATGCAATGTAATGCGATGTGTCTGTAATTATAGTTTATACCGGTATAGCAGAGTGTTCACCCATCGATGAATCACTCTTGCCCCATCCTCTTTCATGCGGGGTCTCAAACAACACTCCTGTGGAGTGCCTATCGTAGTAGGTGTCTTCCTCTATCCCGTGGATGTGCCTACCTCTGTAGGTTTTATTCAAGAGCACTAAGGATCAGTCATATAGCTTTCTCACCAATCTGGCTCATGCACTTCGGACTAGCTATATAACTTACCACTTTGGTTCATATGCATTTTGCATGATACAATATTCTTCTAAGGTTGCCATTCAATCATATACACCACTTATCAGGGTATAATTAACATGTAATCATAGATACCATCTTATAAAGGATTGTGAAATAAAGCGTGAAGGAACAAGTATCAAGTATCCATCGTAACACACAATTCTATCATGCACTTGTCTGTTTAACCTTGTAGACGATGTGTGGATGGCGCCAAACAAGAACCTTCACCTGTACAAGCATTATACAGTTTCAATAAACCATATCAATATATGCACACATATGAGCGACATTGTTCCTATGCTCAAACCCAGCATAAGCAGCAGAATTCTCAAGGTTAAAGATTTACGGAGCAAATATATTATCTTGCACACTTATTCTCTTTCTTCCCTTTTTTATTTTCTCTCTACTTTTTCCCTTCTTTTCTTTCCATCCTTTTTTCTTTCCTCACCCGGTCGAAGCTGCACCTCCTCTTTTCTCTGATTCAGCCGAAGCCTTATCCTCTTCTCTCCTCACTTCTCCTCCCCCTCCTTAAATCCCCTTGATTTGGCTCTATGGCGCGGCTGTTCCTCACGCCGCCGAACACCGATAGCATCGCCCGAGCTCCCCTCGACTCGGGCCATGGACGCCTCCTAAACGCCGCCTCTCAACTTCCGAAGTGCCAGCTCTCTCTCTCCCTTTCCTGATCTACACATCATCGCCGCCTTCTCGAGCTCGCTAGTCGAGGGCTCGGTGCCTCGCCTACCTCTACCGATTATGTGTGATGTCCCCCAGTTTCCCTTATCAGGGCCCCAACTCTCCAGGTCTCAGTTGTTGCTAGGGTTTCCCAGCACGGTGCACCAGCTGTTGACCCATCACTGGTGGTGCCTCTTCGTCAGTCCTCTATCCTCCACCATGGCTCTCCTGCGGTTTTCCCCTTACTTTGGACTCTGGTGGTCACCGATTTACTCCCCTCACCGGACTTAGCCAAGGCCGAGCACCATAGCCTCAGCCCCTGCGGCTCCTAGGCTTCCATATGGCTCTATGGGTCCTACAGTCCTCACGGCTCCTCCTTCTGAATAGCATAGGCGTTGGCTCCATCGCTTTGTCTCTTCCTCCTCCTACCCAGGACGGTTTACTCTTTCCCTACTTTATGCACTTCAATTTTAGTTGCTATTTTATTCTTGCTTTAATTGCCAACTACGCTTGGCTTGGGTAAATATTGTGGTTTGCCACCGTGTCGGGACTTGGTGAGGGGGCATGCACCGGTGAGCATGTCGCCTCCCAAGGATGCACGATGGTTTCCTCTGTGGACTCGCCATTGTTGCGTTGGTGTGTTTGTGCTATGCTACCATGAATGTGCTGTGGGATGGTTGTGGTGACCTTACTTAGTTCGGGTTGGGTGGAGATGAAAAGGCGATGACAATGGCCGTGGTGGTGATGACGCTCTCCACACATTTTCATCAGTCTTTCTCACCTCCTCCTTATCTGGCTATCCTGGCCTTTGTCTTTATGTCGTCAGTTTTCCCCAACTCCTTGTGGGCTCTTCTCCTCCTGGCTCTACTGTTTGTCCTCTCTCTATTGGTGTGCTCTCTCAGTGGCTATGGGAAATGTGGTGGATGGCTGTTAGTTTTGGCTCTTCCCTTGGCTTGCGGTGGCTTTGGTAAGGGCAGAGGAAGCTTAGGACTTGGCCTTTGCTTGGTCTTGGTCCTTTGGTGGCATTCTCAATGGCAATGAGAGTGTTAGCTTTTCTCATTGCTCTCTAGTTTGATTGCTTATGAATGGAGGTATTGGCCTTTGAGCTCTCTCTCTTGGATTGTGTATTGCTAAGGTTGCCCTTACCTTATCCCCTTGGCTCTGTCGGCTTACTATTTACTCAAGGACCATTTGTCCATGGGGGTGTTCTTAGCACTATGCTTTGATTTTCTTATGTATGAGGTAAGTCGGTAAAATGGGATGTGGGCTTAGTTTTTCGCCGAATGACGAGACCCACTTAAGTGAGAGGTGCTGATTGGCCTAGACAGTTCAGGTATCTCAATGAGCACTAATTGATTCGGCATTCTCAAGTCAAAGGGTTCTAACAGCCAAACCTTTTGTTTTTTATTCTCTTGGATTGTCTTTATTCATCGCTTATTTCTCTTTTCCCACTGGTATTACATCCACGACCGCGGCCACCATCGGGGAGCAGTTGGGGGCCACGGTAAGCTCACCATTCCCACCTTCATCAGTCCTTAACCAGAAAACTCCTCCATCACCTACTGGCAACTCATCTCCGCCCTCTCCTCATCGTCCAGACGGTGGCCTGCCTACACCACCATCCCCCAATTTCCTGCCCTCCGCAGCACCAGTTTGCTCACCCCTCGTCACTACCGCCCTCCTGTCCGCCATTTGGCTCTTGCATGAGCGAGGATCCTTATCGCCGTGGCATCAATGTGTTCAAGTTTCATGGTTTCTATGCTCCTGTAGTTGTGCTGTGGCACCTATATGTGTTGTGTGTGTGATCCGTGGTTCTTATGCTTATGTGTGTTGTAGTATGGTAGCCCGTGTGTGTTGTATCCTCCATCATAGATTTTGTATTCTATTGATCGAGTATTGTAGACTATATGTGTTGTATCCTCCATCGTAGCATATGTATTCCATTCTCTGTGGTAGTATTTCGATTTAACGTTCTTCTTTTGTCATGCGGTGATTCTATGCTCTTCTAAATAGTGAATTACACAAATATTAAAGTAGTCTTAAGAGTAAATTAAGAGTACTTAGTCTTTTAGTTATTGCTTTAAGATTTATACATATAGAAGTGAAGGGCATGGTTGATGCTTTAAGATTTATGCATGTGTAGAGGAGTGAGGAGCATAGAAACACTACTTAACATGCTAGATAGACCCCTAAACTAATAGGATTAATGTGAGTGAAACTTTGTATAGCAAATGACACATACTAATAGAATCAATGTGAGTGATTTTAAAGGTTTTTCCTCAAAGGTTGTTCGCCTCTCTCTAATCCATTTAAAGTCTAATTGAGTGAGAAAGACTCACGTCTACTATTTTTTCTTGGTAATAAGAGAGATCTAATCCCAAATATCGACGTCTCAATAATAGAACTGTATGTATCACATAGAAACTAAAAAAGATGGCATTAAGCTTGTAATCTAAGTCATTAATGAATACAAATCCATGTGTAAATTAAATAAGCTGAATGAAAAGGCAAATTTGGACTGGATTGACACCTATCACTTAACATTATTAACAATTATAAAAAAATTTAAAACTAAATACTAATAGTGATTAACTAATAGAGCCATATTATTAGTACAGTTTGTTACTACCACCTAATACTAGTAGGAGTAATACAATCATAGGACGGCCAGGCCCCTGCCCATTGCACCTCCGCATCACCGGACCTCAACTGCCGCAACCTAAAGGGCAAATTTTTTCCGTCGGCACGAATAGAACACACCGCAATCTCACAAGAATAAACAAGAATGCCAAGAGATTCTTATCCTATGTGACAGCTTTTGACACTAGATTGCACAAGCTGGTGTGCAAAAGCCTGCACAAGCCATCTATCATGCAATGAAAAATCGGGTTTTCGCGACCGAATCAGCCAATTCCGTGAATGAACGTCTCCATCCTCCATCCTCCTGCCTTTCTCAGCCCAACAACTTTTGCATGTTTGCAGACCACAAAGAGAAGGTGCATCCACAACACCTAAGACTCTTGTACTCGCACAAATGAAAAAGGCAAAAGGAAATAAGAGCAAAAAAATTAATTAATAAACACTGGCATTGATAGCTTTGTTATATTTGTATGTGCCATAGCAGCATCAGCATGGAATGGCCACTTTGTTAAAAGCTGTATATACTAAGTGTTACAGAAGTAAACAGAGTGTGGGTAGGCATAGCTTAGTTCTTTACCGTGTGTCTATACACACACACATACACATATATATACACATATACATACACATACATACACACACACATACGGCTGCACTATTCTGCACCTACGCGCACTGTGCGTGCCATAAAGTTACTACTATGCGTGAGTGAAGTTATTGTCAAACACATGTAGTTACTGTTAGTTGTAACACTACACAACTGGTGGTAACTCTACATGTGTTTACAGTAACTTTACTCACGCACGGTAGTAACTTTCTGGCACGCATTCTACACCTACATGCAGAATAATAACTCTATACGTATATATATACATATAGACAAATACACACACACATCTAGACATATACATACACACATATATAAAATAGCGTAGCCGTGTGTGTGTATATATATAGAAATATGGTTATATACTCCTGGGAGTACGTACTCTCACTTCTAATATACTCCTTTAATGGTGTTATACCTCTGGTTCTATACTCTTAGGAGTACATATTTCCACTTTTAATATACCCTTTTAATGTTGTTGTTATACATCTTTATCTATTTGAGACTCTAATAATGAATACAATATACTCCAAAGTGAATTCCATAAAATATTTCATTAAAGTCCACTTTTTATAGCATAATTTATGTATGTACTCCTTTTATACATAGAAACGTATATATAGCAAAAATAAAGGGTTCTGATAAAATTTTTTCAACCAAATTGTATTGGAATATCTTAGAATTAGTATTTAAGTATATTGAAAGTGATAAAGAGGTGGGAGTATGTACTCCCGGGAGTACAGAAAAGACTTCGTATATATATAATTTTCCTATATATATTTATATATAAAAGCGCATCAACAGTAAATAAATAAACTACCATCAACATGCATCTATACTAGAAAAGGAAGCGCGCTTTGCGGCGCCCTACAACGCGGTTGAAGTGAGATCATAAAACAATAGTACAAAGTGCATGTAGAGAAACTTATATAGATAATAGGTAGAAAATACTAATTGCATGGTTCGTGCAGCCCGGAGGGTTCTGTCCATCCATATAGATTACATGCCCTGACCAGAATTCATGACTACCAACTGTTTTGGTCGGTAGCTTAGAATGCTGGTCGAAATTTTCATGTAAAGCACTAAAACAAGTCATGATGCTAATAAGAAAGGACGTAGCACACAGTTTGCAGCCATTGTCATAATCACAAAGATAGTTGACTAAAGTAGCAGCAGGTTCCTTCAATGCGAAACACCTAGTAATAGATGATTGCGAAGGCCTATTCACCGGAGGACGAGCTTGAGGCTATTATCCAATGGAAGCCTACGACACAGAAAACTATTAACTGATCAGTATAGTGCAGAAAGAAATATCAGGCTGATTTGTTTTAGTTAGCATGGCTCCTACTTGGTTTTGTGTTTTACAAGTCATTTTCTTTAACTACATATCTGGCAAAATTAGCATGTCTTACCATGGTTCTGTCGTCTGGATTTTGTCTATAGGCACATGGATTACAGTTCAATCTTCAAACCAAAATATGTAGTCAACTAAAACAAAGCATTTTTTCTTCAACACCAAAAGGTTAATGCCAAGTAGTAGGTGATGACACGGCTGGCTGCAACTGCGAAGACAAAAGGTGTATTCCCTCTCTTGTGACTAAGCATTTTTGTTTGCACTGCAAAGGGAAGAACATTAGAGACATGCATGTCGAAGAGGCATAGTGGCTACAATGATATTGCATGGTTGAAAGTTAATATCTGTCTCGTGCATGGAAACCCTAAACATATCATAGGTGTTACATAACATAAACAGATCATAGGTTTTATAAAGCAGGATGGACTTGTGCTTGGCAACCAAATCATGAGCACACAGGTTCAACCTATAATCTTATCTTGAACACAATATACTCCCATGCAGCTATTTGAAAGGAGCAACACTCAAATAAACAGACCAAGACTTAAGCTCTAGGTTGCTGAACAGAACAAAGTAACATACAAAACCAAGTCAGCTGTAAGTGATGTAAACTGAAAGTAGATCTATCAGATGAACCACTGCATCACCAAGGCAACCACACATATAAAGTAGAATGAGGAAAAAAATGGACACCTATTACTCATAGTAATCCATTAGTATGGGTAACAAGTATGAAGGAGACTGGCATACCTAGGCTTAGCAGTGTCATCTGCACAGCCTTCATCAGTGGTATCTCCAGTTTCATCAATGAATAGCTTCTTTGCAGTTTTTTTAGTAGGTGATGCCCGCGTCCTAAAAGGTAGAACATCATGTTCTGTATAAATAAGGTTAATATGAAAGGGGAAAAAGGGGTGGAAATTCTGTTAGTGAAGACAACCTCTTCCTTGTACTGCTCTTTTGTGCTTTGGTTGTAGAGGAACCAGCAGGCATACTTGCATCAACTTTAAGATCCATAGAAATCTACAGTGAGGCACCCCAATAAGCGGTTGTAAGTATTCCATCACATTTTCATGACGAGTAACATGTGAACAAGCTCGAACAAACATGTTGTATGTAATAGACACTGGCTAATGAAGAGCCTACTGTAGATGATTGTTATATGAAACAGACAAAAACAGAATAGATTTGATAGCAAAGTTTACCCTATGCACATCAGTTGTATCATTGTCTTGTGGTGCTTCTGGTGGCTGGTCCACAGGTGTTGGTGGAGAAATGACAGGTTCTGAAGTTAACCCTGGTGAGAGCAAAGACAGGTTGGTGCTTTTCTGCGGAGTGATCTGCATATCATATAAACGACGCTATAGTAAGTCTCTTATATGAAAAAATGGATGTGAATTGTTGATGCATATGAGAAAAAATTTACCTTATCTGCTGTAGCACCCTTGCCACTTTGTGGTGTGAGTGGTGGTGAAGGTAAAGCCAAGGTGCCACCTTTCTGAGGAGTGTTCTGCATACTGCTGCTTGCATCTTGAGATAGAACAAGTGATGACTGTTGTGATCCTGCTGGTGACATTGGGAGAAGAGCATTTTCAGCATCTACCTCTGCAATAACTGCATTGACCTGAAAGCATACATTTCCAGACTCTATTGTGTTGTCTGAGAAGCTGACATTCCATATGAACACCTTTTCAAGAAGTTTTGTGATCTCATCTGGAATGAAACCAGTTGGATTTGTAGCAATGAGAGTATCAACAGACTTTTTGGTCAGGCGTTGTGCCATACGTCCAAAGAGAATAAAGTCAGTGTCACCAGTTTCATCTCCAGCAATGACACATAGTTTGTACCTGTGGATAGGTTGAGCATGGATTAGCATTAGCAAGTTTAGTATAGTCCAAGGAAAAAATGGCTGGGAGACGAAGAAACACTATGTGAATATCTAGAGTAGTTTTGATGTGAGTAAATTTGATATATTAGTAGAATGAATTGTGAACCAACAATTAAAAAGCAGTATCAAACAAGGAATGAAGGTAGATGTCATTTGACCTTTGGACAGGCATGCCAATGGTAGAGCACTTGGGATTGATGCATTTGTAGGAGTCACCAAGAGGCTTGGCTCTATGAAGACATTTCTTGCATGAGTTGTACCACCATGAGTTATCAATTTTCCTTATTGTTACTGTAACCAAGAACTCTTTTTTCTGCATGAGACGTAATAAGTAAGAAAAGAGGCTGGGCAGTGTGTGTCCAACTACTGATGCGAACTCTAGCAAAACACAACCTTGTTTTTGAAGAGATGAAGACACTTTATGTAAGAGATCTTCTCCTCAGCAGCAACTGTAGGCTCACTGGAGGTCAGAAGCTGATTCCACTTAATCGGTTGTTGTACACTCCTTGTACTGATTAGTTAAGACAATGTATTGGCCTTTTGTTAGTATTAGACATAATACGTAGCACTTGCATCTAGCTAACATTTAGGTGAGCAGACTACCTGGCCATGAGGTTTTCTGCCTCAGGAACATTGGGATTGATATACCACTTGCATGACGAGCCCCCTGATAGACATAGTCCATCTGAAGCACAAGGCGGCAAGTTTAGGTGTCAACATTAACAATTAGTTTACAATACCAGGAATGGTTGACATACCTGCATAGTTCTTGACAAGAGTGCCAACAAATATTATAACTTGAGGAGAGGTCTGTCCATCTTTGCATAGTTGATCACCAGGGAATGATGTGGCCCGTTCACCCCAAAGCAAAACATTTACTGAAGCATTGCTGTTGTTTCAATGAAAATGAGTGTCAGCTTGCATTGAGTACGCGTGAGCAAGACTCAAATTATTATGTACTGATAAACGCGGGGACAATAATGGAGTGCAAAATGGCCTTTTTCAATTAACCTCGATCTGCCTTATTTCACTACCACACAACTCAAGAATAGCGATCTATAACTAACCTCGCACTGCGTATAACAATAATCCTTTTTAAGCTGTCAGCCTGTCGACCTCTTGTTCGCTGGGATGCAACACTTGAAATTGAGGTGATTACTCCAACGGTATCTATTTTTAGTTGTAACAAATGTAGGCATCATCATTATAAAATATTTGGGAGCATAAACTGTGTAAGTACACAAGCATACCTGTGTAGTGCTCCTTGTAGTCAATACGTGTATGTACTTGCTCTATGGGAGTAAGGGAGTAGGTGTACATAGGAAAAGCAGGTGGGATCTCAATAATCTCTTCCATTGAAGTCCACTTTGTAAAGTTGATCATGACATCATTTGAAACTGGATTGTAGAACAAGTTGGATTTCTTAACTCTGAAATATGTGATGTTGTAGACGCTGCCTTCTTTTATCAAAGGTCTGAAATCCGCTATCAGTTGCGGGTAGATCTGAGCATGTATGCTGTTTCCCTGTTAGAAACAGAAGGTTACGGAAATATCCAACAGTTCAAGAAACATTATAACCAATTCACGATTGTTCATGAATTCTGCATGACAAATATTGGAAGTTGGTAGGCGTCTATCAGTGCAAATCACGTAAGTACACGATACCTCCCCCGAGCTCCATCCAATCATGGCAAAGAAACCAATCTACCACAAACAGCACACGACAAATACAATCACAGCCCGCGCAACTGGAGCACGGATTTAACCAGTAATAACGACAAAAGGATGCTAACTGCAACTAACAGAAAGCCTAAAATCAAAAGCCTGAAGCACGAAAGGCTCCCCCGTCTAATCCAAAGACACACAAACTTTCTCACATCAAACTGAATACTAAGACGTTTCCAATCTAATCCAACCCACGCGAGCAAGGTTAACTCAGCATCATGCCCATCACCAACACATGCAAGAGGGGCATCATCAAACGCACAGATAAATCCAATCTAATCGAGCGAGCAAACGAATCTTATTCCTGGATGCTGGAGAAGGCGGCGCGGACCTCGTCTCCGGTCGGCGGGGACCAGAACACCACCCTGTACTCGTCCTCCTCCGCCTACTACCACTCACTAATTAGCTTAGAACTAACGTTTCTGTAAATTATATCCTGCAACTATTTGTTATTTTTATCCGATATGAATGAAGCCTACACCACAAATTTCATAAGACAATTGGCACTTAGCTGTAGAATGTTACTCTATTCATAGTTAGTGCAGTAGTGCATGATTGAAAAAGATGCTTGCTGTTTATGTAAGTATGGTCAAATTGGGTTCCTAATATCAAATTTGAAGCATTATTCAGGACCTTTGGCTTAACATATCATGCTGATTTACACAACTCACAAAGATAACTATTCCTTATTCCATGTTTGTTTATATGGCAGAGGGTATTCCATACCTCCTCGTCAATAAGCACCAAATCAGAATGCAGTAACATTGCCTCGTTCTGAGGATCACAGAAATCCCAAAACCTAGAGGCGCGAACGCATATGCGTTCACTGCAGTCTCCGATCATAAGGCTTGGAATCAAAACATCTGCCATCTGCAGGTATAGAAGAGTTAGAACAGATTTAACAATCATCCAGATCAGGGCAGCAAGTGGAAACAGGCAAGGATTAAAACTACCTTAGACCAAAAGATACAATGTGCATTAAGGTAGATGAATAGACAAAGACAAAAGCACAACAAACGTCATCAACCAACCACTGTCAAGTCATATTTACACATCAATACCATGTACAGGGCAAAAATCCATCGCACACAAAGAGTCCTAAGTCAATGCTGCCACGCTGGTGGCATTAAGGACCTCTTGGTAGACCACGTTCCGAGTCTGCGAACCACATGAGCCATCCTCATTTTCAATTAAAATTCTAAGGCTGTTTTTAGACGTTGATCTTGAAACAGCAACATAGAGTTGTCCATGTGTAAAGACAGGTTTCTTGAGATAAAGGCCAACCCTGGATAGGGTTTGCCCTTGGCTTTTATTTATTGTCATTGCATAGCATAACCGCACTGGAAATTGCTTTCTTTGCAGTGTGAAAGGCCATTTTACATCTGTAGTGTTAAGTGTAATTCTTGGAATAAAAACATTTTCACCAACATTAGAACCTGTTAGTATCACACATTGCAGTAGACGTTGTCCAAGTTCAATAACAAGTAGCCTTGTACCATTACAAAGGCCCATACTGTGGTTCAAGTTTCGCAAGAGCATTACAATAACACCTTTTTTTAGGACAAGCTTATGGCAAGGAAAATTGTTTGCATTTATGGAATTTAGGAATTCAGTAGAGTAGAGTACATCAAAATCTGGTATGTGCTCAGATGACTTTGATATTGTGTCACAACTTAGATAGTGTGTATTGTCTCCAGGGAGCATTGAGACAATATATTCATTTATTTCATCAACTGTGAGATTATTTGGGCAGACAATAGCACGCGAAGCCAAATATGTAGGATTTTGGTAATTTGCCAAGAAAGTTGGGTATACTTCAGATACAAGGGCAGCAATCTTGTCACCATCAGTACGGACCAATAAATCATCAGGTATTGTAATCCATGAAGCCTCACATTCCTCACCCTTTTTTACAGCAGGGATAGTACCGTCGCCAATAGCTAAGACCCACTCACTAAATTGTTCAAGCTCGGTACGTTCATTTCCTTGTAAGGAGGGATTAAGGAGCCGCATGTTTGTGCGCAATTTTAGGACAGCCACATGTTGCCACAGCTTAGAGTTTGTAATAGATGCACTAACTATGGAGGATCGCGAGCCTTTGCGCACAACTGGTAAAATTTGTCGGAAATCACCTCCTAGAACAACAGGTTTGCCACCAAATGGGAGGATAGCATTAGAAGGATCATGTTCAGAAAGGATATCTCGCATAGTTTTGTCTAAAGCCTCAAAACAACGTCGATGTGTCATTGGTGCTTCATCCCATATAATAAGCGCAGCTACTTGTATAAGCTCAGCAAGCATAGTACCTCTTTTCACGTTACATGTGCTAGCCTCCATTATGTCGAAAGGTATTTTAAATCTCGAGTGTGCGGTGCGTCCTCTAGGTAGTAGCAAAGATGCCACACCAGAAGATGCAACCGCAAGCACAATCTTCTTTTTGGATCTCAAGCTCGAAATTATAGCATTCCATAGAAACATTTTACCCGTACCACCATGGCCACAAACAAAGAAAAACCCAGGAGATCCACTAAGAACACGCTCAGTTACCTTATCAAACACATTCCTTTGATCACTATTCAACTGTGAAACTAAAGACGTAGCATGCATCGATAACATCAAGGGCTCAGGGTCAAGTTCGTCATTAATTAGTCTATTTTCATTTATGCAAATACATTGTGTTGTCAGCTTTGGTAGATCATAGTTATTTATGTTGCCACCACTATTAGCAAAGACGCCTGTGAGGTTCTGTATAAGCAAAGACATGAGTTGTTCTTGTGGAACAATAAAATTTGGGTTTGCAAGTGCATCTTTAAGCCTACGGTGTATATCGTCTGTAAAGTAAAGCCAATATTTATCAAACAAAGCACGAACATTACCGACAGAACAAAAAAGCACCACAGTGACAAATAGTTGCCTCAATTGATATGCAGATGCAGATACTATCGCCTCATCAAATAGAAGATTCCATTCATTATCGCTCTCAAGCAAACCACGTGCCTCACATGCATCTCGAAATGTATTATACACTTTGTTGTTAAAGGATCTTACATCAGCATAGTTCTTTGCACCCTTAACTATCATTAATAGCATGCGTAAGTAATATAGCTCTCCAACGGTTGGGTGCACATAGTACATACGACCAATTTTAGCGCAAGGTGTTCTCCTTCGCCATAATCGCTCCGAGGCATCCCAAGACCACTCTTTTGGGAATTCACAATACGTCAAGTGTCTAGCCTCTTCGTGTCTTGAATTTGCTTCGAACCACTCAGTTAACATCGTGCTTTTCGCTGCAGGGCTAGCTAGAAGTTGTCTCAAGTCGGTTCTAGGTTCATATCGCACATGATTCATACCAGGCAGATGCACAGCTAATCTCTCTACTGGAGGAACTCTAAAGTGAATGTCAAATTCAAAGGTACGCCATAGGGCTTCACACGAAGACAAAAATCTAGCATCAATATATTCTTGGATTTCATTTGGCGGTGCTAATTGCTGCCCAGGTGACGTATTTGATGTCTTTGCAGTAACTTCAAAATAGACCTTTGCTCGATCACTTCCTTTTGTAATGTATTTAAAGAGATATTTGATCATGTTTGACTTGTTACACCACTCAACATTGATATGTGCATTGTATTTCTTTAGCAGATGCATATTATATGGAACAACATTTTTATTATCTAACTTGACCCCATTTTTAAGAACATACCTACCATCATTTCTACGTCTATAAATTGTAAACCCGAAGTCGTCTATGATAGTTTCATCTTGAAAGGACTTAGGGAAATTTTTTGAACACTTATTATCTTTCATGCATGGACATTTTCTGTTATCATTGCCACATGGACCGTGCATCATGAACTCGTCAACTAAAGCATAGCCTAGTGGGTCAATATTGATATCGGGGATTTCAGCGCAAATTAATCTATCAATGGTAGAAGCATTGAACTCTTTGTTGGCATCAGCTAACCACACAAGGCAATGTATATGTGGTAGGCCACGTTTCTGGAACTCAACAGTGTACAGAACTGCATAAGGAAAACTAAACATAAGATTTATTGATAACAAAAACGTACTATATCAAATGTCTGCAGTAAGTACTACACCCTACCTGCAAGTACGTGACCAAATGTCTTGCCTTCTCTAATATCCGCAATGAACTCATCGACTTTCATATGGAATACTCGCACAATCAAATCAGAGCGATCACATGGCTGTTGCCCAGGTTGAAATCGCAAGGCATCTGTTATTTCTCTCCACTTGGTATTGCATGTGAAAGTAACAAATAGGTCAGGAGGGCCAAAAACTCTACAGATAGCCATCGCATCTTGGTAATTCATGACATGATATCTCCTTCCACCAGTAAAACTGGCTGGCACTATTACCCTACCACCAACCGAATCGGCACTAACGAGACCCTTATCAATGGCATCAGCTATCCCCTGCACTGATTCACATCGTAGATCTTTTTGGTGGTCTGCTATGAACTTTAGTCTAGACCCTTCAACCGTTGAATATGCATCGACAACTATTTGGTCACTCAATCTGCCATAGCAAGTGAACGGGTTTGCCTCATTCAATCTGTAATGCATGTGACGTCTAACAAATTCAAGCATAGTGACATATTTACGACATGTACCATCGTTATCATCGGCATCCGAATATCTAATACCAAGGTGGAAACCATGTTCACCATAAGGAAATAACAACGGGTACTGCAAAGCCATGTAGGCTGGGTGCAAGCAAGAAACACGTTTTAGACCGTACTCCCTATCATGGACGAGGACATCATAGGTGTACTCATCAGCAGAGTAATCACCTACAATTATAGCAGCAATCTCACCACTTGTTGGTAAACTATACTGAACATCATGTCTTGTGTTGCAACCCAGTAATCGTAGTGTCACTTTTTGGTTACCATCTTGGTCTAGACGCTCTTTAGCATAGCGAAATGCTTTGACAAGTTCATTATGCTCATTTAACATACACAATAGAGACATGGCCACTTCTGGATCCGGTTGATCAGGGGATTTATCATCTGCTTCAAAAATATCTAATCGGTTTTGTTTTTCATGTTCAATGTCATATATATATAGCTGTGCAAATCTAGGTCGTGTTCCATTGCGCGGTAGTAGGGTCCCAATACGATGATGCACCACCCCATTAATTTTAAAGACATAAGGTGCAGTACCGTTGTTTATAGTTCTATCAATAGCAGCACCTAAGGAGGTAAATGCGAATAGGGAATTGTAGGATCGAATCTGCTTTAAAAATCGCTTTGAGCGTGCATCACCGTCAAATTGTAGTAAGTTAGCTAGGACAGCTGGTGGTTTCTTGTAAGGTTTCAGATTAATTTTTCCTCCTTTACAGCAAAGGTTATACACAATTTTTCGTCTTGCGATAACAGAAGCACTTTTCACACGTTCCTGAAACCAAAAAACAGCGCCGCAGTATGGACACTCATGTGACGGGCCACCATAGTATGAGCGGTCTGGGTAGGCATCTATAGAGACAAAACGGGGAAATAATGTAGTAGAGACCATAGCAAGTTTGGTTACTCTGCTACAACACAAAGAAAACAGATACACACCTTTCAAGGCCTCGACGTACGCCTTATCGAAAGGAAGTGCAGCAGCTACTGGCTCATAGCGAATGCGTGAGTAATGGCTGTAGGATCTCTTACAACGTATCCTATCACGTCGACGCTGCCTATTTGAAGCGGCAATCTTTGTATCAAAGTCCATCAAGGACCTACCCCCTGTTTAACGTAAAGTTGGGTGCATTAATTGTTAGTTGGGTATATCTCTCTCTACAAAGTAGTAATTGCGCAGATTAGACTCACTTGTTCTATCGTAATCATCCGGCAATTGATCTGACGGCCACGGCTGGCTAGACGTGCTAGGTTCACCGGCTATGCACATGGGCTCATCACCAGTGGCAAAACCTAATCCAGTTATCTCCATTACTAATAATAGAACATGATATCTAAGCAAAGTATGTCACTTTATACTAACAAAATCAGATATGCCTGTACAACCGACCTTGTGCAATTGCAAGATGTCTTTTTTGTCTTTTTGCACGACAACGTGTAACTCTCTCACATAGAGGACTACCCATGAGAAATCAGACTGCACACCACTAAAGAGTCACACAACTAATACAAAAAATAGACAAGCAAGTAGGGCAGCACAATATGGAAGCATGCGGTGAAAATACTTAAACAAGAAAATCATGAATCCACAATCGATCACTCTCAAAGCATATAATCATTGTAAGAGTAAAAAAGCTGCAGCAAGCAGAGAAGACAAACTTACCCTCACAACACCCTGTAGACGTACACAGGAGAGGAAGCAAGGCTACGGTAATGGGCAGCAACAATTGATAACTCCAAGATAACTGAAAATATAAAGCAAAAAATCTTCTCTCATCAACGGTTCCCTATAAAATAGGTCCAATGCAATTGCAATCCTATAGTCTTCTTAAAAAATCTAGCAATAGTCTGAAGACTTACCTAGAAGCACCAGACACCTCTTTTGAAATCCTGGACAGCAAGCTCAGATTAGTGGATAGCCTGAACGGATCTTTCCTTGTATGTTCTTCACTAACGACCTAAGAAAGGAAGCCATTAAAATTCAAAGTTAATCGGTAGGTAGAGGTAAACCAAAACATGAAGGCATGAAAAGACACACCATCTACGAAAACCACATAAGCAGGGAAGTGCTTAGGAAGAGAAAGGAAGTAAGAGGCTCTCTAAAGAGATCCTCTGTCTATAAGAACCACCATAGAAAGTGAAATAAACATGTGTAGAGAAATGTCAGAGAATAGGCTACCACTATTCAATAACCAGATTAAGAAGAGAGGTGCCTAGGAAGAGAAAGGAAGTAAGAGGCTCTCTAGAGATATTCTCTGTCTATAAGAACCACCAGAACATGTGAAAGAACCACATCTAGAGAAATGTTAGAGAATAGGCTACCATTATTTATGCTAACTACTTATGTCAGAGAAAGATAAGAAGAAGAAGAGGTAAAGGGAAGGCACACCTAGAAAGGTAAGAAGAAGATAAGGTAAGAAGGGAGCCTGTGGACTGAGAAGCGAGGGCAAGAACTAAGAGATTTTCTCACCACAGAATAGATAAGTAAAGAAAGTACACTTAGAGAGAGGTAAGGAAAACCATGAATCCACAATTGATCACTCGTAAAGCATATAATCATTGTAGGAGTAAAAAAGATGCAGCAAGCAGAGAAGACAAACTTACCCTCACAACACCCTGTAGACGTACACATGAGAGGAAGCAAGGCTACGGTAATGGGCAGCAACAATTGATCACTCCAAGATAACTGAAAATAGAAAGCAAAAAATCTTCTCTCATCAACGGTTCCCTATAAAAATAGGTCCAATGCAATTGCAATCCTGTAGTCTTCTTAAAGAATCTAGCAATAGTCTGAAGACTTACCTAGAAGCACCAGACACCTCTTCTGAAATCCTGGACAGCAAGCTCAGATTAGTGGATAGCCTGAATGGATCATTCCTTGTATGTCATTCACTAACGACCTAAGAAAGGAAGCCATTAAAATTCAAAGTTAATCGGTAGGTAGAGGTAAGCCAAAACATGAAGGCATGAAAAGACGCACCATCTACGAAAACCAGATAAGCAGGGAAGTGCCTAGGAAGAGGAAGGAAGTAAGAGGCTCTCTAGAGAGATCCTCTGTCTATAAGAACTACCAGAAAAAGTGAAATGAACACATGTAGAGAAATGGTAGAGAATAGGCTACCGCTATTCAATAACCAGATTAAGAAGAGAGGTGCCTAGGAAGAGGAAGGAAGTAAGAGGCTCTCTAGAAATATTCTATGTCTATAAGAACCACCAGAACAAGTGAAAGAACCACATCTAGAGAAATGTTAGAGAACAGGCTACCATTATTTATGCTAACTACTTATGTCAGAGAAAGATAAGAAGAAGAAGAGGTAAAGGGAAGGCACACCTAGAAAGGTCAGAAGAAGATAAGGTAAGAAGGGAGCCTGTGGACTGAGAAGCGAGGGCAAGAACTAAGAGAATTTCTCATCACAGAATAGATAAGTAAAGAAAGTACACTTAGAGAGAGGTAAGGAAAGCATATAATCATTGTAAGAGTAAAAAGATGCAATAAGCGTAGAAGGCACACATACCCTCACGAAGATCCGTTGATGCACGAAGAGAACGAAGCAAGGCTGTAGTAATGGACAACAAAGACGTTTTAGGCTACTGGAAAAACGATCTCACAAATGTATGCACAGTCAATGTCACTATATCTCCCACTACATACTAGGTTCCTGGAAGTGGTCTCAAAAATGTCAGTCTACCAACCCACCTCCATGATCACTCCATGATCACCAGAAGAAAACTCAGACTCTCTCAGAGGACCTGCAGTTTTAGCACAAACAGCACATCAGTGATACACGAGCAAGCTTAGCACAACAAATATCTAAGACTGAAGAGTTACAAATCATAAGGACATCTGTAACAAAAAGTATATGTATAGCAAAACACTCTGCAAAAAAATGTAGATCAGCTTGTCAGAATAATGTATATGGATTGGAAGCAACTGCTGAGAAGGGGCCTTTGTTGGGGGGTTGGGATGGAGATGAAATTAAATCACATAACTGATAGATGGCTTTGAAGGAAATGAGAGATGAGAATTGTTAGCTGCAAAGAACCTATTGTATATATGATGAAGATAATTGATCCATGGACTAATTTATGTTGCCGTATCTACTAAGCAAGCAGCTTTACACAATACACAATTGATCTTAAGCTTGATCAAGAAAGCTCTTGGCTCTCTTGGCTACTGATCAAATCAGGTTGACATAGTTCTTTGGATCCAGTGGTGTTCACATAAGGATGTCAGGTGTAGCTTGATCTCAAATATGGTGTAAAGGTAGAGAGAAGTGAAAATGTTACACCTATCAAGAACACACATGACCCAGCTCGGACTGAATGTTGCCCAAAACAACAGAAGAAATAGCTTGAACTGAATGCCAACATTCTATGATTGTAGTGATATCAGTAAGAAAAAATACGGTAGATGCACAAGTTCTAGTTTATCTAAGACTAACAGCAAGCAACAAATTAGTACAGTTTTTTCTACTCAGGAATGTGAACACAAAGCAGCACACTACCATGGTAGCATGGATCCTACTGATAAAGCACATGTCCAGAGACATTGGAGTATGGATAAGACAAACATAATCTGTGCTACAGTTGCATTTGGGATGGGTAACTTCATCTTTCAAACATCTCTGTGTGTGTGTGTGTTATTTATTGGTGCCCCATGCTAATGGTACAAATTGTAGGTACCAGAGAGAAGTGAATTTATCTAAGACTAACAGCAAGCAACAAATTAGTACAGTTTTTTTCTACTCAGGAATGTGGACACAAAGCATCACAAGATTTTGGGAGTAGGTCTTATTGTTTCATTTTACTTTCAGATAATATGCTGGGTTTTGGGAGAGTATGGAATGGCAGATGGGAAATATTCGGCTTCTTATATTATTGGGAGTTTGTGTGATGTAGCAGAGGCCCACCCAACTGATGACACCGTGAAGGTATGCTCTTGTAGCTCAGCTCATGTTTCATTGAAAATTTACCTTGGCCTCTTTCTATCCTGTATGCTCTATGCTGAAGGATGAGAAGACATATTCTAGTTAAGGCAATGATACTCTGCCATTATAGTTCTGGGGAGCATTACATGCTTGGATTTGCTTTGGTTTAACAAATTCCTGAGACATTTTGGGTTACAGTACCAATGTATCCCCTCCTTTTTTTCTTTATAAGGTGTCCACGCGTTTGAAGATTTAAACTCTGTATTTTTTTTTCACTTTGTTGCCATCAATTAGTCCAACAATATATATGTTTTGTTACACAAAAGTGGCATCATTAAATTCATATCTGAAAGTATTTTGAAATGATCATGATGTTGAGCTATTAACAATATATTGTACAAGAAACTAATTGATCTATTAATTAATTCTTTAGTAGTATATCTATTCAATAACGGTAATACCGTTGGCTTTGTCAATTATCAAGTTTAATCTTTGTTGCATTTCAGTTTAGCATACATGTATTTTCTACATACAAACAAAACTAATGTAAACCTCATTTAGAAGGTCTTGGTATTTTCCATGATGAAGTTTAGTCTGGGCATGACAATCAGTTTTATTCCATGACCGAAAGTGCTTCATCCTCATATGCAAATTGATATGAAGTCTCTGTACAGGAGGAGCAGGACCACTTTTATTGTATGCATACTGCACAGGCTATTACTGACATGTCTTTTTCCAGTTTTGTAATTGTACCAAGTCTATATTATGTTGCTGATACATAACTTCTTTTGTTATGTCTTAATTGACATGTGTTGTTTATTTGGTTTTGCTTGAAAGAATTACGATGGATTGAGAAAGACGTGAGCAACATTGCTAGGCAATTGGTTAGTGGAATTAGTACAGGAACAAGATGTAGACGATCCCAAACTAACAGCAAGCACAAAATTAGTGGAGGCACAAGATCTAGATGATTCTGAACTAATAACATGACAACATGGTCCAGATCTATGCCTTTTTAACACAAACAGAAGGCAAAAAATCAAGTAAAAATTGCTAGAGCATGAGACCTTAAATAGCTAATTTCCAACGGGGAGATGCAAGATGGGTAGAGGAAAAACCTACCCCGCAGCGCATCGGAACCCGCCGGGCTAGGGTTCAACAATAGCAACGGGGAATAAGCACGAATAGCAATGTTCATGTGCAACAGCCAGATATACCAACATCCATTACAGATCAACTACATAATCTGGTAATCTCAGCAATTAGGGTTCCATACCTTCAAGTTTGGGGGGAGGAAGGCGCACCCAAGGTGAGGGATGCAGGAGCGGAGGCAGGGATCCTGATGTGACGATGGTCCGATCTTCCGAGAGGTACTGATAAGTCGATTGTGGAGATCTCGACGTTGATGATCCAAAGGCTCCGACCAAAACAGATCAAACCCCTCGCAATCACTACACCACTGCTCCGTTGGTTATCAACCGTGCCGAACACGATTGACCTCGCCAAGAAGGCTATCTCCTGCAAGCGAATCGAGAACACAAGCAAGAGAGTAGAAGATGCAATCTGAAATTGCGAATAAATATTAAGTTCACAAGTTGGGGTTTCACAAACCGATGAACGGCGAAACTGTTCAAAGACAGATTAATCTAAGCAAAACCCAAGGAAAACTAAAGGGGTGCAGCCTCCTTAAATAGGGGAGGGGAAAGCCGCACTTATCTAATGACAAGGGATATGGTACTATTCGCGGTTACTGTTCACGCGGC
This sequence comes from Dendrocalamus sinicus, assembly GCA_036346575.1. NCBI lineage: Eukaryota > Viridiplantae > Streptophyta > Magnoliopsida > Poales > Poaceae > Dendrocalamus > Dendrocalamus sinicus. Next base: position 6,518,332 of record CM070671.1, on the reverse strand, counting down.
CGTGCTACTGTTCACGTGAACAGTACCGGCCCAAATAGCCCAAATTACAAGGCCCTCGGCCCACTTTGACTCGGACTGGAAAAGTGACGTGACTTGTTTTGCAGTTTCTGATCTGCTCGGATGGAGTTTGGACGTGAGACCAGATCCATCTGAAAGTAGACTCCAAGAGCTTTCCAACGAGTACTCACGGGCCCTGAGAAGCCTTCTGGATCAAAAGTTATGGCCATTTGAAATTGACCTGTCAGGCTGAATCCGAATTGATCTGGAGGCCGAATTGGATTCCAAAACCTGTCCAACTTGAACCCTTACTTCAATTGGTTCCAAAGTGATGTGATGCTACAAATAGATATATTTTCATCATTAGGTAGCATCATATTCTCATTTAAAATATGTTGAAGTTGAAGAAACGAATTCACCTTTAGTTCATTCTTGATATTGGCGCTATGGTTGTACGTGTTGGTGGCGTGGTCACATCATCCTCCCTTCTTGATGGAAAACCGTCCTCGGTTTTAACATATGTGTAGTGTCACGTATTGCATGATCTTGATCATAAATCTTGGTGTATGATAACAAACGCAACAAACTCTCATTATGTAATATCATAAGTTCTTTATCAAATAAAGTAAAATCTCTTTGAAACGAGCTCACCTCATAATTTAAGTGATGTGTAGGAGCTCTTGTAATTGTAACAACAAGTAGAGCAAATATGGTTGTATCCATAGGGTTCATGTTCTTATCATCCTCCTTCTTTCAAACAAAGCCGTCCTCGGCTTTTGATAAGCTGAAAATATGGTAACAAAGAAGCCAAGGTGTATGCATGGTATATGTATATGTCATCCGTTTTAACAGTTCTTCGTTGTTGCACAATTAATGTTATAAAACAGCAGCGATCATAAAAGCTCATTGTATTATTAACCCAAGAGTAATCATATATGTTAATGAGCAATTCAAAATTTCTCACACAATAATTATTGCAACTTGTTTTGCAAATGTAAGTGAAGCATTTATGCAATTCAAATCTTTGAATTTGTAAACTTGTAGTGGTGGCACATATGGGCAAAACTACAACTTTGGAATCAAGCAAAGTTCATCTATATAATCATATCTCAATCGAACAATAGCAAATTCATCTAGTAAGAGTGAAGAGCTTTGTATGTTCGGCCATAATTCATCATCTTTATTCAGATTGTCTATACTAGATGGTGCAAAAAGAGATGAACACATAGGCATTGAATGAGTACTAAATTTTGCTTCCCTCGCACATTCAACATGATTCAGCATACAAGAATTGTTGTCCCAAACAACAAGTTTCAATTCATCCATGTGATCGCAAGTTATGCATATTCGATATACAAGAAATTGATTTTCCACACCATAATCTCCAATCAAATTAAACTTATATCCAGGGTGTAGGTACTAAATAATAATTTCGAACATGCAAGTTCAGAAACTTTCTCCATAGCATGTGACAATTTCATAGGTAGATCCAACATGATGTAACACAATGAATTTGCAGGAGAAATTCTAGTCAAAACTTCCTTATGTGTTATTAATTCGACATGTGCAAAATTATGAGAATTTAGATCAGCACATGGTTCGTTTAAGTCAACACAAGGAACATCAAAAGATTGCACTATAGTAGGTATATACTCACAAGGTTGCTCTATGTCTTGTTGTAGCACCAAATCAGTACCGTGGCGATGATAGCACCATGTTCATTACCTTTTGGCTCTCCTCGATGATGTAAGTGCATCCATCTCCTTATCTTCATTCTCAACCAATGGGGTCAGTGATTCAATCAACTTATGCTCCTCTTTGGCATGGTTCTCAATTACATAACCACCATCTTACGTGCAATGTACGCCCACGACTTGTGCAATCTCTCATGACATGGCCCATCCCTTTACAACGGTGGCACACAATGCTCGTCGTGCGGCCCGTGGAAGCAACCGATGAAGAGCTCTGTGCTGGTGCTTGCACACTAGTAGATTCGCTCGGCTCGGTGCGGCGTGATGGTGGCGGCGGTGCTGCTGAACGCGCCCTACTCACGAGGCGGCAGCAGCTCGACAAATAGGAGGTGGGGCTATCTTGGCTTGCCCAGCATTGATCTCGATGTAGACGTACCTTCAAAGTTGCTCCTTGTCCTTTGTTGCCTACCCTGTAATTCTTTTTCGCCAAACAAGCAAGCTGGAACAACTGGTTGATAGTAGTAAAATCTTTATAATAAACAATGTCCTGAATTTCACGCTGTAACCCCGTAAAACGACAAATCTTATCCACCTCATCTTCTACAACATTACAACGCAACATGCCTATTTGTAGTTCTTGATAATATTCCTCACAGATTTATTACCTTGGTCTAAGCACTGCAATTTCTTATGCATTTCATGTTTAAAAGCAGGAGGAACAAATCTAGCACGCATATCTTCTTTTAACCACTCCCATGTATCAGGTTGTAGCGCATGGTACCCATGTCATTCCACCAGATAATAGCAAAGTCCTTAAACTCACTAGTAGCTTGTCTAACTCTATGTTGCTCAGGAACCAAGTGAGAATTAAACTTCTGCTCTACCGTCATCTCCCAATCAAGATATATTTCAGCATCATAAAGACCAGAAAAAGATGGAATGGTAAACTTGACTTTAGCAAATGGGTCATGATTAGAACGATCATTGTGGTGCTGAAAATTATTACCTCCCATACCGTGACGGTTTTGATGTAGGCGGTGTCGTGGGCGTGCATCTTGGACAGCAAATGAAGCACTGGCGTCGCGGTTTTGTCTCTCATTATCATCTCCTTTAAAACACACACTTGATCATCGACGACCCACTGTCATGGTTAGTAGAAAACAAAAGACAACACAAAGGTATTATCCCTATCCACTACTAGGTGGTGGAAGGTGGAATCACACATTCTCAAGCGTCTTACCACACTCTTACAAGTGTTCTTACCAATGCAGCAGTGGTACAACCGGTGGTGGTTCGTGACACCGTGTCGAGCGTGGGTACGATTGCAAGAGGGAACCTGTTCTGATCAAGAGTAGGTGTAGCTTGGAAGGCACAATATGGTAGCAATGGAGAACAACCAGTTAATTTCAGAATTGCATAGAATTGAATTATAGTCCGTATCTAGCACTTAGCCTATATTGCTGATCAACCAAGAGTGGAAAAAGGCTAAAAACAAGTGTATAGCAATGTGTGGGAGTGGTAAATACAAGATAATTCAATCCAATGCAATCTGGAATTGAGGAACACAAGGATTGACCCAAAACTGAAAACTGAAGATTTCTGTCCACTGGATAGTATGTCGGTATTTTGGCCGTAACTTTTTGTCAGATGCCTCTTTTCACTGATTATTTTTTCACTGTTTTCTGACGGCTTTTCTACAGATTTTCTTTGGGGCCAACTTCAGAAACCCGACACAGAAATTCGCATAAAAATCACAATTGCAGACTGTTGCAGATTCAGAACAGATAATTGGGCCAACTTTCACCGCATATATCTCTTAACTGGCTTGCTGGAATGACGTGAAATTTTACAGATAGATGGATAAGAGATTTTTGAATCTAATGGCGGTGGTCCCACTCAAAAATAATCTCGGAAACAAAAGATATGGCGTTTTTGGTGGCGGCTGCAGAGAAAGGAAGAGGCAGCCGAATTTGGAAATTAGGGTTTGGGGTGGGGAATTTTTCTTTTGTTTGGATTTTTAAGGGAACAAGGATATGACCAGCAACTAGACAATGCTAATATCGACACAAATTCAATTTAGCAAACCAAAACTAACAGATTGAAAGGCACAACGGGGTTTGGACAGCGGAATTAATTCTTTTTGTGGGGCAATTTTTTTTCTGGACTATAGGAAATAAAAACCAATCTACTAACTAGGGATACAAGAATTACCTCACGGGCAACCGTTGCTCTGATACCAACTGATGTGACGATGGTCCGATCTTCCGAGAGGTACTGATAAGTCGATTGTGGAGATCTCGACGTTGATGATCCAAAGGCTCCGACCAAAACAGATCAAACCCTCGCAATCACTACACCATCGCTCCGTTGGTTATCAACCGTGCGAACACGATTGACCTCGCCAAGAAGGCTATCTCCTGCAAGCGAATCGAGAACACAAGCAAGAGAGTAGAAGATGCAATCTGAAATTGCGAATAAATATTAAGTTCACAAGTTGGGGTTTCACAAACCGATGAGCAATGAAACTGTCAAAGACAGTTAATCTAAGCAAAACCCAAGGAAAACTAAAGGGGTGCAGCCTCCTTAAATAGGGGAGGGGAAAGCCGCACTTATCTAATGACAAGGGATATGGTACTATTCGCGGTTACTGTTCACGCGGCCGTGCTACTGTTCACGTGAACAGTACCGGCCCAAATAGCCCAAATTACAAGGCCCTCGGCCCACTTTGACTCGGACTGGAAAAGTGACGTGACTTGTTTTGCAGTTTCTGATCTGCTCGGATGGAGTTTGGACGTGAGACCAGATCCATCTGAAAGTAGACTCCAAGAGCTTTCCAACGAGTACTCACGGGCCCTGAGAAGCCTTCTGGATCAAAAGTTATGGCCATTTGAAATTGACCTGTCAGGCTGAATCCGAATTGATCTGGAGGCCGAATTGGATTCCAAAACCTGTCCAACTTGAACCCTTACTTCAATTGGTTCCAAAGTGATGTGATGCTACAAATAGATATATTTTCATCATTAGGTAGCATCATATTCTCATTTAAAATATGTTGAAGTTGAAGAAACGAATTCACCTTTAGTTCATTCTTGATATTGGCCGCTATGGTTGTACGTGTTGGTGGCGTGGTCACATCAGATCCCGTCCTTGTCGCCGTCGCCCGGCCTCCCGCAGGCCCCCGTCGCACGGTCGCCTGTCTCTCCGGCCCTCCTCGCGATCTCGCCCAGATGCGGTGCCCACAGCCAGATCCACCTCGACCCAGCCCGATCCGCAGCACCGGTGCCTGCGCAAGGGGGATTAGGGTGGGACGGGCGAAGGGAATGGCAAGCGAGACGAAGGGGAAGGGGATTCAATCTAGAGAGGTAGATAAAGAAGGGGGAGTTTGGGGGGAGGAAGGCGCACCCAAGGTGAAGGAGAGGAGATGCAGGAGCGGAGGCAGGGATCCCGTCCTTGTCGCCGTCGGCCGGCCTCCCGCAGGCCCCCGTCGCACGGTCGCCTGTCTCTCCGGCCCTCCTCGCGATCTCGCCCAGATGCGGTGCCCACAGCCAGATCCACCTCGACCCCGCCCGATCCGCAGCACCGGTGCCTACGCGAGGGGATTAGGGTGGGAAGGGCGAAGGGAATGGCAGGCGAGACGAAGGGGATTCAATCTAGAGAGGTAGATAAAGAAGGGGGAGAAATTTACCTCGAGCTCCACACCAGGCCGATAAGACAGCACGGCCATCGGCAGGAAGGGCTGGCGGCCGGCGCGCGCGCGCCAGACGGGCGGGGAGAGGCGCCGACTGACACTGTTCCGATGCGACGGAGGCCGCGCACGCTCGTACGGCGGGGGAGAGGCGCCGACTGACACTGTTCCGATGCGACAGAGCGGACGCATCTGGGCCAGAGCGTATGACGAATCATTGGCTAGAAGACCTAGAAATCTCGCTGTTGGAGACAACACGGCGCATCACGCATCCACGCGCGGCCGCGGGGTATCAGCCCGCGCACCGCCCCAACTGCTCAGCACGCCCCATCCTGCTGCTCGCCGTGGCTGCCGAGGGCCCCCGCATAAACGATGTCCCACTAGTCATAATGCCCGCCGAGGTCAGACGCGCGCACGAAACACCCTCGCCACGCGTCAACAAATGAAGGCACGAGAGGCTCCGCGAAACGCTCCCGTGCAAGGAAAGGGGAGTGAGTTTTAAGGAACCTGATGCTGATACGCGATGGATCAACTGTATTTCGAGGGTGACTTACCTTTCTACTTCGTATAACTCATCTAAGTCCACGGGGAAGAGGGCCAACGACAACCTTCACCAAAGAGGGCACAATTGTTCCGCTTCAGAGATGGCCGGCGCCCAATTCAACCTCGGCAACCACGGAATCGTTTACCACCTACGAGTGCCGAATGATCGAGTACATTGGCTGGCGTTTCGACCAAGGAACGGCAACTCCATTGTTGGCAACAGGCAGCAGCTCTCCACGGAAATCGTTTTTGACTTGGATGGATGGTTCGGCTTTGGATCCGTAGGAACCTGTTAGTGGTTGATTACCCCATGAATATAGCAATATACATAGTAAAGAACTAAGCTATGTGCCTACCCACTCTTATGTTTACTTCTGTAACACTAGGTATACACAGCTTGTAACAAAGTGGCCGTTCCATGTTGCTATGTCAAATTCAAATATAACAAAGTTATGGATGCCGGTGTTTATTAATTAATTTTCTGCTCTTATTTCCTTTTACCTTTTCCATTTGTGTGAGTACTAGAGCCTTAGGTGTTGTAGATGCACCTTCTCCTTGTGGTGTGCAGACATGCAAAAGTTGTTGTATATTTATTTACGTGACACATTCATCTTTTGCTTTTTTTAGACGTCTCTTCTGCACTACAAAATTGGAACTGTGCGTGATGCATTCCTGACCATCAAAGATGGAAAAAGTTTAGTAAATAGCCCATGTAAGTTTTCTGAAGCTCCCTTCACCTTGCAAGAATGCTAGCCCACAAAGTCAGCCTTTGTACGGCAGCATCCCCATGGGACGTTTCGCAGCCTTTGTACGGCAGCATCCCCATGGAAAACGTTTCACTGCTTTTATGTTTCCGATTTTTATAGGTGATCCCCTGTAATTTGATCCATCGCGTATCAGCATATAGATGCATGTTGATGGTAGTTTATTTATTTACTGTTGATGCACTTTTATATATAAATATATATAGAGAAATATATATATAAAGTCTTTTCTGTACTCCCGGGAGTACATACTCCACCTCTTTATCACTTTCAATATACTTAAATACTAGTTCTAAAGATATTCCAATACAATTTGGTCGAATTTTTTTTAACAAAACCCTTTATTTTTGCTATATATACGTTTCTATGTATAAAAGGAGAACATACATAAATTATGCTATAAAAAGCGGATTTTGATGAAATATTTCATGGAATTCACTTTGGAGTATATTGTATTCATTATTAGAGTATGCTTAAATAGATAAAGAGGTTATGCTTAAATAGATAAAGAGGTATAACAACGCCATTAAAAGGGTATATTAGAAGTGGAAGTACGTACTCCCAAGAGTATAAAACCAGAGGTATAACACCATTAAAGGAGTATATTAGAAGTGAGAGTACGTACTCCTAGGAGTATAGAACCATTTTTCTATATATACACACACGGCTAAGCTATGTTGTATATGTATGTGTATGTGTGTATGTATATGTATAGATGTGTGTGTGTATTTGTCTATATGTATATATGTATATATATATATACGTGTGTATATATATGTATAGAGTTACTATTCTGCACATATGTGTAGAATGCGTGTCAGAAATTTACTGACGTGCGTGAGTAAAGTTACTGTCAAACACATGTATAGTTACTGCCAGTTGTGTAGTGTTACAACTGACAATAACTCTACATGTGTTTGACAGTAACTTCACTCACGCATAGCAGTAACTTTCTGGCACACACAGTGCACGCAGGTGCAGAATAGTACAGTCGTATATATGTGTATATATGTATATGTATGTATATATATATGTATGTATATATGTACATGTGTATGTGTGTGTGTATATGTATGTGTGTGTATGTGTGTATGTATATGTATATGTATATGTATATGTATATGTATATGTATATGTATATGTATATGTATATGTATATGTATATGTATATGTATATGTATATGTATATGTATATGTATATGTATATGTATATGTATATGTATATGTATATATAGTTGAGTCTAACACGAGTACTCAAAGTACTCGAAGATCATAAGGAGTAAAGCACTCATATCAACAAAGAATTCTACGAGTACCAACCGAGAAACCTACGATGACCGATCGTAAAGCCTTAAACTACCGAAGACAACGACAGCAGACTGCAAGGTCTACGACTATCGACAAGACTGCAAAATATACGACTACAAGAGCAATTCGCACAATCTATGACCATGAACTGCAAAGTCACTGAGTATTGACTAGTAAATCCTACGACTATCGAGTACGACCAGTAAAGACCACGACTATCAAAAGCACTAAAGCTACGACTATGTAAAAGTACTGTAGCTATGATTACATTCAGTGGTCAATTTGTCATGGTCGTAATTGAGTTGTTGTGGTCGAAGTTGTGTTGTCGTGGTCGAAGTCATGCATGGTAGAAGTCAAATTGCCGTGGTTGAAGTCGTGCATGGTCGAAGTTAAATTGCCGTGGTCAAAAGCTGGTGTAGTCGTACAGTCGTGGTCGTAAAGCCGTTTGTGGTCGTAAACAACTCATGGACAAAGTCTGCCGTGTTCAAAACTAGACATAGTTGAAATCGGTCGTGGTCAAAAAGCCAACTGAAACACTTGAAGAAGGCAAAAAACCACTGAAATAACCAAAACTACTCGTAAACGGCCAAAACCACTTGAACCCAAAATCTTTGACTACGATCACTCAATACTTTTACAAACGCAAATTCCAAAGCAATCCAAATATTAATTATTCATCATTTTTAATCTCGACCATCCACATGGTCTAACATGTTCCTTCGTGCCCCCTATGCCAATCCTGTTGGAATTGAACTCGTCAGCTCCGGTAGCTACTCGCCTCGAGAAAACTCACTCATGCTTTATTCCCTTGGAATGACACATGTGCCCGAGTAGGGAGGACGAATGAACACAGGAGAGACTTCCTTTTGGTGGCAACACACGCCTTTTTTCTCTCTGTTATTCACTCGCAATGTTTCTCAAAATATTTGAAAGATTACGTACATGGCTTAAATGACCCTCAGCACGCACTAAGTCGACTAACAACTACTACCTATTCTTACGCTACTGTCTGGGATCTTCTCCATGATCCACATAACTTGCACTCTGAGCACCATCTGAAAGACTCGCTCCACCAACCAACTGACTGGAGCAAACACATTGCAACCTAACTAGTCTACGACCACACACAACCCGCCAAGTTTCAAGTCCTTCTTCGACCATGGTGTCTCGACCACGGCTGCTCGACTACGTTTTTCAACCACTTCACCGACCATGGCTTGTCGACTAACGACGACGGCTTTCCTTCAACCGTTTCACTGACTATGGCTTGTCGACTATAGTTTTTTGACCACATCTCTGACCACACAGGTCTTTGAGCACCAACCGTTACTATAGCTTCTACTGTCGACCTACGACCACTACGCTATGACCATTGTAGCTATGACCACTACAGTATTCAAACACACTAACTGCTACAGAACTCAGACAGACCGACTACAACGTACTCAAACACACTGAGTACTCGACTACGACCATGCAGTACTTGAACACACCGAGTACTCGACTACGACCACGTAGTACTCGAACACACCGAGTACTCGACTACGACCACGTAGTACTCGAACACACCGAGTACCCGACTACGATTACACACAACAATAAGATTAATTCTATAATCTTTTTGTCACTCTTCGATGCATTCAAACACACTGTCTTGTTGCATGCAGCAGCCTTCTCTTCTTGCCGCACGCAATAGCCTTCTCGTGTAACTCATGTGCCTTCTTGTGATGATGGCTATGCCCACCATCATTGGCCTCATGTTGACTTTCCTCATGGCTTGTCTGCACCAGTGCCATTCGTTGCCCTTCGTCGCTGGCATCGCTACTACGCATGTCGCGTGTAACACTGGTACACAACTAGTCTTGCCGTGGCTGCACAGACCTCTGTCATTGTGTTCCTGGGTGCTTGGTATTGTGGCCAGCTTGTCGCCATCGCCCTGTGCACCTTCGCTCGATGCACACCGCTGCGTGCGCCTATCATGCCGACTTGAACGCACATCGCTCTTTGACCAACACACAGCCAGTTGCGGTAGCCTCTCGCCTTGACCCCTCACATCCGACCAATGCACGATCAGCTACAGAAGCCTTTCACCTCAGCTTCTCACATCCAACCATCACATGGTCAGCTGCAGAAGCCTTTCACCTCAACCCCTTGGACCTTGAGGCTCTAATACCAACTGTTGGAACCGAATTCCAAATTTGATTATCATACATGGATTGAATTTCAGATCTCATGGCTCCAAGCCATTTCTTAGAGTCTGGGCCCACCATCACTTCCTCGTAAGTCTTAGGCTCATCATTGTCTAACAATAAAATGTCATGTCGATACCTTATCGGTAATTGATGTGGCCTTTTAGACCTACGTGGGGCTGGTGCCTCTTCCACAGGTTCTACAATATCTTGTATATTCTGTAGAGGTTCAGTAGGAGTTGAAACATTTTCTGATATCTCTCGAATTTCTTTGAGTCTCACCGGGCTCCCACTAACTCCTTTTGAGAGAAACTCTTTCTCCAAAAATACACCATTTTGAGAAATAAACACTTTGTTCTCATCACTTTTATAAAAGTAATATCCTTTAGTTTTCTTATGATATCCCACGAAGAAGCATTTATTAGATTTAGGTGTGAGTTTGTCAGATGTCAAATGTTTTACACACACTTCACAACCCCATATTTTGAGAAAAGACAACCTGTGATGCTTCCCAGTCCATATGTCATATGGCATCATCTCTACGGTTTTGATGGAACCCTATCTAATGTGAACGCAGTTGTTTCTAGAGCGTACCCCAAAAAGACAATGGCAGATCAGATTGTCTCATCATCGATCGAACTATGTCTAACAAAGTCTGATTCCGTCGTTCAGACACCCCATTCCATTGAGGTGTTCTCGGCGGAATTAGCTGTGGAACAATTCTACATTGCTTTTGATGATCGTCAAACTCGTGGCTCAAATATTCACCTCTACGATCTGATCGTAGGGCTTTAATTGTCTTACCAAGTTGATTTTGTACCTCATTTTGAAATTCCTTGAACTTTTCAAATGATTCAGAATTGTGCCTCATTAGGTAGATGTATCCATATCTACTCAAGTCATCAGAAAAAGTATGAAGTACTAAAAATCACCTCTGGTTATTGAACTCATTGGTCCACATACATCTGAATGTACTAAGACCAACAAGTCATTTGCCCTCTCACCTATACCAGTGAAAGGTGTTTTAGTCATTTTGCCAAGTAAACAAGACTCACATGTTTCAAATGATTCAAAATTAAATGAGTTCAGAAGACCATTTTTACGGAGCTTCAACATGCAATTCTCATTTATGTGACCCAAATGACAATGCCAAATATAAATGGGATTCAAATCATTAGGCCAAAACCTCTTAGCATTAATGTTATAGACAAACACATCCTCAAGATTTAAAATATATAATCCATTTATTAATGGAGCATGAACATAAAACATATCATTCAAATAAATTGAACAACAATTATTCTTTATTCTGAACTCATAACCTTCTGCTCCCAAACATGAAGCAGAAATAATATTTTTCCTTTAGGCAAGGACATAATAAGAATTATTTAATTCAAAAACTAATCATGAGGGTAAAGATAATGGTAAAGTGCCAATAACCAACGCAACAACTCTTACTCCATTGCCTACGCGAAGATCGACCTCGCCTCTTGCCAAACTTCTACTCCTTATCAGCCCCTGCATCGAATTGCAAATATGAGCAACTGATGCGGTATCAAATACCCAAGAACTAACATGAGAGTAGCAAGATTTATTTCTATAACATTTATACCTGAAGTAGAAGTCTTACTTCTCTCCTTCTTTTCCAGTTCTACCAAGCACTTCTTGCAGTTCCTCTTTTAATGTCCAGTCCCTTGGCAATGGTAGCAAATGACATTAGGTGTAGCACCAATCTTGAGCTTCTGAAGCTTAGATTTGATACTCGAGATCTCATCTTGAGTTTTGCCTGCACCCTTTATTTTGCTCAAAGCCTTATGATTCTTGTTTTTGATGTTGGTAGTCTTCTGAACCATCATCACATGATTAGAGCTTTTCTTAATACTCTCCTCTACTGACTTGAGCATTCCATGCAACTTGGTCATTGACTTCTCTATGCTGTTATATGAAAGTTCAAAATGACTGGCTTAAAGCTCGGAGGGAGCGACTAGAGATTCACATCAGTAGCCAACTCTTGGCTAAGGGGAAAACCAAGTTTTTCCAAATTCTCAATGTATCCAATCATCTTAATCACATGAGGGATGACCAGACTTCCTTCAGCTAACTTGCACGCAAATAATAACTTAGAGGTGTTGTACATTTTAGCCCTTACCTGGTTCTCAAACATGCCTTTAAGACCCACAACCATATTGTAGGCATTCATGTTCTCGTATTGCTTCTGATGCTCAGAGTTCATGGTGGCAAGCATGAGACAACTAACATCAAGTGAGTTATTGTAATGTTTCTGATACTCATTCTTTTGAGTACAAGTAGCATGTTCAGTCGGTTCATCTAGATATGGGATGTTTAGAACATATTCCTTCCTTTCTTGCTTGAGAACAATTCTCAAGTTGTGATACCAATCAATGAAATTTGTTCCATTTAGTTTTTTTCTCAAGAATAGATCGTAGGTTAAAACTGGGTGTGGAGGAAGTAGATTGTGGCATTGTCTACAACATAAAAATTATATGCATAAATTCAACACTATGATTATGTGAAATCTCCCATTAAACAATTTAATAAAAGATACTCCCACTATATGTTTAAAAATCAAATACCTTCTAATAACATATAGTGAGTCAAGGCCCATATTTCACTAAGTCCTAGTGAGCTTCAGCATCACTGCTAGAAACCTAGCGACGTAGGTAAGCAACCATTGCTAATTACATCACATGTAACTCTTATTTGTTAAGTAATATCCATATGTCCTGGCCTCAACGTTATGCCCCTAGACCCAAAATCATTTGATAGCCTAGTCCAGTTAAACCAATATTATGCATGAAGTGTCCAAACTTTATCTATCTTGTTGAGATAATTAATGTCACCCTACTTTGGTAGATCTATTAGTTAATGATCAAAATCTTGATAGGTGCAACTATTGGAAGGGTATCAAGTTCTACTTAATTTTTCTAGAGGGATACTATTCTATCATGTTAAAATCAACTAAGATAATAATAACATAAATAATAGCATAACAGGAACATAAAAACATTCACAATTAAGTCATATTAAAATGTGAGATAGTATGGCCCTTAGCACGGCAATCTCCATCACCATGTTTCCTATCCACTGAGCCACCAATGTTTGAGTTCATCACATCCATCTACTTAGCTATTACTCCTAATAGCTAACAATGAATTACATATGAAAAACCAAGCATCACAAGTTGACACGCAGACCGTTATACAATAATATGTAGCCCATGGCTATAAATCAACATGACACGTAGTCCATGAAAAACTCATACATGCATCACATACACAATGGGCCATACTATTCACACAACCTTGAAAAAATGAGTTATGTACAAAATCCAATTCTATCGTGTGATATGAACACAATAGCGCGTATAATGCGCTGTACGATTACCTAGCATGGTGGTCCAGCTAGCCGGTTAGCGGGCGAGGATCAAAGGGGCAACACCCTTGGAAATTTTTTTGGGACATGAATCCTATTCATGAAATCATCTTTGAAAATTTCATCGAATTAATCACATTAACCCAATTTTGAACCAATCTGATCGGCCAGACCTTCCATTGATCAATCATATTGATCGGCACGGGAGGTTTCTAGAAAGAACAAAAACTCAGTGCTATCAATTCATACCTCCTTCAAACCCATCTACTACTGCCAAAACTGATTGATCTTATCAACCGGTGATTAAACCAATCCAAAAACATGGACCGATCTAAGCTATCATATCAGACCAATAATAGACCACTCTACTACCACCACATATTAACTATATGCGACCAACCCAGATCAAAAACTACACAAGATGGCTTTGATACCACTGTTGAGATACGGGTAGGCTACACTAGAATAGATTAAAAAATTTCTACCGTGTAAACAAGGAAGCCATGCAAGTAGGATATTATGGATCATTACCATTAGACGCGTAATGCAGTGGAAGTAAAGTTGAATTAGCCAATTCAATGAAAAGCTCGTCGGTATAGTGATAGCAGTCCATCATCCTCTAGCCAACCATCTCCTCCTTGTGATTGTCCTTATCAGTGCCACAGTCGTAGCAGCGTCTCTACTGCGGTCCACACGTCTAGGGATGGAGCACCATAGGTCGGCGTGCTAGCACCAGCGCACACAGCATGGGATATGAGAAGTAGCGGCTAGAATTTTGACGAGTGTGTTTTGGGATATTTCCCTCAGCCCCTGCACCCCCTCCTTATATAGCCTCTAATCGGATCCATATCCAATACGAGTAGAGATCGTATTCCGCCGCATGTTTCATCTTGATCACTCATATTCCTCCGCATGTTTCATAGCAAACCCGAAAGCTACCTTTGTTACCACCCAGTCATGGAGTAGTGTTTGGTAACCCCTAAGTAAACTGTTATACATGTAGGAAACAATAACGATCTCAGGTCTAAGGATCCAACAAACACTATCTATGAGACTAACTAACGATAATTAAGAATATAACAATTTCTGTAGTGTCTCATAATGGGCCAATCCAACATCATGTTCTCTAACATGTGTTCATATTATTGATTTGATATCTCATATCCATGATCCGTGAAACATGATCATTAATCAATACATGTGCCGGTCTGTAAATCATAATGGTTCTACATAATGATATAATGAACAAGTCGCATACTTGTTGATCAATATGAAAGATATTTATTCAAGGGACAAAATAACATATTATTCAAACGATCATAAACATAGAAGTGATAAAACCATCTTCATGATTGCCTCTAGGGCATGTCACTAACAAATGTGCTACAGTGTTCTTCCTTCTTGCAGAGGGGGCAAAGTTCGTCGACAGCGAGAGGAGCCACGGTGGCCATAGGGGAGGTCAAAAATGGGTAGCTCAACTCAAACCACACCTCTAGGTGAGGCACGGAGTGGCCGACTATGAGTTAAGTGGTGGCAAGGCATGAGCACATGGCACCACGATGACCAGCGGCACCAAAAGTGAATTAAATGCTAAGGGAGCATATAGGGGCTAGGTGGGATTCACTGGAGGTGAAGGCAGAGCTTAGGGAGGGGTGGAATGAGTTGGTGGTGTGAATCAGGTTACCAATGTGGAGGTCGATGAGGGTAGCTTGCTGGAGATGATGAAGAGGGTTAATGATGGTTCGAACAGCATTAGTGCTTCCTTGTGATGCTCTAGGCACGCCGAATTGGATGGAGACACGAGGAATTGGCGATGGCGTTATCGGCAGGGTGTTCAGATCTAAGGAAGAAAGAGGGTAGGATCTCTCAGTGGCAATTGGAGCGGAGGGGGAGCAATTGGGGGAAAGAGGAGGCCATCCATGGGCTTTAAAGCCAAACCAGAGGAGGGTAGCCATTGGATGGTATTATGGTGGGCAAAAGCTGAGGGCAGTGACATCGGTGCTCGATGCGGTGCAGAGTAAGGAGGTGGAGCCAATGTGCAGCACGGAGAGTGATTAAGGCGAGGGGAGGAGGGCGCAACGATCAGGTGCGGAGATTTCGGGCATGCAGCGTAGACACGGCTTGGGAGCTGGGGAATGGGTGTGGCGGTGCGTGTAGAAGGGAGAAGAGAGAGAGGAAAGAGGGAAGGAGGGTCTAGGAGAGGTCGGCGATGAGCTAGCAAGCACTGGTGAGCATGATGGTGCATAGTGAAAGGGAGCAGCACACTGCTGTAGCACAGGAATGTGCGTGGGCGCGCACAGCTCAATGCTCACGAGCGTAGAGCATGCACAGTGTAGCTAGCGCATGTTCAGTGCACGTATAGGGCAGGGAAGGATGTGGCATGGGCCAGTGAGGGTCGGGCCAGAGGCTATGGGCTAGGGAAAACAGGTTGTGCTTGTCCCAAGGAAGATTTGGGCTCCAAGAATTTTGAAAACCAATTTGAATTTGAGTTTAAACTTTGATTTGAATTCAAATTTGAATTTTACAAGCACTTCCAATCTCCCAAAAATGGGATGTTACAAAGTATCCAAGAAATGAAGGTGACACAAGTACGTGTAAACTAGGT
This sequence comes from Dendrocalamus sinicus, assembly GCA_036346575.1. Lineage (NCBI taxonomy): Eukaryota > Viridiplantae > Streptophyta > Magnoliopsida > Poales > Poaceae > Dendrocalamus > Dendrocalamus sinicus. The sequence goes on along the minus strand of CM070671.1, from coordinate 6,502,157 downwards.
GATATTGTGTGCATGAGCTAGCGCTAGCTCATCATCTACCTTACCCTTCTGACTAAGCCCCCTCCCCCTCCCCCCTCCCTGCTGCCCTCCATCCCTTCACTCCTCAACAGAAAATTAAAAAAATGAGAGATCATCAAACTTCCAAACAAAAAAGGTACCTCTAAATTCAAAGATTCAAAAAGTTTTAGTTCAAGTTCCAAACTTTCAATTTTCAACTTACAAATTGCAAAATTACACAAACTTTCAAATTCCAACTTTCACTTTCAAATTGAAAAGATACACAAACATGCCACTTTCAAAACTTCCATTTGTGGCTAAAAAACACATTCAAACCCAAGCTCTCCAACTTGCAAAACATTCAATTGATACAACAAAAATCTTCCAAAATCATGAACTTTCCTTTCACTTGCACTGTCTGCGGCGATGACTATGGCCTCAGATCTATCCACCATGCCTCACTAACGCTTCCCTCTCCTCCCACAACTCTGGCCACTGTGCCGCCGCTGCTCCTCCAATCTCCTTCAAACTTCATCCACCTCTCGCCCAAATCTGGCCACCACCTCCAACCCCACTAGTGCATGGCGGCTTCATTATTGGTTAGGTTTAGCATCGAGCATGCCACGAAGTGGGAGGGCGACGGCAGGGGCGATCCAACCACATGCGCATAGGAGGGGGTTAGGCTCAAGCCTACCCTCTGCCGTGGTGTCAGTACCACCCCTCCCCCCTCCTTTCCTGCTGGCGGATCCATAGGTGTTGCACTGTGCTCCAACTGAACAGATGGTAGGAATTGAGGAAGAACTGATGAAGTGAAGAAGCTAGTTTTTGGCATTTTTCAAAGCCCACAAGGCTCTAGTGAGGTCCCATATCCACCCTAGTTGCCCACCCCACATCCCCACCTAGTAGGCCAAATCGATTGAAGGCGAAGCAAAAAACAAGAGGAAATTCATGATGCGCACCTGAGCAACCGAAGACTCAGGGTGAGGAGAAACCCTAGCTCCTAAGAGGTAGCCGACAGTAGGCCAGCAACTACAAAGCGTGACAAGGAGGGGAGGGGTTAATAGGGTGTTAGGCACGAGGAGGTGTGGCCTGAGCATTGGTGCAATAGCCTAGGGCAGTAGCACGACGAGTCGGCCAATCAGGGACAGAGAAGCAGGGAAGATGACGAGCTACAACACTACAGGGAAGCTAGGACAGCGGCACAACAGTTTGACACCTGGTGACCGAGGAGGAGAAGGACCGGGGGGAGCTGAGGAGGTGACTAGGCGGGGAGCTAGAAGTGCATATTTGGCCATTAAGGGAAGCTGACAACAAGCAACCAAGAAGGAAGCACAATTTGCTTGTAGATTTGCTATAATGGAGAAACAAACTTTGTATAACTATTTCATAAGTAATTTAAGTAGTACTCCTCAACTGATGAGAGCACCACTCAATTTAGCTAAGTCTTTTGAATCCACCCTCCGTATTCTTCTTGGTGGCATCATCCTGACTTCACCACCAGGAATAATAAGGAGGATAGTTTGCGTAGGATATTATAAAGTACAAAGGTGGATAGTTTGCGTAGGATGTTATAAAGAAGGGGTGGAGCATAAGTATATGACTTTTTTGGGTAGATGTGTAAGTGATGTGGATGTTGTGGACTATACTCTAACAAATTCTCTTAACTTATCCTCTGTGTAGCTAATTAAAATTCTACCGTCCGTTATCTTTGATGTAGCTAAAATGGAATTAAGAAAGGGTGGCCACTTTCTGATATTGCTTTTACTTAATGTTACTTTTTTCTTTTAGTTTGCTTGCATGGCAAATTAACTTGGAGGTCTTGGACAAAGTCTTACGAACAGAGCTTTTTTCCCAACTTAGCTAACATTTTGGTTGTTACGTGATGTCACAGTTGTGGCATTGCACTACTCTATCATTTACCGATGTATCTCCTTTGATTTTTCACAATCCACAGCTATTGTTCAATTGTGCACCTGCTTCTTGCCCTGTTTAGTAGGATGAACTTTTGAGTTTGTGGTGAGCTACTGTGCTAAGGTCACACTATTTAAATAAAAAAAATAACCAACAGCTCTTTCGGCCGCGGTTCACATTCACACCCCCTACAGTTGGCCTTTGAGCACCAACCAAACTTTACGTCAACAAATTAAACTCTCTCACATCGGTAATTGGCCTTTGAGCCCCAAGCAAACTTTACGTCAATAAATTAAACCATCTTACATCGGTTGGCCATTTGAGCGTCCGAGCGTTCCGACAGCCCGCTTCGTTTAAACACATGCGCGTTGAATAGCTTTTTCGTTGTTTACTATAACCGAACTGTCAGACCAGAAGGAAAACCTTTGAGCGTTTGAGCATGTGCTGAATAGCCTTTGAGCGTCCGAGCGTTCCGACAGCCCCATTCGTTTCAACACATGCGCGTTGAATAGCTTTTTCGTTGTGAACTGTATCCGAACAGTTTTGCTATTGCACAGGTGACTGAAATTTTTTTATCTTTCAGTTACCTGAAATTGCACTCTCAATCAACTGAAATTGCAGCCTCCCTCCAAAAAAAACAGCTGCAACTTTAGGTGATTCAGAGTGCAACTTCAGGTGACATGAAATTGCACTCTGAATCAACTGAAATTGCAGCCCCCCTCTAAAATAACACTTGCAACTTTAGGAGATTCAGAGTGCAACTTCAAGTGACTGAAAGATAAAAAAATTTTAATCGCCTGTGTAATAGTCACTCCCGTATCCGAACTGTCACACCAGAAGGAAAACCTTCCTTATTTATGCGCTATACTGCCTTCCGTGCAACTAACCTAGCGTAAACCTCAAACAGAAATCATGTGAGTTCGAGAGGGGAGGAGATGGGTCTCCTCGATGCAATAGTACCTGTGCTCCTTGTTGCTTTACTAGCGACGCGAGCATCTGCGGCCCTCACGTTTGCTGCCACGCTCTCTCACTGCCCGAAGAGATGCGGCAACCTGAGCATCGGTATCCCTTCACATCGGATCCGCCGCTTCGGCGGCGGACTTCAGCCTCACCTGCAACGACACTGCCCAGCCGCCAAAGCTCTTCTTGAGCGACGGCACAACCGAGGTCATTGAAGGCATCAGCAATGGTAACATAGTAGGATGCTCGGAGTTTCTTGACGTAACCATTTCCCATACCATACCTCTGGTGCCTGATGTTCCTGCTTACAACTTTTCGTGGAAACCTGCTAGTTCTTTCACTATCTTACAAGCTTCTCTAAACATTACTGGGTGTGAGTTCGATACATATATTTTCGATCACAACACCAATAATTTCACAAGGCTTTGTACGAACAATTGCCCCCACGAAGAGATCACAGAGACGATGGCTAGACAGTACTGTAACCGTACTGGATGCTGCTCTGTTGAAGTTGGATCAGGTGGTCGTGACTTGGAGCTCTGATTTGTCCGCCACAGCGAAGGTACACTCCAAGCGCTCTCATCTGGTCCAAGCTCCTTACGGGACAGAATCAATATCACTACAACCTACGCTAGCCTCGGATGGGGTATAATGGATCAACCGACATGCGTTAGCGCAAAGGACAATAAAACAAACTACGCATGTGCGAGCACCCATAGCCAATGCAGAGACAGCTTCTTCGAGGATCTGGGTTACCGCTGTGTATGCAACAGTGGTTATGTAGGCAATCCATATGTACTTGATGGCTGCACACGTGACAAAGGTGATTTACCCCATCCCGAAACCATGCATATTTATTGGGTTTATTTATTCTTCCATTATTTATTTCACTCTCTTCTTTAAGAAGTTGTTTGGAACATAGAGAAAGTTTTCTATTTCCTCGAAAATTGAAATGTTTTAGGTGGAAATCTTTTGTTCCAAAGAGGGCCCAAGTATTCATGTATGACTATTTACACAAACCGTCATAAATATTATTGACATTTGTAGTTATTCTCTATAGTGATTTTTTAAATCTTAGAGCTTTCTTAATTTTTGTATCTTGTCAAAAAACGGATCATAAAAAAATAATAATGGGGTATCATGTAGTCCACTTCAATAGGAATTACCCTGCCGTTTCGTGATCTGTCCTGTGATGCAATTAAAACTGGTTGGTTGTATTTTTCATGTGCAAGTCTTCCTTTAATAAATACTGTAATAATTAATGTTTTCAAACAATACTCGTATTGTAGATATGTTCTTTTACATGAATAGTATTACTATTATGCTCTACTATCCCTTGATATTTTTTATGGACTCATATTAGATTTGATATAGCGAGATCGATATGTCACAAGCATGCATGGTAGGAAGAGCAGAGTATATTATAACCTCAAAGAGAGAAATGAATTATTAAGGGCAGTTCCAGTGCAGAAACCACTTAAGTAGTTTCTATCTATGCCATGTCATATAGACACTACTTTAGACACTATTGTCTGCAATGCATCATGTCTATTTATAACCCAAGCAATTAATTAAGCATCAAAATCTCTCTCTCCTCTTCACCAATCATAATTTTTCTTCATCTATCATGAAGATACCACCATCTCTCCAATGCAAAATTTGGTAGTGTCTATTGCATTGATTTTCTCATAAAAACTAGGTCTTGCATGAGACCCAGTTTCTTCCTCTTTTTCTTATCTCTCTATTTAATATAGCGCCACATCATCTAAAACTCCTACATGGCAATCTAATTAATGCCATAGACACTATCCTACGTGGAGCACTGGGACTACCCTAACAGCAATTAGGTTCAATTACTACGGCCACACCCTGTGGCTGTTTGGCTTTATATAGCTAGCTCTTCACCTATCCTTTCCCTCAAGGGAAGTAAGAACCGTATGCCAGTAGGATTAGTATAGGAATCGTTTGGCCTCACATATAGTGGCGGACCTAGGATCAAAATTTAGGGGGAACTAATAGGACTTATTAACCAGTTTGCCGAATGCTGAGTTGCTGGCCTACGGTAGCCTGCTGCATTGCCGGTGAGAGATAAAAAAATGCTATTGTGGCTATTACGGGCTATTTTGGAAACTATGATATACGTCATATTTTGCCGAAGGAGGGCAGCGGTGCTAACTCCACGGTGTGGAGGAGAAAACGACGGCCGTCACGCGGTCCAGATAGAACTGGGCGGTGACCACCTGGAACAAGACGTTGGCCCGTAATTTAAACTAATTTTTAGTAAACATACCTTAAAATAGAAAATTATTTATTGAATAATGCAGCTAAATATTCATTTTTGTGCAAAAATCAGTTGCAAAAATATTTTCAGAAATATTACCTTTTCGCCTAATAGATTATCGTTAGTATTGCCATATAACCATTATTTAAATATGTATTTGCTTTATTCTACACAACCTTGAGCTAGTATGAAATAATTGCACATACGCCCACGGCCCATTATATAATCCATGTCAATAACTACTAGTATTGACTTCCAACATGTGAAATGCCTCAATCATTGAGATTTCTTTATTTTTGGAGGTCAACTATTGTCCATCGATATTTGAGTATTGAGGTTGGCTGACTCCCTGAAATTAGCAGCCGTACTGGAGCTCGTGCTCGACCCTTGTAGAGTTATAGACTTGTAGATATGAGAGGGAGAGAGGCTCCACGCCAAGAGCCAAGATGTTGTTGTGGCTTATAATCACCGTTACAAATACAATCTTCTTCATCATGCAAATGCTTTTTAAGCCCGACAAAGTCATTCATATGGCTAGAGTGGAGCTGTGGAGGTAGGGGAGGTACACACGGCCAGCCAGCAGTAGGGGGGCTGGCGCCCCACCTAACCCACTGCTGGGTCCGCCCCTGCTCACATCTTCAAGCCACAAAAGGATTTGAGATCAAGTACAACAAGAGGCTTCTTCGCTAGCAATAACTTAGTTTTTTTAGATCAATTTAGTTTTATTATTTTATTAGCTAGTGTGATGTGCTACAGAATCTGCAATAAATCTGACTGCAATTTTGACAGAAGATATGCAATAGTAAAATAAAGTAAATTGACACTAAATATTAAATATGGTTGAATCCTATTGTACAATACCATAAATTATTTTTAACTTGCAACTCAAAAGAATTCCTAGATTATTCTTTTAGAGACAAAAACAGTCAACTGTTAATGTTAATTCCATTTTTGGCAACAAATGGCTACATGACAGCTCATGTGGTTGGCATTTGCCATACTATAAATTTGAGTTGATTTGCCGGTAACATGTGTGTCCGCTAGCAAAGGAACACGATTTTTATAGTGTGTTTGGGCAGCAAATGAACATAGTTCTGTAGTGTTTTTGGGCAGCGGCATGATTTCATTTTTTTTTCTTGAATGGAACCCGGGGGGGGCGTCCCCGAACAGGAAACACCCTTAGGCAACTCAAATTTCAAAACACTTAGCCAACGTCGAAAGCCTGCTTCGATCACCGGAATACACCACCACCAAGAAACTTGGCTGTTCGACTTTGCATTAAGCATTTGTGATTGACATCTCTAATCTTCATCTAATCGACGCATGGAGGGAGGGCCATACCTGAAGGGATCGAGGGAGGAGAGGGATGGGCGAATTCAAGAAAAAAGATCATCGGGTTCATTATGAACTCACAACACTAACTTGTAACTTATAATGAGTTACATGCTTATAATACTAAAGGGTTATATGAGCTGAGCAGAAGGGCATCGGTGTCGCTTGAACCCGGCAAATACATGTAGATCTGCCCCTATGGAGAGGATCCAAGGGCAGTGTCATATGGCCAATAATACCACATTTTCTTGGGGCTTAAGCATTCATGCCCTCGTTTTCAAGCGAAATGGTGATTTTACCCTCATTTTTTAAACTTTGTGATTTTACCCCTGTGTTTTTGAACTGAAGGGAGAGTCTGCCCCTATTCCGTTAAAGCCAGTTAACGGTGTTAACTTTTGCACGAATATACAAGTTTGCCCATGTGATTTTACCCCTGTTTTGTTAGAGAACTTTGTGATTTTACCCCTATTTTCGAAATTGAAGTTTTGACATATTTGGTAGGGATGTTATCAACAGAATTAGACACAAATTTATGCATTCATTTTATTAATATAAATCTGGACAAAATTTGTCAAATTTTGCAAAATTTGGACAGCATTCATGCCAAAATTCAGAGAAACACAATTTTTTATAACACAACTTGCATGTAAACATTAAGAGATTACAGATAACCAAGATATATCATGCCATAGATGTACATGTCACATTAATGTCTAGATGACAGGATCACCAACTTCTTCTGGTTCATCTTCACTATGTAAATGAGATTGTAGAGTCTTGCGGGGAACTACCACCTCAACAGCCAAGTCATCTGCGCCCCTTGTCTCAAGCTTTTGAAAAAATTCAGGGTTTAATCCACCTCAACTGCTGCTTTTTCAGCTATGCTACTGCCTTTCGCTTTCTCATTGTTGCTAGGTGAATCAGGGGAGGAATCTTTCAAAAATTCTGATTTTCCACTTGACCTTTTGGAGCCCAGCTTCCCTTCACTATCAGCTGGTTCCTTATTTTTACCATCCGCTGCATGCAAATTGTTTTAGGATAAGTACAAAGTTACACCCTAACTAATATCACACACTTGTTAAACAAAAGAACAGAATCATACCATTTGTATCTTCCCCTGTTAACTTTTTCCACAACTGTACTGCATCAACCATGCTATCTCTGACAGGCCTTACCTAGAAAAAAATTGACAGGAACAACTTAGCACAGCACAATGCATATAACTTGTGGTCATCTGAAAAGGATCCATCGAAGATGGAACAGCAACCGATCCTTCAGTTTAGATTGAGTATTGAATTTTTTTGTTACCTTATCAAAACGGCAAGCCTCAAGAGCTGCTATTGTTGGAGCTATTCCATCTCCTATCAAGTGGCCTGAATGGGTGGCCAGGACACTACCAAATTTGTAGTAAGGACCAAACTAATGCAATAACCTCCAATGGCTCAAACAGCCAATGAGCGATAGAATAGGCAGAGAGAGAGAGAGAGAGTCTTCAACTCTCCCAGTTAATACATGAATCAATGTTTACACATCATATCTCTATGAACAGGTAAAAGAGGTTATATCTCATAGTCCTTGCTGGAATAAAAAAAGAATAAAAAGCTACCAGAAACAGCCGGTAGGTTAGCTAAGCTCCTATTTAAACCTTGTAATCGCAACTCAATTATACTTTCCATTGTTCATGGGGTCAAACAACAAGTAAAAGTAAACACATTCTTCTGCCCTGTGACAGGATATCAAATGCTAAATCTCCCACCTTCACACCCTCTATCAAAAGCTCAAAAGCACATTGTAACAGCTATTTTTTTGAATCCAAACCCTGGTCCCATACTCTCAATGGTAATTCACCAAACACTTGGCATGCACACCAAAACCTACCAGTGTTTCCATCCCTACAGTTGTCAGTGAGATATACAAGCCGCATCCAAAACTACAATTATGATTAAACTAATTACAACAGCAGCAGCACCAAACAACACTTACTCCAAAATAAGCCCTGCCCACAGGCCACAATCTAGGATAGCATTCCTACTTCAAACTTATAAACTACATGTCCATAAAAAATCAAGGACTACCAATCTACCACAAATTTCTATCACCTGGCATTCGTTATGTCGATCCATCGAACACATAGCATGCACGAACAAATTCTGAGCGGACCCTACCTGCTAAGCTTCGATGACACCGAGCGGTGCCCCTTTGCCTGCACTCCCGCCCACCAAGCAATTTGCAAATCCTCGGACAAAGCTTACCAAACATCCCCACCACCCGGGTCCAGGCCCGCTCTCCACCGTCTTCGCGAGACAGCGGCGCCCGCCTGCACCGCCTTGCTCGCTCCCCATCACCTCGAACAGCGGCTTCACGAGCAGCGCGACGGTCGCGTTGCCCGCCTCGGCGGCGCGCACGAAGCACCCAGAGGCCGGAGGTACACAGCCGCGAGCTGCCCCGCGGCGTTGCGGCACACGTCGCGCACGGACGTGTTGGAGGCCTGGGTGCCGCGCGCCCACCTCTGCAGCTCGCCGCGCGCTCGCCTCTGCAAACCCTAGCCTTTTCACGTGGGGGAGGCCAAACCCGAGAGACCGAGCGAGCTGGGCGTGGGCGTGGGTGGGAGCTAAAAGGATAAGGTAAGGTAAGGGTATTCTTGTCTTTTCACATGGTGTTTCTTTTTATTTTTACCATTTAATCCTCCAGTCTTAACGGTGTCACAAAACAGGGGTAAACGGAGTCTTCATTTCAAAATCACGAGGGCAAAATCACAAAGTTAAAATAGTAGGGGTAAAATCATATTTGCAGTCGATAACAGGGGCAGAAACACCAAATTCTCTTATTTATATCTTAGATCAGTTACATTTGGCGAGAACCATGCATAAAATTTGTATTATGATCCTAGTTAATTATTTCAGAATAACTTTGATAATAAGATTCTACCTTTTGAAGCTCCTTCTAATGCTCAAATTGTTTCATTCAAGTCTACGTGTTTCTACTACTATAATAATTGGATTATTATTTTTACAACATGGCTGAAATAACTTCAAAAGAGTCAAATTACTGGACAAGCTCACGAATTTTGTTTACTAAATGCAGGATATAGTCCAATTCAACTAAACACAAATTGCTCCCAATATTGTGGGAACATCAGTGTTCCATTTCCTTTCGGCCTAGAGGAAGGCTGCTCCGCGAGGAAGCTATTTCAACTCAACTGCACAAACGCGACATCTTCTATGCTCCAATTCGATGACGACCACGTTGTGACATATATAAATCTCATCGAGGGGCTTGTAGGCATCAAATTTACATCATATTTCGAAGAGAAGCAACTTAGAATGTACGTACCAGAAGAACCCGATCTCTATGCTGGTTTTGGGGAATCAGTAGTGTCTGTGCACTGGGCTGCTGCCAACCTAACATGTCAGGAGGCCCAGAAGAACCTCTCTCAATATGCATGTGTTAGTATGAACAGCACATGCTTAGGCGTCAACTCTATGCAAGGTTATATTGGATATCGGTGCAAATGCTCAACTGGTTTTAAGGGAAATCCATATATCACTAATGGCTGCGAAGGTACCCTCTCCCCTTCTCCAAGCTCCCCAGTACGATAATGCCCTTCTATGCAATCGAAAAACCAAGTAGCATAAATTTTCAAGCATTTTGGGTCAAGTCAGATGCTCTGTTCCTAAACAAAAGTGAGAGGCTTCATAAACCTTGCCTTATTTTAAGATGAGATGGGCATCTATGCGTCTACAAACAATCTGTGAGATTAAAGGCATCTCATTGATCTAAAGGTTCAAATTTTCCACATCAATCCTTAAATCAGAAAAAAGGCAAATTTCTACGAATCCCGTTATTCTATATAAAAAAATCTTGTGTGGCCATGAGGTGGCCCATGATAATTATAACAGTGATGATCGTTTATGAGGTGGCTTAAATCTTATGTATATATTTTAGGGCCTCTTTGAATGCAGGAAATTTATAGAAATTTTCCATGAAGTAATATAATTCCTTTGGAAATACTCCAGAATGTGGATTATAGTATAATTCCTTTGGAAATACTCCAGAATGTGGATTATCTACAACAGCTACATCTACATAAAAAATTTATTGCTTCGGACATTTGCAGTGTCCCAGAATAAATTTCCTTTACACTTCAGAATTTTTTGAGGATATTTTACATTTGAGCATTGATATTTTAATGTGATACTTTTTTATGAAACAAAGGTAGGAGCTTTGCCTCATTTCATTAACAGAGAGAAGGGAATACAAACAAAAGCAGAGGACACCTCATAAACCCCGAATGTAAATGTGGTACTCAATGTAGTCTTTCCAATGAAGGCTTCTTTGAGTCTGCACCTCCTGCAGCCCCTCTCCAGACAACAGGATCACCATGTTGTTAAAGTGCCTCCACTCCCTTTCCAGACATCTGAATTAAACAGATTTAATTTTTCCCTTACACCGACGATTAAGATGGGAATATTTGTTTTTATCTTTCTTCAATTCATAATTCAGCATGTATGATAAATTCTCATGTTATATACTCCCTCCTCCATAAATGCACGACATTTTAGGAATTGCTCACTCTCCAACTTCATTTATCATTAAATTTTATTTGGGATAATTATATATAAGCATAATCTTATAAAATTACTAGCTAAATGCCGGTGTTTTCCTACGGATAAAAAAATCATATTATCCCAATATGTTGAGTTGATATGGGATCGACCTGTCCAGTCCATGTCATCGGTTCCGTCTCCGCACTCGGCCGTACCATGCCTCTACGCCCTCAGCTCTACCATGTAACTTGTAGAGCTCTATTTTTTTTGTTAGAGAACTTTTAGAGTGGCAAATTATTTTGTAGATTGCTTTTTCATGTTTTGTTAGAGATTTTAGAAGGTACAAGTGGGAGTTGGGAGGCACAGGTGAACAACCACTGCCAATAACTTATTCTTATAAGTAGTAAAAATAGTATTTTAGAAATATCTTATAAAATTATAATATATTGGTACAATTTTAATAAGGCCAATTTAGATATAGCTATGTATACCAGTGATCAAAATTAGACAAGATTGATCGAATGGATACCATAACGACAAAAAACAATTATGATACCATTTGAAAGTTTGACACAAATCATCATCACTTCCATGTTAGCGACGATGTTCACCTTTTGTATGTTGCTTTCTCATTTACTATGATTTGTGGTTCCAGATATTAACGAGTGCAACACACCAGACATTTGCAAAGGGGTATGTCACAATGTTGTAGGGAGCTACTATTGCACAGAGTGCCCGCATAAAACAGAGTATGATGCCGCATCTATGCAGTGTAATTCAACAAGAAAACAAAGTCTTCTCTTAGGTATGTCCTTGTTTCTATTTCAATCCTCAAAAGCTCAAGGAAAATAGAACATTAATTAAATGGCAAAATCCCTTTAGGTATTATCATTGGGCTTAGTGGTGGCTTCATCATTCTACTTTGTTTCTTGAGTGGGATGATTCTCTTTGGTAGATGGAAAAGAGGCATTCAAAAGCGACTACGAAGAAAATACTTCCAAAAAAACCAAGGCCTCCTCCTAGAACAACTAATATCATCTGATGAGAATGCAAGTGACAATACAAAAATTTTCTCCTTAGAAGAGCTTGAAAAGGCGACAAATAACTTTGATTCCTCACGTATAGTTGGACATGGAGGGCATGTTATGGTACACAAAGGTATCTTATCTAATCAACACGTGGTGGCTATAAAAAAGTCTAAGATCATTGAGCAAGATGAAATTGACAATTTTATCAATGAGGTTGCCATTCTCTCTCAGATAAATCACCGCAATATTGTAAAACTTTTTGGATGTTGTCTTGAAACTGAGGTTCCACTACTTGTGTATGACTTTATTCCCAATGGTTCGTTATATGGAATTCTCCACGCTGAGGCAGGTGGCTTCCAATTGTCTTGGGATGCCTGCTTAAAGATTGCTGTAGAGGCTGCAGGAGCACTCTGTTATCTCCATTCCGCAGCTTCAGTATCAATATTTCACCGTGATGTGAAGTCCTCGAACATACTTTTGGATGGTAGCTACACTGCTAAAGTTTCAGATTTTGGTGCTTCACGATTAGTTCCTATTGAGCAAACCCATGTTGTTACAAATGTACAAGGCACTTTTGGGTATTTAGATCCTGAGTACTACCAAACCGGACAATTAAATGGGAAGAGTGATGTATACAGCTTTGGAGTGGTACTTGTGGAGCTGCTCCTTAGGAAGAAACCTATTTTTACAAGTGAGTCAGGATTGAAGCAAAACTTGGCCAATTATTTTCTTTGGGAAACATAGGTGAGGCCAATTACAGACATAGTGGCTACTCAAGTTCTTGAGGAAGCAACTGAGGAAGAGATTAAAAATGTTGCCTCACTTGCAGAACTGTGCTTGAGACTTCGAGGTGAACAAAGACCTACTATGAAGCAAGTAGAGATGACATTACAGTCTTTACGAACCAAAAGGTTGAACTCATGCCATGCCGTTCTAGCAAATAAGCAAGACATGGAACCTTTAATGACGACAAATGCCAAAACTAATCCTGAGTCTTCATATGTTGAATTTTTTGGCAAGGAAGCTACTTTAGTATCCCAAGGGACTATCTCATCTTCCACTCTACCACGCTAAATGTGTTTAGTTTTCAATGTTGATTGTTATTGTATTATCCCATGGATGGGTGCTACACATATACATTCCTATTGCCTTTCTTGACAAATATAGTACTGTACATTCGATAATATACTTGTTTAATTTATCTCCGCTATGTAAAAAGAAAAGTCGGTAATTGTACGTCTTCTCTTTCCCCTCTCCCCTTTCTTAGATCAACTCCAGCAGATCCCCTACTTGAGCTCTCATCCTACTTTTGAGGGCCGAGGGGCAAAAAACTCACTCCAGTAGGGGCCCCTACTTGAGCCCTCAAAAGTAGGGGCCCTCAAATCTCCCCTCGAGCCCTCATTCCTGGGGGGTCTGGAGGGAGCCCCTGCTTTTGAGGGCTCAAGTAGGAGCCATGCTGGAGTGAGTTTTTTTGCCCCTCGGCCCTCAAAAGTAGGATGAGGATGACGGGTGGGTCCTATGTGTCATCCCCTCTAAGAATGAATTTGAGGGTCCTGTTTTGAGAGCTCCTGCTGGAGTGTAGCCCAAAAAACGGAGCCCTCAAAAGTAGGGAGAGTCCTCAAATAAAAAGTAAGGGCCCTGTTTTGAGGGCTACTGCTGGAGTTGCTCTTAAAAAATGATTCGCCTCTAATCTTTCTGCGCCGACAGGTGGGCCCGCACCGGCTCTCCCATCTGCTATCTTGCTCGCACGCACGCCTCCTCCTCCTCCTTCCCTCCCCACCGCGAGAAAATTGATACTTTGCCATCCTATTCGGTGGGCTTCGACAAAATGCTACTCCCTAAAATGACCACTATAAAATGCCACTTTTAACATTGGCACTTTGATCATTTGCCATTTTGAGGGTTTTTTAAGATTCTGCCATGGAAAAAGACATATTTGCCCTTGGGCCATTTGCTTGTTCTCATCGTGTAAGCCCTGGCTGCAGAAACACATGAGGATCCCAAAAATACACCTTATGGACACAATGCAACAAAACGAATACTCTCCATCTAAATTCTAAAGAGTAGTACTCTTTTTAAGTTTATGTATGCTAATGTACCTGCATCTGGCTTCCTCTCATGGCCGCTGTCTCTTGGCGGAGCTCCCGAAGGATCTAAAAAGCATCCAGGAGGTAGCCAGAATTTAGCAAAATTTCCCCAAATTGGCTCAAAACGAAACAGAAGAGTGAGAGAGGGTGAGGGGCACATGGGGTGCTCTCGGACGTTGGCGAGGAGGTAGCCGTAGAGCTGGCAGCGTCATTCCCAGCTGCTTCCGCCCGCGCCGTGCCTCCTCCACCACCGCCGCTGTCGAGGAGGAGGAGGAGGAGCACATGCACAGGCGGCGGCTCCATGAGGAACACATGCACAGCAGGACACACATGAGGAACACATGCTAATCATAAAGGGATCTTCATGTGTTCCTGCAGCCAAGGCTTACACGATAAGAACAAGCAAATGGTCCAAGGATATATGTGTCTTTTTCCATGACAAATAATCTGAAAATATTAAAAAATAATTAAGAATTTTAAAAATTCTTAATATGACAAATAATCAAAGTGTCAATGTTAAAATGTTAAGAGTAGCATTATCAAAACTCATTGAATAAGATGACAAAATATCAATTTTCTCCCCCCCCACCACCGCGCAGCGTCGCCGTCGTCTCCCAGCCCCGCACCGCCGCCGCCTCCTCCCCCCACTCCTCCTCCATGCTCCCACCTGATCTCAGCACACTGTCCTTCCGCGCACCCACCCGAACTGCTCCGCGCTGCCCCCTCCCACTTCCTCGCGCCGCCTCCCCCTTCCTCCGCTGCATCAAGTCACTCCGAAGCCCAACAGCCGACGGAATCCCAGCTCCGAGAGCCCCGCCGCCCTTCTCCTCTCCTGTCCCTTCTCCACCGGCGAGGCGATGGATCTCCTCAGGCCGCCGCGCACCTCCTCCGAGGGGGTGGAGCCCCAGTTCCGCCAGGTCGGCTTCGTCACCAAATCCGAGCCCGCCGCGTCGTCGCCGTCTGCCTCCGAACTCTCACCAGGATCGCTCTCCCGCACCATGATCCCGCCCCCGCGCATCCCCGACCACCTCTCCCCTCTCCACGCCTCTGAGGCCGACTCCCTCCTCCCATCCTCCCCCACCGCCTTCATCCTCTTGGCTATTATTACCTTGGTAAAACCGTTGAGGAGATTGACGAATCGACTTTGTGAGCTTGGTACCCTAGATTTTCCAAATCTGTTTCAGCCCCAGAACTAGCTCTCTTGTATGTTTTAATATTTTATTTCAATAACCAGGCTGTCCCCAGAGCATGTGATTTTGTTCGTTTATTGGACTACCTTCTTAAATTTGGCTTCCATTGACAAATGAAAACCTCATTTTGCGTTGAGGGCCTGGCAGCTGAAAACTGGTTCTCATGCATCTTAGAGGCGTGTTCTTGTGAGATAAAAACGGGAGAAATTATCTTATTTGAACTTGGAAACGTTTAGAAATATTTTACCATAGCCTTCTTCCTTTTTAATTTTGATCATTGACTCTTGCTTTGTTGTTTTCTTCAGGTGTAAGAAGTTTGATTGGTGTTGTTATCCAAGGGTACACTGCAAAGATGAGTACTGCTAATTGCTATCAACACGTCAAGTCAACCAAGCCTATTCTAGGTGCGTAGCATATCCTAGCTACTAGATTATATACCATGTGTAATGTTGTTATTTTAGAACCATAGGAGCTGCTGATATACCTGATGCCAGTGTTTGGATAATTTTTCACCATGTGTAGGCAAAACAAGAAAGTTGAAGGATCTCATGATAAAAAGCGATAATCGGATATGTGCTGATTGTGGTACACCTGATCCCAAATGGGTGTGAGTGGCATTGTTACCCAGATGAAGGCTTTATTTCTGTATAAGCACTTATCATGTTTTCCATTTTAGAAGAGAGAGTTTTTCATGGCTTTTCTAGAGAATGATTCTTCATTTTACATAGATAATTTGGACAATAAATTTATTATGTGAAAATACAGCAATACACACATAGCTTTTCTATCATAGCCATGTGTGTACAATAACCGAACACTGAAGCAAGTACAGACCCTTTTTTGATTTTGCACTCATTCTATCTTAAATTTATATAAGCTTTGTTTTTTGTTTATTTCAGGTCTACAAATATTGGAGTATTTCTTTACTTAAAGTGTGGAGATGTTCACAGGGCCCTTAGACCAGATATTTCAAAGGTTATTTTAACAACTGGAAATTTCGTCGTCAATTTGAGTTCTTCCAAAATAATTATCCCAATACACCTATATGGATTTTGTATGATTTTTTCCTTAGACTGTACCTAATATGTGAGGGCATCTTCAAATCCATCTTCATTCTTCCACTTGTTCTTTATCAGGTTTTATCTGTGACTTTGGATGATTGGTCTAATAGTGACATTGACTCCATGGTTGAGGTTAGTGGAAACTCATATACAAATTCAATTTATGAGGCATTTCTTTCTTCCAAAAAGATTACCCAAACCTGAAACCCCAAACTGGATTCAACGATGGAATATAGGACCAAATTTATAAGGTTTGATAATTGTTCCATTTCATACTCTGTAATGTCATCAGAATTATTTCAATATTAATCTTTTGTCCTTTTAATACACAGAGCCAAGTATGAGACACAAAATTTTTTGAAGCCAAGCTTGCGCATTTCCTCAAAGTCATCTTTCAAATCTACCAATTATGTGAATGGTGTAGATAGCAGTTTCTCTAGCACTTCAAGGAAGGATGTCCTTGTAAGTTGTTATGCTGAAACATAGATGATACAGATGTAGAGATTTATTAACCCTTTTATTTTCTGGTCTGAAAAGATTGCTGCATAGCAATTGCAATGGAGCATATTTCATGGAAGCTGCATAATTTTAGTGATCCAGACAGTCAGTCTTACCCTTGCAAATGGTCCCAGGAAGATAGAGGAGAATTTGTTGGAGCGCTCACAGAAATACTACTAGAAACTTTAATGGCAACCACCCTTACAGTTTCTAGTAGTCTTACCCTTCACCAAAGAGGGCACAATTGTTCTGCTTCGGAGATGGCGCCCAATTCAACCTCAGCAACCACGGAATCATTTACGAGTGCCGAATAGTCGAGTATATTGCCTGGCGTTTCGACCGAGGAACAACTCCATTGTTGGCAACAGGCAGCAGCTCTCCATGGTACATTCATCTTTTGCTTTTTTTTAGACGTCTCTTCTGCCCTACAATATTAGAACTGTGCGTGCTGCATTCCTGACCATCTAAGTTTATTAAATAATAGCCCATGTAAGTTTTCTGAAGCTCCCTACGCCTTGCAAGAATGCTAGCCCACAAAGTCAGCCTTTGTACGGCAGCATCCCCATGGACGTTCCCCTGTAATTTGATCCATCGCATGTCAGCACGTAGGTGTTGATGGTAGTTTATTTATTTATTGTTGATGCGCTTTTATTGGTCCATGTTCTGGGCACTTTGTTTATTTTTTGTGAGACTGCGGTTTATGTTCTATGTGTTCCTTCGCGCTGATGAAAAAAGGTTTGCACACGCATACTTGGACCTCACCTCCAAGAACGCTCGAGCATTTAGTTATATCAAATGTTTCAATATACTCAACATACATCATGATTGTCTTAAGGTCTATGATGTGTATATTTGTGAGGTGGTGATGCAACAAATGGCTCTTGGTTCTTGTTTCATTTCCCTTCCTACTGGTCTCCTCCTAGTTCTAATTGACTTCATCTATAGTTTCTAGTTTTTGTGCTCTCAGGTGCCTTCTTCCTTGATGCTTCCTACTGCTGCTTCCTTAGCTTCAACCTGCAGTAAGATGTATTACTTTGCTGCTGCAGAATAGAAGCTAGGTAGTGGGATCCAAGAGGGAAGAATTCACCTAAGTCCTATGGCTTATGCTTGATGGTTTTCCCCCTGCTTCTAGTGGTTCCCTGCTCCACGGTCAGGAGCTGTGAACAGCCTTAGACTGGGTATACGGGAAGAAGAAAGAGCTATAGCTGCAGAGGGATGAACTCATGGAGCTGGTTGCCAACCTTTCCCTACTGATCCCTGATTCTCTTTGTATAGTGTTGTTGCATTGGGCTAATCGGCACAATTTGATTTTCTTTTTATGAGATAAAAATCTGGTTTAATTTGTGGCTTTGTCACCATGATGAACACTTGGCATTAGTGGTTAAAATGGTCGTAACATGGTTACGAGTTGGTACGAGTACGATTCTAGACGCGTGGATTGCTTTTCGCCGTTGAATCCGGCCGTTTGGGTCTTGTAGTGTACATATCCAATAGTTTAAATCATATTCCATCTACAAACTATTTGGTTGTTTATATAGATCCGTGCCGTAAGTTGTGTTGAGGAACCGACGCTGGAGACCAGTCCGAGCGATTCCTCTGCTTAGAACAAGAACGAATCAATCACAGAATAATAGATTGAACACAGAGAGGTAGAGAGAACTCCTGGTCTTTCTTTATTGCTTTAGATTGCATCGGGTACATAATGAGGGGGGTCTAGGTCCCTATTTATAGTCTACGGTGGGGTGCCCAATTAGATCAGGACTCTGGATAGAGTCCAGGTTTCCTAACACTCCCCCTTGGGCACTCACCCAACATGCTCATGCCTCGTCAAAACTCCATAAAAACCCAGTGGGAAAAATTTGGAGAAAGAGTACATGATACATGTGATGCTGCGATGCACGAATTGCCTCGTTAAAAACCTTGGTCGAGAAACTTCATGGAAAACTCGTCAAGGGAAAAAGAGTACAATTCACCCAAATTCATTTAGTCTGCAAGACTTTATTTTTGGGTACTTAATCTTCATGATCAAGATTTATTAGCGGGCTTGTGAGAATTCTCCCCCTGAATTCTGCACTTCTCTAAGTCTCATCATTCCAATTCCACGCACGCACCTTTCAAAGCTAGATGCGGGGAGTGACTTAGTGAATAAATCTGCGAGATTTTCACATGACTTAGTATGCGGTACTTTAATCTCGTCCATCGTTTGCAATTCATGTGCATAGAAGAACTTGGGGTTGATATGCTTTGTGAGATGACTCTTCACATAGCCCGTTTGCACTTGTGCAACGCAAGCGGCATTATCTTCATAGATAATTGTGGGGGTTTGCACAATGTTCATCCCACATGACTGCTGGATGTGGTGAACCATTCGCGGAGCCAGCGCACTCTCGTGCGGCTTCATCTGATGCTATAATTTACGAGTGGTTCGTCGAAGTAGCTACCGGGCTTTGCTTAGACGATTTCCATGAAATGCGGTTCCACCACACAGGAATACATAGCCTGTTTGTGACTTAGCGGTATGCGGGTCTGACAGGTACCCAGCATCTGCATAGCCAATCAAGTTCAGATCTTGATTCTTTCTGTAAAACAATCCGAGGTCTTTGCTACCTTGGAGGTATCGGAAAATGTCCTTTATGCCCTGCCAATGCCTTTTGGTGGGCTCTGCACTATACCTTGCTAAGAGGTTCACGGCAAATGCAATGTCCGGTCTAGTGCAGTTTGCTAAATACATGAGTGCTCCCACTGCACTCAAGTATGGGAATTCCGGTCCCAGACTTCCTCCCCCTCTTCCCTTGGTCGGAAAGGATCTTTTTCTTGCTGTAAAGACCTACCGATCATCGGTACTTTCGAGGGAAATGCCTTCTCAAAGCCAAACCTTTCGAGCACCTTCCAGGTGTAGGTCGACCGATGTACCAAGACTCCTTCGGGACATGCTCAAGCTGCAGCCTAAGCAAAACTTGGTCTTACCCAAATCTTTCATTTCAAATTCGACTCCAAGTAGGAGCTTGCTTCTTTTATGTCTTGGTGTCCCGATGATATTCGGATCATCTACATACACGGGATTATACTGAGAATCCATTCGGGATCGCCGATAAATACACAAGGACAATCTTCATTGTTCGTGTAGCCTTTCTTGCGAGAAAGTCGCTCAGCGATTATACCACATTCTTCCAGTTGTTTCACCCATACGGTGACTTTCTCGAGTTTCACACTGCATGATTTCTATTTGCTCTGTCTTGGTTCGGGAGAGGAATTCCTTCAGGGACTTTCATGTAAATCTCCGAATCCAAGTTACCGTAAAGGTATGCAGTCACAACATCCATCAATTTCATTTCCAAATTCAAGTTCACTGCTATTGAGATCAAGTATCTAAAGGTAATTCCACTCATGACCGGGAGTAGGTTTCTTCATAATCAACTCCGGGACGTTGAGTGAAACCTTGGGCTACCAACCTTGCTTTGTATCTCACTACTTCATTTCTTTCATTTCTCTTTCGAACAAATACCCACTTGTGCCCAACGGTGTATGTGGGGAGGTGTGCGACATCTGAGCCCAAACACCTCTCTTTTGTTCAGAGATAGCAATTCGATTGCTATTGCCTTCTTCTAATCTTCCCAATCTGATCTTTTCTTACATTCAATGAGCGATGCGGGCTCGGGATCAAGATCAATGATGGTGGCAATTTTCTTTCGAAATAGATATCGATATTAGTTGTTGTCCTATTCGGGGACTCTCCGTGTGCACATAATTTATAGCTATTTCTTCATGAGTTGCTTCTTCCGGAGCGATTGCTTCTCTCGGAGCTTTACCTTGCACAGCGCTTCTTTCAATTGCGGTGGCAAGTCCCTTTAGTTTTTCGGCTCCGATGTGTGCGCACATCCATGCCGATGGGGATATTCAGATCCGGTATGCCCTTTTCGGAAGGTGTCATACTTGTGCCAGGTCTCAACTGGCTCCCCTTCTCGATCAGGGGACTTGGTGATCACCGTGGTAAATCTCTCTTATCCTTCTTCACCAGGCGTCCCGGTTACTAAGGATTCGAGGAACCGGAGTTCTCGTCCTCTTTTTTATTTTTCTGAGGCCTCTGGACGAGATTAGGGATACCTTCTGCTTTCTTTGGTATTTCAACCCTCTCCGGTGCAGTGCGTGCAGGCACATGCGACTTAGTCACGCTCTTCAAATCACTAAAGTGATCAGGCAGCTGATTTGCTAATGCTCGCAAATCAATTGTCTTCTGGACTTCTCTTGTCTTCTGGACTTCTATTGTTTGCTTTACTAATGTCTTCTGGACTTCTCTAGTGCGCGGGTCATCTGCATGGATTCCCCAGGCTTGTCACGTAATTTCCCGACATTCTTCATCAAGGGTTGATTTCCTCCCTAATGTTGGGAAATTTTCGTGTGTAACCCTTATTTGTTGCATAGGTGAATGGATGTTTTAGGCTGAAGGTCTAAGATTGATGAGATTTGCTGCATGTAGGACTGCGGGTCCCCAATATGTAGCTAGCAAATTACAATTATGCAAGAGGGGTTGGGCAATAAATTCAATTCTCTTAATTAAAACCTCTGCCAAACCATTCTGGGTATGGACATGCGGTACCGAGTGCTCAACTGCAATTTCCATCGCCATGCAATAATCATCACATGCCTTTGAAGTAAATTCGCCGGCGTTGTCCATTCTGATGGACTTGATGTGATGATCAGGAAACACATTTCTGATGCGAATGATCTGCGAGATCAATTTTGCAAAGGCGTGGTTTTTCGTAGACAACAAACCCACATATAACCACTTCAAAGAAGCGTCAATGAGCACCATGAAATACTTGAATGGCCCTGAGATGGGCTGAATGAGACCGCAAATATCTCCTGGTGCGTTCGGGAATGCGAGACTTCATCCTTCACTTTCAGAGTGGAGGGACTAGTTATTATTTTCCCGGTGCACATGCAGGGCACACAAAATCTTCATGATTGGGAAATTCTTCATTAATATTATGCCCATGCGAGTTATTTATTATGTTTCTCATCATCCTAAAACCTAGGTGGCCTAATCTGTCATGCCAGAGACAGAAGAGTTCAGAGCTTTTAAATACCGTCTTGGGGATGATGTGCAGCTGCAGCGCCTTAATGTTGGTATAATATAGCCCGATTTCAAGTGAAGGAAGTTTTCTAATATTCTTTTGCCATTCTCTTGGCTTAGTAATGAGTAGGTATTCCTTACCGTACTCTTCTTTAGTCTCAACGTGGAAACTGGTGGCGCAAATATTTTTAAAACTTAGGAGAGTTCAAATCGATTCTGGGTACAATGAGGCTTCTTCAATGACCAAAGTTGTGCCCATTGTGGCTCTTCCTGAACCAATTATACATGCATCGCTTTTGGCGATTGTCGTAAGGCTGCCAGTGCTCTCACGAATCGACTTGAAAAACTTAGTCTCTCTTAAGATGGTACATATTGTGCCGCTGCTAGCTAAGCACACTTCCTTTATAGGGCGCTACACTTGTTCTAATATAGGGTATTTTATTCATATGCATGAGAAGGCAATTAACACATAAATAAATACACCAATATCAGAACATGTCATGCCATTATAAACTGAATAAATGAATGAATTCTTCCAAAAATCATCCAACCATCACGAGAAAACAACAAATCTTAAGTACCATCCATGCAAATTCTAGCATATTCTTCCACACAAAATAAATGACAATTAAAGTCTAAATGCATTCTGTGCACTAGACTTCTTCGCTATTCTTTCGGGGTGACATTCTCTTCAAGAGAAATCATGGCGTTGGCGCTTCTAGGTCGAGAGAGTCTTTGTTGTTGTAATGGTCTCAAACACCATCGCGCGGTAGCTGCTCAGCGCTCCCCTCAACCGATGCAGAGTGGGCTTCATGGTGCCCTTTGCCATCCCATTTTTGGCTTGCTAGCCTTATTCTCACGTGGAGCATCCGATTCGCCTTTACGGGCCGCGGCCTTACCCTTCCTTCCCTTTTTCTCTATCAAGGGCTTTCGCACCTTGTTGCTCCCGACGTTGGCTTCACGGCCAATGGAGCTCCCAGATGACTGAGTGACTTAGTTCTTACGGAGAACTTCGTCCTAAACCTCCACAACTTGTATCATATCAATCAATTCGGCATATTCCTCATAGCCGTCTTGACGATAATTACGTGCGGATTATACTGCATTGGGGTGGAAGGATTTTCTCAATTTTACGTATTGGGGTACAAATCCTGTGCAAGGCAGAATTGTTTTCCCCGACCGTCTTAAAGTTGGCAAACCTCAGTCTGATCTATTCTTACTCTGCTTGAGAATGAATGGTGTACTTTAGCCTCTCAAACCGCTTCTTAAGTGCAGTCCAGAGTGCTAGCGCGCTATTCTCTACCATGTACTCATTCTTGAGAGTGAGGTAGAAGTGGTGCCTGAGAAAATGAAGTGCACGATCATTCTCTTTAGGCTGGGTTGGGCGTCATTCAGTCCACCAATCCCAATAGTCGCGCGGAGCTTCCTGACTCCAAGCACAATCTCGACATCGGATGCCTACGTCAGATAGTTTTGGCCATGCTGGGCCAGCTCCTCGAACTTCGTTCGTGATGCGATCATCTATATGTGTATAAGTCTCTGCGGTAGACATGCACGAAATAATTCACTGCGGGTAAATAAATGGTACAAAAGGTTCTCGTAATGTTCGAGAATTTTCTATGTATTTTCTATAATTTCTTCACAATTTAGTGATTAAAAGCAATTAAAACAATTACAATTAACCAAAACAGTAAATAAATACAGAAAATACAGAGAATAATAATGGCATAAATAAATAAGCTTCAAATGCTAAAAATAATTCAAAATTCGGATTCCCGAGGCCCTTTTATGCTAAAATATGAAATTTCAGCAAATTCTGCAATTCTAGGGGGGTTTTACGCAAAATTTCAGTTCAGAGAAAATTCGCGCAATTTTCTGATTTACTGAGGGGTTTTCGACAAAATTCTGGACCCACTCATAAATTTGAGGGCTTACACGTAATTTTCGGAACTACGAAGCCTTTTCTACAAAATTCAGGACTTATATGTGAATTATAGGGGCCTTTCGGTAATTTCTATCATTTCCGGGGTTTCTTTCGCAAAATGGCCAGCACCCCCAATGGCCGGGCCTCTTTCCTCACCCACGGCCCATCTCTTCCCTCACCCCGCGCGGGCCATCTCCTCCCTCACCCAGCGCGGGCCATCTCCTCCCTCACCCCCCGCGGCCCATTTGACCTATCGGCTGCCGACCAGTCCAACCCATCCGCCGCGCGCATAACCCGGGTGAGGGTTAGGGTTTCCTACCCTGTGCAACCAGTGGCGGCGGCGGCTCTTTACCGAGCGGGAGCAGAAGCTTCGGGGGCGGGGCGCGGCTGCTGGCCGGGAGGCGGCGGGCGGAGCGCCGCTGCCGGCGGTGGCCAAGGTGGCAGCGCCATGCGGGCGCGACGGAGGAACCGGAGGCCAGCGGAGGCCGGTGCAAGGCGGCGGCGGCGAAAGGCGATGTGAGGGCGGCTACGAGCGGAGAGGAGGAGTCGGCCGGAGCTCGTCTGCGGGAGACCAAGCGGCCGGCGCGGGAGGAGAGCGGCGGCGCGCGCGCGCGTTGGGCGCGGAGGCGGCGGCGGCCGGTGGTGGCACGCCGCTACGGGCGGCGGCGGCGGTGGTGCTGCTACTGGCGCGGCGGCGGTGGTGCCGCTACGGCGGCGGCGACACGGTAAACCGAGCGGGCGAGTGGAGCGGCGAAGCCGCGCGAGAGCGCGCCGTGCGTGCGGCAGCGCTGCGAGGGGCGCCGTCTGCAGCGCGCGCGTGGAAGGTGGAGCATCGTCGTGGCGGCGGGCGCGAGGCGGGTGCGGCGCGTGGAAGGCGGTGCCGGCTAGGCCGGGCGTGAGGCGGAGCGGCCGGGGCGGTGGCGTGCGCGCGCCGTGCGGGCGGCTGGCGCAAGCGCGCGCGGGCAGCGAGGCGCGCTTGCGCGCTGGTCGCCGGCGGCGACAAATCGCATGCGGCGGTTTCCTCCATGGGTGATGCAGTCGACGCGCCGGCTACCAACCGACGGCCGTCGATGCACATGTTGTGCGGCTCCTCCTCGAGCTCGTGGCGGCCGATGGTCGGCGATCGGCGATGTGCATTCAGAGCGCGATGTGATGCCTCCCCTTTGTCTTTGCTTTGCATAGATCGAGCGAACAGAGACAATGCAAATTTCTCGTGCGATTATTGAGCAGAAAATAATGCATAAATTTCTGTTTCTACGATGCAATCAACATCGCCTTTTACGAATCTACCGATCGACATTGTGCGGCGATTTCAGATCTGCTCGCGGTAGATTAGGACGGATTTGCATCGTTCTATAGTGCAATCAACATCTACCCGTTTCATAATCTACCGATCGGCATTGTGCGGCGACTTCAAATCTGCTCGCGGTAGATTAGGGCGGATTTGTCAGAAATTTCAATCTAGAACGCGAAAAGAAAATCTGATTCAAGCGATCTAGAAAATTCAATCGTGCCGATGATTACCTCGTTCACGGGCGAAGTCGTGCGATAACGTGTTGAGGAACCGACGCCGGAGACCATCCGGCGATTCTCTGCTTAGAACAAGAACGAATCAATCACGAATCACGGAATAATAGATTGAACACGAGAGGTAGAGAGAACTCCTGGTCTTTCTTTATTGCTTTAGATTGCATCGGGTACATAATAAGTTGCACTAGTGGGAAGGGTTCAACAGCCAAGATTATCTTTCTTTTATTTAATTAACGTAACACGGGGAGTGACATAACATGCATCGGCTGTACGTGCGACGGTTGTTAAAATGCACGTGGCACAAAATTTGGACGCTACTACAGTCCGGCCATGTGTTCTCTGGGAGTTCCGTTCGCACATCCAAATATAGCTACACGACTCTTTCCTGTAAAGCCCCATGTGCCAAAAAAAAGCTGTGCGTTTCTTGCGCGCGGAGTGAGCCTGAGCACGCGTTTTTTCGTGCACTTCCCGCCACTGCACCGTCTCACTTCTTTTCTAGGCCATGACTCTAGTTACTAAAGCAATTTCACTGTAATGTTTTTCTAAAGTAAATATAAGAGCAATTTAAAAGTAAGTTGGTGTAAATTTAGGGAGTAAGATGGTGCATATTTGGGAGCAAATCTATACAGACATTGTGTAAATTCATTATCAAATTAGAGAGCAATAAGAGAGAAAAACTACGTTGATTTGAGGCGTAGATTATTACAAATTTAGGATCAAATCCGCACAAATATGTTTAATTTGAAAATCAAAATCAAAGAGCAATACATGAGTAGATTGGTACAAGTTTAGGAGCAAACCAATACAAATGCGTGCAGATTCAAGATCAAATCTAAAAGCAATTATGGACCAAAACTATATTGATTTGAAGGAGCAGATGAGTACGAATACAAATGTGTGTATATTCAAGATCAAATGTAAGAGCAATTTAAAAGAAAATCAGTACACATGTAGGAGCAAATTGGTGCAAAAGTTTTGCAAACTCAAGAACAAATTGGTGTGAATACGGGAGCAAAATCAGTACAAAATTACTACAAACGGAAATAGGATTTTTTTATTTAAAAAACATGCTACGCCTGCTCTCCGCTTAAACTAAAAATCCAATACAGCATGTACCAAACCATTTGTTACAATTTCACTTTTCAGAGAAGTTTGCAAAAAACAAAATTCAATTCCTTTAGAAGGATGCTGAAAAGCAATTTCATTCATAGCAGAGACCACAAAAAAGTTCATTCCTAACAGAAATGAAGATGCTTCGGGAGAGAAAAGATTACCGGGACAGAGACTTTTGAATTAATTTATGAAGCGGTGCCGTGCGGCTCCTAAGATTCAAAATGTAGTGCATCGCAAAAACCACTAGTGACTCGACCAATGCTACACAATAAAAAAAAGGAGAAACCGCGTCGCTTTTCTGTCTCGCTACACACCAACGTCCCATGATAAGGCTGTTTCAATTGGACAGCTTTGACGGGTGTGCATACCACTTGAACATCGCGTGCACGTGTGGAAATAGGACATTTCCAATAAAATTATCCCATCCGTTATATAGACGGGTCGTCCTCCACAGGCATCCTCTACGACGACACCCTGACGATAAGCTTTTCGTTCGAAGTCTATAGCTTCACCTTTGGGTGCACCATGAATGAGATCCAATGTCTCTGCTCACACAAGGCTCTCCCTTGACCGACGAAAGATTCTCATATTGCCTGCCGTCCCCAAATAGCGAGAGGGGATTTCTCAGCATCGGCGGGACGAGGGGGACCTTGTCCAGTTTACTCAAATGTATTTCGAGGGTGAATTCTCTTTTACTTCGTAGAGCTCACTGAGATCTACGTCGGTACGTCCGTCAGAAGAAGAGGGTTCCAGTGCCAGCGTCAACCTTCACCAAAAAGGGCACAATTGTCGACTCCGGTGCAGTGCTCTCTATAATCCCCAGGAGGCTTTCGTCAACCCGCATGTTTTGCCAGATACAGGGGCGGATCCCATATAGTTCATGGGTGTTCAGTTGAACACCTAAATTTTTAAACGAAATACTCTCTATTTAGTAGATATATTTTGCATATACTAGTTAGAGACCCATGCGTTGCAACGAAGTCATAAAAATGGTGAGACGAAACTTACTACCTAACCAACTTCACACATCAAACATTGGAGAGCAAGCGACAAAGATAGAAGGGTAACCAGAATGCACGAGGAGATGGGGAAGTGGAGGAGGTGGGCGGTTGTATCCTGAGAGAGAAGAGGAGAGAGACGAATGGTCCAGATCAAATCGGATGGCTGAGAAGAGATGAGGGAGAATAGACCAACCACCAACTCACACTTTTATAATAATAAAGATATTGGTAATTGGTCTACATATTTCATGTTTATACCCCTAATAGATTTTAGCCCACTCAGACACCTCCCCCTCTCAATTCATCTCAAAAACTACAACTAGTTGAAGGTTTAAGAAGGTTAACTAGAGGGGGCGGGTGAATAGACAGTTTAAAATTCTTTTGGCCAAAACCGAGTTTTATGCAGAATTTAAATTCAAGGTGGCAAGCGAACCGCGGCGAGCTCCAAGCGTGGCTTAGCCATATCGCCTACAGCTGGAGTCCTGGGAGAGAGCGTGCGGCGGCTGTTGTGCCATCGGGGACAACAAGGCAGATTGCGCACATCGACAACAGCACAAGTGCATCGCAATTTTCAGTTTTCAAATATCATATTCTCAATTCAACAAATTTTTCTAAATTATTTGAAATGTTGTTTCTACTACAGATCATTTATACTTTTATTTTACTATTATAAACCTCTACTTTAATTCTAAATATTCATCCTAAAAATTTTACATCCGTCACTGAACATAGATGCAGCAGTACCCACCGGCAGGCAAGAACATTACTACGCCCAACTGCTATGGTGTCACTCGCGTACAAGGCACTATCTACGTGCCATCAATCTCGTTCCGCTTCGGAGATGGCGCCCAATTCAACCTCGGCAACCACGCAATCGTTTACGATCTACGCCTGCCGAATAGGCGAGTATACTCTCCAGGGAAATCGTTTTTTGACTTAGCACGTAAAAAAAAGGGTGTATATATGTGTGTGTGTGAGAAGCTGTGCCTACCCACTTTGACACTTTCTGTCTACTTCTGTAACACACAGTATATACAGCTTGTAACAAAGTGGCCATTCCATGCTGCTATGGCACATACAAATATAACAAAGCTATCGATGCTGGTGTTTATTAATTTTCTGCTCTTATTTCCGTTTGCACTTTCCATTTTGTGTGAGTACTCACTACTACAGAAAGCCTAATACTAGACAGCCAATTACAGACGGTTTTGTCGACACTAACACAGACGGTTTTAATTTGGACACCGTCTGTGTTGGCGGCGTCGGAGAAAACGAATATCACAGACGGTTCTTACCGATGAACCGTCTGTGATACTTTAGTATCACAGACGGTTTGTATTAAAAACTGTCTGTGATAATCTCAGATTATCACAGACGGTTTTTAATAAAAAACCGTCTGTCAGTGACGAAGCTAGAACAAATCGGAGGGGGGTGCGCTTGTCTTGTGAGTGTGGAAATTTGAGTTGCAACTATGGTAAAAATTCAATTATAGTATTGGTTTTTCATTTTTCTGTGGGTGCATCCGCACCCACAGTCATCAATGTAGCTTCGTCACTGCCGTCTGTGATAATGGCACTAGGCATTTATTGCGCTGCTCAGATCGTATCTGTCTTCATTTCGATCCAGATCTAGCCGCTGCTGCGCATTCTTTCGCTCAGGGGGCAAGCTAGGCGATTTTAGGTCAGTTAATTTGGTGGGAGGAGCAGAGATTGAGCTTTGAAGATTCATACTTTCCTGGTTGCTCTAGATATGATTAGTAATGAAATTTATTTTTTTTTGCATTACAATTTATATCTAAGTAATTGGTAAGTGTTATTGAAAATGGTTTGCAAAATTGTTGGTTATATAATAGCTGTTGTGTTTATAATATGAATTGAGCTAGCAAATTAAGCCTCAATACATGTGGCCAGTATATATGTAGTAATAATTAGTTAATTTAATTTTTAATACTAAGTTGTCATATATGTACGTAATGTAAGACCGAAACTGGATGTATGCCGCGAGTCGTGTGAGTGATACATTAATGGCGTGTCTGCTTTTACAAGAGCTGCCGAGAAGGATATGTTGAATAAGGGGGTGGAATATATGTACTGTCCATGCACTGACTGCGAGAATTTAAAGATGTTTAAGAACCGAGGGCAAATTGAAGCGCACTTGATTCAGAGGGGTTTCAAAAAGGGTTATACATGTTGGATCAGTCATGACGAAGTGAATAATCATATGCTGTCGGATGACATCGCCGGTGAAATGAATGATATGCCGCCGGATGACATTGCCGGTGAAGTGAATGACATGCTGTCGGATGATGTCGATTGTGGTTCGGATTCGGATAGGTTGCACGATGATAATCTGGATCAGATGCTTCGCGATGTAGAAGAGAACTATGATGAGAAAGAGTATGTTAAATTTCGGGGCTTGATGGAGGACTCGGAGAAACCTTTGTTCACGTGCTGCAAGTACACGAGGTTGTCGGCCGTGCTTGAACTATTGAAATTGAAGGCAAGCACCGGTTGGTCCGACAATAGTTTCACGGCGCTGCTAGGTCTTTTAGCAGACATGTTTCCGGAGGGAAATAAGTTACCTAAAACTACGTATAAAACCAAGAAGGTTCTTTGTTCATTGGGAATAGAAGTAGAAATAATACATGTATGTCCGAACGACTGTATCCTCTACCATAAAGAGTATGCAAACATGCATGTATGTCCGGTGTGCAACGCATCCCGATACAAATGTAACAATCAATCAGATGATGGTGAGGGAACAGAGGCAAAGAAAGGATCTCCTGCTAAGGTGGCATGGTATTTTCCTATAATTCCCCGTTTGAAAAGGTTTTTTGCAAATCCAAAGGAGGCAAAACTACTGCGTTTGCACTCGGAGGAGCGCAAGAAGGATGGAATGCGTGCAGTGGAGAAACATCGATAGGAGTTTTGCAGATTTCGGTGCAGAACCAAGGAATATAAGGTTTGGACTGAGTACATATGGAATGAATCCTTTTAGTAGCATGAGCAGCGGACATAGCACATGGCCCGTGACTCTCTGCATCTATAACCTTTCTCCTTGGTTGTGTATGAAGCGAAAGTATATTTTGCTGTCGATACTTATCCAAGGGCCAAAACAACCTGGGAATGATATTGATGTGTTCCTAGCACCGTTGGTGGAAGATCTAAAAATCTTGTGGAGCGAAGGGTGCAGTATGGGATGCATACAAATGAGAGAACTTCACTCTGTGCTCCTTATTGTTCTGCACTATAAATGATTATCCTGCCCTTGGTAACCTATCGGGCCATAGTACAAAAGGTTAACTTTTTCGAATCACGTAGGGCGTTCGCGATGTATATTGCAATGGGAGGTGTCTCGAAGCAAGGGGCCAAAGGCCTGACACATGCTCGAGATTTTAAGGTATTCGCTATTACACATTTATTAATCCTATGCAACAGTTGGTAGTAATGTTTCTTGAATTAACACATTCTATTTTTTGCAGTGCCACCAGCAGCCGCCGGGCAACACATATGGATTCTACGTTTGCCATCATATGGAACTACTCCTCGATTCCTCGAAGATCACCAATTCCAAGGTTTGTCAATCTTCCCATAGTTATTTCATACTTATCACGTTACATATATACGCACATTGATATTCCTATCGACAGGCTGCGTACATCCCATCAACTGCATTGAAACAGCCCGATCTTTCTCGAATTTGAGCAGAGTTGGCGTACTTTTTGGTGGCTCAAGTCATAAAGTCAGAAGGAGAGTTCCACTGCGCACCATGATTTTTTATTGCTCTTATCACTCCGGAATCGAGGTCTCGCGAAAGAAAGATATCCATAATCAATGAACTTGTCAGCTGCACAAGCAATACTTGAATGGCAGTCATGCACCATCCAAGTATAGCTTGTGCAGCCTGACAAGTTCGTTGATTATGGATCTGTTCCTTTCGCGAGACCTCGATTCCGGAGTGATAGAGCAATAAAAAATTCAATGTTACTATCTAAGTACAAATGTTGTGTGAATCTTTTGTAATTGTGTATTTGTTAATGGATATTTTATTTCATTTCAATTAATTGATTTACGAAATGGATACTT
Source organism: Dendrocalamus sinicus (assembly GCA_036346575.1). Taxonomy (NCBI): domain Eukaryota; kingdom Viridiplantae; phylum Streptophyta; class Magnoliopsida; order Poales; family Poaceae; genus Dendrocalamus; species Dendrocalamus sinicus. The sequence goes on along the minus strand of CM070671.1, from coordinate 6,470,538 downwards.
TATGTTTGTGAAATGAAGTGCGATGTGAATTGGATGTTTTATGTTTGTGAAATGAATTGAGATGCGAATTTGATGTTTTATGTTTATGAAATGAATTGAGATGTGAATTGTATGTTGCTGTGGTTACAGACCAAACAGAGAGAGATGGTAGTGGGGAGTGGGAGGATGTAGCGTGTAATGTCCTGCCTCCCCATGGCCGGTGTTTCATATATATAAATATACATGAGGAGCAATTTTACAATTATGCCCTTACATCAGTTTATCCCTACTAGGGGTATTTGAGTCATTACACATGTTCTACTCTGGTCTTTATAGTCTTCTAACAGGCCTGCTGGGTTTAGGTGGGGGCCATCCCTACAACAGGAGCCTCTCATGGTGAAGGGCTTCACCGGGCCGAAGCCATGTTGCCGAGTCCTTTGGCCCCCTCCGTCCCTGCAGCATGTGAACTTCTCCGGTTTTGCATAATCTTAACGTGCTTCGGAGCGTCTGTAGCCGAAGCCGCGGGTGATGTCGAAGTGGTCACGCGCGCTCTGTCCCCTACCCTTGAGCGGGTGGCGCGAGTGGCGCCCAAGTCGGCGAGAGCGCGCGCGCTCCGTCCCCTACCCTTGAGCGGGTGGCGTGAGCCGGCGCCCAAGTCGGCGTGAGGCACGCGCGCTCGTCCCCTACCCTTCGAGCGGGTGGCGCGAGCTGGCGCCGTCGGCGAAGCGCGCGCTCCGTCCCCTACCCTTCGAGCGGGTGGCGGCGCGGCGCGCCAAGTCGGCAGAGCGCGCGTGCTCGTCCCCTACCGTTCGAGCGGGTGGCGTGAGCCCGCGCCAAAATCGATGTAGAGCGCGCGCGCTCCGTCCCCTACCCTTGAGCGGGTGACGGGTGGCGGCGAGCTGGCGCCCAAGTCGAGTAGAGGCGCGCGCTCCGTCCCCTACCCTTGAGCGGGTGGCGGCGAGCCGGCGCCAAGTCGAGTAGAGGCGCGCGCGCTCCGTCCCCTACCCTTCGAACGGGTGGCAGCGAGCTGGCGCCCAAGTCGACGTAGAGGCGCGCGCGCTCCGTCCCCTACCCTTCGAACGGGTGGCAGCGGAGCTGGCGCCCAAGTCGACGTAGAGGCGCGCGCGCTCCGTCCCCTACCCTTCGAACGGGTGGCGCGAGCTGGCGCCCAAGTCGACGTAGAGGCGCGCGCTCCGTCCCCTACCCTTGAGCGGGTGGCGGCGGGCGGCGCCCAAGTCGGCGTGGCGCGCGCGCTCCGTCCCCTACCCTTCGAATGGGTGGCAGCGGAGCTGGCGCCCAAGTCGACGTAGAGGCGCGCGCGCTCCGTCCCCTACCCTTCGAACGGGTTGCAGGGGAGCTGGCGCCCAAGTCGACGTAGAGGCGCGCGCGCTGCTGGCCCTGCCGCTTGGAGGCTAACGTGACCATGCGGATGGGTAGTGCGCTTTTAATGGCGGCTGGAATTGCGCCGACGCCTATCCTGGCAGAGGTCGTAGTGCAGTCTGGCATGCCGTTGTGGGACACGCGGTGACTCGCAGTTGGTGCGTTGTGGGATGTGAGCGGTTGCGTGACTGCAACCGTTCGCCTCTTCCCCAGGGAAATGGGATGCGTGTTGAAGGTGTGGTGGTGCTCGTGCGCTGTTTGGCCACCTACCGGGCACGCCCCTCTAGGCCCTGGCGATCCTTCTTTCCAAACCATGGGTAGCCGAACTGTTGTAAGCTTGGTCTGTCTACGTTTGAAACCGCAGGGGAGGCGAGCAGGCTTTATAAAGTGCCTTGTTGAGGTGGGAGCGCTCCTTCTTGCCTGCCACCTTGTTCTGCCTTTTCTCGTGCTGCCCGTAGCGCCAGCTGCGTCTTGCTTTGCTTCCTTCGCCGCGATTGGCAAGAGTAATGGCCGGGCATGAGGACGCCTCTCGCCATCCCGGTGGCGATTCCTTGCCTAGCCGGGACGAGGAGTCCCATCCGCCGGGGGAGTACGCGCTGGTGCCGCGGGTGAGCTCATGCGCCAACAGATGGTGGGACGCCATGGAGCACTCGGGGGGCCACTGCTCCCGTGTGCTGGGGAGGAGCCACGTAACCGAAGAGGCGCTGCGACGACTTGAGCGGGAAGGGAAGATCCAAGATCGTAATGGGGCTTGCCTACCTCGCCGCGACGAGACGGAGCCGAAGCCCCGGGCAATGGAGGCGATTGTTTTCATCGCTTTCTTTGACGCTGGCCTGCGAATTCCCTCCGCGTTGCTTGTGGGCGAAGTCCTACGGGTTGGAGATAGCCCAGCTGACGCCAAACGCCATAATCCGCCTGGCTGTTTATGCGTGGGCGTGCGCGACGAAGGCGGCGTCGGTGCAAGCACGTTCGCCACTCTGCACGACGCGCGGTGCCAGCCCCGGAAAGTTGAGGGGGCGGTGTCCAACTTTGGCAGCGTGGACTTCGTGCTCCGGGCGTCGTGTTCGACGTTGTTCCCTGCCCCAGCCTCCTTGGGGAAATGGGAATCCGGCTGGACGCGGCAGTGGTTTTACTATCTCGTGACCGACAAGAGCGGCTGCAATGCCGAGGTGGGCGATCGCGTTCAACGATTCGCCGAGCACGAAGGCGGAGGTCGGCGATGCGCAATGGCTCTGAGCCTTGTCGGTGTCGCCGTCGGATGAGCGTGCGCGACCTGGCCGAGGAGTTCACCATGTATGGGGTGGCGCCACTTTCCATGTGGAAGTATGCTGGACGGGGCGACAACCGTGAGGACGGGTCGAGCCCAACCGTGTCCCGCCTGCTTCCGCCCTCCGCTCCTTGTAAGCCGCCGAGTGTATCTGTATGTACGCCCTTAAACCTGCGTGGTCCCTGCTTGATTGTCTTGTTATCCTTTGTGCAGTGACTCGGCTGGAGGAGCGGAGCATGCGGTTGCGGCGCTCCTCGGCCCGTACACGCTGAAAGAACACCAGGCTCGCGAGGCCGCAGTCACCGCGGCTAAGCAAGGGCGGGTAAACCGCACCTGCGAGGTTCTGGGCATTGCGGTGCCTGAACGCGCGACCCCGACGGAGGCTCCTGCAGATGCTCCAAGCCATCACGTCAGTGGCAGTCGAGCGGGGATGCCGTCCTTGCGGCGGCGGACCCGTTCCGCGGCCACCATATGCGACCCACCTGGTACGTCGACGGCCAGCGCCGGCTCGAGCGGGCGCGCCGCCTCGACTCCTCTGGTGGCCCTTAGCGATGCCGTCGGACCTGCGCCGACGGCCATCGCTGGGTTAGAGCCCGCCAATCCGGGGGGGACACCGTCCCCGGCGAGGGGGCTGTGGTTAGTGGTGCGCTGCCGCCCGCTATGGCTGGCCAAGATGCGCCTCCTGCGGCGGATATTGCGGGCGCCACCGGGACTGCGCCCGGGAGCATCGCGGAAGAGTCTCTGAATCGCCCGGCGGCGCCCTCGGACCCGGGCCCCCGTCGCCCTCGAGGTCGACTGGCGTTGTAGGCTCCTGCCGCGGCATGACGCCTGGCGCGGCCAAAGGGGCCTTTACGCCGAGCACCGAGGCGGCCGCACCCCACCCTACGATCGAACCAGCAGTACCTCTCCTTACGACGAGGGGCGTAGAAGGTAGGTGCGACTCCCCTTCTTTGCACGACTTCGCGAAACTCTCTCCGATCTGCTCGCTCATTCCATCGACCTCAGGCGAGACTAGGTCTCCCGGACGCGAAGGATCGAGCAACGGAGGTGTGTGCGAAGTCCGAAATCCTATGTAGAGTGCCCCCCCCGGCGCTTGTTGCCGTTCAGGCGGCCGACGCGTCGGCGTCTTCTGACGCCGTGGGACCCGAACCCGTTCTCTCGGACTTCCTCCCATGCTTGGAGATACTTCGCGTCCTCACAGCGGCCGCGGAGCGCGCGAACAACGGTCTTGACCGACAGACGTTGTCCTCGTGCGAGGGAGACCACCTAGCACTCGCACTGCAGGCTTCGGAAATAAGGGTAAGTATGCGCGCTTCAGCTGCTAGGGTACCTTTGGCATTTGCTGAGTCGCTGTTGCTGGCAGACGCTTGCTATCAACCGGGCGTTTGACGAGGTCCGCGTTCGGGAGCGAAGAGCTATGGAAGCCAGTCTTCATGCAGCGGACGACGCTTGCGCAGCGAAGGACGAAGAGCTTCGCGCACTGGAGGGCGCCGTGGGGGCCGCGGTACTGGAGGCCGAGGAAGCACGACTGGAGACCGAGGAAGTCAAGCGCGCCGCAGGTGCGGAACGCGACTCCTTGCTGCAACAGATCGCCGCCCTAGAAGGGGAGAAAACCCGACTGGCAGAGGCTGTTGCAGCGAAGAACGGGGCCTTAAACAGTGCGTCCACGTCCGCATGGCGGGCCATGGAGGCTCTGAACCAGGCCCTCTGAGATTTGTGCGTTAATGTGCCGGACACTACGCACAGTCTGGAGGACTTAACGGAGACGCTCGAGCTGATCCAAGAGGGGGCGAGCATTGCTCTCCGTGGCGCCAGAACCTTCGGCGAACACTGCGGCTATGTTGGCGCGTGCCTTGCCCTCGCCATGCTACATACTCATGGGTGCCGACACACCCATGCATTAGTGAATCGCGGCTAGATCTTCCGGTCGGCCGGAGGTGATGGTGAACCTTTGTTAGCTTCATCGGGCCTAGCTGCGAACTTCCATCGGCGGATCTCGGGATCGCTTTGGGAGGGCGCGCGAAAGCTGCCGTGTGGCGACGCGCGCATGGAGAAGAGGACCCTCTCCGCTGGCTTGAAGCAATCTTCCGAGGCCACGATGGCGGTACGAGCTCGTCGGGACCGCGCCAGGGTTGAGCGGTCGGTCGGGGAGGTCGGGGAGGGGGGGAAAGGCGCTGTTGCTCATGTTTGTAATCGCGGAACCCCCTTATTTTCACAATGAATCAAAGCAGTACTTCATTGTCAGCTTCGTGTGTTGCGACCTCCCCGCGTTGGTTATACTCCGAAGAATGCGTGGGATCGACATCCACGTCTTGTTTATACTCCGAAGAGTACGCACGGAAGCAGGGCCCGTGCGTGCACGAGATTCGTGTCTTGTTTATACTTTTTAGTGCGCAGGGAAAACATCCGCGTCTGTGTGCGCGCGGGGGCATCCCCCTGCTGCGTCTTATTTAGAGTCCGTAGACTGGCGCGTGCGGAGGCGGACCTCGGCCTTCGACTTCCTTTATAGTCCGGAGACTCGCGTGAGAGGTGAACCTCGGCGCTCGTCTTATTTAGAGTCCGTGGACTGGCGCGTGCGGAGGCGAACCTCGACGCTACGACTTCCTTTATAGTCCGGAGACTCTCGCGTGCGGAGGTGAACCTCGACGCTACGTCTTATTTAGAGTCCGTGGACTGGCGCGTGCGGAGGCGAACCTCGACGCTACGACTTCCTTTATAGTCCGGAGACTCGCGTGCGGAGGTGAACCTCGGCGCTACGTCTTATTTAGAGTCCGTGGGTCGCGCGCGTGCGAGGCGAACCTCGGCGCTTCGACTTCCTTTATAGTCGAGAGACTCGCGCGTGCGGTGAACCTCGGCGCTACGTCTTATTTAGAGTCCGTGGATCGGCGCGTGGAGGCGAACCTCGACGCTACGACTTCCTTTATAGTCCGGAGACTCTCGCGTGCGGAGGTGAACCTCGACGCTACGGCTTCCTTTATAGTCCGGAGACTGGTGCGCACGAGGGCGTCCCCCCGCTGCGCCTTATTTATACTCCGTAGAGTGCGTGCGGAGGCGAACCTCGACGCTACGACTTCCTTTATAGTCCGGAGACTCGCACGTGCGGAGGTGAATCTCGACGCTACGTCTTATTTAGAGTCCGTGGACTGGCGCATGCGGAGGCGAACCTCAACGCTACGACTTCCTTTATAGTCCAGAGACTCGCGCGTGCGGAGGCGAACCTCGACGCTACGTCTTATTTAGAGTCCGTGGATTGCGGGGTAGGGAACTTCAGGAACGGCAGGCTTTATTGAACTCCCGTTTGCGCGGGTGAGCATCGTGCAACAAACGGCTGGTGCCGCTGCATTTGCCGTGTTGCTGCTAGGCGTAATATCGCCGCAACTTGTCGGCGTTCCATGTATGACGGAGAGTCTGTCCCTCAAGCGTGGCAAGACGGTATGCCCCCTTCTGTAACGCTTCTAGGATAATGAAGGGACCCTCCCACTTGGACTCCAGCTTGCCCACTGTCTCCGCGTGGAGTGCCACTCTGAGGACGAGGTCCCCAGGCTTGAACGTCCATAGGTATACAGAGCGGTCCCGAGTGCGCACTGTCTGTCTTGCGTACTTCTCAGCATGTTGGGTCGCACTCGCCCGTATCCCGTCAAGGAGATCCAAGGACACGCGGCGCTCTTCGTCCGGCGCTTGGACGAGGACCCTCCGCGAACCAGCTTTGATTTCTTCGGGCGTCACTGCCTCGTCGCCGAAGAGGAGCTTAAAGGGCGTGAATCCCGTCGGGCGCATTGCCGTTGTGCGGAGGGACCAGAGAACGCTGTGAAGTTCGCTCGGCCACCTGCCCTTCGGCAGGCCGACCAAACGCTTCTTGACGGCGGCCGAGATAGCGCCGTTCGCCCTCTCCACCGCTCCGTTGGACTGGGGGTGCCCCACCGAGGCGAACCGGAGCGTGGTGCCCATGCCATCGCAATACTCTTTAAACAGGGTGGCGTCGAACTGTAGGCCGTTGTCGACGGTGAGCTCCCTAGGCACACCGAAGCGGCATATGATGTTCTGCTAGAGGAAGCGCTGCATGGCCGCCGAGGTTATTTTGGCCAGGGCTACCGCCTCCGGCCATCTGGAAAAGTACTCCAGCGCGACCACCACAAATCGCAGTCCCACAGGGCTCGGGAAGCGGTCCTACTATGTCGATGCCCAGCGTGCCAACGCCACACCGGGATAGGATTGAGTGCGTCGAGGGCTCGCGGATGATCGCCCCATCCATCGGCATCCACGGCACCAGCGCACGAGGTCCTGGGCGTCAGCGATGGCAGTTGGCCAGTAAAAGCCTTACCTGAACGCCTTGCCGACCAGAGACCTCGGTGCCAGGTGAGATCCGCACACACCTGCGTGGATGTCCGCTAGGAGGTTTCTCCCTTCCTTGGCCGAGAGGCATCGCAAGAGTGGTGCGCAAACCCCCTTTTTGTAGAGTGTCTCTTCGAACACCTGGAAGGACCTGGCGCGGTGCTGTAGACGCCGTAACTCGGCGGGATCCTCCGGCTCGGCGATGCCCTGTAGGAAATTAAAGATGGGCTCCCGCCAATCGCCCTGTGGGATGATGTGGTGTACGACGGCCGCGTCCCGGCTATCTTGCGCGATGGCCGCCTACGGCAACACTTCGTAGAACGCCCCATCGGGGGGTAATAGTTGCTGGCTGGCCGCCTTCGCGAGGGCGTCGGCTTGCTCATTCTTCGCTCGAGGGATGGCCTTGACCGTTACGCCCAGGAAGTGCCGTTCCCTTGCTCTGACAGCTGCGAGGTACTTGGCCAGCTCCGGGTCCTTGGCTTGATAAGATTTGTCGACATGGCCCGCCACCAGACGCGAGTCCGTGCGGACAAGCACTCGCCGCGCCCCCATTGCCTTGAGCTTTGTCAGGCCGAAGAGCAGCGCCTCATACTCGGCTGTATTGTTGGTAGCCGGGAAAGCAAGGCGCGCCGAATACAGCAGGCGCTGCCCCTCGGGTGTGACAATTACAGCGCCTACACCTGCGCCTGCAACGCCGTAGGCTCCGTCGATGGTGAGCGTCCAGACCGGGTCGACGTTTTTCTGGACGAGCTGAACCGACGGGGTCCACTCTGCGAGGAAGTCGGCGAGAACTTGGGATTTGATCGCTGTCCGTGAGGCGTAGGACAGGGAGAACGGGGCAAGCTCGGCAGCCTATTTGCCGATGCGCCCCGTGGACTCCTTGTTGTGTAACATCTCTGCCAGGGGAAAGGAGGAAGGCACCGTGATCGGGTGGGCCAGAAAATAGTGCCTGAGTTTCCTAGAGGCCATGATCAGCGCGTAAGCGAGCTTCTCGAGCTCCGTGTACCTCGTCTTGGCGCCTTGGAGGGCTTCGGAGATGAAGTACACGGGTTGCTGCATGGCGCCTTCTTCTAAAACCAGACGGCGCGACGGCCAGAATCGACGCGGCAAGGTAAAGCGGAGGGGAGCCTCGCAGTGCCGGGCGACAGTGGGAGGCTTGCGGATGCTTCTTGAGCTCGTTGAAAGCCTCCGCGCAATCGTTGTCCCAGCGAAATCCATCACATTCGCGGAGTGTCTTGAAGAACGGCAAGCCCCGCTCCGCCGCCCTAGACAGGAAGCGACTTAGGGCTGCCATACGGCCCGCCAACCTCTGGACCTCCCTCGTCGTTTTGGGTGGCTCCATACCCAAAATGGCATCGACCTTGTCGGGATTCGCCTGGATACCCCGGCCGGATACGAGGAAGCCCAGGAGTTTGCCCGCCTGTACGCCGAAGACGCATTTGTCGGGGTTGAGCTTGATGCCGGCCTTTCTTAGGTTGTCGAAGGTCTCCTGGAGGTCCCGGCCGTGCAGCGCGAGGTGCCGAGTTTTGACTACCACGTCATCGACATAGGCCTCCACGTTCCTCCCGAGCTGAGCGGCCAAGGCAAGCGCAACGAGACGAGTGAAGGTAGCGCCCGCGTTCTTCAAGCCGAAGGGCATTCTGACAAAGCAGAAAATCCCAATCGGTGTGATGAAACTGGTTTTCTCCTCGTCGTCTTCGGCCATGTAGACCTGATGGTAGCCTGAATAGGCGTCCAGGAAACTCATTAGCTCGCACCCGGCGGTGGCATCGACTAGCTGATCGATGCGTGGCAAAGGGTAATTGTCCTTTGGACATGCCTTGTTGAGTGCCGTGAAGTCGATGCACATACGCCAGGCCCCGCTGGCCTTCTTGACTAATACTGGGTTAGCGAGCCACTCTGGATGGTGGACCTCGCGAATGACCCCGGCCCGGAGAAGCTTCGCCACCTCTGCCTTGGCCGCCTGCTGCCGGTCCATCGACTTGCGCCGCAGCTTTTGCTTGATCGGCTTGGCGTCGGGGCGGACCGCCAAGCGGTGTTCGATTACCGCTCGATTAACGCCCTTGAGGTCCTCAGGAGACCATGCGAAAACATTGGCGTTGTTTTGAAGCACTTGGAGCAGATCTCGTTCGACCTCCGGGGGGAGCCCCTCTCCGATGGACACAAACTGTCCCTCCGCCTGGAGCGGCATCTTCTTGACTCCGCCCTCGGGCCGAGGCTTGGGCATCCACCCGGGAGCGGAGGGCCTGTCGCCGAGGGCGCCGGAGAGGGCATGCACCGGGCGATGGGGGACTCGGCTGGCAGCCTCTGCGCGCCTGGCCAGGTCTTGGTCACCGAAGACAGTGATGACGCCCTCTGGACCTAGAAGCTTCATACACAGAAAGGCGGGGTGCGAGATCGCCTTGAAAGAGTTGATGGCAGGTCGCCCCAATATGACGTTGTACGGGTACGGGATGTCCACGATGTCGAAGATGACGTGCTCGGTCCGGATGTTGCCCTTGTTACCCTCCTGGCGGAACGTGACCGGGAGGGACACGTGCCCTAATGCCTGCAGCGGTTGGCCTCCGAAGCCTTGAAGTGGAGCTCCTGCCTGCTCTAGCCGGCTGCGGGGGATTCCCATGCGGTCGAGGGCCCCTGCGATCAGAACGTTCGCGGAGCTTCCCCTGTCAACAAGGACGCGCCTGACATCGCAGCGTGCTATGTGGGCCTGGATGACCAGAGGGTCTTGGTGAGGATACTCCACTCCCCTGGCGTCATTTAGGTCGAAGGTGATGTTACAGGGCGGCATCCACAAGTGCGGCTGCTCCAAGGGGGCCCGAGGCAGGGACCCTCCGGTGATGATGCTTACGGTGCGGCCCCGTGTATCGTCTCCGGCGGGCGCTTGCGGGGGGTTATCCCGCGGATGATGCTCCTGAGCTTCGGCAAGGGGCTGGGAGGGCGAAGCCTGGGATTCGACCATCGCGCGTCGCAGTTTCATGACCGCAGCGCACGCCTCCGTGCAGTGCTCACTGTAACCGTGCACCTCGCACCACTTGCTGTAGTCCAAAAGCTCTTGTTCCGCGCGGGGGCGCTCGTTAGACCCAGGTCCGGCTTCTCGTCCTCGGCCCCCTCCGCACCGGATGGGGGCCGGTCCTCGAAGGACGCTCCTGATGCCGAGGCCATGGTGGGCCCTTTGCTGCCTACGCTGGTGACGCCGAGGCTTGTGCTTGCCCTTGAGCGAACTTTCCTGTTCTCCGGTGCCGCCGCTCCCGGGAGTGTCCTCCCTAGGTTGTCGACCACGGGCCCGCTCCGGGGAACTGCCACCTTCCTCGAGCGGCGGGCCCTTGGCGGGGGCGAGGTCGGGGGTGGGGGTACTGCATCTCCACGCTTCTTCCTCGGCCCGCGCATATCCCTCCATTGCGTCGAAGAGCTCCTCGATTGCCGCTTCATATCGCGCAAGCCACGAGGTCCGTCTCGCTTTGTCCGCTCGATGATCTTGGGTAACTTGAAGTCTTCGCCACCCACCCTGCCGTGCCGCCAGCGGAGACTCCAGATCGGCACGCCGCGGCGGTAGGCAGCTCGATGTGGGGGCGCCACGGCTGTCCGCCCTTGCTGGGGTGGACTCCAGCGCGACCGCTGGCGTGGCCTGCTGGCTCCAAGCCTCTTGCATATTTCGGACAGCTCCGCGGAGATCCCCTAGCTCCCGCTGGAATGCGCGGAGGGTTGCCAGGAGAGCGCCTTCCATCGCAGATGCCGTCGGGGCCATCGGCGCGCCAAGCGGATGGGTCGGCGCGGGGGTGGTCGCCTCGCAAGATCCCGCCCCGTCGGTTACCCCGTCGCGGCTTCCTGCCATCAGCCGATCCGCGCAGCCGGTGGGCGTCACGATGAAGGTGGCCGGGATAGACGTCGTCGCGTTAGTGGCAGGGTTGGTCGTCGTCGTCGCGGTGGCGGGGTCGGTTGTCGTCGTCGCGGTGGCGGGGTCGGTTGTCGTCGTCGTGCGAACGCCGACGCTCGCGCCCGCGACAGCCGACGCCGAGGCCCTGACGTTCACGCGCCGCTCCGACCCGACCGTCTTCCTTCCCTTCGCCGCCGTCGATGAAGCTTTTTTCGTTGCCATCTTCTTCGATCTTCAGGCTTGTCCTCGTCCTCCCCACGGACGGCGCCAACTGTTGTGGTTACATACCAAACAGAGAGAGATGGTAGTGGGGAGTGGGAGGATGTAGCGTGTAATATCCTGCCTCCCCATGGCGGGTGTTTCATATATATATATACATGAGGAGCGATTTTACAATTATGCCCTTACATCAGTTTATCTCTACTAGGGGTATTTGAGTCATTACACATGTTCTACTCTGGTCTTTATAGTCTTCTAACAGGCCTGCTGGGTTTAGGTGGGGGCCATCCCTACAACATATGTATACATGTACATCTTGATCTGCTTGTTTCAGAGGGCATGGCTAGCATTTCCTGAGGCAAGCCAATAAACAGAAATAGATTTAGGGGTAGAAAAGAATATCATAGACGGTTTTTAACTAAAAACCATCTGTGATAGTTGATAATCACAGATGGTTTTTAACTAAAAACCGTCTGTGATTATCAGATATCACAGACAGTTTTTAACTAAAAACCGTCCGTGATATTGATATATCACGGACGGTTTTTAATTAAAACCGTCTGTGATATTTACACCACAGACGGTTCGAAAACCGTCTGTGATAACCTTCTATTATCACTGACCTATAAATTCAGACGGTTCAGATAACCATCTGTGATGATATTTTTGAACTATTTGTAATACGGTTTTCTGTAGTAGTGGCTAGAGTCTTAGGTGTTGTGGTTGCACCTTCTTGTGGTGTGCAAACATGCAAAGTTGTTGGGCTGAGAAAGGCAGGAGGATGGAGACGTTCATTCACGGAATTGGTGGATTCGGTCGTGAAAACTCGATTTTCCGTTGCATGACAGATGGCCTGTGCAGGCTTTTACACTGACTTCAAAAATACGGATCTCTAGAGGGTTTACGTACATAGGCTAGACTTTGATACGCCCGCACGTGAATGCCTGCCTTCATATAAATGTGCTGCATGCAGTTCGCTAATTCGAATTTTCTGTCTGCATTTAGATCACTCATTTAGGCCCTTTGTCTGCTGTCATTTCGCTGACTGTTTTAAGTCTATAGTTTCCAGCGCCGATCTTATCTCGGTGGGAAAAACTTTCCTTTTCCATCTTGTGTCACCCGGTTACACATTTCGGATTTGACGAAAAGCTTCCCTTTTGCATCTTGCGAAACTCGTTTACACATTCCGGATCTCCAGTAGCTACAATCGTGTTCAGCCAGATGGCCTAGACTTTAATACGCACATCCAGCGTGCTAATAGTCATAGATAGCTGCCTTTCGTATGCCTTTCGTATGCAGATTCAGATTACAGATCCCTAAAGGGCTTAAGTACATGGCGTAGACTTTAGTACGCCTACGCGCAGATGGCTGACTCCACGTAGGCGTATAGTTTGCTGATTCGAATCCTTTGTCTGCATTTAGATGACTTGTTTCGGTCTTTTGTCTGCTGACATTTCGTTCATTGTTTTGAGACTGTAGTTTGCCACACCGATCTTATTGCGGTGGGAAAAAAATGCATCTTGTGAGACCCATTTACACATTTCGGATTTAACGAAAAGCTTCCCTTTTGCATCTTGCGAAGCCCATTTACGCATTTCGGATTTTATGTATTGTATCCAGATCCTTCACCAATCTTTGCGCTTGGTAGGCCCTAACCATTCCCCTCTCCGGTACCAATAGCCATGGTCAGCCAGATTAGGTCCATGCCGCCAGCATATCGGCGCTACAGCGCCTTGCGTTAGTATCAGCCTACCATTACAGTACACCGTGCTGACATCGATGAACGGTTCTCTTCCTTGTGCAGCAAAAAAAAAGGGGGGGCTAAAGGGTTTGACCACATGAATCAAACTTTATTGCGTGCACTCACGGATGTCTGAATCCATAGAGCCACCACATGAATCAAACTTGATGGCGTGCACGCACGGATGTCTGAATCCATATAGCCACCCTTCATTTACTTTATTGATTCCAATCCTTGGTCTGCGTTTAGTTTACCAGTCTGAATACTCTGACTGCAGGTTGCTTGCCCTTGTTCCACTAACGTAGATTCTGTCTTGGGAGCCTGTTCGGGCCGCGGGCTCTCTGAAAGTCGTTGACCTCGTGCGTGCCATCTGCTGACTCAAGGTCAGCTTGCTTATTGACTATGCTTACTTTGCTACATTAGGTCTTATTTTACCGCTGCCTTATTTCCTTTCGGTCTATTCGTGCATACTTACCTTGGATGGTCCTGTTGTTCAATCCCCGGGTCCAGTAACGTCCGATGTGTAGGTTATTTCAGTGACAAAAAGTTCACTTTTGCAGCTTCTGAAACTCATTTGCACGTTTAAGGCTTCACGAAAAAAAAACTTCTGCATCAGCCGAAACTCATTTAAGGATTATGGCTTTCATGCGCTGCACTACGATCCTGACCCGATTTCCTCACTTGGTAAGCGCTAAGCGTTACCCTCTCCAGTAGGTATAGTCGTGCTGTGCCAAATTAGGCTCCTGTCGTAAAATCGTATACGCTGCACCATGTCACTTGAATATGAGTCTACCGTTCCAGTTCTATATGCTAACAGCAATAGATTCCTTCCTTTCTTATGTAGATTCACATTTTTAAACTCTACAAGGTTTAAACACATGAATTAAGCTCTAATGCGCTCGCCCACGAATGCCTGAATCCATATAGGTGCCCTGTATTTACTTTGCTTATTCCAATTCTGGAAAATAACTCAAGTACATGCTGCAGAACCAACCTAAATCAAAATTTGCTTTAACATTTCCCAACCTAATTGCTACACATCATTTTTGTTCAGGAGAGGGCACAGCTGACAACACTGCTAAACAACGTTGTTCTTGCAGTATTTTGCGTGCTCACGGTATGCCCTATGCTTAGGATAATGCCCGGCTAACATCCTGACGTTCCCCTGTTTTGTTAGCTTCCATGCTTTCGTATAGTAACGAAGCCCATTTGATGTGGCCCAGCTCAAAGCGGCTGTGGACTGCTGGCTTATGACTTATTTTGTTAGACAAATACACTGTAGGCTGTTTAACTTATTCTGAGTAAATAATTAAGAAAAAAGGGGAAAAACAGAAAAATTGGAAAATACCGCTATATCTTTTGGGACAATACAAAAAAATATGGAGAAAAAGAGAAGCCAAAAAAGCCAAAAAACTAAAAACAAAAAGCGAAATTTAGAAGCCGTTGCTATAAGCCGCTTTGAGTAACATGTCTGGAATCAACCCTACAGCACGTTCCCCGGGCTTTTATAGATGGCGAGGAGGCATAGCGGCATGGGCTAGCTCTAGCGGTAGCAATGAGCTATCCCGACATGCCTCAATGGCCTCTGTCAGCCCCGGTATGGCCACAGGGCGCTGAGGGGACGGCGCACGGGTGACAAAGCAGGCGCTCAAGGCAATGGCAGCGCGAATTGCGGGGCAACTCTCATGAATGGTCTTCGTTGCCATGGTCAGTTGTGAAAAGACCCACATCGTTGATTAACCTTAAGCAACGAATTATAACGTTAAGCAGGATTAATTATACACAACTAATGAGCTAAAATACGGGGGAATTTAAAATTTTCGACGTAATCGTATAAATTGAAATCAATGAGCGATAAAATAATATGTTGTTTTACAATTTCAACGACGAGGGCGATTATCAAACGGTGTAGAAGAAAGTGGTAAATCAAAAATTCAATTGTACAACAAGTAAAAGCACCTACCTTAATTAAAATATATAAAACAACCCATTGTAAAACAGTGATTAATTACAATCCGCATAGGTTAAATCAATGGCATCCATTGAATGACAATTGGGATGTATATATCAAGTCAAATAAAGATATTACAAAATTACATTACAGGATAGCGACAATCTGAATTACAACAAATATACAATTCCATATCTCAACCAAATAACCATTTCAAGGACTAAGCAATTGCGATACAATGGTATTCATTCAGGAAGTGTATGAGGTAATTTTACACCAAGTCCATCTCATACATATTCATTTGCATCCGAATTAACAGAAAATAGAAATTACATTTAGATAACATACGGTACCATCTAGACATCAATATGAAGAGAAAGCCAGAACACAATTAGGTCATCTCATACATTAGAGACCGTCGTCAAGCTGCCACCACACTGCTATTCCATTTGTGAGCGAACCAGTAGTTATAATAACGAAAAAGATCGAACAAAAGAACGAATAAAATAAGCAAAGTAAGGACAAATGATAGAAGTTGCCATCAGAGCCCGAGAGGTTAAATTCGGGCGGGGTAATCCGTTCACGGAGATACCTGACCGTCCGGGGGCCAGTCGGCACCTCTCACAACCGTAGGCCCATCATACGGTATAAACAAACCTGATTATTATGGAAGACCCAACACATAACACCAAGTTACCATATACATTTCAAAGCCCATATAACCACAGGAAAGACCAGCCCAATGTCAAAATGTCTACAAGCCAAGACAGTAACCAGAGGCACAGCAAGGCCACAGTAGACAGCCAGCACACATTCAAGAAGACACCGCACAGCCCGAGCCAAATATCTCACACAGTAACCAGAGAAGAGAGCATAAAAAGCACGGCAGAGCCATCTCCCACTGCCTCTCATTCTCATCCCCAAACCATCAAACCATCCCAATCCAACCAAGAAACCGTAGCCACTAAGGAGAAGCCAGACGCAAGATGAAGGCCAGGCGAGCTGACCAAGCGCACGACAAGTAGGCCGGGAGCAAGACGACGGTGACGGCA
Source organism: Dendrocalamus sinicus (assembly GCA_036346575.1). Lineage (NCBI taxonomy): Eukaryota > Viridiplantae > Streptophyta > Magnoliopsida > Poales > Poaceae > Dendrocalamus > Dendrocalamus sinicus. The sequence goes on along the minus strand of CM070671.1, from coordinate 6,454,743 downwards.
GGGGACGGCCACAAGCCAAGTAGGCGACAACCACCAGTCAACCTTAAGCTTTTCTCACCACGAACCAACCAACCATCCATGAAGGTAAACCACACAAGATTCATGGTAGTATATCACATTCATCCACTATAGTCCATACTAAACTAGACGTGCAGTAATCAAACCTCAGTAGAACACCATGAACCAACACAGAGCATGCCAACCAGAGATAGGAGGAGTAGAGGAGAGGAAGCTTACCGAAGAGGGCGGCGGCTGCGTGCTACCACCAGCCGAGCCATGCCTCTAGCCACCACCAGGCACTCCCCCGGCGTACCGGCGGCGGCGGCTAGCAGGCCGTGGCTAACCGGGGTAACCCACCTCCCAACCTAAACCATCTCAAGCAACCGTGAAAAGCCACCCAAAAATAGCACAATAAAACAAGTAAATCGGGTTTGGATTAGGGGCATGAGATGCCAGATCCCGGCCCTAGGCCACGGATCTGGCCGTGGATCCCATGCGGCGCTGAGCAGCAGGGCGAGGGCGGCCGGCCGTGGTTCACCGGCGCCGAGAGGCAAGGTGGCGGGGCCGGTCGGGCCACCCGGTGCGGCGCCACTGGGGACGGCGGCGCAGGGGGAAAGGCGTCGAAGGGGAGGCGTTGAGACGGCACTTGGGGGCAGCGCGTCGGGAATCCGACCCGAGGGGAGCACCGAGACCGGGGGCGGAGGCGGTGAGACCCGGGGGCGGAAACGCGGAAGCCTAGGGCCGAGGCGGCGCGGCGCCGAGGGGCCGGAGACGCGACGCCGAGGGACAGACCTAGACCGGGGGGACGGCGTTTGGGGCGGCACGACGGGAGGCCGACCCGAGGGGTTGGCGGCGGCTGGAGGCGGTGCACCGGTGGAGCGGCGCGGAGGCACCGAGAGGCTGCGCTCGGTGACGGGCGTCGGGGAGACGAACCGGGGGCGGAGGCGCCGAGACCTGGGGGCGGCGGCGGCGAAACCCGAGGGGAGGCGCAGCGACCGGGGGCGGAAGAACTGAGGCGGCGGCGGTGTGAAGAGAAACCGGGAGAAAGAGAGAGGCGGCCGAATGAAATGGGGAAGGGGAGGAGATGAAGAGGCGTCGAAGGCCAGGGGAAAAGGGGATCGGGCGAAAAGGAAGGAAAAGAAGAAAAAGAGAAGGGAAAAGAAGAGGAAAAAGAAGAAAATAGATTAGGAAAAAAATAAAAGATTATAGAACTAAATTGGTAGCCATGTCAACATTATAGAAATGCTTTTAGGAGCTAAAACGAAAACCTAGCTAGAAACCCTACGATCACATTTCGTAGAATTAGCGTAATTAATTAAGCCATAATATCGCTTCAACGTTAGGGATTAAAGCATATACTTGGGTATATTAAAATTTGTGTATCGTCATTTAAACCATTCTATGGCATATTTAACTACTCAGACAATTTGATTAGTAGCATTTAAATTATAGAAATCCACCCTTGAGTATTTAAGGTCATTAGTACAGGTTAATTGGGTCTGATGGTTTAAAAGAAGCAAATCGATTAAGCTTATACGCGTACGGATTTAAATCGAGTAGTAAAGTCTAAGACCACTTTGGGTTGCAGATTTAAATACCCAGATAAATTGATTAGGTCCATCTAAATAGTAGAAGACCACTAATCAGTATTTACAATGATTAAAATAAAGGTATTGCCATCTGTAAAATAAAGTCGTAGCGTGTACCAATTTAAATGATGCATTGTTAAGTAAATCATTCGAGGTTATAGCTAAAAACTTACTTAGCTTGGATAGTATTAAATCATAGAACTTTCCTAGTAATTATTATTGGATCCTAAAAATAAACTAAAGGATGCCGTAGGCTGGAAATTGCATGCAGGTGAAGCAAATGATCATAATGTCATTTAGATCATTCTATTGCGCATTTAAAGGCTCAGCTAAATTTTGTTAGTTGAATATAAACTGTGGAAATCCACTAATAACTATTCTGAATTATTAGAATAAATTAGTAGCCATTAGCAGATTTAGAACTGGTCATGACGACTAGAATAACCTGTACCAAATTAAAAAAGTAAGCCATGATTTAAAAATTGTGTCGCTAATTAAACTGGTACATAGTAATTTAAATAGCCTAAGCCGTAGCAATTCGCATCGAGCTAAAATGAAACTTGGAGATCGTGCGAATACGCTTTAGTATAATTAAATTAATATTACTAGGAATTAATAAAAAACGTTGGGCATGCCTACTAGATCAACCATATCCCATGATGTTTGTGCGATGTTATCGAGTGATGAGTAGTGTACCGAAGTTAACCTCGATTACTGGGATTGGGTTAAATGGAGTGACGCCTTACGTTAGGAGCACAAGCACATCGACCCATCGTATTTTACTTTATTTTGGTAAATTAAATCGTAGTCGACATATGTAATTGTAGACGTCGATCCAAGCTATGGGAGTGATTTCACCTGATCCTACTTGATTCCGAATCTATGGCTGAAATCCAGGCAAGCTCATTCTTCAACCATGCACTTAGTTATGTTAAAAATATGCGTATTTTCAGCAATAGTAATAATTCTATTTAAATGCATGAAAACTATGGTTTAAAAAGAAATCAGAGAAGTATGATGTTATGATGAGTAAGATGAGAAAAGAAAAGAGGAGAAAAAGAAAGAGAGAAAGAAAGAGAAGAGATGAACAGTCGTGGTACTGCTGAGAGGAGCAGCAGGCCCACAAGCAGAGATGTATACGGTGGGTAAAGAGGTTCAGGGAAAGGATACAGAGAGGCTAGGCGGACCTCTTTACATAGGGTTATAATATAAGGACTCACCCCATTTTCACTCGGATGGGGAACCGTAATTATCGTGCCAGCCAATTTCCCGTTTTGGACGGGCAGAAATTAGTATCCCGTTACGTTAACCAGTCCACCACATTGGGTAAGTATTTATGTATGAGTAAAGAGATGGATGGAGCTCAGAACCAGTAATGAGAGACTGGAGGTGAGTAAGTCCCAGACGCTATATGCGTTAGGTGGAGTGTTGGGCCGGGAGCCGGTCCAACCAACACTAGTGGAAGTCGGTGGAGCCCAAGTGAGCGACTTGGTACATCGATGGATAATAGATGGGCTGGTGGATGGAATAACGTAATCGGAGAAAGGTTCTGTACTCTGAACTGGATTCCATACCTAAGGCAGTGTGGAAGAAACCTAAATAAGAAGGTTCAGAGCAGCTTTGGGTATAGTGGTACAAGCCTGCGCAGTGCTAACAAAATCATGAATTCATGCCAGTTCACTGGAATGTGGACTACGGTGATCGTTAGGGATCGTACCTTACTGGGTGAAAAATAGAAATTGTTTTGGGAATTAAAAAGGAAAGATCAATTATTTTCGTAAGCGTATTTTCAGAATAAGGAGATTAGAATCTGGACTTAAGGACATGAGAGCATACCAGTGCATTTTTGCTAATAAAGCTTGCTGAGTACTCCTGTACTCACCCTTGCTATTATCCTCCTTTGTTTAGAAGTATGTCACTGTAGAGGATAGTCAGGATCAGAAAGAAGCTACGTGGATGGAATACCGTGAATTCGGAATACAATGGGTATCGAGCAGGTATCCTATAGAGTCATGTTTGAATGGGAAGTAGTTAGAATATTTCTTTCTTTTCTAAAGAGTATGTTGTTTAAGCCCTTGAGGCGTTGTAATAAACTGTAGCCCTGCGTGGCGGTATTCTTGTAATATCATGTTGTGTCTCTAATTATTGTTCTGCTGCAACACTTTGATGGGCTTATTATTCGTTAGAGCGATGTTGTATCGGCTAAAACGAATAATAACCCGTTGACTAGCGTTATTACCCTATGGTAATAATGCGGGTCGCCACAAGTTGATGGGATGGCAAGCCAGGGGGCACAGGTGTAGCATCCAGTGTTCGCACGTGAGTTAAAGCGGTGGGGTGACTTAGCATATGGTGGTGGGAATGCGAGTGAAAAGGGGTAGCGCTGCTCCGGTCAAAAGTTGCGGAGGCCACTGCTTGGCGTGACACGGCTGGCGAGGTAGTGCACGGTGCGGCGCATGGGAAAGGGAGGACTGGCACGGGCATGCACGTGGATAGGTCGGTGAGGTCGAGGCGAGTCTGGTGCTCTCGCTAGAGGGGCTCAAGCGCAGATGGAGCGGCACGATATGGTGGAGGTGGTGCGGCTAGCGCGACGCGGGCACAGTCGGCGCGGTGGCGTGGCACGTCGGTCATGCTCTAGCGCTGCCAGGACGAGCCAAGGCAAGGGGAAGGGGGAAATGGGCCAAGCCCAAAATTATTTCTTGATTTCCTTTTTAAATTTCCAAATTATATTTGATTTTCAAATTTTTATTTGAATTATGACATAGCATTACTACAAAACAAGCTATACTAGTCACCTTATCATAGATGGTTCATGTGGAGCCGTCTGTGCTTTAATTATTACAGACAGCTCATGGCTAAAACTGTCTCTGAAACTATCATAGACGATTAGGTTTAGAAGCCGTATGTGATATACACATTATTACAAATGGTTTCTCATTAGAACCATCTATGAAACTATTACAGACAGTTTTTATTTACAACCGTCTGTGTTTTGTCCTTTATCATATGACCTACAGAAGCTACTAAGATGAGAGATAAATTCAAGGCAAATTTATTACAAAAGTCCCAAAAAAAGAGATTTCCATATCTTAGCCTTCTGGGCTTCATATGCTTCTTCTTCGACTTTTGGAGTTGAAGGATCAGCTACTGAGTTTTCAAATGCCATGAAGATTGTCCTTGCCCGCTCCACTTCCTCCTCTAGCCTGGGCAAATCATTAGCATGGCCCATAATCTCAAACTAAATGCCATGATAAGCTTCCTTAGAATCGGCCGCTTCTGCTTGATCGACAATGTTATCCATGTGTCTCTCCACTGCCGCAAAAGTTTCTTCCACTTTGTGCACATTGCAGAGAAGAATGAGGCTGAGGGTGGTTTTCCTTTCCTGAGTAGCAACGAGACAACTCTGTCGATGGTAGATAATGAGGTCCAGTTGACGGATAGAAGCGAGTCGAGGAAGGAGAGCATGGCATGAGCGTAGGAGCTGCTCCAAACGTAAATTGTTGGCCACCTATGTAAGGTTGCGACCGAACAACTCATGATGGAGAGATGAGAGGAAAGTGATCGATTAAAAGAATATTAGATGCCATTATTGAGAAATCTGATGGAGAAGATGATGGAGAGGACAGTTTAGAAGAGTTGGATTAGGCCGCGCATATTTAAGCGTTATCACAGACGGTTCGTATACCAAATAGTCTCTGGTATTAATATCATAGACGGTTCATATAACAAACCATCTCTGATATGTGACTTATCACAGATGGTATGTATAACAAATCGTCTCTGATATGTGCATTATCACAGATGGTTCGTATAACAAACTGTCTCTGATAATGACATGTCACCGATCCGTGGTGTATCCCCAAGGATTTCGATCTCACTTGTCCTTTCTCTCCATATCGAATGGCAGGCACTAGTTCCTCCCAATGTTCGGCCCTTATTAATTACTCCCCCTCTCTCTTTCCACCGGCAGTCACACGTGAGTTCATCCACTAGCTTCCTGCATCCTTCCCTCGATGACACCAACTACCACGTGAGCTAGCTCATCTGCCTCCTGTTGTGACACCACGGTGCACTGCTACTCCTAGCTAGTTCATCCACTCCTAACTTGATCTTCGACGACACCAACTACCACCATGAGTTAGCGCCTCTATTGTGACACCACGGTCGATTGCAAAACACACTTATCGTAAGAGTGTCTTGTGCAGTCTCACCGTCATGACACAAAAATGATGCAACGGCTGCCACTCCATTGCTGGTGATATCCAGCTACCATCCGATGCCCTCCCCTCTCTTCCTTGATGGCAGGCGTCAAGGACATCGCACGCTGCATCCAACTTCTACTGTCTACTAAGATCTCTACTTTTTATATATTCTTGCCGTGTTAAATAGTTGAGTTCGTTATCTTATTATACTGTAATGGTAGATTCTAGTATTAATGGAAATGGAATGTAATGTTGTGTTTGTCACTGTATTTGTTTGTTTTCAAAAGGCATAGGTAACATTATTTCTTGAGACTAGCCAAAAAAAGAAAAAAAATTTAGGTATAGAATAAACTATCACAGACGATTTGTACTATAAACCGTCTATGAAGAACTATCACAGACGGTTCTATATACCAACCGTCTATGATACTCACCAATCACAGACGGTTGATAACTAGAACCGTCTGTGATGTATGAGTATCACAGATGGTTTTTGGTTCGTGTCGTTTGTAATAGTTTTCTTCACAGATGGTTCTAGTTACAAACCGTCTGTGTTATTTTCATCATAGACGGCTCACAAGCCGTATGTGATAACCCCCAATTATCATTGATACATAAATACAAGCGGTTCAAAAAACCGTTTGTGATGATAGTTTCAAACCGTCTGTAATGATCCTTTTTATAGTAGTTTGGCCAAATTATTTTAGGGTTTGAGTCTCACATGGATTTGCCTTACCCTAAATTCTTGGGTTCTTCCTAAATACTAATTTAATGTTTTAGGATGGCAAATATTTTTTTAATGCTTTATGTTTTTTTAAATTGAACCTCTTGCTTGATTTGAATTTGCAATAATTTATAACTTTTGGATTTCCTTCATTTTAATTTTTGGCTTTCCTTCTACTCCTAATTTAAGATTTTGTGATCATGATTTTACTTCAAAATTTGAGCTCAAGATTTATTTTTATTTTACTTATGCTTGCATTTTTTCAGCCCCCTATTTTTAACTAGCTTTATGTTATCAGGGATTTTACTGTAAATTCTCGTGCCCTAATTGTTGTATCATCTTTTACATATTTGCATTATAATTTAAATTTAAATCTTATTATTTGCACCTTTTATTCAAGATTTTATTTCCATAAATTGTAATTTATTTGGAACCTTAACAAAAAAGGAAAAATACAAATGCAAATAGGATGTATCCCAAATTTTTTAAAAATTACAGATTTTCAACGTCCTAATTGTTAGGATGTTACTTTCTCTGTACTTTGATGGTTATATGGCCTGAACCATTGTAATCCCAGCGGAAACTTTCTGGCATGACAACAGACCCCGCCGTTACTTGGTCGATGCACCCTATTGTGGGTTAGAAAATTTACCAATTTCTTTCTCAGATGGTTTATCAATTTCTGTAGTTACACTACACCAACGTGTGGAGAATTTTTCCTCCGATGGCTTACTTCATATATTCGGAAAGAGAAGCACTCACGGATTGACCGGCTTGAGTAGTCATGGGTCGACAGACATCCGGAACATACTTGCAACTATTCCATTCTTTTCTAAAATTGTAGGAAAGGTGCAAAGTGCAAACATGTGAACTATTCGCGTGAGCGATTGAATGAGATAGAACGGACTGGATTTTTGCCACTTTCTTTGCTTGGTATCAAGTTACTAATAATGAAATGATATATCTCCGCACTAGATATGTCCAATATTTTGATGATGTAAAACTACGAGTGTATTCATCATCAAAAGTGCTAGTATAATATACATGTACTGTATAAACAGACAAAAGTATCTATCAAGAGTGTACCTTAGCGCTAACAAAATGTTGACCCGGATTTAATTAATCCAAAATTCTTTGTGAAACCACTACACTATTTACTAGATAGTACTTACAGATATATCACTGAATTATTTCATACACATCGATGCTTTTAAGCACCATGCGCCAAAACCAACATCTTCCTCTAATTTCCTCACATCCACCGACAATACAAATGCATCACGTGACACCAGATAGAATTCTACACAGCAAACCGTATCTCACCATGAGTCTATCTCTGTCTTTACATTTATACAACAGATATTTCAACTGAGGAATGAGAGGCAGTTGGTGTAAGTGATGAAGTATGACTGCTAATAGTCGAAAACTGAGTACCACTATACTAGTACTGATACGGAGTGCCCGATCTTTACGGTGTAGGATTAAGAATAACTTTGAATCCATGCAACCAGATAAACCGATGACGCCAACCACTGTTTCAATATAGCAACCGACAAAAGAACTTGCTCAACCACATGTTTCGATTCTCATCTACTCGGCTACGCAAAAGTAAACTTGTTCTTCTTGCAAAAAACATAAGGAAATCACAAAAAGAACGACGTAATATTTAGATTGGAACTCCCTATTCTATTAAAAGTGTTGTAGCACAAGCCATAAAATCAATAGCAAAATCTTTAATCTAAATAATATAATCTAACGACAAAAGCCTCACGTACAAAATATTTAAAGGTGGTGATCAGTTCGACTTAAAAGCTCATGGCTTATGGCTGAAAACACTGTAGCTGGCTGAAAAAAGCACTGTAGCTGACAGAGGCTTATTTAACATAATTAAATTTAAAAAATTTAAAAATATAAAAAATATGTTAGCCCATTACGTATAATACAAACAAATATGGAGAAAAAAGAACTGGTAAAAAAGCTCAATAAAAAACCAAAAGTTCAGAAAAAGATGAAACTTATAAATAGTAAAAAATAAACCAGAAACAAAAAATCGAAGCCGAATTGATCAACACGAAACCGATCAGAAATTGGCTAACGAACTCAACACGAAAAACATTAATTACATGCTGATCCGGTGGTTCTGCCAATGAAAAGCACGCAAGTCGTTCCCGGGTGGTGTTCCTCTCGAAGACCGAAACGGTTTTGTTGGAGAGATAGATACCACCGGCTTCCGTTTGGAGAATCCGACACGCTGCCCTTGTTGGGGCCACGGAGCAACCTAAATCCACGCCTCACTCTACGCTTTCCACGCGTTTTTCCACGAATCCTTTCCTTGCTTCTTTCCATGGACGGATGCATGCACGCTTGCACGCACGCACCAGATGCCTTTCCATCCAGTCAAAGCTCTTAAATTCCTTCGTCCTTCTCAATTGAAACAACTGACTCAATGTACTAGTGCAACAACCCATTAATCGCAACCTCATTACGCCACCTCTTAAATTTTTGAATTTTAGACTATTCGTGACAGAGATTACGGAGAGAGAGGTATTCGCTTGTAGTTTTGGCTGGTACAGATGTTGAGTTTTAACATATACTATAATTAACTTATTGAAAAAATACTCCGTTTAAAAGTTAGATACTGTAGCAAAAACATCGATATGAGGTTTGCGGACTTTGGTCCAGAACCGAAGAATATAAAATTTGGATTGAGTAGATGGAATGAATCCTTTCGATAACATGATCAGCCGACATAGCACTTGGCCCGTGACTTTGTATCTACAACATTCCTCCTTAGTTGTGTATGAAGCGGAAGTATATTTTGCTGTTGATATTTATCCAACAATCAAAGCAACCTGAGAATAATATTTATGTGTACCTAGTACCGTTGGTAGAAGATCTAAAAATAATGTGGATCGAAAGGGTACAAGTATGGAATGCGTACAAACGAGAGAATTTCACTTTACACTCCTTGTTATTCTGTATCATAAATGATTATCCTGCCCTTACTAACCTATTGGTCCACAGTACAAAAGGGGTCAAAGCTTGTACTCACCGTTTAGATGATACAAGAGCAATGTTCAAGTAGGCGCTAGGCGAGCGGCAAGCACTGAGGCGATGTCAAGACATATATGATGTTTGGAGGAAGAATTGTTACCTGGAATAATTTATAATGTTGTACATTTGATAGATGATGGATATTTCATCACTTGATGTATATTAATAAATTTGTAATTGTGTATGCGATGATGGATATTAATAAATGTGTAATTCTTGATAGATGATGGATATTTCATCACTTGATGTAGATATTAATAAATGTGTAATTGTGTATGCGATGCATCATCAAATTAGTTTACTCATCACTAATTAAAATGTGTATGCCAACAGTGACTCAATGAGTGTGAGACATTCGGACATTCCAACCACAACAGCACAGCTCCACTTCGACACTTCCATTCGGACATTCCAACCACAACAGCACAACTCCACAGTCCACACTTCCACTTCCACAGACGAGTAGACGACAGACCACAGGTCCACAGCGCTCTCACCTCTCGGGCTCTCTCGGCGGCTGCGACTGCCCAGTGGCTCCTTCCCCCTCTCAATCTCCCCAGACGGCCAGACCCCAGCCGGATCTCCCCCAGCGCCCCCCCGGAGGCGGAGGGGAGGCCGGAGGCGGAGGGGAGGAAGTGCTGTACCTGGAGGAGGCGGAGGCGGAGGTCGGAGGCGGAGGAGGAGAAGCTCAGGCGGGGCTGCTCGGCCAAATACGGCGGTTTGACTCGTCGGCACGTGCGAATCCCTCGAGCTGCGGCTGCTCTGTAAGTCTCCCCAACACTAGCTTTTCCGGCTCTGTGGAAATGTCACGCGCCCGCAGCGTTTCGTGCTTATCTTATATCGCCCTCCCACGCCTAGGCGTCCTCGGTGGCCGCCTAATCGCCTCGCCGCCGCCGCGCCCGCCTTTGACTGCCTAATCCCGCCTGTGACCGCCCAGCCGTCTAGCCGTCTGACCACCCGCCGAGGGGCCAACTCGCGGCAGCCAGCTGCCGCCCACCGCCTAGGTGCCGCCTCGGCGGCTGCCTAGAGCGCCTTCTGGATCACTGTACAAGGGTGTGTGGCTGAATCACTTACGCAAAAACTGTGTACATGCGTCACCGTAGGTTCCTTCGAAGGGCTCACCCATACCGCATGATGAAGAAACAATTCAACGGAGAGAAGGATGACAATTCAACTCCAATGCATTCAAGCAGAAAAAAGGTCTATGATATGGTTTAGGATTTAGATGTTATGCTTGGGAAGAGACGTAAATCGAGGACCCATAAGAAGAACGTCTGAAAGAAGAAATCAATATTTTAGGACTTACCTTATTGGGAGCACCTAGAAATTCGCCACTGCATCGACGTCATACATGTAAAGAAGAATGTATGTAATAGCTTCATTGGTCTCTTACTGAATAGTCAGGAGAGAATAAATGGTGTCAACACACGGCTTGACTTGGTTGATATGGACATCAGGCCTGAATTAGCACCGACAAAGACCGATAAATGACGAATTTACTTTCCCCTGCTTATTACACTCTGTCCAAAGGCCGAAAGAACTGAACTGTGCTAGTGCTTGCATGGTGTGAAAGTTCTGTCTGGTTACTCCGCTAATATGAAGAAACTTGTTTCGATGGAACAATTGAAGTTAATCGGTATGAAGTTTCATGATTGTCATGTGCTGATGACACAGATGCTTCCTATTACAATTAGAAGAATTTTGCCAATCAAGAGCCGAGAGACAATCATGATGCAGTGTTATTTGTTTAACACAATTACTCAGAAGGTCATCGATCCCAAAGAATAAGATGCTCTGCAGGACAAGATGGTGACGACTCTATGTCATCTTAAGATGTATTTTCCTCCGTCGTTTTTAGATATCATGATCCATCTCATTGTAACGAAAGCACAAGAAGAACAACGATAATATTTAGATTAGAACTCTCTATTCTATTAAAGGTGTTGTAGCACAAGCTATAAAATCAATAGCAAAAATTTTAATCTGAATAACATAGTCTAACAGTAAAAACCTAACGTACAAAAATATTTGAAGACTCGTTGTGGTGTGGCCCCTATGAAACCGATCAGAAATTGGCTAACGAACTCAACACAAAAAACATTAATTACAGGCTGATCCGGTGGTTCTGCCAATGAAAAGCACACAGGTCGTTCCCGGTTGGTGTTCCTCTCGAAGACCAAAACGGTGTTGTTGGAGAGATACCACCAGCTTCCGTTTGGAGAATCCGACACGCACCCCTTTTTGGGGCCACGGAGCAACCGAAATCCACGCCTCACTCCACGCTTTCCACGTGTTTTTCCACGAATCCTTTTCTTGCTTCTTTCCATGGACGGCTGCATGCATGCATGCACGCACCAGATGCCTTTCCATCCAGTCAAAGCTCTTAAATTCCTTCGTCCTTCTCAATTGAAACAACTGACTCAATGTACTGATGCAACCACCCATTAATCGCCACCTCATTACGCAGCTTTTAAAGTTCTCTAGTGGACAGAGAGCATAGAGCTAAGCTGGAACCGACAACCTCAGTAGACATATCACCATCAACTGACATAAGCTCTGGGTAAATACTAGCAATCGCATCAGCTAAGAAAATAAACTAGGTCCTCCAAAAATCTTGCTGCATGTTCAGCCAGACACTTGGCATCAAAATAGCTGTCAGACCTTGCAGTCGCAGAACCAAAATTTAGGAAATAGAGTAGATCCAAATAGAGTTCAAATTTTCCTAATCCAAGCCTGTTCTTTTTGGCATTTCACTGTGGTTTATGATTTTTGATTGAGATTTTTGAATTTTAGGCTATTCACGACATAGATTACGGAGAGAGAGGTACTCGCTTGTAGTTTTAGTTGGTACATATGTTAAGCTTTTAACATATATTATAATTAGCTTATAGGCCTCGTCTTGAAAAAGTATTCTGTTTAAAAGTTAGATACTGTAGCAAAAACCAAAAATCGCTTTTAAAAGCCGCAAAGAATAGGCTCTCTCTGTTGAACCTCTTCAAGATCCTGCCATCCTCCTTTATTTTGCTACTTATTATCACCATAACCTTTTCATTGATCTTGCCATTTTTCCAAGGCTTGTTCTTCTTCAATCCATTTCATAAATGTTCCTTGTTGGCCAAATTAACTCCATACGCAGCAATTAGTTATACCGAATGCTTGCATTGTTTTTCCACCATGCATGAGCAGTGTTCCATGCGTGAAAAGTAACCTTCCTTTGTAGCGCACTTCCTTCCACACCTTCCGCTGCACACAACTTCGCTCATATACCTAAATACAATTAAAGTACCACCATTAAGTAGTAAGCAATTCGCAAGTAAATCATAATTTATTTTAGTTAAGAACGAGTTCACATGATGATATTTAATGTGGCTTAATAATTATTTTCAATTAAATCATATTTTTAATTGAAAAATGTAAAATATGTGCACATCCGCATCAAGTACATTGTGAATCTCCCTAGTGCTCCCGATCCTTTTGCAGATGCTAGCAAGCAGCAAAAAGGAAAGTCATAAGAGAAACTCCAAGGTCGAAGAAAAGGAAAACATAAGAGTAACTCCACAGTACGGAAGAAGACAACATAATGTATTTCAGTATTGATGCTTCAGCTTGCAATTGTATTACCTTCCACCTGATGTTCCACTTTATTCAGAATGGTTGTTCATATTCTTATCTATTAGAACTATCGGATCCGGATTTTGGCTTTTATAGCATTTGATTGAAATAATATTGTAGCCGATGTTAACTTTTTCTGAGACATTCAATTAAAGAAAATTGAAAAAAAAAATGAAAAACACTGTTATAGTCAAGGTTAGTACTTTTATTATTTTTCATGAATTATTTCCCTCCTTGATATCCATTCCTTTTGTGGAGTTCAGATTGCATTGTATAGAGCATATATCTTAAGGTAATGGTGACTTGTGAGCAAATGTCAAGGATTGTGATATTATTATTGTATAGAACAAGATTACTAGTCATGCATGGATTGGATTGCCTCTACTGCAGGTAGTAGTTATTGTGAGTTTGCGGTTGTTATGCACCCATCCACAATAGAGCTAATGAGGCAATGTATTACCAAAGTTATCGATACGGTTCCATTCCAATCATAAGTATGGGCTTGTATATACTGTACGGCTCACTAAACTGGTACAAAGTATCTCTACGTTCCATACCGACCTAAATACCGATCAATTTCGGTCAATACCAACTCGATACCGGTCAATACGGGCCATATTGGCTATAATACCGGCCGGTACCGATAGAATTAATAATACTATCTATTGAACTATATGTTATATTTGATAATACTACTATGCATTTGGAATAATATTACAGATAATATTTTGTGTGCATATAATTAAACAAATATATACTTATAAATATATATACTCATATTGTTATATTAAATTTGAAACGGTACGTCAGTGTAGACAGATACTGAAATGTACCATTTCAAAAAAACCAAATTAGTATGGTCTTTGGAACGGTATTAATAATAATGCATATTACTCTTTGAGGCCCTGCAGTGTGGATGAAGTGCTAGAGGCGCACAGGTGGTCAAGATTGTAGCTGCATCATTTCATTCTTTTTTTTAAATAAATTAAAAAAATAAATACATCATTTTATTCCGAAACCAACATTCACGCCCCGTACAGTCGGCCTTCGAGCACCAAGCAAACTTTACGTCAATAAATTGAACCATCTTACATCAGTTGGCCTTTGAGCGTCCGAGCGTTTCGACAGCCCGCTTCGTTTCAACACATGCGCGTTGAATAGCCTTTTCGTTTCAACACATGCGCGTTGAATAGCTTTTTCGTTGTGAACTGTATCCGAACCGTCACACCAGAAGGAAAACCTTCCTTATTTATGCGCTACACTGCCTTCCATGCCACTTACCTAGCGTAAACATCAAACAGAAATCCTGTGAGTTCCAGACTTGATTTCAGCACCAGAGGGGAGGAGATGGGTCTCCTCGATGCAATAGTACCTGTGCTCCTAGTTGCTTTACTAGCGACGCGAGCATCTGCGGCCCTCACGTCTGAGCTCTCTGGCTGCCCGAAGAGATGCGGCAACCTGAGCATCCACTATCCCTTCGGCATCGGATCCGGCTGCTTCCGGCAGGCGGACTTCAGCCTCACCTGCAACGACACCGCCCACCCGCCAAAGCTCTTCTTGAGCGACGGCGCAACCGAGGTCGTTGACGGCGGCAAGGGTAACATGGTAGGATCGTTGGGTTTTCTTCACGTAACCATTTCCCATACCATACCTCTGGTGCCTGATGTTCCTACTTACAACTTTTCGTGGAAACTTAGTTATTCTTTTGCTATCTTTGACGCTTCTCTAAACATTACTGGGTGTGAGTTCGATACATATATTTTCGATCACGACAGTAATAATTTCATAAGGCGTTGTACGAACAATTGCCCCCCCAAGAGATAACAGAGACGATGGCTAGACAGTACTGTAACGGCACTGGATGCTGCTCTGTTGAAGTTGCATTAGGTGTTCGTGACTTGGAGCTCCGATTTGTCCGCCACAGCGAAGGTACACTCCAAGCGCACTCATCTGGTCCAAGCTCCTTACGGGACAGAATCAATATAACTACAACCTACGCTAAACTCGTATGGGGTATAATGGATCAACCGACATGTGATAGCGCAAAGGGCAATAAAACAAACTACGCATGTGCGAGCACCCATAGCCAATGCATAGACAGCTTCGCGGATCAGGGTTACTTCTGTGAATGCAACAGTGGATATGTAGGCAATCCATATGTACTTGATGGCTGCACACGTGACAAAGGTGATTTACCCCATCCCGAAACCATGCATATTTAATGGGTTTATTTATTCTTCCATTATTTATTACGTTCTCTTCTTTAAGGAGTTGTTTGGAACATAGAGAGAATTTTCTATTTCCTCGAAAATTGAAATGTTTTAGGTGGAAATCTTTTGTTCCAAAGAGGGCCCAAGTATTCATGTATGACTATTTACACAAACCATCATAAATATGATTGACATTTGTAGTTATTCTTTATAGTGATTTTTTAAATCTTAGAGCTTCCTTAATTTTTGTACCGTGTCAAAAAACGGATCATAAAAAAAATAATAATGGGGTATCATGTAGTCCACTTCAATAGGAATTACCCTGCCGTTTCGTGATCTGTCCTGTGATGCAATTAAAACTGGTTGGTTGTATTTTTCATGTTCAAGTCTTAAACACTGTAATAATGAATGTTTTCAAACAATAACTCGTATTGTAGATATGTTCTTTTACATGAATAGTATTACTATTATGCTCTACTATCCCTTGTTATTTTTTATGGCCTCATATTAGATTTGATATAAAGACTTATGTCACAAGCATGCATGGTAGGAAGAGCAGAATATATTATAACCTCGAAGAGAGAACTGAATTATTAACAGCAACGAAACAATCAAAATGAGACAAAAAATAACTTAGACTCTAATCCACTCTTGTGCTCCTAATTGCTTCTATGTCACTTTCAATGAGATTGGTTGTTGCTTTATTGTTTGGGTTCAATTACTACGGCCACACCCTTTGGCTGTTTGGCTTTATATAGCTAGCTCTTCACCTATCCTTTCCCTCAAGGATAGGAATCGTTTGGCCTCACATCTTCAAGTCACAAAAGGATTTGAGATCAAGTACAACAAGAGGCATCTTCGCTAGCAATAACTTAGGGCCTGTTTGGTTGGTGCCTAAGCTTGCTATGCCTAAACTTAGGCAATGTGTGGCTGCCCAGAAAGTGTGGCTAACAAAATCGAAGCCACACTTGTGGCAAAGTTTGGCAAAAAACTGAGTCTATGATGTGTTGGGCCGGGTGCTAAGAAAGTGTGGCATGCCACAATTGCGTCAGTGAACCAAACAGCTACCTAAAAATTGTGGCACGCCTAACTTGTGGCTAGGCAACTTCTGGTCATGAACCAAACAGTTTTTTAGATCAATTTTGTTTTATTATTTTATTAGCTAGTGTGATGTGCTACAGAATCTGCAATAAATCTGACTGCAATTTTGACAGAAGTATGCAATAGTAAAATAAAGTAAATTGGCACTAAATATTAAATATGTTTGAATCCTATTGTACAATACCATGAATTATTTTTAACTTGCAACTCAAAAGAATTCCTTGATGATTCTTTTAGAGACTAAAACAATCAATTGTTAAAGTTAATTCCATTTTTGGCAACAAATGGCTACATGATAGCCCATGTGGTTGGCATTTGCCACACTATAAATTTGTGTTCATTTGCCGGTAACATGAGTGTCCACTAGCAAAGGAACACGATTTTTATATTGTGTTTGGGCAGCAAATGAACATATTTTGTTAGTGTTTTAGGGCAGCGGCATGATTTCATTTTTTTTCTTGAATGGAACCCCGGGGGGGGGGGGGGGTTCCCAAACAGGAAACACCCTTAGGCAACTCAAATTTCAAAACCCTTAGCCAACGTCGAAAGCCTACTGCTGATCACCGGAATGCACCACCACCAAGAAACTTGTGGCTTTCCGACTTTGCATTAAGCATTTGTGATTGACATCTCTAATGTTCATCTAATCGATGCGTGGAAAATGTCCCCGCGCGCATGCCACTCTGTCGATGCCCTCCTAGGAGAGAAAGCCTTGGAGGAGGGAGGGCCATACCTAAAGGGATCGAGGGAGGAGAGGCAGGGGCGGATTCAAGAAAAAAGATCATCGGGTTTATTATGAACTCACATAACTAACTTGTAGCTTATAATAAGGAGTTACATGCTTATAATACTAAAGGGTTATATGAGCTGACCTGAAGGGCATCGGTACGGTGTCGCTTGAACCCGGCAAAAACATGTAGAGATCCAAGTGCAGTGTCATATGGCCAATAATACCATATTTATTTACATCGTAGATCAGTTACATTTGGCGAGAACCATGCTTAAGATTTGTATTGTGATCCTAGTTAATTATTTCAGAATAACTTTGATAATAAGATTCTACCTTTTGAAGCTCGTTGTAATGCTCAAATTGTTTCATTCAAGTCTACGTGTTTCTACTATTATAATAATTGGATTATTATTTTTACATCATGGCTGAAAGAACTTCAAAAGAGTCAAATTACTGGACAAGCTCACGAATTTTGTTTACTAAATGCAGGATATAGTCCAATTCAACTAAAAGCAAATTGCTCCCAGTATTGTGGGAACATCAGTGTTCCATTTCCTTTTGGCCTAGAGGAAGGTTGCTCCGCAAGGAAGCTATTTCAACTCAACTGCACAAACGCGACGTCTTCTATGCTCCAATTCGATGACGACCACGTCGTGACATATATAAATCTCATCGAGGGGCTTGTAGGCATCAGATTTACATCATATTTCGAAGAAGGGTATCTTAGCATGTTCTTACCAGACGAACCCGATCTCTATGTTGGTTTTGCGGAATCAGTAGTGTCTGTGCACTGGGCTGCTGCCAACCTAACATGTCAAGAGGCCCAGAAAAACCTCTCTCAATATGCATGTGTTAGTATGAACAGCACATGCTTAGCCGTGAACTCTATGCAAGGTCATATTGGATATCGGCGCAAATGCTCAACTGGTTTTCAGGGAAATCCATATATCACTAATGGCTGCAAAGGTACACTCTCCTCTTCTCCAACTCCCCAGTTGTAACATCCTGATTTTCAGAGCCTTTTTGGAGCTTTTAAAATAAAATTCACCATTTGAAATTTTCTGGAATTAATTAAAGCTTAAATGAAATTTTTATGAATTAAAAGGATTTAATATGATTAATTTAAACATTAACATTTGCCAAAATTATTTTATTTGAGTTCTTTGTGTCTCAAGGAATTTATTGGAATTTGCCTGGATTTTTCAGGATTTATTTGCTATTTTCTAGGGCTCAAAAGGAATTAAATGAATTTCTGGAAATAGAAAATCCCCCAAAAATCCTAAACCGGCGAGTGGGCCAAAACCTACCAGCCGGCCCAACCTAGTCAGCCCAGCCAGCCCGCAGCCGGCCGCACCCGCCTGGCCACGCGGCGCACATCCGCGCCCTCCGCGCGTCGCTTGCCCGCCGATGGCGACACGTGTCGCCCATCCGCCGCAGCCGCTCGCCGCGCGCGCGCCGGACGCATCCTGCCGTCCGCTACGCCACGCGTTGCCACCTCCGCGTCGTCTCCGATGCGGGTTCGCCGCCCGTGTTCGGCCCGAACACGTCTCGCCGCCGCCGCCCGCCCGTCTCCGAGCGGAACTCCATCTCCGCCTCTAAGTCGGCCTCGGCGTCCGGGTATTTAAGACGCCCGACCCCCGAGGGTTTCCACCGTCCCGAGCTCGCCGCCTTCGCCGCCGCTAGCCACCGCCGGAGTTCGCCGCCGCCCAAGTCTCCGTTATCGCCGCCGTGTCCGCCGCCGTCTTCGCTGCGTCGCCGTCTGCTCGCACCGCCGGTGAGCGCGCCGCCGCGTTCGGTTAACCCGCGCCTGCGCGCGCCATGCCCACCCGACCGCCGGCCAACCCCGCCCCCGCAACCCCGACGCCATGTCGCCTCGGTGGAACCCCGCCGGCCTCGGTCCCCGTCCCCGCCTCGGTCGCGCCCGCGCCGCTTCACCTCCCCGTGCACCCAGTCTGCATGCGCCGAGCCACAGACATGTGGGCCCCGCATGTCAGCGAAACCCGTGAGACCGTGCGCTGTGTGCCACGTCGGTAGAGCCGTCGGCCGCCGAGTCGGCGCCACTCGACCCTACCCGCGCGTGTCCGTCCGTCGGCCCGCCGCTTGCGCAGCGCCTCGGCCGCCTGCCCGTGCGCCGCGTCCACCGTGGACCTAGCTCCTCGTGCGCCCGGTCCATAGCACAGTGCCTTTTCCAATTTTCCCCGATTTTCTTTAGATCCAATTTTTCAAGAGCCCGTTCTCCCTCGTCCTAGCTCCGATTGACCTGATTTTTTTTTTCCTAAATTCATATAAAATTGAGCTCTACCTTTTGGTTCAGGTTTGAAAGTTTTTGGACTTCATTTGAATTTTATTTGAATTTATTTTGTCTTTTCGTCTCGTTTTCTCTCTCGTTAGATCGCGTGTTCGAGGAAGCGGAAGTTGGATTTGAAGACCAAGAGCCCTCATCTGAGCAAGGCCAAGGCAAGTCGTGTCCTTTGATCATGTTGAACCCAGTTTGCAATCTATTATTTAATTATTTTGTTTTAAATTATCTTGCATGGCTATTTTTATTCAAACCCTTGTATTGGTAGTTATCGTCCCAATTGTTTATTTCCCTCCTTGATATTTTAGAATACCTTGATGCCATTGTCACCATAGGTTGGGAATTTAATTAGTGATGCTATGTTATTTGTCACATTGGGTTGGTACGATTAGAATGCTTAGCCTTGCTTATTGTGCGAAAGGGTTCACCATCACATGTGATTAATTAATTTGACTTAATGAGATATTGAATCATGGTTGGTACCACTGTTATAAAATTTGTGCCGTGACGTTGGTGCGTCATTGGCGGTGGTTATACAAAAATTGGTTTTCACTTGGGCGATTGATCGTGCAGTAAAGGGGGTGCGAGAGGCACATGGGATGTGGATGATTCGCCTGAGTAAATTTAAGGACTTAACTTTGTGCGCCATTGATCTGAGCCTTACTGTGCAACCACATGTCCAGTATGGGATGGACCTGGCTGACTAATTTGTGATGTTTCAATTCTGGTTCCGCCATTGGGATGTCAGTGGGTGTCGTATACATTCCACGGGGCGTAAGAGGGGGCAATTACCAGGTTTGGCGGCGAAACCTCAGCGAGGCGGGACTGGGTTGAGATTGAACATTGTAAAGGCCTTGTTGTGATCTTCTTGGTCGGCATGCCAAAGGAAGCATGTTATACCGGTGACATTACAAGATGATCATATCGTGTGGGTAAAGTTGTACAACCTCTGCAGAGTGTAAAACTATTCGAATAGCCGTGTCGTCGGTCATGGACAATGCTCGGTGATTTCACACGAGGGGTAGAGTCTTTATGAAATCTGGTTGGGTTGAGCTGGGAAGTGAATGGTCAGTTCACTTGTGGTTATATTCAATTCCTTTGATTATTTATTTAACGTCCTTTGTTAAAGTTGCTTTTCAATCTATTTATTGTATTTACTTCAAATTGTAGCTTTCTGCAAAGTTAACCTTTCAGCCATCCATTGTTAAGCCTTGCATATTATATTGCATTCATTTGTTACAAACGGCTTGCTGAGTACCAATGTACTCACGGCTTTATGCCCCTGTTGCTCAGTTGAGGAGGAGGAGTATCGCCAGCAGGAGGTTCCAGAAGGAGAGTACTTCAACGTCTTCGCGGATTAGGCTTCGTTCTCCACTCGATAGCCTGTGGGTGTGTCGATTGGATGCTGCGCTTTCTTTTGGATTTTCGCTGCTAGTTTCTTTTAAGCCTTTCAGGCTATTAATTTTAAGCTTGGCCATAAGGTCGTACTCTGATGATTATTAAAATTATTTGAGTCTTTTCTTAGTAAATCGTGATATGTTCGATATTTCATCTTTGTTTATACTGTGTGCACTAGCGTAATCCTGGACTAGTGCAGAATACACAGGAGAGTCCGGATTTGTATATTCGGGTCTCGACACCAGTACGATAACAATGCCCTTCTATGAAATCAAAAAACCAAGTAGCATAAATTTTCATGCATTTCGGGTCAAGTCAGATGATCTGTTCCTAAACAAAAGTGAGAGGCTCCATAAACCTTGCCTTATTTTAAGATGAGATGGGCATCTATGCATCTACAAACAACCAATGAGATTAAAGGAATCTCCTTGGTTTAAAGGGTTCAAAATTTCCACATTAATCCTTAAATTAGAAAAAAAGACAAATTTCTAGGAATCCTGTGAATCTATATATAAAAAAGGATGTTACTACAGACCGGCCATGTGTCAGTTGATCATTCCGCACGCACACCTCATAAAAGAACTAAATGATTAAATAGAAAGGGAGACGCATGATTTGTAGCAGGAAATATCAAATAAAATCCACATCTCTTTCCATCGAATCTCCTTTTCATGTTAATTCCATACGCATGGTAGCTTATTTCTCGTTGGCTGGACGCTTCAAGAAGCAAGCAATCTCAGGATAATGTTCAGAGAAAATTGGTATAAGTTTAAGAGTAAATTAAAATAATTTATAGAGCAAATCAACCTAATTCCAAGAGTAAATTCAAGATATTTTCGAAAGCAAAACTTAGGATAATTCTGAGAGCAAATCAAATATAAAATTCAAAAGCAAATTCAGTATAAATTTGATAAGCAATTTTAAGATAAATTTAAGAGCAAATCAATATAATTCTGAGAGTAAATTCAAGATAATGATTCTCTCTACTTTTTTCCTGTTGATTTGAGTAAAGGCATGCAATAATTAAGTAGATGGTAAACAACGGGCGTTTACACAGCAACCAATCAAATGTTCTTGTGTCAGAGGAGTAAAAAGTAAAAAGGATTAGGTAAAGCCTCTCATGCTCGCTCACACGTGAACGGCTTACGATGATGTGCTACTAGATCCAACGAGACTCGAATGCCGCGTGCGGCGTGTGGATCCAAGCACGCACACGCGGAAAACCATGTCTGTATAAAAAAAATCTTGTGTGGCAATGAGGAGGCCCACGATAATTATAGCAGTAATGATCGTTTATGAGGTGGCCTAAATCTTATGTATATATGTAAGAAACATAAGCCAATAATCGGATTACAACTGTTTTTTTCTTCTTTTATTGTTGCGTCCAAATGAAGCAAGGAAAGAAGAAAGACCTCCCAATTCAAGGTCGCTGCACCGATCTCTCCCCCTCTCTCCTCTCTCTGGTTTATCAGTTGGGCTACTGCTATGGTACGAGAGTGAGGCATGCAGTTGGCATGCAATTACTTCTTTTTCCCCAAGAATACATAGCCATGCATGGTCATTAGGATTACGCCATTAAGTGTAAACCATGTTCATCCGACTGAAGCAATATATCAAGAACAAGACTATCTGCGCAAGTTTGCGGGGGCACACTGGTAGTTATTGTAACAACAATGTGTAAACTTTCTATTTTTTACCGACAATTTCCAAGCTTTCTTTTTTTAAGTTACTTTGCAATGTTTCCCAACAAATTGTTGATCACTAGCCAAAGCGCAACTCAAACTGCACTGTGTTGTCACCTGAGAGTTTTTCAAATCAATTAATCCTATCTGCAATAAGTTCATTGATACATGGCCTCAGTCAAGCCTTGTTTATTAAGTGTGGTGCCCTATTAAGATGACAAAATTGAAATGTTTGAGATTTGTTTACGTTAAACGAGTAGATAGGTAGATTATTCTTCTATTATATCTTGTTTATTCTCAGATTGAGTTTATTAAGGATCTCTCCTTATGTGTATTTCTGTTGTCGCGTATAACACGTGTACTGCATACCGTTTGTGATAAAAAGGGCAGAGCTCACGGCACTCTCCTTTGCGAGATCCAAACACATCTATATCTTTCACTTTTATTTGTCTACACTTTAGAGTAGCGATATCTTAAAAAATGATTGATCAAGTAATATAGTTTTTGCAAAAATAAAAGTACATGGCAGTTTCTGGATTCCTATTAGCTCTGATTTTTTAGGGATGCAACTCTCTACAATTTTTTATCCAGTTCATTTGCACCCATAGTGAGCTATCGACCGTATTTTAAGGCCTCTTCGAATGCAGGAAATTTATAGAAATTTTCCATGAAGTAGTATAATTCCTTTGGAAATACTCCAGAATGTGGATTATCTACAACAGTTACACCTACATAAAAATTTATTGCTTCAGACATTTGCAATGTCCCAGAATAAATTTCCTTTACACTTTAGAATTTTTTGAGGATATTTTCCATTTGAGAATTGATATGTAAATGTGATACCTTTTTAATGAGACAAAGGTAGGAGCTCTACCTCATTTCATTAACCGAGAGAAGGGGATACAAATAAAAGCAGAGGACACCTAATAAACACGGAATGTAAATGTGATACTCAATGTAATACCACCTGCAGCCCCCCTCCCCCCCTCTGGGCAAAAGGATGCCTCCATGGTCCTAAAGTGCCTCCACTGCCTTTCCAGACATCTGAATTAACACATTTGATTCTTCCCTTACACCCGCGATTAAGATGGGAATCTTTGTTTTTATTTTTCTTCAATTCATAATTCAGCCTGTATGATAGATTTTTATGTTATACTCCCTCCTTCATAAATGCATGACATTTTAGGAATTGCTCACTCTCCAATTTCGTTTATCATTGATTTTTATTTGGAATAATTATATGTATGAAAATTCTTATAAAATTACTAGGTAAATGCCCATGCTTTGTTATGGATAAAAAAATCATATTATCCCAGCATGTTGAGTCAACATTGTTGGGATCGACCTACATAGCCCACGTGGTCGGTTCCATCTATGCACTCGGCTACATCGTGCCTCCACACCCTCAGCTCTGTCGCGCACCTTGTAAAGCTCTTTTTTTTGTTAGAGAACATTTAGGGTGGCAGAATTTATTTTTTGGTAGATTTATTTTTCCTATTTTTGTTAGAGATTTTTAAGATGTACAAGAGGGAGTTGGGAGGTGCAGATGAACCAACAACAACAATAACTCTTTTTAAATAGTAAAGATAATATTTTAGAAATATCTTATAAAATTATAATATATTGGTACAATTTTAATATGGCCAATTTAGATATAGCTATGTATACCAGTGATCACAAAAACAATTA
Source organism: Dendrocalamus sinicus (assembly GCA_036346575.1). Lineage (NCBI taxonomy): Eukaryota > Viridiplantae > Streptophyta > Magnoliopsida > Poales > Poaceae > Dendrocalamus > Dendrocalamus sinicus. The sequence goes on along the minus strand of CM070671.1, from coordinate 6,430,453 downwards.
TGATTCCATAATGACAAAAAAACAATTATGATACCATTTGAAATTTTGACACAAATCATCATCACTTCCATATTAGCAATGATGTTCACCTTTTGTACGCTGCTTACTCAATTTACAATGATCTGTGGTTCCAGATATTAACGAGTGCAACACACCAGGCATTTGCAAAGGGTTATGTCACAATGTAGTAGGGAGCTACTATTGCACCAAGTGCCTGGATAAAACAGAGTATGATGCCGCAACTATGCAGTGTATTCCAAGAAGAAAACAAAGTCTTCTCTTAGGTACGTTCTAGTTTCTATTTCAATCCTCAAAGCTTAAGGAAAATAGAACATTAATTAAATGGCAAAATCCCTTTAGGTATTATCATTGGGCTTAGTGGTGGCTTCAGCATTCTACTTTGTTTCTTGAGTGGGATGATTCTCATTCGTAGATGGAAAAGAGACATTCAAAAGCAACTACGAAGAAGATACTTCCGAAAAAACCAAGGCCTTCTCCTAGAACAACTAATATCATCTGATGAGAATGCGAGTGACAACACAAAAATTTTCTCCTTAGAAGAGCTTGAAAAGGCGACAAATAACTTTGATTCCTCACGTATACTTGGACATGGAGGGCATGGTATGGTATACAAAGGTATCTTATCCGATCAACGCGTGGTGGCTATAAAAAAGTCTAAGATCATTGAGCAAGATGAAATCCATAATTTTATCAACGAGGTTGCCATCCTCTCTCAGATAAATCACCGCAATATTGTAAAGCTTTTTGGACGTTGTCTTGAAACTGAGGTTCCACTACTTGTGTATGACTTTATTCCCAATGGTTTGTTATTTGGAATTCTCCACGCTGATGTAGGCAGTGGCTTCCGATTGTCTTGGGATGACTGCTTAAAGATTGCTGTAGAGGCTGCAGGGGCACTCTGTTATCTCCATTCCGCAGCTTCAGTATCAATATTTCATCGTGATGTGAAGTCATCGAACATACTTTTGGATGGCAACTACACTGCTAAAGTTTCATATTTTGGTGCTTCACGATTGGTTCCTATTGATCAAATCCATGTTGTTACAAATGTACAAGGCACTTTTGGGTATTTAGATCCTGAGTACTACCAAATTGGGCAATTAAACGGGAAGAGTGATGTGTACAGCTTCGGAGTGGTACTTGTGGAGCTGCTCCTTCGAAAGAAACCTATTTTTACAAGTGAGACAGGGTTGAAGCAAAACTTGGCCAAATATTTTCTTTGGGAAACAAAGGTGATGCCAATTACAGATATAGTGGCTGCTCAAGTTCTTGATGAAGCAACTGAGGAAGAGATTAAAAATGTTGCCTCTCTTGCAGAGCTGTGCTTAAGACTTCGAGGTGAAGAAAGACCTACTATGAAGCAAGTAGAGATGACATTACAGTTTTTACGAACCAAAAGGTTAAACTCATGCCATGCCGTTCTAGCAAATAAGCAAGAGATGGAACCCTTGATGACCACAAATGCCAAAACTAATCCTGAGTCCTTATGTGTTGAATTTTTCGGCAAGGAAGCTACTTTAGGATCCCAAGGGACTATCTCATTTTCCACTCTACCACGCTAAATTTGTTCAGTTTTCAATGTTGATTGTTACTGTATTATCCCATGGATGGGTGCTGCACACCTATATTCATGTTGCCTCCCTCGACAAACATAGTACTGTACATTCTATAATGCACTTAGTAATATATAATTGGCTTGTTAAAACAAGGTATATATATTGTGTAAAGAATCCTATAATGCCACCTACATGTAACATGCTACAGGACGACAGGACCCCTCGACTCCTCGGGGATGAGATGTTCAAATATGTAATGCGTTAACGTGCCTGATAATTTTATCAATGAGCTTGCAGACTTGCACATCTATCTCAATTTCCAGCAAGCGCGTACGTGGCGAGGACAAATCCCGATGGATGGTCACTTGCTATCCTCTTGGCGGGTGGCGGCACCCGAACGAAGCATGGTGGCACAAGCGGCTCAACGATATTGACGAAAGGGATAGGACAGTGTGGGATCTCACTGGAGGCTCCATGGATCTGCCTCGTGCGCGATGGGTCAGGAACTCGCCGTGTACGGAGGCAGCGGCGCACCACGGCGACCTCGTCGAATTTCATGGTTAACGCAACAGATTTGCAATTGAACGGAGTACAATCTAGTTTTATTGAACATCATAATATCATGAACAGCATAGCGCGACGAATACAACCGATACAACGACTACGACCGACCGGTAAATCTGACATCACAGTTCACACGCAGTCCACGCGAAGCACTACGTGCTACCGGAAGTTCCGGTCCGGAACCACCACCCCGCATGTACAGATCCAAGCTTTGCCGAAGCCATCTCGCACGACCTTCCCTTGTTTTCAGAGTGAAGAACACCAATCGCAACTCCTTTTTCAGGCAGTGCTGGCAAGCGTACCAGTGCTCATCGGCTTCCTCGCCAAACCCGTCGTCCCCCAAAATATCCATCATGTGATCTATGTCACGACCAACTGGGTCGGTGTTATCTGCAGGTGGGTTGGTCACGCCGGCGCGGCTACTCTGATCCTTCTCGATAACGTCCACTAGGACATTCAGTGCGTCGTCCATGGAGATTGTCTCCGACCTCTTGCGGGGAGGGGAGTCCGTCACCCGTGCCTTGCCCTTCGCAGCCCTCCTAGCCTTGGCAGTGAGCTCGGCGCCATAGGCTTCCTCGTCCGACGATAGCTCCAAATCCTGCCGATACGAACCGGGCGTGTACGTCCTCTCGTCGGTGCAGGTGATCCCGTCGAACAGCTGGGCGTGCAGGTATTCGTGAACTTGCCAGCGGAGCTCTTTCCCTGAAATGACACCAAATACAAAACGTTAGCTCGCACTGGTAACACATCGGCTGCGGTATGTAATGAAAATGTAGACGACATTGTTACCTAGACGTGGTGCTCCCACCACGAGTTCTGCGTACACTGGCCGTGTTGCGCCCACCACGAGTCGTCGGCAGTCACGGTGCCTGACTGGGGATCGAAGCAAAGGCCGGTGGAGCAGTGGCGAATACAGAATGAAAAATAAAGATAGACTGAAAAATTATACATTCTTATGTTAGATCGTAAGTTTTTGTAGAATTATTGGTTCTACACCTCGAATGACTAAACTACTTTGTAAGAAACATAGTTTTGTATTCTTGTGCAATCAAATTCATAGTTTCATACATGAATAAAAACAAAGTAAAAAGAGAGATACAACGGAGGTACCTCACTAATAGCAAGTGAATCCCAAAAATATGTAAATATGATTCCGGTAGATAACAATCTGTACATCAAAATAAAAAAATAGTAATACAATAGCAAATTGTACTTAATTACTTAAATGATCATGAACATTTCAAATAAAAGAACCATACCACTAGCTTGAATAACGACTTTCACAAGGCAAATTCATTCTACGATTTTTCATGCCTTGGAAGGATTTTATGATTGCATCATCATCAATGGATCTAAATATGTCTCGTTCGGTGTAGCACACCATCAATCATTCAACCAATCATCCGACACTTTGTTGCGCAAATCTGCTTTGGTAATATTCATTGCTGAAAATATTCTTTCAACAGATGTCGTTGCCACTGGAAGGATTAATATCAGTTCGATGAGGAGGCGATACACCAATGGAAAAGTTCTACCTTTTTTGTTTCAACCATCAATTGAGCAAGTTTGGAAATATCAGAACATCCATGAAATTCCTCACTTCTCCTAATATTTAGAATGAAGGTTTGAAGCTGATTTCTTAACAAGAATCGATCAGCCACCGTAAAATCATCAGCATAAATCTCAGCAAGTCGAATAAGCTTCTGAACATTAAATTTAGAGAATGAGTCACTTGGATCAAGACAAGACATGCATACCAATAACTCTGAGGAAATTTCATTGAAGCGATGATTCATCTCATTCATAGTTGCATCAAGAGTAGCATTGAAGATATCAACTTTGTAATAATGATATTGAGTCACTGTATGCTTGCGACGTACATATTTGCCCATAACTCCAATAACATCATTCATATTTGGTACATCAATCCCATAAGTCTCACAAAAGCTTTTGACTTGGTTGAACAATGGCTCCCACCCATTGTCCCTCATATCTTGCAAGCGTTTTTTCACATCCTGTATTAAGCCCATAGCTTCAATGATGTCTTGATGCTTCCTTTGTAAAGCAAGTGATAGCTCATTTGTTATGCTCAACAATGTTATAAAAAAAATGCATGATGAACACAAATTGAAAGGTTTTCATATTTTTCATCAAACCTGCTGCTTCACCATGACTTGTGTTTTGACAAGCATCTTCACTTATAAGTTCTAGCACATCCACAAGTGCCTCCCACATTTGGTATATACATTCGCTATGCTAGATTGCTGATGCAGCCCTGTCCCAACAGATATCAAACCATTTTCCAACTTCTCCAACAAGATATCATGATGTTTTTTAATAACGCATCTTTTCTCTTGCAAGATGCACTAACAGCCGTAACTATCAAGGGAACATAGTTAAAGAAATCAACAATAGCTCTGCTATAACTTGCAACCGTGACAACCACTAATTGTAACTGGTGGGCGAAACAATGGACATAGAAAGCATTTGGATTCTCATCCTGAATAAGTTTTTGCAAGCCCATGCTACAATTTTTCGCATCAATCTCTTCAATGTTGATGTATTTTCACTACACTGTATTTTACTTTCTCTGTGTTTTGTTTTGTTTCTGTCTTCCTGCATGTTTTGCATTGAGGAAGTAGTGGTCTGCATTAGCTGCGTCAGTTTTGCATTAGTCTTCAGAATTATTAGCAATACAGAGGGAGAAATGGGCCATCAATTGCATGTAACTGATTTCCATTAATTAGTAGTGAATAAAAGGAAGAGAAAACCGAAAAGGCCATAGTCAGTTGCACGGCGCAAAATCGTTGAGTGCTGCTCTGTATCGTTACTCTATATTGCTAGTCTGAATATTGCTATTCTCCTACTGTTCATCATTAGAAAAACATCCAGAGTATAGAGGTCTACAGTGCTGCTCTGTATCGTTACTTTGTGAGCACTGCCGATTGCAAAGTTAAGTGCAGTTGGTGTCTGACAATTAGTATCAGAGCATTGATCATACGGGTCCTGCAAAGATGCATCGGGGTGCAAGATCAGTGTTTCCTCCCTCTGGAAGATCCACCGGCGCCAGTGGGTGTCACGCGGTGGTTCCTGGCAGTGGCCAAGTGATGGTGGCGCAGACGGCACCAAAGGAGGTTGGTATCACGCTGCGCAATCCCACCCTCATGTGTACCAACTACAACGACTAGGCACTCTTGATAAGGGTGAGCCTGTAAGCTCAGGGGGTTTGGGAGGCCGTCGACCTAGGTGCATAGGATGGTGTGGCCGCCATCCTTTAGGTCGTGCTGCCGGAGATGCTAGCATCGTTAGCCGCCAAGAACACTGCCAAATCGGCGTGGGAGGCCATTCGCACTATGCAAATTGGTGTTGATCGCGTGCGGGATGCCAAGGTCCAGACCCTACACCGAAATTTTGAAGAAATTGAGATGGAGACCAAGACAATTGATGATTTCTCCATGCGTCTCACTAGGCTTGTGAACAATATTCGCATTCTCGATGACGGGTCAAAAAATTTCTGTGGGCTGTTCCATAGAAATTCTCCCACATTGCCATCTCAATTGAGCAACTCCTTGATCTTAGTACCATGACGGTCGAGGAGCTCACTGGGCATTTCAAGACTATTGAAGACCGGATGGGAGCTGGTGATGGTGGAGGAGGCTGCCTGCTCTTGACCGAAGAAGAGTGGATGGTGCATTCTAAAGGCAAGCCACAAGTTGAGTCATCCTCATCAGGCATCAAGCCTCGATGGTCTGGCCGTGACCAAAACCAAGGCAAGCACAAGCATCAACCCAAGGCAAATTCTGAAGGCAAAGAAGCTCCAGGAGGAAAACATGACAAAGGCAAGGTAAAATGTTACAATTGTAATAACTTTGGTCATTTTGCAAAGGAATGTAGAAAACCTCGACGGGAACAAAAGGAGCAAGCACACAATGCTCAGGCTCTAGAGGAGGAGCCAACACTCCTGATGGCACAAGTGTGCACCCTCACAGAGTCCGTAGAGGCTGAACTAGGAAATGTCTTTCTCAATGAGATTCATGCTCAAGCCAATCTCGGTCTTGAGGTTGATAACCCTGACAACACTTGGTATTTGGAACTAGCACCACGAACCATATGACTAGTTCCAAGACAAGTTTCACAAAACTTGACGAGACCATAAAGGGCTCTATAAAATTCGGGGATGGCTCAGTTGTCTACATCTGCAGTAGAGGAGTGGTGACGTTCAATTGTCACAATGGCGATCATGGCCAGCTGCTCGATGTCTACTTCATCCCTAGGCTCCGTAGCAATATAGTGAGTCTTGGGCAACTCGATGAGAGAGTGCCCAAGTCAGCGAGCTCTCATTGTGAGATAAAATGGTGAGTATACTTCAACTAGTGAAATTGATGAAGAATATACACTTGTTGAAAATGACCATGCAGGGGATGAGATTGACACTAGTGATAAACAAGAAGAACACTTCAGTGCTGAAGCTTCAAACAAGTACATGAGCCTTATAGTGAAGCTTGTTCTTAGTGCACAAATGGAGAGTGCTGAATAGGGCCAATGGCACAATTTGTTTTAAACCAAGTTCAGCATCAAGGAATGTTCATGTCATGTCATCGTCGATGGAGGAAGTTGCAACAACTTGGCTAGCTTAGAGATGGTTGAGAAACTTGGCTTGACCACAAGTCCTTACCACGTCCTTAGTACATCCAATGGTTTAACTTATGTGGTAAGTTGAAGGTAATCAAAACTGTGAGAGTACAATTTTCGCTTGGTTCATATCATGATTACGTTGACTGCGATGTCGTACCTATGCATGCATGCTCCTTACTTCTAGGTAGACCATGGCAATTTTATAAGGATTTCACTCATCATGGTAGAACTAATCAATATACTCATGTATAAAGGCAAGAAAATTGTTTTACATCCAATGACTCCTCAAGCCATTATTAAAGATGAAATTGAACGATCTGAATTTGAGAAAAAAGAGAGTGCTAAAAGTGAGAATTATATAATAGCTGAAGAATGCTTTCCACCTAAAAAAAGAAGCAAAAGAATCATATGCTAGAAAGAATGAAATTAAATTGAAAGGTGCTATTATATTAGCTACTAAATCTGATTTCAATGACTTGGAAGTGGAAAATTCTGTTTTCTACACCTTATTTTGCAAAGATGCTTTAGTTTCACTTAAGGATTTATCCGCATCTTTGCCTCCTGCTGTCACTAACCTCCTACAGGAGTTCAATAATGTGTTTCCATCTGAAATACCCCAGGGTTGCCACTAGTTAGAGGAATTGAGCATCAAATTGACTTAATCCTAGGAGCTTCTTTGCCAAACTGTGCACCATATAGGACTAATCCGGAGGAGACTAAAAAAATTCAGCGTCAAGTGCAAGACTTGCTTGACAAAGGGTATGTACGTGAAAGGCTTAGTCCTTGTATTGTTCCTGTGATTTTAGTACCTAAGAAAGATGGATCTTGGCATATATGTGTTGATTGTAGATCGATTAATAATATTACTATTAGATATCATTATCCTATTCCTACGTTGGATGATATGCTTGATGAATTAAGTGGCTCTACTATTTTCTCTAAAGTTTACTTATGTAGTGAATACCACCAAATTAGAATGAAACTTGGAGATGAATAGAAAATTGCATTTAAAACTCTCAGGTTATATGAGTGACTAGGGATACCTTTTGGTTTAACTAATGCACCTAGCACTTTCATGAGATTAATGAATGAAGTTTTACATGATTTCATTGGTAAATTTGTGGTAGTTTACTTTGATGATATATTAATTTACAGCAAGTCACTTGATGAACATTTTGAACACTTATGTGCTATTTTTATTGCTTTGAGAGATACACGTTTGTTTGGTAATCTTGAAAAAGTGCACCTTTTGTACCGATCGAGTTGTTTTCTTGGCTATGTTGTTACTTCACAGGGAATTGAAGTAGATGAAGCCAAAATTGAAGCTATAAAGAGTTGACCAACACCACAAATGACCACACAAGTGCAGAGCTTTCATGGACTTGTTGGATTTTATCACCGCTTTATGAAGGATTTCAGCACCATCGCTGCACCACTTAATGAATTGATGAAGAGAGGTGTTCCTTTTAAATAGGGACAAGCGCAAGAAGAAGATTTCAACCTTCTCAAAGAAAAGCTCACAAATACACCATTGTTCCAAATTCCTGACTTTAGTAAGACTTTTGAACTTGAGTGTGATACTAGCGGAATTGGAAATGGTGGAGTGTTGATACAAGAAGATAAACCTGTTGCTTATTTCAGTGAGAAATTGAGTGGGCCTAATTTGAACTATTCAACTTATGATAAAGAATTATATGCTCTTGCTCGAACTTTCGAAACATAGCAACATTATTTATGGCCCAAAGAGTTTGTTATACATTCTGATCATGAATCTTTGAAGCATATTAAAAGTCAATCTAAACTGAATTGTAGACATGCACGCTGGGTTGAATTTATTGAATCTTTTCCTTATGTCATTAAACCCAAGAAAGGAAAAGAAAATATAATTGCTGATGCTTTGTCTAGACGGTATACTTTGTTGTCTCAACTTGATTGTATAATTTTAGGCTTAGAGACAATAAAAGATTTATATACTTCTGATGATGAATTAAAAGATTTATATGCTTCTAATGATGAATTGTAAAGATGTAAAAGCTGGAACAAATTTGTTTTTAGTGATGGTTTCTTATTTAGAGCTAACAAGCTATACATTCTACCTAGCTCTGCTCATCTTTTATTGTTACAGGAGGCGCATAAAGGAGGATTAATGGGACATTTTGGCATCAAAAGATGGAGGAAATCCTTGCTGAACACATCTATTGGCCAAGGATTAGGCGCGACGTCGAGCGCTATGTTTCGCGATGCACTACAGGCCAAAAAAACTAAGTCACAACTGAATCCACATGGCTTATACATGCCTCCTCCTATTCCTAGTGTTCCTTGGGAGGATATTTCTATGCATTTTGTTTTAGGATTATGTAGGACAAAGATGAGGAGGGATAGTATTTTTATTATAGTGGATAGGTTTTCTAAGATGGCACATTTTATTCCTTGTCATAAGAGTGATGATGCTACACATGTTGCTGATTTATTTTTCAGCGAGATTGTTCAACTACATGGTGTGCCAAATACAATTGTTTCAGGGAGGACACTTTGGGGAAAACTTAGGATGAAGCTATTGTTTTCAACTACTTGTCATTCCCAAACTGATGGACAAACTGAAGTCATCAACCATATCTTATCAATAATGTTGAGAGTTGTTTTGAAGAACTTTAAGATATGGGAAGAATGTCTACCTCACGTGGAGTTTGCCTACAATCGCTCAGTACATTTAACCACAAAGACGAGCCCTTTTCAGGTAGTATATGGCTATAACCCATGCTCTCTAATTGATTTATTACCTCTACCATCTTCGGAGAGGGTAAATTTAGATGCTAAGAAACGTGTTGAAGTTGTTCTTAAGCTGTATAAAACCATAAAAGAAAACATAGAGCATATGAATGAGAAATATATGGTTGCTGGTAGTAAAGGTAGAAAGGAAATAATTTTTGAACCTAGTGATCTTGTTTGGTTGTTGCCTGATGTATATGATGTGATTGTGCTTAGGAACATAGGTATGGACCAAGGAGAGGAACATGGAGTCACAGATGTGCTTGGAAAGAACATTGGAGGTCACCATGTCAATTTGAGACCAGGATAACCAAGAATAAAAGTTAGGCATGTTCTATAATCTAGTTCGACCTCTGTAGACAGCGCTGATTTCAAATGAGCATAGAAAATGCATACAGAGTCCAAATAAGGTGATCTTAGACTTGTTGGAAAGCTTTTGACATATTCTTTCCAATGGTTCTAGTCCCATCTCAAAAATCTAATTGAGTACATTATAATCTACAAAATAATTCTAAATCAGTTCCAAACCTAGGCCCTGGGCCTTGTATCAATTCGAGCCCAACTGGAGAGTTGTAGTGGGATGTTCCAACACTCTCATGGATGTGCCCCCCATCTCTAGAACCATAACAACTACCAGGGATGCCACTTTTAGAGTTTAGGCTTGTATAGATTGATTTTCTTGTATAGATTGATTTTCATTTAGAAAACATCAATTGTATACTTGTGTCGACTAGACCAACTACAATGACTTCAGGCCTCTCTTTGGTTCAATGAAACATCGTATTTCATTCGCAAATTCAGATCACGCTTATTTCTTTCTTGCTTGATTCTCGATTGCTTGCAGGAACGATCATCCGTGTTGGGCACAGTTGGTAATGACAAGGGTGTGGTGTAGCGATTGCAGGATGGACTTGGTTGTTTTAGTCAAGTAGCATCGTCATCAATGTCATATCAAACAATCATAGTTATTGTTCTCATCGAAAGATCGGCCCAAATCCCCTCATCAAGAGGGATGTGCTTTATGGCAAATAATGAGGGTTTCGACAATGATAACCTCTACAATGATCCGAATGAGGTAAAATCTTCTTACACCAATTTATTTTGTGTTGTGCTTAGATTGACAGAGGAACTCAAGAAATATAAAAAATTAAAAATTGTGATCTTGTTGTTGAGAACTTAAACTCTGAAATTTATAGACTTAGGCTTCTCTTCATGATGATAAATCTTGTGAGTCTTGTCAAGTTTTACATTCTAAATTAGAGTCTATAAAAAATTAATGCATCAACCTTAGTTCAATTTAGTGATGTAATCACTAAACATGATGAATTAAAATTGGCATATGACTCTTGTGATGAAAGGTTAAAACTTGCAAGAGAAGAAATTGAAAAGCTTGTTCTAAGTGTGAGTTGCTTCAGGCTGGTCATAATTCATCTCAGGAGTCAATCCAGCAAATGCTTTATCATGATACTCTTTTTTTTTGCTCTAATTGTCCTAAGCTTAACATCGAGATAAAAGCATTGACTAGACAACTTAATGATTTTGCTAAAAAGGAGAAATTGGTTCAGTCTAGTGCTTCTAAGGGGATTGCAAATGAATCTGTTAAGTGCTCATTGTGTTCTACACTGTCTAAAGAAAATGAGTACCTTAAGAACTCTTTCGAGAGGTTTTCTTTTGGCAAGAAGAATTTGAATATGACCCTAGACAAGTCGAAAACAAGCATTAGAAAATATAGTCTAGGATTTAATTTTGTTGAACATGCCAAGAATAATCCTCCTAAGGTTGTTAAGCTTCTTGAAACTGAAAAGTTTGAAGTAGAATTTGAACCAAAACATATTATTTTTAAATCTGCTATTATAGCAAAGGATCCCTTTACTAAAGTAAGTGTTGTGAAGTCATCAGATACGACTTCTCATCAAGTTAAGTATCAATGCACTCACTGTAGTAGAGATGGTCATCTCGTTCAGTTTTGTTTTCGAAAAGCAAAGAAGGAGAAGAAAGATAGGTTAAGAAAGCATTCTCGAATGGGATCAGTGCAAGCTCCTTCTCATCGCTTGCTCCCTCTAATCAATCGTCTGTAGGTTCAAGAGTTTTTGCGACAGGATTAGTCAGACCGATGTTTTCAACATGGTTGAATCGGCCTCGGGGATCACAAGTGGTCATGCGGTAGTTAGACCACCCTGTGGATAGATGCCCCATGGTCGGACACTCCGTGGTTGGACACCCCCATGTCGAGCCAGCATTTCGACCAATCCTATCTACATGATCAGAACGACCGATCATCAGACGAGTCAGACCAGCTTTCTCCCGTAGTTGGAACAGCATGGTCGGGCCATAGTTTTGACCAGTATTTTAACAACTAGTGTTTTGACAAGTGCTTTTTGCTTGTTTAGACTGGTTGGAGGTTAGATAAGCTTTTTGTAGGAGGTCTGATTGTTTTCGACTAGCGTTTTCCACTCGGTTAGACCAGTTAGGGGCAGACCAACTTTTCCTAAGCAGTTGGATAGTTTTCAATTGGGGATTGCCATGTGTCCAACCAATCAGCGGTTAGACCAGCTCTGCTAAGGTCGAACGAGCTTCTCAATGAATGTCTAGTCAAAATTTGTCAGATGCTAACGCTTCATTTAAATTTTTATCACTATCTGCTATTGCTCATGTTCATCGTGTATCAGTACTGGATTCCTAAATCTTATTTTACTAACCCTAGTACTATGAGACCGATGCTTTCTATGATGCAAGACCAGATATTGCGGGATGAAGAACATGCGCTTGTGTGAGTTCTAGTCTTTTTCATCATTGCTTGACTAAAATACTTATTAGTTCTTCACTCTCTATGATGGCTTCCAACAGTTGCATCTTCTGGTTAGACCATGTGAAAAAAGGTGATGTTGGTCTACAAGGAGTATTCCTACGACCACTATGACCTTTTCGACTACATCTACGATCACTTCTACAAACACTATATAGGCTCCTCTACATACTTAACGATGTCATTCCCTTGAACAAGTGATCGGTAAGTTAAATGAGGGAATTCTTCATAGAAGGTATAACTCCAATGCCCCATGTGCTATGATACTCAAATAGCTGATATTTTCTCTCTTATCTGCCTGATTCTTCTTTGGTTCGCAGTTGAGAAGTAAGTCAGGCGTGTTGTTTTCTTTTGGAATTATTCTAAGGGGGAGCTTGGTGGTAAGTCTTATTTTAAGTCTTGGCTATGAGACTCGCATGTTTCATATTGCATTCTTTTTATATTTACTCAAGTTGGCATGTTACATAAATAAAAGGAGCACAAAAAGTGCACAAATGAAAAGATGTATGTTTCTAGCATGCCATGGTTAAACAAAAGAAAAATCACAAAAATTATGCAAGTGAAAAGAAGTATACTGTAACATCCCAATTTTTGCTTTATTTGGAAGAAATAATTTTAAATTAATTATCTCAATTTATTTGAATTTTTCAGAATATAAAGTTCTGTTTAAAAATAAAAATTTAATATCAAAATAGGTTGGAAATATTTTTCATATGTTCAAAACGTTATCAGTGAATTATGTGATTTTTTCTGCAATTTTTGGATTTTATTTGGTATTTTTCTGACTATTTTAAAGCCTCCTATTGATTTCTGAAATCTATAAAAGATTTAAATTCTAAATCCTCCCGGCCGCCACGTGGCGCCATCCATCCGTCCATCTCCGCCGGACCGATCCCCGCCGTCTGCGCCATCCCGCCTCCTCCTCTCCGTGCGCCACGTGTCGTGCATCCGTCGGCTTCCCGCAGCTAATCCTCAAAGGGATTACCTACCCTTATTGGGTAGGCAATGCCTCCCGCCCGATCGGTTTACACCGCCGCTCTCTTCCTCCCGCTCCTCGGCGCGCGCTCGAGCCCGCTCGCGCGCGGTTGAGTTTCTTTTGTTTTTGCGCCGACAAGCGGGCCCCACTGTCGAGACCGCAGGTCTGCGTGAGGTCACCGCCGATGGGTCCCACTGTTAGGCCTTCGCCCCGCGCGACCGCTTTCTCGCTCTCGCGCCGTCGCCATTATTGCGCCGCCGAGCTCGCCGCTCGCCTCTCGACCGCTTTCGCGTCGCCATTCATGAACCCCGGAGCTCCGCGCGTCGTGCGCACTCACTCCATCACTCCGCCGTTTCGCCGCCACCAGAAACCGTCGTATTAACTCGCCGGCGAACGCGCGGCCGTTTCTTCCTCCGCCGCGTATAAAACCGACCCCGGCCACCCCTCTCACCCCCTTTGCGCTCTTCCTCTCTCTCCCGTTCTCGCGTGCGTGTCGTCGCCGTTCAAACCGTCGCCGCCGTGGGATTTGGTCGCCGCCGGTGAGTCCTCCGCCGCGTCCTCCGTTTCGCGCCGCCCCTCGGTCCACGCGCCGGAGACGCTCGCGCGCCCGTCCTCGGTCGCGCCGCCGCGTCGCGCTTCGCCGCCGCGCGCGCGTCGCGACGCCTCGTCGCGGCGCGCTGACACACGCGTCGCCGATCGCCGGACTCCGCCGCACCGCGCCATCTCCACCGTTATTTCCTCGATGGCTCGGATGCGCCTACACGTCCTCATCTCGGCCGTCCACGTCCGCACCGCCTCGGCCCCGTCGCCCGCGTCGCGCCACACGGCATCCATCCACCGGACGCCCGCGTCTCCGCCGCCTCATCACCGCCGCTCATCTGGATCTGAGCCAACGCTCGGGATCGAGCCACGCGTTCGAAATCCCAGCCGTCCGATCCACCTCCGCCGACAGCCGCGCACCCGCCGCGTCAGCTCCGCCACCTCAGCCTCCACGTCAGTCCTATCCGACGTGTCAAGCCACGTGGCAGACACGTGTTTGCCACGTCAGCGCCATGTCAGCCGAAACCCTTCGCCCCATGCCACGTCAGCACTGCCACGTCAGCATGCCACGTGTCACTCTCGGTCTGCCACGTCAGCAACTGTAGTTGTCCGTGGACGCGGTCCACCGTAGACCGGGCCCACATGTCGGCTTCTGTTTTTTTTATTTATTTTAATTATTTCCCTTGCTGACGTCATAATTAGAATTTACTTTTGTAAAATAATTCCAAGAAAATCCGTGCTGACGTCATAATTCATTTTCAGTTAAAAGATAATTCCAGAAATTATCTTTTTCCATTTTGTCTGATTTCAAACTTCCAACAGCCATAACTTGCTCATTTTAAATCCAAATTGATCCATTCAAATTTCTAAATTCATCTAAAATTCTAATCTTTCATTTGGTATATTTAGTTTCAATTTTTGAATTTTTTATTTTATTTTATTTATTTGGATTTCTTGATTTACGTGTAGAGACCGATTTGTCCGAGGAACTTCAAGAGCAAGCCCCGGAAAATTTCAACCCAGCACAGGAAGGCAAGTCTCCTTTGATCATTTTGATCCTATGTTTTGCAAGTTTTCTTTGATCAACTTGCTCAAATGATTTATAAAATGATTAGGTAGTTATATTAAAATTATTGCATGCTTATGTTATATCAAGTGATAATTTGATTTAGAAAATTTAGTTAAATACCCAATTTGTTATACCTTCCATTGAAAATTGCTTACCTTGTACCATTGTCAACTTAGGATATCCCTTTGACTTAATAATGAGTTAGTATTACATCTGTTGAATTTGTAAATATTAGCAAATGCTTAGCGTAGCAAATCAATGTAATAATGCTCAAATGAGTAGCATGTTTGCTAAATGTGTTGTTAAATGATTTGTTTGAACATTGGTAATGGATGTTACCATTGTTAAATGATTTGTTTGAAAAGTGGTAATGGATGTTACCACTTAATTTAAAAGTAAAAATGAATTTCAAAGGGAAAAGTTGACAAGGGTGGATGGAAGGTTTGGTGGTGCAGGTTAGCACGAGAATTTTTTGGAATTGTGAATGAACCACCCTGGTCGTTTAAGGACCGACGCTTGTGTTTGTCCAAACTGAGCAAAACAGTGCAACCACAAGTCTATATGGGTACGACCTAGCTAACTAACCTATAAAGGTGTAGTTTAGATATCACCAGTGGTGTATTGAGTACCAGGGTGTACTGGTTACTCATAGTGAGGGACAGGGTTTACTGTACTCATACGGCGCAAGAGGGGGCTCCGACTCGTGGATTCGAGTTGTGGTGAAACCTTAGCGGGTGGTATCTAGCTATACTGGAGTAGGTGAAAGGCTTTGTGATATTTTATCCGGGTCTCATGCCAAAGGAAGCATGTTGACTATTAAGATAATTTATCTCTTGTGGGTAAAGTGTACAAACTCTGCAGAGTAATAAACTATTCGAATAGCCGTGCCCACGGTCAAGGGCGAACAAGGAATGCATTCACATGGTAGAAGTTTGATTTTGATTTCAAAATAAAATGGTTTGTCAAACTTGAGAGTGGTATAACTCTCGTGATTTAAATCGGTGGTGTAACCAGGATCGTGGTTTAACCCGAGTTTTGAAAGTTGGCAGATAGCTCGAGATTTAGTGTGGGTGGTTTAACCTCACTAAGTTATTTATCTAATTTCATTTATGAAAAACAAGATGTTTGTCAAATGGCCTTTGAAGTAATTATGTAGATTTGAAATAAAATGCTGATTTTTGCAAAAGAACCATATAGCCTTCCTTTGTGAAGCCTTGCATCTATGCATTTTTCCCAAGACTTGCGGAGTACAATTTTTGTACTCACATGTTGCTCTACAAATACCTTAGCAGAGAATGAAGAAGCTCAAGCTGGAGAATTCGACTTACGTGCGAGTGTGGATACGGTGGATTCTTCCCGGATGCTTAGGACTCGTTTCCCCAGTCAATTGCCTGTGGCGTATTGATGGGTCTTGCTTTAGTTTCTTTTTGCTTCCGCTGTAATTTTCTGTTTGGTGTGAGGTCTTAAAACCTCATTTGTAATAAAGGCTTCGAGGTCTGTAATCTCGACTATGATAATAAAGCGTTGTTGGCAATGTATCATCTTTTCTGTTTGAACTGTGTGTACTAGCGTTGATCTGGGACTAGTATCTTGTAATGCACAGGAGGTCCAGAGTTTCTACTCCGGGTCTCACGTATGGTATCGAGCCATCTTGACTGTAGGACGAACCCTAGGTTTTGGGAAGTTTTAAGGACTTATGTTTAAAAAGAATATATTAAAAATATATAAGCTTCTTTGCTTCTACTCTCCTCTTACTTAGTATCTTGTTTCTGTCCTCCCTTTTTCACTATTTAAAAACCTTTACTGATCTCTCCTCTTTTCCAACTTGTAGATGGCAGGTTCGTCGTCATCAGCCCCGTGGGATCACCATTCTCATGGCGAGAGTGAGGGAGCTTTTGCGACTCTTCTACGACAGCTAATGCAGCATCTGAAGTACACCCAACAGCCTATCTTCAGAGGGCGGAACACACGAGTGATGAGCACGGACTCCTGGAGTATGGAGGTGTTCATTTACGCTCCAGACGGGAGGATTGACCCAGTTGAGCATCATATTGAGTATCCACGGACTTTCTGCTCAGATGCGATCCAGATGCAAGACGATTGGCTATCTCGGAGTTGTGCAGAGGCACAAGGAGGAGCTACGACGATCACCTTTTGCTTCTTCCCGACGACGAGAGCAGATGACTCATCCGAGCTTTTCCACTGGTGGTGGACGACCGCGCTTGTCTCACCAGGTGCAGCACACTCTGGCTGCTTCAGCGACTTACGCCAGAGCTCAGCAGGAGATCGGACTTCTTCGGAGGCTGCTTACGTCGAGCTACGACCACTCCGACACTCTCCGAGCCCAGCTACTGCAGAGTGAGGTTGCCCACGCCGACGCCGCTCAGCTAGGATCGCTGCCGAGGCAGAGGTAGAGCGTCTTCGAGCTGCTACCACTACACCGACTCCACCAGCCCCTGTTGCTGCTCCAGTCCAGTTTACGGGACCTCGCACTAGGCTTACTGCGAGGAAGAGTGTGCGACGCTCCAGTCCGCCACCCGACGTTGATATTGGAGGATCTAGCCGAGGACGCCAGCTATCTCGCTCCGGTTTTTCCGATTTCAGTCAGAGTCGATCACGGTCACGTTCGCTGAACAACTGCCGTGGTTGTGGACAGAGACACTTATCGGATTCAGAGGAGGACCCCGAGGAGGATCCGGAGGAGCGCATCATCGTGGAGGATGAGTAGTTAGTTGAGTCAATAGTACCCAAATAATTGTCCACGTTTTTAGAACGCTTTATTATATTTTGGTGTGTTAGATGGACTGTACCAAGCCTATGTGCACTTGTGGTGCAGCCATTCATAAAATTATCTTGATTTCAATAAAGTTTTCCCTAAGTGGTTGCTGGTTTCTTCTTGTGTGTTGGCTTGGGATGTTATTTAGTTTCCCCTAACCTCTTATCTATGCTAGTTCCCTCTTACCTTTTGCTAACCCTGGAAACCGTTTCAGATGGTGAACACAAGGAACAACCCGGGCAGTAGCCGTAACCCTAATGTTCAACCAGAAGACAACATTCCACCTCCGCCAGCTCAAGCTCCCAACATGGAACAGATGATGGCCATGCAGTTACAACTACTTCAAGCTTTGGCCCAAAATCAAGTCCAACAAGCCCAGCAAGCACCAGTTCAACAGCCACAGTCTAAACTTGGGGAATTTATGAGAACCCGACCTCCGACCTTTGCAGGATCTGCTGACCCTTTGGAGGCGGATGATTGGATTAAAGAAATAGAAAGGAAACTCAATTTGGCTCAATGTGCAGAGCATGAGAAGGTTCTTTACGCCGCCCACCAACTCAAGGGAGTTGCTGCTAATTGGTGGGATAACTACTGTGCCGCACATCAAGATGCCCAGAATATTGCATGGGAAGAATTTTTGGAAGCCTTCCGTACTGCTCATATTCCTATGAGTATAATGGAAATGAAGAGGAAGGAGTTTCATCAGCTACAACAAGGAAACCTTAGTGTTTCCGCATATCTGAGTAAATTTATCCAATTATCAAGATATGCACCGAAGATGTGGCGATCGATGCCGCAAGGATCCGGAGGTTTATGGGAGGAATGGACCCCAACCTCAAAGTTCAGTTAGTCTCCAATGACTACCCTACTTTTCAACATCTGGTGAACAAAGCTTTAGTACAAGAAGATGCTCAGCGTCAGCTTTTTGATGCTAGGAAAAGGAAGTTTCAAGCCCAACAGTTTGCTAGCAGTTCCCGTCAACGCCCTACTCAACAACAGTACAACCGGCCTCCAGTGCATAATCATCCAAGGACACCCATTTCTGCGCCTCGCCCTTTGCCTCAAACTCCTAGAACTGGAAATGCAGCCCAACAACAGCAGAATAGAAATGTAGCTGCAGGAGTGCAATGCTACAATTGCAAAAATATGGGACACTATGCCAGTAGTTGCCCACAGAAGCGTCAAGCGGTAACCCCGGTCCGCTTCAACCTGGATCCTACACCAGCAAGAGCTCCAACTACCGGTCAAGGACGTGGAAGCCCTCAGACACCTCAGACTCCACAGCCATTCAACAGAGGGCGTATCAATCATGTCACCGTAGAAGCAGCGGAAGATGCACCAGACGTAGTTCTGGGTAAGTTCCTGGTTAATTCAGTACCAGCAATTATATTATTTGATTCTGGAGCTACACATTCATTCGTAACAAAAGCTTTTGCTGAAAGAAATAATTGGAATATTTGTATGCTAAAGAACCTTATGATAGTCCAATCTCCTGGAAAAGAATTGAGGACTAAATTGGTTAGCCCCAGTGCAACCATAATTATAAATGGAGTAAAGTTCCTAGCGAACCTTATTATAATAGACTCCGATGGCATAGATATAATACTTGGTATGGATTGGTTGATCAAGTATAAAGGATAGATAGATTGTGCCAATCGTGCCATTAGTCTTACCAATTCTGACGGAATTCAGATAAGACATGAGGCAGTTATGCGCTCAAAGAAGAACATTATGTTAACCAACTTAAAAGGGAAAAAGTTGGAGGATGTGTCGGTAGCTTGCGAATACCCTGATGTTTTCCCTGAGGAATTGCCAGGACTGCCACCAGATCGAGAGATTGAATTTGTTATAAATCTGGTACCTGGTACCGCCCCAATATCAAAAAGACCTTATCGGATGTCAGCTGACGATTTAGCTGAAGTCAAGAGGCAGATTCAAGAATTACAAGAGAAAAGCTTCATTAGACCAAGTTCTTCACCTTGGGGAGCCCCAGTGCTTTTGGTAAACAAGAAGGATGGTAGTCAGCGTATGTGCGTGGACTATAGAGCTTTAAATGAAGTAACTATAAAGAATAAGTATCCCTTACCCCGGATCGACGATTTGTTCGATCAACTCAAAGGATCAAGTGTCTTCTCTAAGATTGATCTTCGGTCAGGATATCACCAGTTGAAGATTAGACCAGAAGATATACCAAAGACAGCTTTCGCCACAAGATATGGACTATATGAGTATACGGTGATGTCTTTCGGTCTGACAAATGCCCCGGCATACTTCATGAATTTGATGAATAAAGTATTTATGGATTATTTAGATAAGTTTGTGGTTGTCTTTATAGATGACATTCTTATCTATTCGAGAAACGATAAAGAACATGAGGATCATCTAAGGATAGTATTGCAAAGACTCCGTGAACACCAGTTATATGCCAAGTTTAGCAAGTGTGCGTTTTGGTTAAAGGAAATTGAGTTTTTGGGACACGTAATTTCAGCAGAAGGAGTATCTGTAGATCCTGGAAAAGTTAAGGATGTATTAAATTGGACTCCACCCAAGACAGTAACTGAGATCAGAAGTTTTCTGGGATTAGCCGGTTACTATCGTCGATTCATTGAAGGCTTTTCCAAGATTGCCAGACCTTTAACTCAGTTGTTAAAGAAAGAAAGAAAATTTGAATGGAACAAATCTTGTGAGGATAGTTTTCAAGAGTTAAAGAGGAGGTTAACTTCAGCACCAGTTCTGCGATTACCGGATATTAGAAAAGATTTTGAAGTTTATTGTGACGCATCCAAACAAGGTCTTGGATGTGTACTAATGCAAGAAGGAAAGGTTGTTGCTTATGCGTCAAGGCAGTTAAGACCTCATGAAGAAAATTACCCCACTCATGATTTAGAGCTAGTCAGTAGTGCATGCTCTAAAGTTGTGGAGGCATTATCTAATTAGTAATAGGTGTGAAATATATACGGATCATAAAAGTCTAAAGTATATATTCACTCAACCCGATCTTAATCTGAGACAAAGAAGATGGCTTGAATTGATAAAGGATTATGATGTGGGAATACACTATCATCCAGAAAGGCCAATGTAGTGGCGGATGCTTTAAGTCGGAAGATCCATGTTAGCAATATGTTGATTCAAGACAATACCAACTCTTCGTGAAGAATTTCAGCGTCTCAATTTGGGAGTGGTAAATGAAGGAATTCTGTCTACATTAAAGGTCCAACCCACTTTAGAAGATCGATCAAGGCAGCTCGAAAAGAAGATGAGTATGTTAAAGAAATAAAAGATAACATGAAGAAAGGCAAAGCACATGGATTCTCGTAAGATGAAGAAGGAATTCTTTGGTTTGGAAAAAGGATTTTAGTACTGAGAGAAAGGAAATAAAAGATTTAATTCTAAAGGAAGCTCATGAATCAGATATTCCATTCATCCCGAAGTACAAAGATGTACCAAGATCTAAAGGAAAGTTCTTGGTGGACCAAGATGAAACGAGAATTGCAGAATATGTAGCTTTATGTGATATATGTCAAAGGGTTAAAGCGAGCACCAACGACTGCCGGTCTTTTGCAACCTCTGCAGATACCTGAATGGAAATGGGAGGAAATCGGAATGGATTTCATAACAGGACTACCAAGAACCAAGTCAGGGTATGATTCAATCTGGGTTATAGTGGATCGCTTAACAAAGGTTGCACATTTCATACCTGTGAAGACTACCTATTCAGGAGATAGATTGGCAGAGCTCTATATGTCAAGAATTGTATGTCTGCATGGAGTTCCAAAGAAGATCGTATCGGATAGAGGAACGCAATTTACCTCAAGATTTTGGCAGAAGCTTCATGGAGTTTTGGGCACCAATTTAAATTTCAGTACTGCTTATCATCCTCAAACAGATGGCCAGACTGAACGAGTGAATCAGATATTGGAAGATATGCTAAGAGCGTGTGCTTTAGCCAATAAAGCTAGTTGGGATCAAAGTTTACCCTATGCGGAATTTTCCTATAATAACATTACTACCTAGTCGAAGATGTCTCCGCTTGAAGCCTTGTATGGCGGAAATGCAGACACCATTATATTGGTCGAGACTGAGAAAGTCAAGTATTCGGACCCGATGTCTTGAAGCTAGCCAAGAGCAAGTTCGATTATCGAGACCGACTGAAAATAGCACAGACCAGACAAAAGAGTTATGCAGATAATCGACGCAGAATGTTAGAATTCGCACCAGGAGATCATGTGTATTTGAAGGTGTCACCTTTAAAAGGAATGCGACGTTTCAAGATCAGTGGAAAGCTTGCTCCAAGGTATATCGGACCATTTCTAGTTATAGCCAGAAGAGGTGAAGTCGCTTATCAGTTAGAGCTTCCTCCTCAGTTGTCAGATGTACATGATGTATTTCATGTATCACAGTTGAAGAAGTGCTTAAGAGTACCAGAGGAATTAATATCTTTAGAAGAGGTGGATCTAAAAGAAGACTTGACGTATCCAGAATTTCCTGTCAAGATTTTAGAAGAAGCAGAGCGCTGTACAAGAAACAGGACTATCAAATTTTGCAAAGTGCAGTGGAATAATCATCCAGAATCGGAAGCAACCTGGGAGCGTGAAGAGGATCTTCGAGCAGAGTTCCCTGATCTATTTTTCAGTCCTTCCGAATCTCGGGGTCGAGATTCCTTCTAAGGGGGGTAGGTTTGTAACATCCCAATTTTTGCTTTATTTGGAAGAAATAATTTTAAATTAATTATCTCAATTTATTTGAATTTTTCAGAATATAAAGTTCTGTTTAAAAATAAAAATTTAATATCAAAATAGGTTGGAAATATTTTTCATATGTTCAAAACGTTATCAGTGAATTATGTGATTTTTTCTGCAATTTTTGGATTTTATTTGGTATTTTTCTGACTATTTTAAAGCCTCCTATTGATTTCTGAAATCTATAAAAGATTTAAATTCTAAATCCTCCCCGGCCGCCACGTGGCGCCCATCCATCCGTCCATCTCCGCCCGGACCGATCCCCGCCGTCTGCGCCATCCCGCCTCCCCTCCCTCTCCGTGCGCCACGTGTCGTGCATCCGTCGGCTTCCCCGCAGCTAATCCTCAAAGGGATTACCTACCCTTATTGGGTAGGCAATGCCTCCCCGCCCGACTGGTTTACACCGCCGCTCTCTTCCCTCCCCGCTCCCTCGGCGCGCGTTCGAGCCCCGCTCCGCGCGCGAGGTTGAGTTTCTTTTGTTTTTGCGCGACAAGCGGCCCCACTGCCGAGACCGCAGGTCTCGTGAGGTCACCGCCGGTGGGTCCCACTCGAGCCTTCGTCCCCCGCGCGACCGTTTCTCTCTCTCGCGTCGTCGCCATTATTGCGCCGCCGCCGAGCTCGCCCGCCGCCTCTCGACCGTTCGCGTCGCCATTCATGAACCCCGAGCTCCGCGCGTCGTGCGCACTCACTCCATCACTCCGCCGTTTCGCCACGGCCCGTCGATAACTCGCCGGCGAACGCGCGCCGTTTCTTCCTCCGCCGCGTATAAAACCGACCCGGCCACCCTCTCACCCTTTGCGCTCTTCCTCTCTCTCCGTTCGCGTGCGTGTCGTCGCCGCTTCAAACCGCCGCCGCCGTGAGTCCTCGCCGCCGCCTCCGCTTTCGCGCCGCCGCCTCGGGTCGCGCGGCGCCCGAGACGCTTCCGCACGCCGTCCCTCGGTCGCGCGCCGCGTCGCGCTGCCGCCGCAGCCGCAAGGCGTCGCGACGCCTCGTGCGACGCGCTGGACACGCGTCGTCGATCGCCGGACTCCGCCGCACCGCGCCATCTCCACCGTTATTTCTCGATGGCTCGGATGCGCCTACGTCCTCATCTCGGCCGTCCACGCCCGCACCGCCTCGGCCCGTCGCCGCGCGCCACACGGCATCCATCCACCGGACGCCGCGTCTCGCCGCCTCATCACCGCCGCTCATCGGATTCGAGCCAACGCCGGGATCGAGCCACGCGTTCAAATCCCACCGTCCGATCCACCTCCGCCGACGGCGCGCGCACGCGCGCGTCGGCTCGCCACCTCGGCCTCCACGTCGGTCCTATCCGACGTGTCAAGCCACGTGGCGAACACGTGTTTGCCACGCCGCCATGTCGGCGAAACCCTTCGCCCCATGCCACGCCAAGATCGCCACGTCGGCATGCCACGTGTCACTCTCGATGCCGCCACGTCAAGAATCGTAGTTGTCCGTGGACGCGTCCACCGTGAGACCGCCCACATGTCGGCTTCTTTTTTTTATTTATTTTAATTATTTCCCTTGCTGACGTCATAATTAGAATTTACTTTTGTAAAATAATTCCAAGAAAATCCGTGCTGACGTCATAATTCATTTTCAGTTAAAAGATAATTCCGAAATTATCTTTTCCATTTTGTCTGATTTCAAACTTCCAACAGCCATAACTTGCTCATTTTAAATCCAAATTGATCCATTCAAATTTCTAAATTCATCTAAAATTCTAATCTTTCATTTGGTATATTTAGTTTCAATTTTTGAATTTTTTATTTTATTTTATTTATTTGGATTTCTTGATTTACGTGTAGAGACCGATTTGTCCGAGGAACTTCAAGAGCAAGCCCCGGAAAATTTCAACCCAGCACAGGAAGGCAAGTCTCCTTTGATCATTTTGATCCTATGTTTTGCAAGTTTTCTTTGATCAACTTGCTCAAATGATTTATAAAATGATTAGGTAGTTATATTAAAATTATTGCATGCTTATGTTATATCAAGTGATAATTTGATTTAGAAAATTTAGTTAAATACCCAATTTGTTATACCTTCCATTGAAAATTGCTTACCTTGTACCATTGTCAACTTAGGATATCCCTTTGACTTAATAATGAGTTAGTATTACATCTGTTGAATTTGTAAATATTAGCAAATGCTTAGCGTAGCAAATCAATGTAATAATGCTCAAATGAGTAGCATGTTTGCTAAATGTGTTGTTAAATGATTTGTTTGAACATTGGTAATGGATGTTACCATTGTTAAATGATTTGTTTGAAAAGTGGTAATGGATGTTACCACTGTTAATTTAAAAGTAAAAATGAATTTCAAAGGGAAAAGTTGACAAGGGTGGATGGAAGGTTTGGCTGGTGCAGTTAGCACGAGAATTTTTGGAATTGTGAATGAACCACCCTGGTCGTTTAAGGACCGACGCTTGTGTTTGTCCAAACTGAGCAAAACAGTGCAACCACAAGTCTATATGGGTACGACCTAGCTAACTAACCTATAAAGGTGTAGTTTAGATATCACCGTGGTGTATTGAGTACCGTGGTGTACTGGTTACTCATAGTGAGGGACAGGGTTTCTCAGACTCATACGGCGCAAGAGGGGGCTCCGACTCGTGGATTCGAGTTGTGGTGAAACCTTAGCGGGTGGTATCTAGCTATACTGGAGTAGGTGAAAGGCTTTGTGATATTTTATCTGGGTCTCATGCCAAAGGAAGCATGTTGACTATTAAGATAATTTATCTCTTGTGGGTAAAGTGTACAAACTCTGCAGAGTAATAAACTATTCGAATAGCCGTGCCCACGGTCAAGGGCGGGCAAGGAATGCATTCACATGGTAGAAGTTTGATTTTGATTTCAAAATAAAATGGTTTGTCAAACTTGAGAGTGGTATAACTCTCGTGATTTAAATCTGGTGGTGTAACCAGATCAGGTGGTTTAACCTGAGTTTTGAAAGTTGGCAGATAGCCTGAGATTTAGTGTGGGTGGTTTAACCCTCACTAAGTTATTTATCTAATTTCATTTATGAAAAACAAGATGTTTGTCAAATGGCCTTTGAAGTAATTATGTAGATTTGAAATAAAATGCTGATTTTTGCAAAAGAACCATATAGCCTTCCTTTGTGAAGCCTTGCATCTATGCATTTTTCCCAAGACTTGCGGAGTACAATTTTTGTACTCACATGTTGCTCTACAAATACCTTAGCAGAGAATGAAGAAGCTCAAGCTGGAGAATTCGACTTCTGTGCCGAGTGTGGATACGGTGGATTCTTCCCGGATGCTTAGGACTCGTTTCCCCAGTCAATTGCCTGTGGCGTATTGATGGGTCTTGCTTTAGTTTCTTTTTGCTTCCGCTGTAATTTTCTGTTTGGTGTGAGGTCTTAAAACCTCATTTGTAATAAAGGCTTCGAGGTCTGTAATCTCGACTATGATAATAAAGCGTTGTTGGCAATGTATCATCTTTTCTGTTTGAACTGTGTGTACTAGCGTTGATCTGGGACTAGTACTGTAATGCACAGGAGGTCCAGGAGTTTCTACTCCGGGGTCTCACATATACTTCAAGTATGCCACCATTAAAAAAACACTTCAAGTATGTTATCATAAAAAGAAGTATGCTACAAGTATGCCACATGCCTAAGGCTGTGTGGAAACTTGGTGTATTGTGGAAGTAGTTGTTATGGGTAGTATCACCTTGGTCAGTTGAGGATTTAACTTTGCATGCCATTGAACTGAACCACAAATGTACAACAACATGTCTAGTATAGGACAGACCTAGCTCAATAAGTTACCAAGTTTGGGTATTGACTCCTCATGCTGCATAGTCTGGGTGGTTGGTGTAACTGCTTGCGAGGGTTGCATCATATGGACGGAGTGTACCATATGGAGCAAAGTTAGCAATTTCCTTTGTACAAGCCTTGCATCTATACATTGCATTCTGCATGCACAACTTGTTGAGTATTCTATGTACTCACCCTTGCTATCAACATAACTCAGTTGTTGAAGGAGAGGAGTCTTCACCACTTTTCGAGGAGTATTACGAAGAAGATTAAGTGCTAGGCCAAGCAACCCTAGTCGATTGCCTAATGCTTGAGATGGGATATCTTTCCTCTAGAGTTATTTTTGGTTTTCCATTGCAAGTTATTTCTTAGTGCTAAGCCCTGCAAGGCATAATAAATGTAAACTTTGATCATAAAATCGTACGTGGTTAATTAATAATATTGGTTATTTTTATCATTATACGTGTGTATGGATGATATTACATTAATGTTTTCACTGTGTGAGTTAGTGTGATTCTGGACTAGTGCATTATACACAAAGGGTCTAGATTTACATATTCAGGTCCTAACACCTAGCTCACTCATTCTGCGGAGAGTAGGCCAAGCCACCGGCAAGGTCCATGCCTCTGCCCCTGCTCTCGCCATGCCTCCGGATTCGTAGATACTGCTCTTTTTTTTACTGTGCTACCCTGTCCAACCACCGTGTCATTGTATCTAAGGTGAGACCAGTTTTCTTTATCAATTTTCTTAATTGATTTCAAACCTTTTTTCTTAATTGAAAATTTTGGATTAATTTTTCTCATCTGACTTTTCTTCCAATGGTTTTTTATCAATTTAAAAAATTTGAATACTTCTTCTAGTTTTTCTTGCTGTTCATAAATTGAACAATTCATGAACACCCTAAGATAGACAAACTCAAAACCTACTAATTCATTTGACGTAAAAATTTATGTGTAAAAAAATTAGGGTTATCAAAAGCTTGCCGTGATTAGCGTCACATGGCCCATGCTCCCGCTAACCTGACAAAATCAAGTCCCACTAGACGCACTAAACACGGGGCCCACCTGTAAGCCACCAAATACCAGCCCCTTACTCTTACTCTCACTGACAACTATACCCAACTTACCTCTTGACCCCACCTGTAAGTGAATTAGCCTTGCAACTACTAGCTTACTACTAACGCTCCCCACCCACCTCACGTAAACACCGTTAAACCTCATAAGCTTCTCCCCCCCCCTCTCCCTCGAAAATTTTTGTTATGTAACCAGGGATGTCAGAATCATGATCCTAAATTGGATCGAAGGTTCTTTAGTAGGATCGCAAATCATAGAATTGATGTAGAATTTAAGATCTTACCTAATTCTACTAAAGAAATATTTTAAAGAATCTACAGTGTATTATAACACTACTGTATTTTTAAAATTATACCTTTTGAACTTATTTTTTATAAATTGTAGAGTAAAGGTAAGATCATATGTTATTTTATGACAACTACAATGAACATAAAGAGATAAAAGTTAAAATTTTTAATTAAAAGGAAGTATGCAAGTAATTATTCATAATAAAACAATAAAATCGATAGAATCAAATAGGATCATACGAAAATTTTGATCCTGATCCTACAGAAGTTTGGGTAGAATCATAAGAATATTAAGATTATACTATATTAAGATTCTATCATAGAATCAGATTGGTCTAGTCAATCTTGGACCGTAAAATCTTAGGATCATATAACAGAATTGAGATTTTGACAAACTTATATGTAATGGTTATATGGATTGGTTTGTATCATGAGCCAATAGAGTGATGACACGTGGCACATAAATACTGTAGCAAACACTGTAGCTTTTTTTTTTTTGCTTCAGTCGATTTTGTGCAAAGTGGCAGAGCCACATTGATGCATGGGGGTGCAACTGCACCTCCAAAATTTTTGCAGAAAAACTTGATATATATCTCGCTTAATATAAAAAGCATATACCACATACTAACATATATACTCCTTTAAGACTTCAATTGTAGTCTACTGTCCATGGCTCATTAGGCCCAACAACACAAGAGCCATAGCACAACTCTGTAGCTCATAGTGTCATCCTGTGGACAGAATCAATCGATCACCTTATCTATAACTGGCCACCAAAATTGGCAAATTCCTCAATCAGCCAAATCCCCATATTCTAGCTTCACTCTTTAAGCTTCTACCCTAGCTAGCAGCCACCACCATGCGCTAGCCACCCAGCCGGCCAACTCACCACTTACCATCGGTCACTCGCCGACCACCCTCAGCTTCTCCTTAGCTGTGGCTTCCTCGCCCAGTTGCTCTCGCTCCCTCCCAGCTGACCGCCGCCACGCTGCGTGATTGCGTCGCTGTCGAACCGGCAAACCTGGCAACCTCAGCCTAGCATCCATGTGTCGTGCCGTCGTGTGGTGTGCGTTCGTGTGTCATGCCACTGTGGCAACTGGCCATGCCCCCACCCCTCGTGCAGTACTGTCCCGTGAGTGACTGAGTTCTAATTTGTTCTGCTTGTTTTTCTACTTTGTAAGTTCTATTTGTTCTACACTTCTACTTATTGTTCTACTTTGTAAGTTCTAATCTAGTTAGTCACCACTGAGCATTTCTATTTATTGTTCCATCTAGTTAGTCACTACTAGGATTTATTTATTTATTTTTCTGATCTAAAAATATTTTGCGATGTTGGTTATAGTGAAAACATGTAATTTGTCACATTTGAATTTCTGTATTATATTATTTGAACTTGTGTTAGAATAGATGCGTCTTAAGTTCGCATCCCCATCATCAAAATGCTGGCTCCGCAACTATTGTCCAATATTTTTCTCATGTATGGAACATTTTTGCTCATGTTTACAACATTTTTCGTTTATATATGCAATATTTTTTCCATGTATCTAACATTTCTCGGCGAAGAATGTTTTCACTGCAACACACAGGCGTGTGCACCAGAAGTTTTTTTTGGGCGCACACGCCTGTGTGTGCGCTTGTGTGGGTGTCATTCCCCCCAGCTTTTATTTGCAAATCTGTTCAATACTAATGTGTGCTTGCGATTGCCTGGAGTGGAGCTTGGATGGTTCTACTTGTTTCTGATAATGGTTGGGTGAAACTTCTGTTTTGCTTGAGCTCCAGTGTTATAGTTGTGAATGATGACAATTTTTGTTATGAATTTTCTGATCTTAATTATTAAAGAAATGCACTAATATGTTATAATTCTGTCATTTACTTCTGATATGATTTTGGTGTGGAGGAGTTTACGTTTACATTTAGCGATGGGTGATTTGAGGGAGAGTATGTTATTGTAATGGAATATTGGACATCAGAAATGGTTTGTGGTGTTCTACTAGGTTGGCTTGTTGAGGGATTAGAAAGCTGCACTATAGTGTCAAAATATTCTAACTCCACTCCAGTTTGTAATTTCTTGAATTGAATAGCATAAATCTTTCCACAATTGAATCATCCTGCTTTTTTAGTCTGGGCCCTCCAAAAATAAACTAGACATGGTCCACCTCAGGACAACCTTGAAAGTGCACCTCAAGATCCATCTCAATCTAAGATGCGTATGCTCAAGAGTTGTTTGCATTGCTCGTCTTATTGTCTTCCGTGTTAAACTATGATAGTTACAGAAAGGGAAGATAGAAAGTTTTGACTTTTGAGGATGGGCGATTATTAGGAAACGTACAGTCAGTTGTTGAATCAAGTTTCTTGTTCAAGTATTAAATCATCTGTTATGGTTTATACAGTT
The DNA here is from genome assembly GCA_036346575.1 of Dendrocalamus sinicus. NCBI lineage: Eukaryota > Viridiplantae > Streptophyta > Magnoliopsida > Poales > Poaceae > Dendrocalamus > Dendrocalamus sinicus. Next base: position 6,400,479 of record CM070671.1, on the reverse strand, counting down.
ATTGTGCTATTCATAAAGCTTATGTTCTGAATATTCGAAGTATTTGGAAAGATCTCTGTTCCTATCTGGAATCATTACGCCAAGGAACTCTGTTTGGCGAATGGTGCTCCAAGCCATTACTGTATATATTTGGTGGTTTTGTGACACCCCGGCCCATGTGTGTGTGCACATGAATTTTTAGGTTAGTCCCACCTTGCTAGCTTATCTTGAGAAGCACTTACATATAAGTCTAGGAGTCCAATGGTAGCACCCCGGTTAACCGTTTTGCATGAAACGAGGACGAAAGTGCAAGCGGGTTGCTACGTGTGCATGGTCTATCCAAAATGTGGTTAGGTCTGAACCGGTTTGGACCCGAGGGCATTACAGTTCTGCTCATAGCTAGCCAAGTCATTGCTCTTACTTGTAGTGCTTGAATCCGTTATTGTATATATTTGCTTGTTTTGCTCTTAACTAGCAAAGTCCTTGCTCTTACTTATAATGCTTGAAGCCGTTATTGTATATATTTGATGTTCTTGCTCTTAACTAGTCAAGTCATCGCTCATACTTAACTACTTATGACTTGACTTTTGTTTTGACCGATATAAGCAATTAAATTCAAGAACTTGCAACATATAGTTTTCCTCATTTTTCACACCTCTGAGCTTCTTGTATTTATGAGGAGGCAGGATGTATGCTTTTAGTACAACAACATATGTTGGTTTTCAAGCTGTAATGACTGAGGAAATGTCGGAAAAATTCCGTGGTGAGTTGGCAGGATGCTTAAATTTATGTTTTGCTTGCAAAGATTTTGGATTCTAGACTTTAAAGTACTCACTTGCCTGTTTTGGCATTGTGATCAGGATTGCCTGGAGTTGTTTTCATTTTGCCTGATTCATATTTATATCCAGAGACAAAGGAGTATGGAGGTTTGTTTTATTATTGTTTTCTGTTTCCTGAATTTACTGCTCATTAACTTCATATACCCCTGATCATGTCTGTGTGTGGATTGGTTTCATCAGGAGAAAAGTATGACAATGGTGTCACACTCCAAGACCACCACATGTTCATTATAGCAAACCGTCGAGGACTGGTAGGAACCGTAACTTTCGTGGAAACTACCCGAACAATCCTCCACCGCAAGGAAATTACCTGAAAAGCCCTCCACAGCAAGGAAATTACCAGAACAGACCTCCACAGCAAGGTAACTTCCAAACATACCTTCAGCAAGATGGAAGAGGCTATGCTCCACAGAAGAATAATGTGCAGGCTGGACAAGGTGATAGAGGTCATGGGAGGAATGATTATGCAGACCGTTCAGGTTACAGTGGACCACCTGGTGGATACCAAGGGCCATCCCCTCAGCACCAAGGACAAGTAAATCAAGCTGGTCAAGATCAAGGTTACTACAACCCACAAGAGCGCAGGAACTCCGCACAAGGACAGGCAGGAGATTTCAGGCCTGGTGGTCCTTCAGCACCTGGAACTTATGGTCAACCACCTTCAGCACCTGGAACTTATGGTCAACCAATGGCACCTGGATATTATGGGCAACAACCTGCACCAACATATACTGGAGGTAACCAACGGGGTCCTGGTGTAAATCCTGGTTATGGTGGAGACAACAGACATGGGGAAGGACCTGTATATGGAGGAGATAACTTGCAAGGGAGTTCTGGTCAGTATCCAAGCCCAAGTGAAGGACAGCAAGGGAACTGGCAGGTATAAAAGCATTTGGCATATGATTTACTGGTACAGTGGTATAAGTATTGGATTGAAATAGATCAATTAGAATTTTAGCTTGCTTCTGCCCATAGATCTGCAATATGCATCAATTTTTTTAAGGAGGCAATATGCATCAATTACTGTGCTGCCTAGTCAAGCTGTCACTGTCTTGCCTGTAATGCTTGTCTACTGATAGATTGAAGTTGGTATGGTGACCTTGCGTTGGTCAGATATCTAGCTACAAAATTTCTGCCTATGAAGTGAACTCATTTGTTGGTATTCAATTCCCATCCTCCTCGCTTACGTAAAATTGTTAAAGCAGAGAAATCAACCCGCTGTGGTACTAATTATAAGTGCAATCGTGCACATACTATTTCAATCATTACAAGGAAACTAATATGAAAAATGGCAGTAGGTCTTGGAGCATGCATCAACCTAGGTTATAACAAAATGTAGGCCCTGGACTGCTTCCACTTGTTATGAATAGCGCATGTATTCATCATATGGCCAAAGGGCCAATATATATACATGTACAGGTGGCATATATGCAAGAAACCCCTTATACAATGGGGTAAATACACAGGTATATAATACACATCTAACACCTCCCTCAAACTTATGGTGGATCAACAACATGAAGTTTGGAGAGATAAAAACTGTGCTGAGCCCTGGTTTGTGCCTTTGTGAAGAAATCTGCCAACTGAAGGTCGGAAGGCACATACTGAAGAGCAACAATCTGGTCTTGCACCTGTGTCCGCATGTAGGAAGCATCAACACCAATATGCTTTGTAAGCTCATGCTTCACCGGATCTTTAGCAATGCTAATAGCACCTGTACTATCAGACAAAAGAGGAGTCGGTATAGAAACAGAAACACCAAAGTCCTCAAGTAACCATCGTAGCCAAGTAACCTCCGCAGTCAGCAAAGCCATAGCTCGCAACTTAGCCTCAGCGCTCGAACGAGAAACTGTTGTCTGCTTCTTAGTCTTCCAAGCAATGAGAGAATCACCAAGAAAAATGCAATAAGCAGAGAGATCGGCGATCAGAGGGATCACTAGCCCAGGTGGCATCAGAATATGCCTACAGCTGAAAAGAGCTGGAGCGAGGGAAAAAGAGACGACGAGAGATAGTTCCACGAAGATATCGTAGAATACGAAGAAGATGACTATAGTGGAGCTGAGTGGTAGCGGAAACAAACTGACTCAAGATATGCACAGGGTACGAAATGTTAGGACGAGTGACACCAAGATAAACAAGGCTCCCAATAAGATGACGATAGCGAGTAGGATCAGCAAGAGGCTCACCATCCGTGGGACGAAGATGAACATTAAGCTCTATGGGAGTCTCAGCTGTCCGCTGATCAGTAAGAGAGGCAAGATCAAGAAGATCCTGGATATACTTTTCTTGGGACAGATAGAAACCCTCAGGAGTAGAAATAACCTCAATCCCAAGAAAGTAGCGAAGAGGACCTAGATCAGACATAAGAAACTGCTTATGAAGCCGCTCCTTGACAAAAGTGATATACTGAGGATCATCTCCAGTAATGATCATATCATCAACATACAAAAGGAGAAGCGTCCGACCACGAGATGAAGTGTGGATAAAAAGTGCAGGATTATAAGCACTCGCCAAAAAACCAGCTGCAGTGACAATAGAGGAGAAACGATCAAACCAGGCACGAGGAGCTTGCTTGAGGCCATTGAGATATCGGCGAAGACAACAAACCATACCCTTAGGAACAGAATACCCAGGGGTGGCTGCATGTAGACCTCCTCACGCAACTCGCCATTGAGAAAGGCATTCTTGATGTCCAACTGAGAGATAGACCATTATCGAACAAAGTCCACAGCAAGAAGAGTGCGAACGGTGGTCATGTGAGCGACAGGAGCAAAAGTCTCATCATAGTCACGGCCATGCTCCTGCTGGAAACCACACGTTACAAGACGAGCCTTGTAACACTCAAGAGAACCATCAGAGCGAGTCTTAACCTTATAGACCCACTTGCACGTGATAGGAGTAACACGCGCAGGAAGAGGAACAAGATCCCACGTGCCAGTACGCTCAAGGGAAGCGATCTCCTCCGCCATCGCATGCTGCCAATCCTGATGAACAACAGCATCACGATAAGAAGTCGGTTCGGCAAGAGCAGCGGCAGCAAAACCAAAATGCTTAGGAGGCCGAATAGATTGGCGATCACGAAGAGCATAACGAGGAGTGGCCGAAGAGGATGACCCATCAGAAGGGGAGGGCATATCAGAAGGATCCTCAACTCGCGGGCGACGAGTATAGTAGAAAGGATAAGAAGGAACAAGATCAGGAGCAACCTTGGGAGAGGATGCCGGTGGTGAAGAAGGGGCTGACTGAGAAGGAGGCACCGAAGAGACCAAAGGCTGTGGTGGAGTGGTGACTATAGGACTGGAAGGAAAAGTCAGAAATGAAAGCGGCTCAACAACAGATGCTGAAGTAGAGGAAGGAGAAGGACGAGGATAGAAGGGACGAGACTCATCAAAAGTAACATCCCAAGAAATCCGCATCCATTGGCCAACAGGATCCCAACAACGATATCCCTTGTGCCCAGCACTGTAGCCCAGAAAAATGCACTCAACTGATTGAGCAGTCAGTTTGGTGCACTCACGAGGTGCAAGAAGAACATAGCACACACACACACCCAAAGAGGCGAAGTCTGAAATAATCAGGAGTCTGTCCATAGAGATGCTCAACTGGGATCCCACCCTGCAGAGCAGAGGAGGGCTGAATGTTGATCAAGAAAGTGGCAGTAGAAACAGCCTCTGCCCAGAAATGTGGTGGAATAGCAGAAGCAATCATGAGAGCACGAGCTGTCTCAAGAAGATGACGATGCTTATGCTCAGCCACACAATTCTGAGCATGGGCACCTGGACAAGAAAACTGAGAGAGAGTGCCCTGCTCAGCAAGGAAACCACGAAGGACTCCCGACAAGTACTTTCCAGCGGAATCAGCGCGAAAAACATGAATAGGAGAGTCAAACTGAGTGCGAATCATGGTGGTAAAGGTCTTGTAGATAGATAAAACCTCACTACGAGATGACATAAAGTATATCCATGTATGTCGAGAAAAATCATTAATAAAAATGAAATAATATTGATGACCTCCTTTCGAAACAAAAGGAGCTCATCCCCATACATCAGAATGAACAAGATCAAAAGGACGTTAGGACACTGACTCACTACAAGGATAAGGGAGTTGAAACTGTTTGCCAAGCTTACAACCCTGACAATTTAGAGAAGCATCACCAGACACAGATCCTAAAAGGCCTCGACGAAGTAAGGAAGACATACGGGAACCACAAAGATGTCCTAAGCGATGATACCACTGAGCAAACGATGTGGTGGAGGCTGCAGCAGTCGTAGAGGCAGTGGTGGAGGCGAGAAGACTGATTGGGGCAGCGGAAGGAATGCGAAGCCAGTCAAGCTCCCAGAGCCGTTGGGAGTCATGGCGGCGAGGGCCAGTACCAACCAGAGTCCCCGTGCGACGATCCTGAACACAACAAGAATTAGAATCGAAAACAACACGACAACCATGATCAGTGAGCTGGCCAGCAGATATGAGCTGCATGGTTAGGTTGGAACATGAGAAACAGCAGGAACATGAAAAGAGGAATTTGAAAGAGTGCCTCGTCCGGTGACCGAAAGAGAGGTACCATCTGCTATGTGGACAGTGATAGGAGCAGCTAAAGGACTAATGGAAGTAAGATAGGTGGAATCAGATGTCATATGAAAAGAAGCACCAGAATCAAGAATCCACAGTGATGTACCTGAGGAAGGAGAAGTAGAAGGTGGTCTCTCACCGGAAGACTAAGTAGTAGAGCCAGCAGAACCAGACGATGCAGAAGCAACCATGCAACCTAGCAATGTGAGAAGCTGCTGAGTGTCAGAGGTACCAGAACTCTGCTGAGAGGAGGAACCTCCAGTGCCCCTCGGAGGACGAGCACCACGACAAAGATCCTTCTTCTTCTTGTAGCAAAACTATTCCACATGTCCATCCTTGTTGCAATAGGTACAGTGAAGGCCCTTACCAACAGCAGCTGTCACTGGTGGAGGCACAGCTGGTGGATACAAAGGCACAGCGGGTGTAGAAGCCAGAGAAGCCACCAAAACCGAAGGAAGTGATGATGATGACGATAGCAGTCCCGCTCCACGAAGTCGAATCTCCTCAGTACGAACAGTTGCAAGGGCCTCCAACAAAGTCACACGAGGATGACGAGCCAGCAACTGAGCACGAGTCTGCTCAAACTCAGACTGGAGATGTGTCAAAAAATTGTAGATGCGGCGAAGCTCCATGTGAGACTGCTGACGCTGGCAACATTGACAGGTGCGGCAAACATCTGGCCCCAAAGAGTCGATCTGACGCCATATCGCAGACAACTGAGCATAGAACTCATCCACAGTGGCATCTCCCTGCTGCAGCGACTGTTCCTATCGCACAACAGCAAGGTATAAGGAATCACTAGATGGCTCGTAGCGGCTGCGTAGATGCGTCCACATCGCATGTGTAGAAGCCAATCCAATGACATCACCAGTGAGATGCACCTCCATGCTAGCAACCAAAATAGCAGAGGCATGAGCATCTTCATCAATCCATGTCTTGTAAGCAGCATACTGAGTCTGAAAAGTCTCCATGACATCCTCAAAAGCCTTAGAAGCCTTTGTACGAGCGTCTTCGGAAGCATCCTTCGGAAGAACAGGCTCAACAGGTGGAGTAGGGCGAGACGGGCAAGGCAACTCGCCCGTAAGAAATTTCCAAAGGCGCTGACCATGCATGTGAATGCACATGTGCTGAAACCAGTCCCGATAATTGAGACCATCGAAGATCACCAGGCAACGAGGAACAGAAACGGTGCCTGCAGAAGAAGACATTTTTTCTTTCTTTCTTTTTTTTGCTCTCTTTTTTTTACAACCTAACTCTACTTAAGAAGCTCTGACCGAGAGAAAACGGTCAAACCGACCGACCGAGACGGGAGAAGCGACTCAGGCAGTGCTCCGGCAGCCGAGCCTGAAAGCGACTCCGGCGGCGGCAACGGACGAACCGGAGGGGGCAACTCCAGCGGCGGCAGCCTCGGGCGCGAGAGGCGACTTTGGCGGCGGCGCGACGGCCTCGAGCGGGCGCTGCGGGTCGGCGGCGGCGGCGCTGCGGGTCTACGACGGTAGGCGCCTGCGGGGTCTACGACGGTAGGCGCCGACGGGTTCGGCGACGGCAGGCGCCGGCGGGGTAACTCGGTCGACGGCGGCGGCTTGGACCCGATGAAGCAGGCACTGGGCCCGGTGAGGAAGGTGGCTGCCCGACACCACAAAGAAAGCTGGGAGGAGCCCAGATCCGATCGATTTGGACAAGAGGAGCCCGAACGGCGACGGCAGATGGCAGTGCGGCGACAACGGCAATGAGTTGCGGTGAAAAGAGCGGCGGTAGGGGCGGGCAAAACCGACGGCGGTAGGGGCTGGAGAAAGAACCAGTGGCCCAAAAGCAGCGACGGTGACGAAAAATCCTAACCCTAAACTTGGTTCTGATACCATGTTATGAATAGCGCATGTATTCATCATGTGGCCAAAGGGCCAATATATATACATGTACAGGTGGCATATATACAAGAAACCCCTTATACAATGGGGTAAATACACAGGTATATAATACACATCTAACACCACTTTCCACAGCAGCCCTTCCCTAGAGGAATATGCCTATGGCATATTACGTTTCTATCTACGGTTTTATTCTTGCTGCTGTTCATTGCTGATCATTGACACTTCTTTATTGTGCGGTTGTGCAGGGTAGGCAGTAAGGGCTTGATGCGAATTTCACAGAAGAACAAGGCATTAGTTTCCCTTCTTTATTGTGCTGTTCATAAAGCTTTTGTTCTGAATATTCGAAGTATTTGGAAAGATCTGTGTTCCTATCTGGAATCATGACAACAAGGAACTCTGTTTGGCGAATGGTGCCCCCAAGCCATTACTGTATATATTTGGGGGTTCTGCTTATAGCTAACCAAGTCATTGCTCTTATAATGCTTGAATCCATAACTAGTCATTACTGTATATATTTGATTGTTCTGCTCTTAACTAGTCAAGTCCTTGCTCTTACTTATAATGCTTGAAGCCGTTATTGTATATATTTGATATCCTTGCTCTTAACTAGTCAAGTCATCGCTCATACTTAACTACTTATGACTTGATTTTTGTTTTGACCGATATAAGCAATTAAATTTAAGAAGTTGCAACATATAGTTTTCCTCATTTTTCAGAGCTCTGAGCTTCTTGTATTTATGAGGAGGCTAAGAAGAGGATGTATGCTTTTAGTACAACAACATATGTTGGTTTTCAAGCTGTAATGGCTGAGGAAATGTTGGAAAAATTACGTGGTGAGTGGGCAGGATGTTTAAATTTATGTTTTGCTTGCAAAGATTTAGGATTCTAGACTTTAAAGTACTCACTTGCCTGTTTTGGCATTGTGATCAGGATTGCCTGGAGTTGTTTTCATTTTGCCTGATCCATATTTATATCCAGAGACAAAGGAGTATGGAGGTTTGTTTTATTCTTGTCTTCTGTTTCCTGAATTTACTGCTCATTAACTTCATATACCCCTGATCATGTCTGTGTATGGTTGGTTTCATCAGGAGACAAATATGACAATGGTGTCACACTCCAAGGCCACCACCTGTTCATTATAGCAAACCGTTGAGGATTGATAGGAACCGTAACTTTCGTGGAAACTACCAGAACAATCCTCCACCGCAAGGAAATTACCTGAAAAGTCCTCCACAGCAAGGAAATTACCAGAACAGACCTCCACAGCAAGGTAACTTCCAAACATACTGGAGGTAACCAAGGGGGTCCCGGTGTAAATCCTGGTTATGGTGGAGACAACAGACATGGGAAAGGACCTGTATATGGAGGAGATAACTTGCAAGGGAGTTCTGGTCAGTATCCAAGCCCAAGTGAAGGACAGCAAGGGAACTGGCAGGTATAAAAGCATTTGGCATATGATTTACTGGTACAGTGGTGTAATTATTGGATTGAAATAGATCAATTAGAATTTTAGATTGCTTCTGCCCATAGATCTGCAATATGCATCAATTTTTTTAAGGAAGCAGTATGCATCAATTACTGTGCTACCTAGTCAAGCTGTTACTATCTTGCCTGTAATGCTTGTCTAGTGATAGATTGAAGTTGGTATGGTGACCTTGCGTTGGTCAGATATATAGCTACAAAATTTCTGCTATGAAGGGAATTCATTTGTTGGTATTCAATTCCCATCCTCCTCGCTTACGTAAAATTGTTAAAGCAGAGAAATCAACCCGCTGTGGTACTAATTATAAGTGCAATCGTGCACATACTATTTCAATCATTACAAGGAAACTAATATGAAAAATGACAGTAGGTCTTGGAGCATGCATCAACCTAGGTTATAACAAAATGTAGGGCCTGGGCTGCTTCCACTTTCCCTTTGGACATTAATTCCACAGCAGCCCTTCCCTAGAGGAATATGCCTATGGCATATTACGTTTCTATCTACGGTTTTATTCTTGCTGCTATTCATTGCTGATCATTGACACTTCTTTATTGTGCTGTTCATAAAGCTTTTGTTCTGAATATTCGAAGTATTTGGAAAGATCTGTGTTCTTATCTGGAATCATGACAACAAAGAACTCTGTTTGGCGAATGGTGCCCCAAGCCATTACTGTATATATTTGGTGGTTCTGCTTATAGCTAGCCAAGTCATTGCTCTTACTTATACTGTTTGAATCCATAATTGTATATATTTGATTGTTCTGCTCTTAACTAGTCAAGTCTTTGCTCTTACTTATAATGCTTGAAGCCGTTATTGTATATATTTGATATCCTTGCTCTTAACTAGTCAAGTCATCGCTCATACTTAACTACTTATGACTGGATTTTTGTTTTGACAGATATAAGCATGGTGGGCTCGGTAAAAGGAAGATTTGGGCCCCAGGAATTTTGAAAACTAGTTTGAATTTGCGTTTAAACTTTGATTTGAATTCAAATTTTAATTTTATTCAAGCACTTTCAAACTCCCAAAGATGGGATGTTATAGAAAAGTATCCAAGAAATGAAAGACACACGAGTACATGTAAATTAGGTGCTATTGTGTGCATGAGCTAGCGCTAGCTCATCATCTACCATGCCCTTCTGACTAAGCCCCCCTCCCTGCCGCCCTCTATCCATTCCCTCAATAGAAAATTCAAAAGTGGGAAATCATCAAACTTCCATACAAAAAAAATGTATCTTTAAATTCATATATTCGAAAAGCTTCAGCTCGAGTTTCAAACTTTCAATTTTCAACTTCAAACTTCGACTTACAAATTGAAAAACTACACAAACTTTCAAATTCCAACTTTCACTTTCAAATTGGAAAGATACACAAACATGCCACTTTCAAAACCTCCCAACTGAGGCTAAAAAACACAGTCAAATCCAAGCTTTCCAACTTGCAAAACATTCAATTGATACAACAAAAACCTTCCAAAATCATGAACTTTCTTTTCGCTTGCCCTATTGGTGGCGGCAACTGTGGCCTCAGATCTGTCCCCCGCGCCTCAATGCCGCTTCCCTTTCCTCCCACAACTCAGGCCACTTTGCCACCCCTACTCCTCCAATCTCCTTCAAACCTCATCCACCTCTTGCCCCCAAATCCCCATTTGCCTTCATTACCTCCTCAGTGGCCAAATCCGGCCACCACCTCCAACCCCCCTCGCATGTGGAGGCTTCACTATTTGTTAGGCTTAGCATCAAACATGCCATGGATCTTAGTTAATCTAGTTGCTATTTTTAGTCTGCATGTTGTTTAGTCTGCATGTCAGTTTCCGCAGGTAATTAGTGGTCGTTCATTGGAGTTCACTGCATGCGTTTGAAGTAATGTATGTAGTGGGCGTAACAGCCGGATGCACTATCTAGTAATGCATGTTGAGTCTGCTCGCATGGCGAAACGGCCGGATGCACTATCTGTTAATTGCTTAATAAAAGGAAAGAAGTAACACAAGAAAAGTTGCAACGTTCTGCAACGCCAAAATCGTTTGTTGCTCCTGTGTTCTGTGTGTGCGCTATTGCTCGGCATAAGCAGGCATTCTGCCAACAATTGATATCAGAGCATCGTTCAGGATCCTGGTGGCCATGTCAGCTCCAGTGGGATGAGAGTCGATCACTCCTCCGCGGCGGGAGCGCCTTCGGTCGCTATCACGGGGTCCTTGCCGTCCGCGACAACAGAATGGTCGGTAGCGCGAGGTCGTCATCGAATGCGTGGTCAAGGAGTCATCGGCGTCCGTCCAGTACCCGATGCTGATGAAGACAAACTACCCGAAGTGGGTGGTCATGATGCGCATCAACTTGCAGGCACAAGGTCTGTGGGGCGCAATTGAACACGGCGACGTCGAGTACAGCGAGGATCGGCTGGCACTAGCAACGATCGCTCGCTCGGTCCCGACGGAGATGCTGAGTTTGATCGGCAGCAAGGAGACCGCGCAGGAGGCGTGGGAGGCGGTCAAGGTCATGCGGATGGGTGTCGAGCGGGTGCGCGTGGCGAACGCGCAGAAGCTCCGGTGCGACTTCAACAACATTGCCTTCAAGGAAGGCGAGAATGTGGATGACTTCTCGATGCGAATTACGAGCCTCGCCAACAACCTACGTCTCCTCGGCGACGTGATCGACGAAACCGAGGTCGTTCGCAAGTTGCTCCAGGTGGTCCCTGATCGGTTCATGCAGGTCGCGATCTCAATCGAGACGCTGCTGAACGTCGAGGACTTGTCCATCGAGGAGGTCACGGGCCGTCTCCGGTCCGTGGAGCAGCGGCTCGACGCGCGGGCAGCGGCCGCAGAGCTGGGTTCCCGGCTGCTTCTCTCATCGAAGGAGGAGGATCTCATCCGTCACCTACGCAAGCGCGACAAGGAGGGTGCGCGCGTCAGCAGCGCTAGCGCCAGCGGAAGTGGTACGAACGGCGGCTCAGTCACGCCACGGCGCACGCAGCCACCCAAGCGCGGTACCGACGATGCACGCAAGGGCGGTGGCGGCAAGGTCATCGACAAGGATACGTGCAAGTACTGCGGGAAAACTGGGCATTGGGCCCGGGAATGCCGGAAGAAGAAGAGAGACGAGGCGGCGGCCGCAGCGCTGCTGGCGGAGGAGGGCGACGACGACGAGCCGTCTCTGTTGATGGCCCAGGTGGCCTCTCTTTCACCGGTGCCCGCGCGCCTCCCAGAGCGCGCCGCACCTGTGCACGTCGGCGGTCGGGTCTTTCTCAACGAAGAACGTGCGACGGTGCAGTTGGGTGACACCAACAATCACACCGGCGGCCAGGACGATGGCGTGTGGTCCTCGACACGGGCGCGTCGAACCATATGACGGGAAACGGCGTGGCCTTCTTCGAGCTGAACCGCAACATCACAGGCACGGTAAAGTTTGGCGATGGATCAATGGTGGATATCCTCGGGCGCGGCACGGTCATGTTCGCAGCACGAGGTGGACGCCATCGTATGCTGTCAGACGTGTACTTCATCCCACATCTGCACAGCAACATCATCAGCTTGGGACAACTCGACGAGGTCGGGTGCCAAGTGTTGATCGAGGACGGCGTACTGCGGGTGCGCGATCCGAGGAGGGAGCTTCTCGCCAAGGTATGGCGATCGGCAAATCGACTATACAAGATCTCCCTCACGCTCGCTCGACCGATCTCACTCCTAGCGCATGCGAATGACAATGCGTGGCGTTGGCATGAGAGGTTCAGCCACCTGAGCTTCGAGGGGTTGAAGAAACTTGGGCGTGGCAGCATGGTGCGTGGGCTTCCACTGCTGGATCATGTCGACCAACTCTGCGACGCGTGCCTCGTCGGCAAGCAGCGGCGCACGCCGTTCCCTGTCGAGGCCAACTACCGCGCCAAGGGACGTCTGGACCTCGTATATGGAGATCTGTGCGGATCTGTCACGCCAACGACGCACGGCGGCAAGCGCTACTTTCTCCTCCTCGTTGACGATGCTAGCCGCTATATGTTGTTGGTGCTGTTGTCAAGCAAGGACGAGGCAGTCGGCGTGATCAAGAAATTCCAAGCCGGCGTCGAGGTCGAGACCTGGCATAAGCTGCGCACGCTACGTACTGATTGCGGTGGCGAGTTCACGTCCGTGACCTTCGGCGAGTACTGCGCGAAGAAAGGCATGAATCGGCAACTCACGGCGCCGTACTCCTCGCAACAGAACGGTGTCGTGGAGCGTCGAAACCAGACTGTGATGGCCATGGCGCGATGCCTGCTCAAGGCAAAGAAGGTGTCCAGTACATTCTGGGGGGAGGCGGTGAGCACGGCTGTGTTTATTTTGAACAGGTCTCCGACGAAGAGCGTAACTGGGATGACGCCTTATGAAGCTTGGCATGGCAAGAAACCAGCTGTGCATTTCATGCGCACATTCGGTTGCCTTGCTCACGTCAAGGTTACACGCCCGCACGCTGCGAAGCTTGACGACTGGAGTGTGAAGATGGTTTTTGTCGGGTATGAGCCGGGCTCCAAAGGCTACAGGGTGTATGATCCGGTGGGCGGCCGGCTCCATGTGACCCACGATGTGGTGTTCGATGAGACCAAAGGGTGGAATTGGGAGGAAAATGGCAACACCAGCCCTGAGACGTTCACCGTGGAGTACACGGTCAGCGGCGTCTTGGGCGGCGACAAGCCGAACGCTCCTGTATCCCCTGCGGTCCCGTCCTTGGAGGAAGAAGGGGAAGGGGAAGTTGTGGCATCACCCTGAACGCCCATGAATGCCACCCACGACACCGGTGGTGCTCAAGTCGAGCACTGTACTCCACCGTCGCACATCCCGTCGGGGCTTGACCATAGTGACAATGGCGCGCCGCGGTGTTTCCGCACGGTGGACAATTGCATCAACACTGCCAAGCCACGGGTACTGGATACTGACGAGTGACTCCTCGTTGCGACCGAGGAGCCCACCTCCCACGACGAGGCAGCCACTGATCCGGCGTGGCGCGCCACGATGGAAGAGGAGATAGCGGCCATTGAGGACAATGGCACGTGGGAGGCGGTGGACCTCCCGGCCAGACACCGCCCGATTGGCCTCAAATAGGTGTTCAAGCTCAAGAAGGATGCGCAGGGGGTGGTGGTTCGGCACAAGGCGCGACTGGTGGCTAAGGGGTACGTACAACGCGCTGGCGTGGACTTCGATGAGGTGTTTGCACCGGTGGCAGCGCACGAGGGCTGGGTGCTCCACCATCTCGACGTCAAGTCTGCGTTTCTGAACGGCGACCTCATGGAGGAGGTTTACGTTGCTCAACCACCGGGATTCATGGTCACCAGGCGAGAGCGGCAAGTACTGCGGCTGCGCAAAGCACTCTACGGCCTACGACAAGCTCCTTGGGCGTGGAACGCCAAGCTCGACCACACGCTGGTGGCGCTCGGGTTCACGCGCTGCGAGGAAGAGCACGGGGTGTACACGCGCGGCAAGGGGCGAGGACATGTGCTCCTGGGCATGTATGTTGATGATTGGATCCTCACTGGCACCGACCAAGCTGAGATCGAGTCGTTCAAGGAGGAAATGAAGCACTCGTTCAAGATGAGCGACCTCGGGCAGTTGAGCTACTATCTTGGCATTGATGTCAAGCAGCTACCCTGGAAGATCACCATGAGCCAAGCGGTGTATGCGGCAAAACTCCTGGATAAGGCCGGCATGGCCGGCTGCAATGCCGTGCAAGTGCCCATGGAGGCACATCTTAAACTGAGTAAGAAGAGCTCCAATCCACCTGTTGATCCCACATTCTATCGTAGTGTGGTTGGCAGCCTCCGGTACTTGGTCCACACTCGGTCGGATATCAGTTTCGCGGTCGGGTACATGAGCAGGTTCATGGCGAACCCGACGACGGAACACCTGAGCGCCGTCAAGCATCTACTTCGTTATGTCGCTGGTACGCTCCACTTTGGCCTTAGCTACACCAAGGGGGAAAACAACATCGAGCTCAAGGGGTACAGCGACGCGGACATGGCCGGCGATGTGGATGATCGCAAGAGCACCTCCGACATTTTGTTTTGCCTTGGCAATGCACCTGTGTCGTGGCAATCACAAAAGCAACCGGTGGTGGCGCTATCGTCATGTGAGGCTGAGTACATCGCGGCCTCAGCGGCGGCATGCCAAGGGCTTTGGCTTGGTCGTCTGCTCGGCAGATTCTACGGGCGAGCTCTGGGCATCGTCACCATCCACGTCGACAACCAGTCGGCGATACAACTCTGCAAGAATCTGGTCTTCCATGGCCGGAGCAAGCACATCGAGACGCACTTTCACTTCATCCGAGAGTGCGTCGAGGGTGGCCAAGTTGCCATCCAGAAGATTCACATCGACGATCAGCTGGCAGATATATTGACAAAATCACTTGGCAGGGTGAGATTTCTGCACCTGCGTTCGAAGCTCGGCGTCATCGACATCACCCTCAACTAGATTAGGAGGAGTAGTCTTAGTTAATCTAGTTGCTATTTTTAGTCTGCATGTTATTTAGTCTGCATGTCAGTTTCCGCAGGTAATTAGTGGTCGTTCATTGGAGTTCACTGCATGCGTTTGAAGTAATGTATGTAGTGGGCGTAATAGCCGGATGCACTATCTAGTAATGCATGTTGAGTCTGCTCGCATGGCGAAATGGCCGGATGCACTATCTGTTAATTGCTTAATAAAAGGAAAGAAGTAACACAAGAAAAGTTGCAACGTTCTGCAACACCAAAATCGTTTGTTGCTCCTGTGTTCTGTGTGTGCGCTATTGCTCGGCATAAGCAGGCATTCTGCCAACAATGGAGTGGGAGGGTGATGGCAGGGGTGATCCAACCGCATGCATGCGGGAGTGGGGGTTATGCTCGAGCCTACGCTCCGCCATGGCATCGGTACCACCCCTCCGCCCCCTTCTTTCTCGCTGTTGGATCCATGGGTGCTGCACTGTGCTTCAACTAAACAGAGGGTAGGAATTGAGGAAGGACTGATGAAGTGAAGAAGCTAGTTTTGGGCCAAGTGAGGTCCCATATCCACCCCAGCTGCCCACCCCACGTCCCCACCTGGTTGGCCAAATCGATTACAAGAGGAATTTCACGGTGCGCACCTGAGCAACCAAAGACTCAGAGCAAGGAGAAACCCTAGCTCCTAAGTGGTAGCTGGCAGCAGGCTAGCAACTGCTTAGCGTGACGAGGAGGGGAGGGGTTAAGGGGGCATCAAGCGCGATGAGGCATGGCCTGAGCAGTGGTGCAACGGCCTCGGGCAGCGGCGCAACGGCTGGCCAACCGGGGACAGAGAAGCCAGGATGACGCAAGCTATGATGCTGCAGGGAAGCCGGGGTGGCGGCACAATGGTTTGACGACCGGCGCCTGGGGAGGGGAAGGACCGGAGAAGCTGAGGAGGTGACTGGCCGGGGATTTGCAAGTGTGGATTTGGCCATTTGGGGAAGCCGGCAGGAAGTAGCCAAGAAGGAAGCACTGAAGCAGCAGTCTTGATTTGGGGCTTTGCTAGTTTGCTTTTGTATTTTATTTCTATTCTCTAGTATCTTCACTTCTTCAATCTTGATTCTCTACTCTTGTTGTTGTATAATAATATAGTTGTATTTTGTCTAGTGATGATTGATGAAATTGGTATTTGGTATTCTCTAATTGATCATTTTTTTATGAAGTGACAAAATAACAATTTATTCGTAGATTTGCAATAATGGAGAAATAAATTTTGTATAACTATTTCACAAGTAATTTAAGTAGTACTCCCAAACTGATGAGAGTACAACCCAATTTAGCTTAGTCCTTTGAAACACCCTTCATATTCTTTGTGGTGGCATCATCATGACTTCGCCACAAGGAGGAATAAGGATTAGGTCCATATTGCTTCAAGTTCGTGGTAATTTTCAAGGTCTAGCATATCTATTCTTTGTGGTGGCATCATCATGACTTCGCCACCTGGAAGAATAAGGAGTATGTCCATCGAGCTTCAGGTTCGTGCTAATTTCGAAGGTCTAGCATATATTTTCAGTGTGAAAAGTATGACTTTTTCTTGCGATACTTATTTTTCCATTCCGTATTTGTTCCATAAGTCTTCAGTATGTCGAAGAAAGAGCACTAAGTATTCTCCACCTGTTTAGATTTGGTAATCCGTCTATATGTTATCTTGTTTCTAAGTGAAGTTATAACATATTTTCTCATATCACTTGATATACATATATATACGGACGGATATTATTTATTCCGTATCTTATTCCATAGTTTTTCCTTGGAGTCGAGGTTGAACACAGATAGTGTCAGATACCCACTTACCTCTTCTGTATTCGCTTCGCGAGCTTTCGGTCAGTCGGTTGGACAGAAATAATCCACTAATAACAGATGTTTGTGATGCCGACAGCAAAGAAAACTATATCTTTACGTTGTGAAAGCTGTCAAGATATTATTTGGAAGTGTGTTCAGAATCGATGTTTTACCAACCCAGCCATTCTTTTATTAACCGTTTGTTACGCCTATTGCAGAAAAACAACCGTGTTGTAATGAAGTGCAGGAGTTACTAGGGGAATATATATGTACGTCCTAACGTATTGTATGTAACGATACCAAGAACCTTCCCTAGAACGAGGCTTCCCAAGAGCATAGAAACTAACGAAGTGGTTCACGTTGCGGAGGAGTACGAACACAAACTTTTATCTTTTAATCAGGAAGCAGACCGAGTCAACTCTTGTGTGTCCTGCTTGGAAGATAGCTCTGGGTCGGGTGATGGCATCGATCGATCTGGACCATATGCCTGCAACTGAAGCCATCTGGTTGGTCGAAGGACCTCAATCTAGAAGGGTGTTGGCTCTGGTGCGTGTATTCCTTATTTATGCGCTATACTGCCTTCCGCACAACTTACCCAGCGTAAACCTCAAACAGAAATCCTGTGAGTTTCAGACTTAATTTCAGCACTAGAGGGGAGGAGATGGGTCTCCTCGATGCAATAGTACCTGCGCTCCTTGTTGCTTTACTAGCGATGCGAGCATCTGCGGCCCTCACGTCTGCTGCCATGCTCTCTGGCAGTCTGGCTGCCCGAAGAGTTGCGGCAACCTGAGCATCCAGTATCCCTTCGGCATCGGATCTGGCTGCTTTCCGAGCGTTTGGACAGCCCGCTTCGTTTCAACGCATGCGCGTTGAATAGCTTTTTAGTTGAACTAGCTATGACCAGAGCGTCACAAGAAGGACCTTCCTTATTTATACGCTATACTGCCTTCCGTGCAACTTACCTAGCGTAAACCTCAAACAGAAATCCTGTGAGTTTCAGACTTAATTTCAGCACTAGAGGGGAGGAGATGGGTCTCCTCGATGCAATAGTACCTGTGCTCCTACTTGCTTTACTAGCGACGCGAGCATCTGCGGCCCTCACGTCTGCTGCCACGCTCTCTCACTGCCCGAAGAGATGCAGCAACCTGAGCATCCACTATCCCTTCGGCATCGGATCCGGCTGCTTTCGGCAGGCGGACTTCAGCCTCACCTGCAACGACACCGCCCAGCCGCCAAAGCTCTTCTTGAGCGACGGTGCGACCGAGGTCGTTGGAGCCGATGGTAACATGGTAGGATCGTCGCAGTGGCTTTACGTAACCATTTTCCATACCATACCTCTGGTGCCTGATGTTCCTGCTTACAACTTTTCGTGGAAACTTAGATCTTTCATTTTCTATGGTGGTTATCTAAACATTACTGGGTGTGAGTTCGATACATATATTTTCGATCACGACACCAATAATTTCACAAGGCGTTGTACGAACAATTGCCCCCACGAAGAGATCACAGAGACGATGGCTAGACAGTACTGTAACGGTACTGCATGCTGCTCTGTTGAAATTGGATTAGGTGTTCGTGACTTGGAGCTCCGATTTGTCCACCACAGGGAAGGTACACTCCAAGCGCGCTCATCTGGTCGAAGCTCCTTACGGGACAGAATCAATATCACTGCAACCTCCGCTGAGCTCGCATGGGATATAATGGATCAACCGACATGCGAGAGCGCAAAGAGCAATAAAACAAACTACGCATGTGCGAGCACCCATAGCCAATGCATAGACAGCCTCTTTTTCATGGATCTGGGTTTAGGTTACCTCTGTGAATGCAACAGTGGTTTCGTAGGCAATCCATATGTACTTGATGGCTGCACACGTGACAAAGGTGATTTACCCCATCCCGAAACCATGCATATTTAATGGGTTTATTTATTCTTCAATTATTTATTTCATTCTCTTCCGTAAGAAGTTGTTTGGAACATAGAGAATTTTCTATTTTCTCGAAAATTGAAATGTTTTACGTGGAAATCTTTTGTTCCAAAGAGGGCCCAAGCATTCATGCATGACTATTTACACAAATCATCATAAATATTATTGGCATTTTAGTTATTCTCTATAGTGATTTTTTAAATCTTAGAGCTTTCTTAATTTTTGTACCTTGTCAAAAAACGGATCATAAAAATAATAATAATGGGGTATATGTAGTCCACTTCAATAGGAATTACCCTGCGGTTTCGTGATTTGTCCTGTGATGCAATTAAAACTGGTTGGTTGTATTTTTCATGTTCAAGTCTTCTTTTAATAAATACTGTAATAATGAATGTTTTCAAACAATAACTCGTATTGTAGATATGTTCTTTTACATGAATAGTATTACTATTATGCTCACTATCCTTTGTTATTTTTTATGACCTCATAGATTTGATGTAGCGAGATATGTCACAAGCATGTATGGGAGGAAGAGAAGAGTATGTTATAACCTCGTAGAGAGAACTGAATTATTAACAGCAACAAAATAATCAAAACAAGAGAAAAAATAACTTGCACTCTAATCCACGTGTGTGCCCCTAATTGCTTCTATTTTACTTTCAATGAGATTGGCTATTGCTTTATCTTTGGGTTCAGTTACTACGGCCACACTCTTTGGCAGTTTGGCTTTATATAGCTGGCTCTTCACCTATCCTTTCCCTGAAGGGAAGTAAGAATCCGTATGCCAGTAGGATTAGTATAGGAATCGTTAGCCTCACATCTTTTCATGTCAAAGAAGAATTTCAGACCAAGTACAACAAGAGGCATCTTCGCTAGCAATAACTTAGTTTTGTTAGATCAATATAGCTTTATTATTTTGTTACCTAGTGTGACGTGCTACTAACAGAATCTGCAATAAATCTGACTGCAATGAACATAGTTTTATAGTGTTTGGGCAGCAAATGAACATAGTTCGTGGAGCGTTTTGCTTTCTCGATAGCCGGCCACCTAAAGGGATCGAGGAGATCCGAGTGAGGAGAGGACCGCCTAAGGTCTCGCTAACTCGGCAACAGTTGGCTACTTCATTTGGTTAGCATTTGCCACACTATATGTGTTGATTTGCTGGTACGGTGCTCACCAACCGGTGCTCAACAGCCGATGGTTGACAACGATTGGATACCCAGCAACGCCCTCTGGCCGCCGGAAGAGAACGATCGAGGAGACCCGAGAGAGAGGATCTAAGTTCTTGCTAACCTAGCTTTGAGTGGGTTCAGCAGGGTTTAGGCTTAGGTTACTATAATAACTAGCTTTTAAACATGCATTTTTGTAAGGTAGTGTCTACAGGTAGATTGTAGTACAACTATACCGAGTTAGTTGTACTGATAAAAATCTCATACGATTTTTTTCTCTATATATTGTCTCTTACGAACAGTTAGAATTCAAAAACAATAAGCTATAAACCTCAGCCATAGCCCAAAAAAAATCTACCCTTTGTATGGGACAGAGCACCAAGTGGAGAGGAGGAGGACGAAGCGAAAGTGACCTAGCAGGGGTTGCTCACCAGACCACGGTGGCAGCTGCCAACAGAGGGCAAGGAACAAGCGGCCAGATCTGAAAAAAAGGGAAGGGCGAATGCCAACCAAGTGCAGTGTATTTTAGCAAATGTCAACCAAGTGCAGTGTCGTATGGCCAGTAATACCACATTTATTTACATCTTAGGAGATCAGTTACATTTGGCGAGAATCATGCATGAGATTTGTATTGTGATCCTAGTTAATTATTTCAAAATAACTTTGATAATAAGATTCTACCTTTTGAAGCTCGTTGTAATGCTCAAATTGTTTCATTCAAGTCTACATGTTTCTACTACTATAATAATTGGATTATTATTTTTACAACATGGCTGAAAGATTTTCAAAAGTCAAATTACTGGACAAGCTCACGAATTTTGTTTACTAAATGCAGGATATAGCCCAATTCAACTGAAGCCAAATTGCTCCCAGTATTGTGGTAACATCAGGGTTCCATTTCCTTTTGGCCTAGAGGAAGGCTGCTCTGCGAGGAAACTATTTCAACTCAACTGCACAAACGCGACATCTTCCATGCTCCAATTCGATGGCGATCACGTCGTGACATACATAGATCTCACTGAGGGGCTTGTAGGCATCAAATTTACATCATATTTCGAAGAGGAACGTCTTAGCATGTTCGTACCAGAAGAACCCGTACTCTATGGTGGTTTTGGGGAATCAGTAGTGTCAGTACACTGGGCTGTTGCCAACCTAACATGTCAAGAGGCCCAGAAGAACCACTCTCAATATGCATGTGTTGGTATGAACAGCGCATGCTTAGGCGTCAACTCTACGCACGGTTATGTTGGATATCGGTGCAAATGCTCAACTGGTTTTCAGGGAAATCCATATATCATTAATGGCTGCGAAGGTACCCTCTCCCCTTCTCCAAACTCCCCAGTATAATAACAGTGCCTTCTATGCAATCGAAAAACCAAGTAGCATAAGTTTTCATGCATTTTGGGTCAAGCCAAATGCTCTGTTCCTAAACAAAATAAGAGGTTCCATAAACCTTGCCTTATTTTAAGATGAGATTAAAGGCATCTATGCATCTACAAACCACCAGTGAGATTAAAGGCATCTATGCATCTACAAACCACCAGTGAGATTAAAGGCATCCCCTTGGTCTAAAGGGTTAAAAATTTCCACATTAATCTTTAAATCAGAAAAAGACAAATTTCTGGAAATCCCATTAGTCTATATAAAAAATCTTGCGTGGCCATGAGGTGGCACACGATAATTATAACGGTGATGATCGTTTATGAGGTGGCCTTAATCTTATGTATATATATAAGAAACATAAGTCGATAATCGGATTACAACTCTTTTGTTTCTTTTTTAATTGTTGCATCCAAATGAAGTAAGGAAAGAAGAAAGACCTTCCAATGCAAGGTCTCTGCACCGATCTCTCCCCTTCTTCTCTTCTCTCTCTGGTCTGGAAGACCTTCCTTTCTTTTTTATTTGTTGCTACTGCTCTGGAACGAGAGTGAGGCATGCAATATATCAAAAACAAGACTATCTGCGCAACTGTGAGGGGTACTCTGCTAGTTATTGTAACAACAGTTTTTAAACTTTGTATTTTTTACAAACAATTTCCAAGCATTCTTTTAAGTGACTTTGCAATGTTTCCCATCAAATTGTTATTGAGAGCACTGTTAAAAACAAATTCACTAGCCAAAGCGCAACTCAACTGCACTGTGTGCCCCATATATGTTGTCACCTAAGTTTTTAAAATCAATTAATCCTATCTGCAATAAGTAATTCATTGATACATGGCCTCAGTCAAGCCTTGTTTATTAAGTGTGGTGCCCTATTAAGATGACAAATTTGAGATGTTTGAGATTTGTTTACGTTAAACGAGTAGATAGGTTGATAATTCTTCTCTTAGTCTTGTTTATTCTCTTCCCTACAGACAAGTTTATTACCGATCTCTCCTTATGTGTATTTCTGTTGTCATGCATAACACGTGGACTGCATACCGTCGGGCAAAGTGATATAAAGTGTAGAGCTCACGACACCCCTTTGCGAGATCCATACACATCTGTATCTCTCTTTTATTTTTCTACACTTTAGAGTAGCGATATCTTAAAAAATGATTGATCAAGTAATATATTTTTTGCAAAAAGAAAAATACATGGCAGTTTCTGGATTCCTATTAGCTCTATTTTTTAGGGATGCAACTCTCTACAATTTTTTATCCAGTTCATTTGCACCCAGAGTGAGCTATCTAGTGTATTTTTGGGCCTCTTTGAACGTAGGAAATTTATAGAAATTTTCCATGAAGTAGTATAATTCCTTTGGAAATACTCCAGAATGTGAATTATCTACAAAAGCTACATCTACATAAAAATTTATTGCTTCGGACATTTGCAATGTCCCAGAATAAATTTCCTTTACACTTAAAATTTTTTGAGGATAATTAATACAAACAAAAGCAGAGGACACCTCATAAACACCGAATGTAAATGTGGTACTCAATGTAGTCTTTCCAATAAATGCTCCGGCAGCCCCTCTCTGGGCAACAGGATGCCGCCACGGTGCTGAAGTGCCTCCACACCCTTTCCAGACATCTAAATTAACAGAATTGATTTTTCCCTTAAACCCACGATTAAGATGGGAATCTTTGTTTTTATTTTTCTTCAATTCATAATTCAGCATGTATGATAAATTCTGATGTTATATACTCCCTCCTTCATAATGCATGACATTTTAGGAATTGCTCACTCTTCGACTTCGTTTATCGTTAACTTCCATTTTGAATAATTATAAATAAGCACAATCTTATAAAATTACTAGCTAAATACCCTTGCTTTGCTATGAATAAAAAATCATATCATCCCAGCATGTTGGGTCAACATTGTTGGTATCGACCTGTCTGGCCCATGTCGTCGGCTCCATCTCCGCATTATGCCGCATCATGCCTTTGCGCCCTTAGCTCTGCTGCGCATCTAGTAAAACTCTGTTTTTTTGTTAGAGGACTTTTAAGGTGGTGGAATTTATTTCTTTTATTGTAGATTGCTTTTTCCCGTTTTTGTTAGAAATTTTAGGAGGTGCAAGGGGGAGGGGGAGGTGCAGATGAACCACCACCACTATCAACTCTTTGTTTTAAGTAGTAAAGATAATATTTTAGAAATATCTTATAAAATTATAATATATTGGTACAATTTTAATATGGCAAATTTAGATATAGCAGTGATCAAAATTAAACAAGATTGATCGAATAGATACCATAATGACAAAAAAACAATTATAATACCATTCGAAAGTTCGATACAAATCATCATCACTTCCATATTAGGAATGATATTCACCTTTTGTGCGTTGCTTTCTCAACTTACTATGATTTGTGGTTCCAGATATTAACGAGTGCAACACACTAGGCATTTGCAAAGGGGTATGCCACAATGTTGTAGGGAGTTACTATTGCACCCAGTGCCCGCATAAAACTGAGTATGATGCCACAACTATGCAGTGTCATTCAACAAGAAAACAAAGTCTTCTCTTAGGTATGTTCTCGTTTCTATTTCAATCTTCAAAGCTCAAGAAAAATAGAACATTAATTAAATGGCAAAATCCCTTTAGGTATTATCATTGGGCTTAGTGGTGGCTTCAACATTCTACTTTGTTTCTTGAGTGGGATGATTCTCATTCGTAGATGGAAAAGAGACATTCAAAAGCAACTACGAAGAAAACACTTCCGAAAAAACCAAGGCCTTCTCCTAGAACAACTAATATCATCTGATGAGAATGCAAGCGACAAGACAAAAATTTTCTCCTTAGAAGAGCTTGAAAAGGCAACAAATAACTTTGATTCCTCACGTATACTTGGACATGGAGGGCATGGTATGGTATACAAAGGTATCTTATCTGATCAACGCGTGGTGGCTATAAAAAAGTCTAAGATCATTGAGCAAGATGAAATCGACAATTTTGTCAATGAGGTTGCCATTCTCTCTCAGATAAATCACCGCAATATTGTAAAGCTTTTTGGATGTTGTCTTGAAACTGAGGTTCCACTACTTGTGTATGATTTTATTCCAAATGGTTCGTTATTTGGAATTCTTCACACTGATGCAGGCAGTGGCTTCTGGTTGTCTTGGAATGACTGCTTAAAGATTGCTATAGAGGCTGCAGGAGCACTCTGTTATCTCCATTCCGCAGCTTCAATTTCAGTATTTCACCGTGATGTGAAGTCCTCGAACATACTTTTGGATGGCAGCTACACAGCTAAAGTTTCAGATTTTGGTGCTTCACGATTGGTTCCTATTGATCAAACCCATGTTGTTACAAATGTACAAGGCACTTTTGGATATTTAGATCCTGAGTATTACCAGACCGGGCAATTAAACGGGAAGAGTGATGTGTACAGCTTTGGAGTGATACTTGTGGAGCTGCTTCTTAGGAAGAAACCTATTTTTACAAGTGAGACAGGGTTGAAGCAAAACTTGGCCAACTATTTTCTTTCGGAAACAAAGGTGAGGCCGATTACAGACATAGTGGCTGCTCAAGTTCTCGAGGAAGCAACTGAGGAAGAGATTAAAAATGTTGCCTCTCTTGCAGAGCTGTGCTTGAGACTTCGAGGTGAAGAAAGACCTACTATGAAGCAAGTAGAGATGACATTACAGTTTTTACGAACCAAAAGGTTGAACTCATGCCATGCCATTCTAGCAAATAAGCAAGAGATGGAACCCTTAATGACGACAAATGCCAAAACTAATCATGAGTCTTTATATGTTGAATTTTTCGGCAAGCAAGCTACTTTAGGATCCCAAGGGACTATCTCATCTTCCACACTACCACGCTAAATGTGTTCAGTTTTCAATGTTGATTGTCATTATATTATCCCATGGATGGGTCTGCACACCTACATTCCTATTGCCTCCCTTGACAAACATATAGTGTTGTACATTCTATAATGAACTTGTTTAATTTATAGTAATATATAATTGGCTTGTTAAAAATAAGGTATATATATTGTGTAAAGAATCCTGTAATGCCACCTACATGCTACAGGATGGATAGGACTCCTCGACTCCTCGGGGCTGAGATGTTCAAATATGTAATGTGTGGGATCTCATCGGAGGCTCCCTGGATCTACCGCGTGCGCGATGGGTCAGGAACTCCCCGTGTATGGAGGCATTTGATATGATGGCATCACTACTATAAAAGAGATTATACTGAACTGCTACATCACAGATGGTTCCTGTGAACCGTCGATGCTGTAATTATCACAGACGGTTCATACTAACAACCATCTGTGATATTTTCACCGACAGTTATTTATATGAACCTTCTGTGATAAAGCAGGACATCACATACGGTTCTTATTAATAACCCTCTGTGAAAATATCACAGATGGTTGTTAGTATAAACCATCCGTGATAATGCAAGACATCACAGACGATTCGTAATAATCATTTGTGACAATTCACAGACATTTATTTATAAGAATTGTCTGTGATATGTGCATTATCATAGACGGTTCGTATAACAAACCATCTCTGATAATGCCACAACACCGATCCATGGCATCTCCCCTAGGATTCTGATCTCACCTGTCTGTTCTCTCTGCATCGAACAGCAGGCATTGGTTCCTCCTCCTCTCCCTTTCACACGAAGATGCATGAGTTCTTCTGACTGCTCCTAGCTAGTTCATCCACTCCTAGCTTGTTCCTCGATGACGCCAACTATCGTTGTGAGCTAGCGCTTCTGTTGTGACACTATGGTCGATTGCACAACACACTCTTTTCATAAATATCATAAGAGTGTCTTGTGCAATCTCACCGTCATAACATAAACGTGACGCTACCGTCGCCTCTCCTTCACTACAAGGCACCGCGAAAGCAGCCAGCTACCAAGACGGTGCTCAAGTCGGTGTCAAGGATATCTAGCTCACACGCTACTAGGATCTCTACTTCTTCTATGTTTTTGCCATGGGTTCACAGGATTAGGAGATGTGTTCTTGCCATGTTTAAGATTTGGGTTCGTAGGATTAGGATGTGTTCTTGCCATGTTCTTACTGTCTTAAATGAGTAACTTGCTCATTATCTTATAATGTTGTAATGATGGATTCTAGTAGAATGTGTTGCTGTATTTGCTTGTTTTCAAAGAGCATAGATAATATTTCTTGAGACTAGCCAACAAACAGAAAAATTTAGGTAGATGAACTATCACAGATGATTTTGTGGTATAAACTGTCTATGAAGGACTATCACGAAAGATTTTATATTACAACCGTCTGTGATACTCGCCCATCAAAGACAGTTGGTAGCTAGAACCATCTGTGATGTGTGAGTATCATAGACGATTTTTGGTTTGAGCCATCCATGATAGTGTTCTTCACAGACGGTTCTAGTTACAAACCGTCTGTATTGTATTTATCACAGACGGCTCACAAACCGTCTGCAATAACCTCCAATTATCACTAACGCATAAATTCATATGGTTCAAAATACTGTCTGTGATGGCAGTTCTGAACTATCTGTGATTACTCTTTTGGTAGTAGTGCATGAAGATGATGAGTGGGCATGGCCTTTGAATCTATTGGCCTATTTCCTTTTTGGCTTATGGCTGTGGCTTATGGTTAAATTTTTGAATTTTGGGCTATTCACGAGAGAGATTACAGAGAGAGAGAGATACTTGCTTACGATTTTGACATGTACAAATGTTTAGCTTTTAACGTGTACTACAATTAACTTGTAGAACCCATCTTGAAAAAACACTGTTTGAAAGTTAGGTATTATGGC
This sequence comes from Dendrocalamus sinicus, assembly GCA_036346575.1. Lineage (NCBI taxonomy): Eukaryota > Viridiplantae > Streptophyta > Magnoliopsida > Poales > Poaceae > Dendrocalamus > Dendrocalamus sinicus. The sequence goes on along the minus strand of CM070671.1, from coordinate 6,373,204 downwards.
AAAAGTCAAAAGCCGCTTTCAAAGCCGCAAAGAACAAGCCCATAGATCAAAAAGTCGATTGTAGTAGACATGGTACTCAGTTTAGTTATACCAACCAAAATCACATGCATTGTTTCCCTCTTCGTACTATCTCTCGCAAACAACCAAACTTCAAAGACTATAAGCCAAAAATTATGAGCTACAGCCCAAAAGAATCCACCATAATGAAGATGATGAGTGGGGCTGGAATTTGAACCTACGTGGAAAAGGCTTATAATATGGTGATGAGTGGGGGTGGCCTTTGAATCTACATCAAAAAGGTTTATGATATGGTTAAGTGGTCTTTCCTACGATAAACATGAAAATTGAAAGGTTTTTCACCTTTGTGGTGTTCGGAAAGTGGTTCAACCGTTCAAGAGTGCTGTGTTGGGGTGAAAATTAATAACATAACAACCACATATTTTAGCTGTTACAAGTTCTTAGAGTATGTACATCCCTTAGCAACTCGGTGCTATGTTAGACACATCATCTCTCTCTCCATAATACTATTGTTAGCTACTTTACTCTAACTCTTAGCACTAACTATATGTGCTAAAGGCTCAGCTTTTTACAAAATAGCACCTACTGCCAAGGTTCTAATTAATCATTTTTTTATGAATTGATACTCTCCCTGTCCACAAATGTAGGTTATTTTTGACTTTTTTGGTCTCTAATGCAAGATTTTGACTATAATTTACTACCATAATATACTAGTAAAAATAATAAAAAATATATATTATAAAAGTATTTTCCAAGATAAATCCAATGATATTATTTTCATATAGTCAATCTATATATTTTAACATATATTAATGGTCAAACCTTAAAAAGCTTGATCACAAGGAACCCACAACGACCTACATTTGTGGACAAAGTGAGTACAATTTACCCAACGTAAACCTCAAACAAAAATCCTGTGAGTTTCGGACTTAAATTTTAGCACTAGTGGGGAGATGGGTCACCTTGATGCAATAGTACCTGTGCTCCATGTTGCTTTACTAAATTATATATTAAAATACATTGAAAAATATTTTAATTCAATTGTTGCAAAAATTGAAATAGGGCATTCCAATATTTTTAGCCTTGGCCCACAAATATTTTAAAGATTATATAATTGAAACCCTAAAATCTAAATCACAAAATTTAGTACCTATTTGGTCGGCTGATCGTTACTTCATTAGCTATGAAGATTATTGAACATTTGAACTTTGAAAGCATTGAGCTAGGACAAGACAACAAGTGGATGACCTCACCTAATGCCGTGACTGTCGGTCATATTGCATATAGAATACATACACCGAGATTTACTCAATTTGCATGCACATGTAGTAAGATTAACATAGGGAGAAATCTAATCATACCATCCAATGCACGCAGGTGTAGGTGAGAAGCGGCTGGCATGCTCCCAGACAACAGTAGCTCCTGCGCTAGGCCCATCACCACTGCAAACGAAAATTACGTGCATGATGTGCCACGTGGGGAATAGATGGATGTAGGTTAAGCATCATTTGGACCTAGCATTGGCTACTTGGATGGCTTGGGGCTGGTGCTGGCTTGGACCTTGGGCTTGCGTTTGCTTGGGGCTAGACCGGCTAATGGCTCACGCTCAATTGGTTCAAGTAGCCTATGGTATTTTGTTCTCTTTTCGCAATCGGTTGATATGCTATGTCGAAACAACTTCAACTTACATGTATTTTTTTAGGAGTGTCTTGCTTTGTTAACATCCTGCTTGTTTTTCTTTTCTTTTCTCTCCCTATTTGTCAATGTATTTAAGTATTTTTTTTCTTTTAGATAGATGTAATATTTGATATGTTGGGGGCACTAGTTTTTGGTATGTGGGGCACACACTATGTAAAATTGGACTCTAAGTAACAAAAATTAAAATTGGCCCAAGGGCCTGAGCCCCCCTATTGCTAACGTGCATTCGCCCCTGTTGGCCAACAAATATTTTAAAGATCATAGAATTGAAACCCTAAAATCTGAATCACAAAATTTAGTACCTATTTTAAAGATCATTGAATATTTGAACTTTGAAAACAAAGAGCCAAACGAGACGACGAGTGGACGACCTCACCTATTGCTGTGACCGTTGGCCGTACTTCATACAACATACAGACACTAAGATTTACTCCCATTTGCATGTGCGTGCAATGAGATTACACTACTACAGAAATCCACATTACAGACGGTTCAGAAACATCATCACAGACGGTTTTCTGAACCGTCTGAATTTATGGGTCAGTGATAATCGAAGGTTATCACATACGGTTTTTGAACCGTCTGTGATTATTAGATATCACAGACGGTTTTTCATTAAAATCGTCGCGATTATCGATATCACGAGCGGTTTTAAATAAAAACCGTCTGTGATATCTAATAATCACAGACGGTTTGTAGTAAAAAACCATCTGTGATACATATCACAGACGGTTTTTACTTAAAAACCGTCTGTGATATTCCTTCCTCCTAAATCAAAATCTATTTCTATTTATTGGCTAGCCTTAGGAAATGCTAGCCATGCCCTCTAAAACAAGCAGATAATCACAGACAAAAAACATACAATTCACACATCTCATTTCCTTTCAGATACATTTCACATCTCAATTCATTTCACATACATAAAATATCCAATTGACATCGCACTTCATTTCACAAACATAAAGCATGCATCCATTTCGCAAATCAGTTAATTGAATTGAAATAAAATATCCATTAACAAATGCACAGTTACAAAAGATCTACACTGCATTTTGCACTTAGTGATAAGACCAATAAGAAATCATGGTGCGCAGTGGAACCGTCCTCCTGGCTTTATGACTTGAGTCAGCAAAAAGTATACCAACTCTCCTCGAATCCGTCCAAGATCAAGCTGTTTCAATGCAGTTGACGGGATGTACACAGCCTGTCGATAGGAATATCAATGTGCGTATATATGTAACGTGATAAGTATGAAGTAATTATGGGAAGAGTGACAAACCTTGGGATTGGTGAGCCTCGAGGAATCGAGGAGTTATTCTTACTTAGGGAATTAAGGTAATATACCTTGTTCCATTTTGGTACAATTACTATTAAAATCCAATGAAAGTTCTGATGGAAGGGCATAAGTACATATTCCTTATTGCGGCAACCCAGCAGTCCTGATGCAATGTACCTCTCGACGAGGGATGTATCCTGGTCGATGGTATCCTTGGCAACCAAGTGTGGGTCCAAGAAACCAGCTGGTGAGTTGGATAATCTAGCTTTAATCAGCATGTGTCTATATATATACACACAAAAGCAACAAATTAGATATGGCATTTATCGGTATGACATGAACGGAGACTGTGATTGTACACACTTACAGCGTCCAGCATCGAATGATTGAGACGTCAAGAGCATTGAGCATGAACAGATCGAATAAATCCTCAAAGGCGACCACGAACATATAGTCTTGAAGACTGTGGTGTAAATCATCCGACGTGAATTTGATAGTGATACTTGAGGTCCGTTCTCCCTCTGGCTTATTGGATTGCTGCATATACAACATGTGCAATTATATGCAACTATTTGCTAGCTTTTGGAGGGTTTTTTGCTCGAGCAATGGCTCGCCAAGCACGAATTTGCGGGCCAAAGGTAGGTACGGTATATCATCATTGGTCTTCTTTGCTTTGCCCTTACTGGCCTTGCTGCCTCGGCTATAGGTCGACTTCACGGCAGTCGACTTTGAAGATAGCACCGGTGCAGTATCCGGTGGTGGAACCGACTGGTCTTGTAATGGCACCAGTGCATGTTGCTCTGGTCCTGCCACCGGTGAAGAAGCCTCCAGGGAGATGTCGCTTTTGGGCCACTGGATGAATGTTCCAATGGCCTGTCCTAGAGTCATGATCTCGTCGTTGGGGAGCTTCGGTAGCGGGACCACCTCAAAATTGACATGCACACCATCCACATTAACTTTTGCGAAGCCTGGCGCTAAAGCTTGACCATGCACCATGGCCCCGATTCGATTTAATATGCCCGACCCCAAGCGTACAAGGGAATGGAGCCATATCTCACTTGGAGCCCGCACTGTGGCTCCTACATAATGATACAAAATTAGCTACTCGAATAGGCCTATCAATGGAGCAAGCATTCGAGAGGTAATAATTATTACCAGGATGTCGTCCACAGGAAATTTGGCTTGGGTTTGCGTCGGATTGGACGCGCAGCTACTCAGACGGTTGTGCAGGCTAGCCTGCACAGGAGCGGCGGTAGCGGCCTACTGACTTTCTGTTTGTTTCCGCACCTCATCTCTGATTACATCAGCCAGCTCATCCATTAGCTCGTCTCTAAGAGATGCCTTGATCTCTTCTCGTAGCTGTGCGTCACGCTCAGCTTTGTTTCTCTTCCTACACCGATACATTCCGGAGTCATCTTCGAAACCTTGTTTCCAAGGAACGTAAAGCCCAAGGCCTCTCCTACGACCCAGGTGCTCCTTGTTTCCTAGCGCCACGGAGAGCATATCATTCTCCCTTGTTCCCTGGAATGATCCCAGGGTAGATTCAAAACTCAGCTCTTCCTGCAATAGCACGAAATGTCATTTAAATTCATACGAAGTTGTGGAGTAATTACAAGCTACGTAGTTCGATCGATATCTTACCAGGCGTTGGGACACTTACTGGTCTGCAGGGTTTCGAAAGGAGACGTCCCCCGATGTCGTTGTAGATGACCTTGCTCTAATCCAATTTCGAGCGCGCTCATCCGGGATATTGGAAAACGGCGGGGCGATGACCTGTGCAGTTGCCAGGTCATCCTCCTTCCTCCACTGCGGGATTTTACCCACATACCTAGATGTGCCAAGTCTGTGGGGGTGTGTGTTTTTTGCCTGGAGGGCCTTGTGCGCCACACTTGTACTTTTGAAATCTTCGGTCGTTTTCATCACCTTGAACTCTTCCCATTGTGGTTCCAGGAATGGGTATTTATGAAAAGGCGTTTCGTCCATCTCCACGTATTTCCTGACATGCGTGCTCTTGAAGTTCTTCCTTGCTTTGCACGCCGCTAGGTAGGTTTGTCGTTGCACAACGTATGGGTGTTCTTCTGGGAACTCGAACGATGCCAAAATTTCGGTCCAGAGCTCACGTTTTCGAGTGTCAGGCATGTTCTTCCACGAATTGTATGTGATCTCAATTCGTTCTTGTGCAACTATTCCGACCATGCTTCGGAATGCGTTTACCGCTTTTTGAGGAAGGATAGAGACCCCAGATGCGTTTACCGCTGTGATGGTCTATCGGCCCTCAGGCTTCTTCGATAGCCCTCTTCCTTGGCGTTTTGATGTTGGAGCGGACGCCTTCGGCGATGATGATGAAGAATGCGCGTGTGACATGTTGCTCATTTTGTGGGTCTACTAGGATAAGATGAGAAAGTGCCATACCATAAGATAAGAAAGTGCAATATCTATTTATTTCGCTCAATATAGCCGAGAACGATTCCGTACGTAGGACTTGAGAATTCCCATGAACCTCTCAAATGGGTACATGCTACGTAGGAATACGGGCCCGCACATTTTTATCTCCCACACAACGTGAACAATGAGATGAACCATGATATCAAAAAACGAAGGAGGGAAATACATTTCAAGGTGACATAGAGTCATCACCACCTCGTCCTGCAGAGCATCTAGTCCTTCGGGATCAATGACCTTCTGAGCAATTGTGTTAAAGAAATAACATAGCCTCATGATTGTCTCTCGGACTTTGATCGGCAAAATATTTCTAATTGCAATAGGGAGCATCTGTGTCATCAGCACATGACAATCATGAGACTTCATGCCATTTAACTTCAAATCTTGCATCGAAACAAGTTTCTTCACGTTGCCGGAGTAACCAGACGGAACTTTGACACCATGCAAGCATTGGCACAGTTCTGTTTTCTCGGCCTTGGACAGAGTGTAACACGCAGGGGGAAGGTATGTTCGTCCATTATCAGTGCATGTCGGTGCTAACTCAGGCCTGATGTCCATGTCAGCCAAGTCAAGCCGTGCGTTGACGCCGTCACGGATGTTCAGTAAGAGACCAATCAAGCTGTCGCATACATTCTTTTCTACGTGCATGACGTCGATGCAGTGCCGAACATCTAGGTACTCCCAATAAGGTAAGTCCCAAAATATTGATCTCTTCTTCTAGGTGTTCTTCCCCTTAAATGCCTTGGAGCTGAACAATAAAGAGCGCAGAGTGAAGTTCTCTCGTTTGTATGCATCCCATACTTGTACCCTTTCGTTCCACAGTACATTTAGATCCTCCACCAACGGTGCTAGGAACACAATGATATCATTCCCAGGTTGTTTTGGCCCTTGGATAAGTATCGACAGCAAAATGTACTTTCGCTTCATACACAACCAAGGAGGAAGGTTATAGATGCAGAGAGTCACAGGCCATGTGCTATGTCGGCTGCTCATGCTACTGAAAGGATTCATTCCATCTGTACTCAGTCCAAACCTTATATTCCTTGGTTCTGCACCGAACTCTGCAAAACTCCTATCGATGTTTCTCCACTGCGCGGAATCAGCAAGGTGTCCTAGCATTCCATCCTTCTTGCGCTCCTCCAGTGCCAACGCAATAGTTTTGCCTCCTTTGGATTTGCAAAAAACCTTTTCAAACGGGGAATTATAGGAAAATACCATGCCACCTTAGCAGGAGGTCCTTTCTTCGCTTCTGTTCCCTCACCATCATCTGATTGATTGTTATGTTTGTATCGGGATGCGTTGCACACCGGACATACATGCATGTTTGCATACTCTTTACGGTAGAGGATACAGTCGTTCGGGCATGCATGTATTCTTTCTACTTTCATTCCCAATGGACAAAGAACCTTCTTGGCTTTATACATGGTTTTAGGCAACTCATTTCCCTTCGGAAGCATGTCCGCTAAAAGACCTAGCAGCGCCATGAAACTCTTGTCGGACCAACCGTTGCTTGCCTTCAATTTCAACAGTTCAAGCACGGCCGACAACTTCGTGTACTTGCAGCCCGTGTACAAAGGTTTCTCTGAGTCCTCCATCAAGCTGCGGAATTTAACATACTCTCTCTCATCATAGTTCTCTTCTACATCGCGAAGCATCTGATCTAGATTATCATCGTGCAACCTATCTGAATCCGAACCACAATCGACATCAACCGGCGGCATGTCATTCACTTCACCGGCGATGTCATCCGGTGGCATATCATTAACTTCACCGGCGATGTCATCCGGCGGCATATGATCATTCTCTTCGCCATGATTGGTCCAACACGTATAATCATTTTTGAAACCCCTCCAAATCAAGTGCGCTTCAATTTGCCCTCGGTTCTTAAACATCTTCAAATTCTCGCAGTCAGTGCATGGACAACACATATATTCCACCCCCTTATTCAACATATCCTCCTCGGCGGCTCTTATAAAAGTAGACACGCCATTAATGTACTCATCACTCACACGGCTCACGGCATACATCCAGCTTCGGTCCTACGTTACGTACATATATAACAACTTAATATTAAAATCTAGATTAACTAATTATAACTACATATATACCAGCCACATTTATTATATTGAGACTTAATTTGCTAGCTCAATTCATATTATAAACACAATAGCTATTATATAACCAACAATTTGCAAATTAACCATCTTCAATAATACTTATGGATTACTTAGACCTAAATTGTAATGCAATTAAAGAAAAAATAAATTTCATTACTAACCATATCTAGAGTAACCAGGAAAGTCTGAATCTTCAAAGCTCAATCTCTGCCTCTTCCCACCAAATTAACTGGCCTGAAATCGCCTAGCTTCCTCCCGAGTGAAAAAGTGCGCAGCAGTGGCTAGATCTCGGATCGAAATGAAGACAGATGCGATCCGAGCAGCGCGCAATAAATGCGAGCCATTATCACGAGCGGTTTTTAATTAAAACCGCTCATGATAACCAACTTATCACAGATGGTTTTTATTAAAACCGCTCGTGATAATCTGGGATTATCACGATAGATTCTTAATATAGACCGACCGTCGTGATAATCCTTTTTCCCGCCACAAATACCACAGACGGCCTCCAAATTACAATCATCTGTAATAGTGTTAATCAGAGACGGTTTCACAAAACCGTCTGTGATGAGGCGTCTACTATGAGGCTTTCTGTAGTAGTGTTAACACAACGAAAAATTTAATCATACTATCTGATGCATGCAGGCATAGGCGAGAAACGGCCGGCGTGCTCCCAAATGACGGTACCTCTGGCGCTGGGCTCATCACCACTACAAATGAAAGGTTGCATGCGGGGTGTGCCCCGTGGGGAATAGTGGAATGTAGGTTAAGCATCGTTTGGACCTGGCATTGGCTACTTACTTGGTTTGGGGAGTGTGCTAGCTTGGGCATTGGGCTAGCGTTGGCTTGGGGCTGGATCGGCTGGTGGTGCACGCTCGATCGGTTCAAGTAGCCTATATTATTTTATTCTCTTTTCACAGTTGGTTGATATGCCATGTTGTAACAACTTCAACTTACACATATTTTTAGGAGTGTTTTGTTTTGTCAACATCCTAGCGTATTTTTCTTTTCTTTTCTCCTCCTATTTGTCAATATTTTAAGTATTCTTTTCTTTTAGATAGATGTAATCTTTGATATGTATGGACACTAATTTTTTATACGTAGAAGTATATTCTATGTAAACTTAGATTTTAAACAACAAAAATTAAAATTAGCTTGGGGCTGTACCCCTATTGCTAATGTGCATCTACCCGTGATGCTCCCATGGGGTATAATGGATCGATCGACACGCGCTAGCGCAAAGGACAATAAAACAAGCTACACGCATGTGAGCACCCGGCCCACAGCCGATGCATAGACAGCACCTTGTTCGTGGATCTTGGTTACCTCTGTGAATGCAACAGTGGTTATGTAGGCAATCCATAAGTACTTGATGACTGCACACGTGACGAAGGTGATTTACCCCATCCCGAAACCATGCATATTTAGTGGGTTTATTTAATCTTCCATCATTTATTGTATTGTTTTTTTAACGATTTGATTGGAGCATAAGAATATTTCTATTTCCTTGAAAATTAAAATGTTTTCAAACACCTAAGTATGACTATTTACAATCCATCATATTCATACAACATACATACATAAGTATGACTATTTACACATAATACATACATACATATACATACATACATACATACATACATACATACATACATACATACATACATACATACATACATACATACATACATACATACATACATACATACATACATACATACATACATAATTGACATTTGTAGTTATTCTCTATAGTGACACTAAATGTTAAATATGTTTGTTGGGATAGTGGTCCCTACTTTTGCACACTAGGCCTGCTGGGTCAAAAGGCCCATTAAGCACATGAAAGGGCATTTGTACCCTTACCATTGTGAGCCCTACCAAGGGTGTTCTTGTAACCTGGTCTTAAGGACATGTATATGTAACCTCATGCAAGAAAAGAGAAGAACACAGTCAATTGAAAGCCATTCACCCTTGTCCTAACGTAAGCCATTCTCTAGATAGTCCCCTTGTTTACTATTTTGCCCATAGTAATAATAGTTAGTGCCGTCCGTGAGGGACGATTAAGGAGCAAGCTCCAAGTTTAAGGGAGACATGGCAACAAAGAAAGCAGTGAAGGTGTTTAAGAGGAAGAGGACTATGGCGACGGCGACCAGCGAGGCCAGCACACAAGGGCCCGTGGTTGAGGCCCCCGCCCCATGGCAGTGACACCTTGGTGCTACCAGCGGCGACACGGGGAGCTCTGCAATCAGCATGGCAGGAAGCGACGACAATAGCCATCGGTAGCTCCGTCGACGCCCGTGTCAGCACGTCTGTTGACCCCAACACCCGCACCAGCATGCCCGTCGACCTCGACATCCGTACTGGCACATCCGATGACCTCGATGCCCGTGTCGACACATCTACCAACCTCGACACCCACGCTAGTGCGTCCGTCGACCTCGATGTCTGTGCTGACATGTCTGTTGACCCTAGCACCTACGCTAGTGTGCCCATTGACCCCAACATCCGCGCTGACATGTCTGTCAACCCCAGCACCCATGCCAGTGCACCCCATCGACCTCGACATCTACGCCGGCCCCTCTGTCGGTCCTAGCACGCACGCTGCCACGTCCAACGACTCTAGAGCTCATGCACTCATCGCCAACAACCATGCCATATGTGCCGCCATGCCCCTCGACCCCGTCGCTCTTCACGCTAGCACACAACAATACGTGGGCACCTTAGTAGTGGTCCTCAAAACATTGTAGCATGAGCTAGCAGACCTGCGAACTACCATGGGAGGGATGCAAGAGGCTCGAAGTCAGCAAACGCCCATGACAATGGCACCGAAGGTCACTACAATTTAAGTAAAAAACAAGAAATATTATTAAATAAGATGATATTATAATTTTCTAGAAAAAAATCCTAATTCAAATTAATTATTTGGATATTTGGCTTTTATCTGGATTTTCTGAGTTTTTCTAGAGTTTAAAATCTATTTTGAAATTAAAAAGTATTTCAAGTATAAAAATATAATTTTAACTTACGTTGGAAATATTTTATCTAAGTCCAAAATATCTCTAGGAACTTCTATGAATTTTTCTGAAATTTTTGGAATTTATTTCATATTTTCCTGAGCTTTTATTTTTTTTCTCGAGTTTTCTGAAAATCCAAATCAAAAATAAAATTTGAAATCCCCGCCCCTATCTTCGGTTGACACGTGGACGGCCAGATCTCGCCCATGCCACCTCTCGACCCCAATCCCCGCCGTTCGCACTCTTTCACCCTCTCTCTCCTCTCCTGGCCGCCCTATCCTCTTCCCTTGGCCACACGTCACCATCTTAACCGCCCGTGCCCCTCCCCTCTCTCTATCTTGCTAACACCCCGACCGCACCTGTCATCCCCAACCTCCCTTCGTCTTCCCTACGCGAATGCCGCCGCTAGGCCGTTGGCTGCTCTGCCCTTCCCAGCCACATCCCCTCCCTGCGAGTGCACCGCCCCATTTCACCCGTTGTGCGCCGCACTTCCCACACCTATCACCCACCTCCCCTACTCCCCCACTCAATCTCATCCGCCCGCAACTGCCGCCACTTCCTCGATTTCTCTGACGAGAAATGCCGCCGCGCTGGCCCCTCCCCGACCCTATTTAAACCCCTCCCGAGCACCGCCACCCCTCACTCAACCCTGCCCCCACCTCCATTCCCTCTCTCAGGTTTTCCATCACCCCTGCGCCATGCTCCTCTCACTCCGAGCCTTGGCCAAACTCCGGCGAGGAATTCCAGCCGCCCCGGCTACTCTCATGGCTCGCTGACCTCTCCACCAGCTTCACCGCACCACCGCCGTTTTCAGGCGCCACCCCTTTGGGCTTGAATGCTACTGGATCACTTACTCATCAGAGCCCCAAACTGCACCGTCACTCCTCCCTCGTCATCGGCCACCTCCCGTGCTCGCCGAGCCTCACGCTAGGTAGAAACGAGTTCCCCTCCGTTCCCTCTCTCTTTTGCGCCCATCGCCAGCTGCCCCATGCCGCCGTTCACCGGTGACCCTCAGGTCTCGAGCGCCCTCTCCATCTCTATCACGTGAGTTCTCATAAGTCATAGAGCGTCTATGACTTGCAAGTCGAAATTGACTTGGTAATCGTGGCGTTGACTTACGACTGCCAATTGTGACTAGATACTCGTCGTAGCTCTGTGTGGTCATAAATGACTTCATAGTCATAAGCTCGTCTGTGTGGTCATAAATGACTTCATAATTGTAAACTCGTCCGTGTGGTCATAAACAACTTCATGGTCGTAAGCCGGTCTATGTGGACGTAAACGACCTCATAGTCGCAAGCCCGTTTGTGTGGTCGTAAATGACTTAATAGTCATAAGTTGTTCTGTGTTGTCGTAAATTCAACTGCGTGATCATAACGACTGACGTCATAAATCCATTTTCCTTTAGAAAAACAATTCCAAAAATTAGCCTTTTTCTTTTTCTCTGATTTTAAGCTTCTGAGGGCCTGTTCTCCTTCGTCCTAGCTCCGATTGAGCCCATTCAAATTTATAAATTCATCAAAAATACCAATCTATCCATTTTCGCCCTCATTTGATTTATTTTGAATTTATTTGAATTTGTTGGGTTATTTTCACGTGTAGACTACGACGATTTAGAAGAATTCTTCAACAACGATTTGCACCCATCTAAAGAGCAAGGCAAGTCACGCCCCTTGATCATGTTGATCCCAGTTTGCAAAATAAAATTATGATGTGTTAAATTATATTGCGTGCTTAATTTTATTCAATGTATTTCAATTCAATCTTAAATTTAGTTATTGTCTACTTGTTAATTCCTCCATTGACATTGAATTCCTCGATACCTTGTCACCCTAGAGTCAAATTCTAGTTAGTACACTAGTATTGGCTAGAGAATTTTATATCAAATGCTTAGACCTGGTTAGACATAATCTTTGTTTTGGGATAACTTTTTCATATAAAATGATAAGCTTTTGAAATGTATTCTTGACTTTGGTGAGTCAAGAAGGATTACGAAATATTTTGAAATAAAATATAAAATCTGGTTTAGATTTAGGCTGATGGTTAGGTGGTGGGTGCAGGCATGCACTGTTGTTCGGAGACACAATGTTGATTGTCGGGCACAGGGGTATGTGGTTGAGCCTAAGTCAATTAAGGACCGGTCTGTGAGCTACTGTTATAAAGCCTTATTGTACTACCACAAGCCTGGTATGGGATAGTCTTGGCTGATTAATTTGTGGGTCCCAACCTGAGTCTCGTTGTAGGTTGAAAGTGAGCGTGGTGTAGTGTAGGACCCAGATTTTACAATCCAGAATCCTCTGTGATTCCACCGCACTATTCTTTGGATCAGTAGATGGTGCTCACAGATACAGTACTAGACATCAAAATACATATTATGCGGAAGTATAAATATAATAGTAGACTTACTCATGGGCCAATTAGATCGAAATCATTAAATTGTAGCAGCGGAAAAACAAGGCACATAGGTAGGACCCTCAGGACATGTCCACGGGTAGCCAACTGGGGGTTCGCAACCTAGTTCTTGACACCTTCATCTTCTTTGCCATCATGACCAAGTGAAATGCTGAAGCATTGCCATCTGACTCCTAGTTCTGGATTAATTGTGAGAGTGAGGGTGAGCACAAACCAGCGTGCTCTGCAAGCCAATACGCATGACGCAATTAGATAATATGCATGGCCAATCAAAGAAGAGGCTCAGGTTATTTTAATTGCCATAAATTGCATTTAAAATATGATACATAGAAATTTCCTGAGACTTAACAATTTGAATTGAGACATAATGTGTGAAAGAATGCCATAACAATAATGATCCAGATTCCAACCACTGTTACATGGCTTCTGCACTATATGCTAACCTTTCAGCATTATAACCGCTTACATTATCATAGGGGCGACACCCAGGGCAACACAAATCAGGGCTTCACACTGCCCACCACTTTTTCAATTCCACCCACAAAGTTTTTGAAATAAAACTATATCTGATTAAGTTCCCATGTCCACTCTTAATCGTGGGCATGGCTATTCAAATAGTTTTGACTCTGTAGAGCTTGTACACTTTCACCACAAGAGACAATCAGCTTGTTGCCCCACATGATTCCTTAGTCATGTGGTTGGGTAGATCATCACAGTAACGTTTCAAAATACCTAGCCCCTTTTATCATCTTACCCTATGGGCTGCTCCCACTTGCGGTGGGTCCCATACGTTGCTCCCTTTAGGCCTCCCCTTGCCCTTGCAATATGCACTCCTATCCACTACTAGTGAGATGAGTCTAGGGGTTTCGACAGATTTACTTAGCCAAGTTGCAATTTGTAGACTTGTGGTTGTACTATTTTACATAGAAGGTCATGACAAGATTAAGTCCTTGATGGTATCTGGGCGGTTCTACCACATTCCACACACACCGTGCTTCCACTGCACCACATACTAGCCCCCATACCATCCGCCTAGATATTTTAGCAAGTTGAAGTTTTTGGGAGCATAAAATAATCATATCAAATATACCAGTCATTTCCACCATGACTTCCCAAATCAGTTTCTTATGATCAAAAGTGATGCTTGGGGCATTTTGGTGCCCTCGAGTATCTAAGCAGTGCTAAGCATGGCGTATAATTAAGGACTTATTTTCGAAAGCTAACCACTATAATTTTCACTAAGGTGACAAGGCTCATATATCCAAATATTCCAAAAGAGGTGTAATACTAATCAAGTTGAACAATGGGCATATAACTAGAATCTTAAATCAAACATATATCTGCATATACAATAACAGCATGCAATTGATAATTTAAACAAAAGAAATTTGCAGAAAATGTAGGTTCAACATGATCAAAGTATTGACTCACCTTGCACGGTTTACCGCGGTCTTGAGCTCACACAATGCTTTCTCCTGAGTTTCTAGTCTTTATCTTTTCTTTGATCTCGCTTGACCCCTTAATTCTTCTGGACTTAAATTTCTAATTACGCGCTAAATGACTAAATACAAATAAAGGCAAATAACTCAAAAGACCAACATAAATCCAAGTAAACTCAATTTAGCTTTATTATGAGTTAATGGGTGATTCAGGTGATTTGAGGCAAGGTTGGTGGTAGAAAACGATGACTTGATCTTTTTATTAATAACCTCTTTTATTATTTTTGTATTTATCAAGGAAGTTTCATGTGTCAGATTAGACCTTTGAATGGGTGTACAAGATTGGCGAAGCAATATTTTGTCGAGCGCTAATATTCAGGGCATATGTTATATGCGATGTATACAATTTTTAGTTTATTGGATTAATCTTAGAGTCTGGGTTTTTAGCATGTTGTGGTACAACATTTTATGTATCCTTAGTTGTCACTAGGCTTAGTTTAATTTGGATTAGGATCTATTTATACAGGCCCTAGCTTGTTATATACAATTATGATCAACTAGTTCTAAAGTTAAGATTTAATTAATGGCACATTATCATTTTGTCTATACTTCGGTTATTATTAGGCTTAGTTTTAGTTTTTAATTTAAAATTTATTTAGCTGGGCTAAGCTTCTTTTTCAGGGTCACATTTCAATATTTGCTATTTAGCAAAAATTTACCACTAAGATTTATTTCATGGTGGCATGCTAAATGTTAGGGCATATATATATTTAATTATAATTAAGGGTAATCTTTATTAAATTTGGGACATTTAACCAAAGTCATTTTTATTTATTGTTGCCTTTAAATAATAGTTAGTCTTTTAGATAATTATCCAAACCATATTAATTACTCATATATGAACTAATCAAATTTTAAATCTTATAATCTCATTCACATCTTAGTTAAATTTATTAGCTTCCCTGAATTATTTTCAAATTTTCCCTAATTTTTCTTATTTAAAATAGATTAGAGACAATCAAAATAAAAAAAGAAGAAAAGTGTGCACATTGCATAATCGAACTCAGAACCTGAGGGCAAAGTGGTAAATGCGCGCGCACAGCTAGCCACATAGGCCGAAGGCCTGGGCTGACAAAGAGATGGTTATTATGTTAGAAGAGGTGAGGGGCAGCGAAGCCAAAACAGAGGACCTCGGCGGCCTTCGGCGCTGAGCTCGCCGGCGGTAGGCGGTGGCCGGGGAGGTGGTAGTGACCGTCAAAATGGGTTGCGGGGGAGGTGAGGGGGCTCTAGGAGGCAACACACTGGTTGGAGCGGCGGCGAGGTGGGCGGGCGGCAGCTCAAAGCTGTCGGCGGCGAGGTGGGCTCGGGGCGGTGGCACTGGAGGGGGAGGAGGAAGGAAATAGGGTGAGCATGAGTGGGAGATGAGTAGGTGGATGCTTACCTTCCTGCTAGTCACGCCGGAGGAAGTCCGAGGCTGGCCGACGACGGAGGCCAGTGGTGGCGTGTGGGAGCTCCACGGTGCTGGCGAGCTAGGGTGGAGGGAATCCATGGCCAGTGCTTGGGGAAGGATCAGGGCACCGAGGAGATGCTCCTAGTGTGCGAAATCGACCTAGGGTTTGCTGAGGAGGGGGTGGCGCTGGCGGTGGCTTTGGCCGGCAATGGGGAAGAGAGGAATTGTGCGAGCTCCGGTACACCAGAGTCTAATTAACTGGGAGGGGATGTACACGGGAAGTAGGGACATGCTGTGAAGCGGTCGATGAGGCGGGGCGTCACCGGAGGGTCGGGAACGGCGTGGAGGTTGCTACGGCTAGCGCATGGGCGGAGGTAGGAAAAGAAGCAAGGAAGGGGGTGCAGGCACAATGGGAGGAGTCATTGGCTACTTGTAGCCGCAAGGAACGGTGGGGAAACCATGGGCATTGGTGGTGGAGTCCATGGGCGACGCGAGCACGGTGGCAGGAAGCTGTGGGCGGCACGGCGACGCGATGGGTACTGGCGATGGGACGGGAGCAAGGTGTGTGTCGAGGCGCTGGTGACGCGATGGAGGCGGAGCTCTGGTGACGCGGGTGCATGGCCGCCACGAGGAGGAAGAGAGCTGAGCGCAGTAGAGAAGGTGGCGCGGGCGCACCGGGGGGGGAGGAAGAAAGGAGGGGAAGGAGAATGGGGTTGGGCCGGGCCGAATGCATTTTTGTTTTTTTTTATGTGTGCCCATGGATATATATATATATATTCATATTTATACTTCTTTATTAATTTTACTCATTTTTATCCTTTTGTTGCTAGCCTTACGTTATATGCATTTATTTATTATACATATGCATATTTCTTCCACTTAGTTTTGTTTACTCCTATTATTATTACTAATCCTCAAATGAAATTTTTATATTTTGGGTTCAAGTTGTACTCCCCCTTTTTAATGGATCATCTTTTCATATTCGATTTTTAAAACATAAATTTCTATTATTTTCATAATTCTGTCATAATTTATCATTTATTTAATTATTCATGAGTTTTCTTCATTTATTGGAACCTCAACCAAAATTTAGAGAAACACCATAAAATCCAAATTTCAAGAGAATACATTGCAAAATAATTCAAAAGCTTCATATTTTCAAAATACAAATTTCTGTGATGTTACATGTAGGCCATGAGAAGTCTCACTCAGCTCAAGAGTGGGTCCCGGTCTGGTGGATTCCTTACTAGGGTGAAACCTTAGAGTTGGCTTAGCCAAGTTGAAGGCTTTGCATTATAAAGGCCTTGTCATGATCTCTCTGCCGCACACCTAAGGAAGTGTGTTAATCACGTGGCAATATGAGATGATCATGTCTTGTGGGTAAAGCTGTATATCTCTGCAGAGTGTATAATCTATCCTGGATAGCTGTGCCCATGGTCATGGGCATGCTGAGTAAAGTTTATCATGGATTAGACATTAATTTTCGAAATAGTTTTTGAAAACCTTATGGATGGATGGAATCCATGAGAGATTGAAAGCTTGTGATGGATGAAATTCGTGAGTGATTCGAAGCGTGTGGATGGATGGAATGCATAAAAGATCTTTTAGAAAAGATGGTCCGGGTGGGATGCCCGTGGATATGTTAGTGTTTGGTCGGAGCCTGCACTAACAGTATTAATTTCATTTACAATTATTGTTTTACTTACTGTATTAAATTCAGCAATTTTCAATTTATTTACAGTATTCCTTCAAATGTTGTTTTATGGTCAAATTAACCCTATATGCCTTTCTTTGTTGCCTTTATTGTTATGTTGCATTTCTCCATGTGACTTGCAGAGTACAAATTTGTACTCACCTTGCTATCTCCACACAGAGAAAGATGACTTCAACTACGGTGAAGACTTGGATGAGTAGGCCACGTCTTACTATCGTTTGTCTATGGGCAGGCTTGGGCTTCGCTTTTATCATTTTGCTTCTGTAGTTATTTGCCTTTATTATTGTTGCCAATGAGCATTGATGTAAACACTGACCATAAGGCTGTACTATTTTATTTAATATAGTTGGTCATTTATGCTTGATATGTATCTTTGTTCTACTGTGTGTACTAGCTGATCCTGGACTAGTGTGATTTATACAAAGGATCTAGGATTTGTTACTCCAGGTTCTGATAGGGAATATCTCACCTGAGACTGCCCAACTATCACAACACTCCGCGAAAACATCTCTCGGGAAAGAACCCTTGATGCAAGGGCGTCGGTAGTGGCGCACATACAACAACCTTCGAAAGGCAAGTTAGTTCAACCCATCCCTATCGCTCTGCATATATGGGCCCCTAAGGGCAGACCGTGGAAAGTTATCAACGTCATCACGAGGGGCCCATCACTAGACTTCTCCTCCAAAAGGTAGCAGAGGGCATACGCATGTCAGGTGCATACCCCGCATAGTTTTCGTCAGCCTAGGCACAAGCAGACATTACGTTCATGATAGTGGATGTAGCAGGCGTAGACTTCCCCACCAAGACCCGCTAGTAGTGCAAGCAAGCATTACGGGATGCAACATAAGGCGAGTCCTCGTGGATGGAGGCAGCTCAGTGGACATTCTGTTCGCCAATGATTTTGACCAGATAGGCATTCCATGTAGCAGGCTCGAGCCTCCAGGTGTACTGCTCCAAGGCTTTAGAGGGCAACTGGTAAAGGCCCTGGGCTAGGTGGCACTTGAGGTATCCTTCGGCCAAGGTGAACAAACAATGAGATAGGTAGTCACCTTCGATGCCGTCGATCTTCCCTAACAATACAACACCATCTTTGGAAGAGCCATGCTCAACGCCTTTGGAGTGTCCTAGTACCATAATTATCTATGCGTGAAGCTTCTAGACCCACGGGGAGTTATATCGATGGTTTGGAGACCAGGACTTCACTCAGTAGATTGACCTAGATACGTGAGGTCCCCTTTGGAAGGTGCATATTATCAGTGAATCTATCGCAACGATGACATCACCATTGCCATCGACACCGAGGTGGACCCCCAAGCCAAAGCCAAAGGGTGAGGTCAAGAGGGTCCCACTCAGCAATGTAGACAACTCCCGACAAGTCTTCATCAGAGTGGGGCTCACCCTTGTAGCCAAGCATGAACTCATTGAGGTCCTTTGTAACAATGTGGATATCTTCACCTAGTCTCCCACTAACATAACTGGGGTGGACCACTCCATCATCAAGCATAGGTTGGCAGTGTGTCCTGACGCTAGGCTGGTCAAGAAAAAGCCAAGGCGAATGTCTCATGAATGCCAAGAGGCTGTGAAGACCAAGGTTGCCAAATTGGTCGCATCCGGCATCATCCATGAAGTGCACCACCCAGAGTGGCTCACCAATCCAGTACTAGTCAAGAAGATCAACAACGTGTGGTGCATGTGCATCGACTTCCCTAACATCAATAAGGCATGCCTGAGGGACAACTACTCGCTCCCATGAATTGATCAATTGGTTGATGCCACGGCAGAGTGTAAGCTAATGAGCTTCCTCATCCTGGGTACCACCAAATTCACATGCCCAAGGAGGATTAGGCCAAAACAAGCTTCATCATCCTGGGAGGGACCTACTGTTTTGCCAGGATGCACAGAGATTCCTCTCGCAAAATGTCATTTGCCACTTTGGCATTCCAAGGGAAATCACCATTGACAACGACCTTCAGTTTGACGTCGTGGCCTTCAAAGCATTTTGTGAGCGCATGGGAATCAAACTTTGCTATGCTTCCATGTGACATCTGCAATCTAATAGAGCAGTTGAGTGGGCAAACGGTACCATCTCTATGGGTATTAAGAAGCACCTCACAGGCCTTCTCGAAGGCAGATGGCCTCACGAGTTGCAAAGCATGCTCTGGTCCATGCACACCATCGCCACACACCCGACAGGCTTCACGCCATTCAAGCTACTCTTCAAAGACGAGGCTATGATGCCCGAAGAGCTGAGGACTGGTCGGCAAGAGTGCTGGTTCAGGCTCTGACTCAGGATTAAGCAGTCTCGCTAGACCACCTCGATGGTGTCCGAGGGAAAGCTACGCAAGATATTTCTAAGTACATATGCATGACGTCTGCGTCATACAATAAGAAGGTACAACCAAGGGAACTCGCCATCAGAGACCTAGTGCTCTGCAAGGCATTACAGGTGGACAAAGTGGGTAAGCTTGAATCTAAATGGGAGGGCCCATAAATCATCTAGGCTGCCCTTCGGTCGGGCTCCTATCGGTTGGCAACACTCAAAGGGATGGACCTCAAGCACACCTAGAATGGCTACCGCATGTACAACCAGTTGTAACAGCTCACCCGCACAAACGGGGTCTAGTAATAAAGCCCTTTCCCTTTTGTGCTAGAAGATAATGTCATCGACTACAAAGCACGGATACCACCGGCTTCATGCCCACTCTCCAGAGTATAAGAGCACAAAGTTCCTAGGTTCCGTGCCAACTCTATGGAGTATAAAGCATCGGGAGCCTTTGGTGTTCTAAGCAATTCTTGAAAGTATAAATAAGAACACGAAGCACATGAGCTCCGCGCCAACTCTGCAGAGTATAAAGTGCTAGGAGCCTTCGGTGTCCCAGGCAACTTTTTACAGTGTAAATAAGAGCGCAAAGTCCCAAGGAGCCAAATCTATAGAGTATAAAAGGCCAGCAGCCTTTAGTGTCCCGAGCAACTGTTCGGAGTATAAATAAGAGCACGGAGCACATGAGCTCCATGCCAACTTTGCCGTGTATAGAGTGTCAGAAGCCTTCGGTGTCCTAGGCAACTCTTCGAAGTATAAACAAGAGCATAGAGTCCCTAGGCTCCATGCTAACTCTACAGAGGATAAAGCATCAGGAGCCTTCAGCGTCCCAGGTAACTCTTTGGAGTATAAATAAGAGTGCAGAGCACATACGCTCCGTGCCAACTCTACAAAGTATAAAGCACTGGGAGCCTTCAGTGTCCCGGGCAACTCTTTGGAGTATAAATAATAGTGCAGAATCCCTGGGCTCCACGCCAACTCTGTGGAGTATAAAGCGCTTGTAGGACCGAAATGGCGACAGAGGGGGGGTGAATGTCGACTTTAAGATTTGCTCCCCCAAAATACTCACAGAACGATTCCTCTCCAATAGCTACAAAGCTATCAGGAAGGAGCAACTAGAACTGAGCAAAAAGACTGCAAACAGTAGCTACTTGTTGGTCTTTTGACTGCTGAAAACTGCACTAAAATTGCTGATTTTACTGCTGAAAACTGCACTAAAATTGCTGATTTTGACTGCTGAAAACTGCACTAAAAGTGCTGATTTTGACTGCTGAAAACTGCAGCAAATAGATGATGAAAACAACAGCAATTTCAGCTGAAAACTGCAGCTGACAGAGGCTGAAAACAGCAGCAAAAAGATGATGAAAACAGCAGCAATTTCAGCTGAAAACTGCAGCTGAAAGAGACTGAAAACAGCAGCAAAAAGAGGCTGAAATCTGCAGCAAGAAGTGCTGAAAATGCAGTCTGAAAACAGCAAGCAGTAGAAATTGTAGACCACCCACAAACTGAAGAAAAAGATGAAATCCAGCTGGTCTACTTAGCCCAAAAGATCAAGAACTTGAACTAAATAGCAAGAGGGCTAAGGGAAACAAAGAAATCAAACTTAGAAGCAAGAAATTCAGGATTTGGACAAAAACCTGAAAAGTACAGAGAGTTGCCCAAGAACTCAAATTCCCATTTCATCTTTGATCATTTGGCTATGAAACTTTGAGGATAGGTTAGCAATAGCCTCTGGACCTCTCATGCCAAGTTTCATGCCATCTTGTGAAGGGAAACGAAAATAACACCAAACCCTAGAAATTCAAAGAGGGCTAAATCTTGAAAACTTACAGAGCCTCCACCAAAAATCAAATTACTCCTCAATCGTTGATCCTCTGGCCATGAAATTTTGAGGGAAGCTAGTTGATAGCTTCTGGACTCTCCATGCCAAATTTCAAGCCATCTCGTGAAGGGAATCAAGAACAGCCTCAAAACCTATAAATGCAAACCATGAACAGGGGAACTCAAAATGGAAATCTGAGAATTAAACTTAGTTTGCTCTTTGGATCAACTATCCAAATGGCTTTTGAGCATCTCGCATGTCATAGCAACCCATTTTGGCACTCCCCAGCAACTAAGAACTCAAAACGCAGAGAATCAAGAAATCACACAAACGATGAACGAAGAACAAACTGAGCATGGGAAGCAAACTTCAGATTTCATTCATTGGATCAAAAGAAATACAAAGACGTCCCGATACCGTGGACATTCGAACAAGATGAAAGGATTACAAGCTCTCAATCACTCATCTCCCTCTCCATCCGCAAAATCACCAAGAGCCTCACATGCTACTTGGGAGGAACACACACAGAGAGGAGAGCACTCTGGAACACATCGATGGGACATGCAGGGAGCACACCTCTGCCTCCACCACCCACTCTCAACAACTAAAGTCTAAAGCCAAAACAACCACTAAAGCCTATTTTGACTAAAGGAAACCCTAATTCCGTTTCAAGTGCTCAAGTGGACATGCAGCCACCACCTCATATATATAGCCCTGGCTAACGGGTTTCCGTCCCGTTACGCCCGCTAAGTCCAACGGAGCCCGCTCCCGCTTGTGCCGCCTTGCGAATTTCCCGATTCGCCCCTTGTGCACCTTCCGGGAAGCTTCCGCGCTCCTTGCCTCGCACGCCTCGCAACCACCTCGATTCCACGTCGTCTTCGACACATCCCGACCGTTCTGACCTCAGCGCCACCTGCGCCTAGTCCGGTCCACCGTGTCTCGCCACGACTCCGCCTCGACGTCCTGCAGCCACACAGACAAGAAACACATCAAATAGCACCGCTCGATACATGAACGCGTAAATAACCTCATACTTACCACAGATGAAGTCCAAACCTGTCGAAACATCAAAAATATGCAACCTAACCCGATACGACCAAGTTTGACCAAATCGACCGAGTCCGTCGCACCACGCAACGACATGGTCCAAAACACTCAAACCAAACTCGACTAAACCAAACCAATGTCAATTACTCATCATACACATGTGGTCGCCTCCACATGGTTCATCAATCTCCCCCTTGATGAGTATATTGACAAACCCCGAAAAAGCGCAAAGAAGAGTTTGAGTTTGACGAATCCAACATGGTCCAAAGAAGAGAATGAAACAAATGACCATGTCGACAGAAGGAACACTAGAGCAACAACTGAAAGAGCAAATTGTTCTCCAAAGCTCTAAAACGATCCCAACTAGCTAGCTTTTTCTTCTCTATTCTCCCCCTTTTGGCAATAGACGCATCAAGAATGCAAAAGAGAGAATATGACATGTCAATGGATGAATATGGCTGAAGTTTGTTTATTCTAAGCATTTAGAGCCATGAGAATTATCCAATATGACCAATAAGTACTACACCAAGCCATAACGCAATAAAACGCTATCTAGATCATGACAACATATATATAAGCTAGCTAGAACACATAGATGACAATCTGAAAATGAAGTACATTATGTGAGCAAGTCAAGTCATCGATGAGCAAAGGCTAGCTAGAGATATCCAAGGATGATGCAGGCCATGTCAATAAGCTAAGCGGAACAAAGAAGCACAAATTGAGACCAAATAGAGTGCTATACGCTCAAGAGTGAAACATTTGTTAAAGTACTTGTTTCTTTGGTAGTTTAAGCAAATTGAGCACAAATGATATATTTTCTTTTGAAACTCAAGGTTGTTGACAACCGGATTTTTTGTTTTATCATGTGCTAGACCTCAAGCCTTATGCGACTACTCCAAGAAGAAGCTTAAGAAGATAGTCTAGGTCATCCAAAACTCCCCCTAAGTTCATGCCAAGTGCAATGGCAAGCCGTCTCATAGGAAAGAATTGGTGAGATCAGTTTTTTCGCACAAAAGAGATCTTTTTGCATTTTAACATGTTGTACTAACTCATGCATCATCAAGAGACTAAAATAGCTCAATCTAAGGCTCAATAGATATTCAACGCTCAACTTAGCCTATTTGACATGGCATGAATCATAAAAGGATAGCTAAAGCAAGACTAGACTCAAATACGAGCATGACAAGTTTTAATTCAAGTTGAGCAATTTTAATTAACTTATCATGGTAAAAGCTAGTCTACACATATGAAGTCATGATAAATCTAGCAAATAAAGCATAAATCATGGTAAGGTGTAAAGCATTGTAAAACATGTCATAACAGGATAATAATCAAGGCTCAATGTAGTTATATTACAATGCTAGATGCTGAAAGCGCAGAAAATCCAGCTCCTCCTCAACATGAGATGCAACTTTTAGTTCAAGTTTAGTTATGTCAATATTAAGCTCCAGAAGCTCCCAAATGAACTCCCCCTGAACCAAAGCAATAAGAATCGAGAAGCTGGCAAAGAAAACAGCAAACAGGCAGTCCTTAAAGCCTAGAAAAGATATAGAGATAACTATGGCTCAGACTGACTCTCATCTACCCCATATGACACTAGGACTACTAGACCGGTAATCTACCTCACTAGGGAGCAAACACGTACCTTGTCTACCCAAGGGTGGCCCGACCCTTGCTAGAACCTAAAAGCAGTGAGTGGGCTCAACCTAGTGAGAGAAGAGAAGCGGCTAATAGAGCAGAATCCTAGATCATAAGATAAGAGCAAAGAGTCTAAACAGCTAGACGAGAAGAACACTCTAACCTATGCTAGAAGGACTAAACCCAAAGCACCCCGAATGCAATGCAACAGAATGGAGTAAGAGCATAATCAATATAATAAAGCAGTAAAGCACAAACTTCCCCTCACAACAGCCCATAAGGACAAACCACCCCAAGCTCTCCTCGCAGAGCTGAAAACCTCGAGCTATCCAACGGCTTGGTAAAGATATCAGCCAACTAGTGGTCACTCTCCACAAACTGAAGCACAATGTCACCCTTCTCTACATGGTCTCTAAGGAAGTGATAGCGAATATCAATATGCTTGGTCCGAGAGTGCTGCACTGGGTTCTTAGCAATGTTAATCGCCGAAGTGTTATCACAAAAGAGTGGAACACTATCGATAGCTAACCCAAAGTCCCGCAGGGTCGAGACCATCCAAAGCACCTGACTACAGCAGCTGGCTGCAGCAACGTACTCGGCCTCTGCGGTGGACTGTGCAACACCGGACTGCTTCCTAGAAGACCAGGAAATGAGAGAAGTGCCAATGAATTGGTAGGTGCCAGAAGTGCTCTTCCTATCTATCCTACAGCCGGCAAAGTCTGCATCCGAAAAGGCTCTCAAGGAAAGACAAGAAGAGGAAGAGTACCAGATACCATAGTCAATGGTAGCTCGAAGGTACCGAAGAATGCGCTTCACCGCCTGGCGGTGAGATACGCGAGGAGAAGCCTGAAACCGAGCACAAAGACAAACAGTGAAGTGTATGTCCGGTCTCGAGGCAGTGAGATACAAGAGGGAGCCGATCA
The DNA here is from genome assembly GCA_036346575.1 of Dendrocalamus sinicus. Lineage (NCBI taxonomy): Eukaryota > Viridiplantae > Streptophyta > Magnoliopsida > Poales > Poaceae > Dendrocalamus > Dendrocalamus sinicus. The sequence goes on along the minus strand of CM070671.1, from coordinate 6,347,868 downwards.
TACTCCTATACACCTTCTGAACAACTGGCTCGCCATCCTCATCTGGGTCGAGTGAAGTCGAGGTAGCCATCGGAGTGGACATCGGCTTACCATCACTCATATCGAAGCGCTTCAGGAGGTCTCGAGTGTACTTGCCCTGATGCAGAAATGTACCCTCCCGAGTCTGCTTAATTTGGAAGCCAAGGAAGAAACTCAACTCGCCCATCATGCTCATCTCAAACTTCGAGCTCATGACATCGGAAAACTGGGAAACGAGAGCATGCGAGGAGCTGCCAAAGATGATGTCGTCCACATAGATCTGAACGAGCAGAAGATCTGTGCCATGCCGGCGGATGAACAAGGTCTTGTCAACTTTACCCATCTCAAAACCATGACTCAGCAGGTAGGACTTAAGCCTCTCATACCAAGCTCTAGGGGCCTGCTTAAGTCCATACAAAGCTTTGGAGAGCTTGAAGACATGGTTAGGGTATTTGGGGTTTTCGAAACCAGGAGGCTGTCTCACATAGACTTCTTCCTCAATGAAGCCATTAAGGAAGGCACTCTTGACGTCCATCTGGTACAACTTGAAACCTTCCGAAGCTGCAAAGGCAAGCAGGATTCTAATGGCCTCAAGTCGGGCTACAGGGCAAAGGTCTCCTCGAAATCCAGACCTTCAACCTGGGAGAACCCCTGAGCTACCAGTCTAGCCTTGTTTCGAATAACCACTCCATCCTCGCTCTGCTTGTTCTTGAACACCCACTTAGTCCCAATGACATTGTGACCTCGTGGGGGCTCGACTAGCGACCAGACCTTGTTTCTCTCGAAATTCTCTAGCTCCTCATGCATGGCATTGACCCAAGACTCGTCGTAAAGAGCATGAGAAACATCTTTGGGCTCGAAAGAAGCAACAAAGGTAGAATGGAGACATAATTGAGACATGCCACATTTTGAACGAGTGACTCGCTCAAACAGGTCTCCAATAATCTGCTCAGAAGGATGGTCTTTTTGAATGTGTCTAGGAGGTCCAGGATGACATGAAGAAATGGCCTCTACCTCGCGAGCTGACGAGGTAGGAACAGAGCCACTAGCTCCAGAAGAAGCAGAGGGCATGGGCTGATCTCCCCGAGGTGCGGTGGAAGAAGGCACCTCAAGGGGTGGATGAGGGACTGGATCGGGTAGACAACCCTCATCTCCATCATCCTCATCATCCACGAAGATGGGCTCGGACTGCTCTAAAGAACCTGAGATATCGGGCCTAGTCCCCGGACTGGCCTCGTCGAAGGTCACCTCACAGGTTTCTACCAATTTACTAGACTCGCAGTTCCAAACCCGATAAGCCCGCGAAGAAGTTGAGTAACCTAGAAAGATCCCATCACAAGAACGTGACTCGAACTTATCTAGGTTCCCGGACTTCAAAATGAAGCACTTGCAACCAAACACGCGAAAATGAGAGACACTAGGCTTTCGCCCATATCTCAACTCATAAGAAGTGCGATGCAAATGTGCCTGAAGAAAAACTCGATTGGAAACATGGCACGCGGTCGCAATAGCCTCAGCCCAAAACTTTCGTGGTGTAGAGACTCATCAAGCATCGTCCTGGCCATCTCGACCAATGTACGGTTCTTCCTCTCCACGACGCCATTCTGTTGTGGGACGTGCGGAGAAGAGAACTGGTGCTCTACACCCGTCTCATCACAAAACCTCTCAAAGTAGGAATTCTTGAACTCCGTGCCATTGTCACTGCGGATCGCTCGTAAGGCACCTAGGAGGTCAACAGAAAGCCTACTGAAAAGATCTCGGAAATGTGAAAATGTCTCATCCTTCGAGGCTAAGAAAAACACCCAAGAAAACCTCGAATAGTCATCGACCACGACAAGGACATACCACTTCCCTCCGGCTGACTACACTCGAGCTGGTCCAACAGTGTCCATATGGAGCAGCTGTCCCGGTGCATCAGTCATGGTCACAGTGACCGGAGGATGCGAAGCGGCAACCATCTTGCCATGTCGGCATGGAGCACAAACCAGATCTTTGACCATCTTGAGCTTCGGCAGACCACGAATGAGATCGTGGGCGCTAACTCGGGTCAAATGGTCAAATCCTATATGACCAAGTCTCCTATGCCAGAAAGTCAAATCGCGGGACTCAGAAGCAACTAAACACCGGAGAGGATCACCAGAAGACTCAGAAAAATCAGCACGAAAGATCCTCCCAAAACGTGAAATCCCGCAAACAAGACTACCCGAAGAATCAAGAATTTTGCAAGCATTTTTCTTGAAGCTTACCTCGAAACCGTCATCGGTAAGCTGAGAAACGGAAAGCAAATTGTACTGCAGCTTACTAACCAAAGCAACATCCTTAAGAATAAATGAAGCATTAACACACACAGTACCTTTGGCAATGACGCGCCCAGATGAAGCATCTCCGAAGGTGATCGTCTCATCACCTGGAGCGCAGGCTAGGGAGGAGAACCAACGGGAGTCTCCGGTCATATGATGAGAACAACCGGAGTCTACAAGCCAAACCTTCTCCTTCCCTACCCGACGAACCTGAGTCAAACAGAGAGTAAAGTCTCAGTACTGGGGTGAATCAAAAGTGATTTTGGCACCCAATACTGAACAACACGTCTAGCAGATGAAGTAGTCAAGCACGACTGACCTCTATCTACCCTACGCTCTCTGTCACTCATCAAGCCAGAAGGTCTATGTACAGACCCAAAGCTGTTGTTGGTCTCGACTGCTACAGAGAAGCGAGCCAAGGAACCAACAACACGCTGATCTCGCCGCGGGTAACTGTCTCGACGGGGGAAACGAGATGTACCCTCAGGACGGCGGAAGTCACGAACCGGAGCAGCATGAGGACGAAAAACAGAAGACTCAGAAAAACCAAGTCCTCGATGCTGCCCAAACCCATCATCAGCAGTAAACCTAGACCTCGTGCTGGTCCTAGGTGCACCCAGGGTCTGGGGCTGACCCTGAATACGCCTAAGTGCCTCAGCACGGTCTCTACGCGCAATCCTGGCATGCCTGAAGCATCTCTCGATTGAGTGCCCATCCTTCTGACAGAAGGTGCAGTGGTACTTCACCTTCTGAGAGGTGGAAGTAGCACCAAGATGCTTCGCCTTCTGAGAGGCCGAAGCAGCAGGTGGAATCACCTTGCTGTCAGAAATCCCCTGGACATAGCCCGCTGAGTTGAATTTGACTTCATCAGATCTGGGCTCAACCTCGATCGCACCTCCTACGATGGGTCTGAGAATAGCAGGTGGATGCTTCCTAATATCCTCATAGAAATCATATCCTAGACCTTGATTGAACTTGCAAATCTTGGACTGGTCTAGAATAAGATTCAGCTTCTTCTTGCCGCCTACAAACCTCTCGAGAGTGTTCATAAGATACTGACACTCCCGAAAGAGAGAGGTGCAAGAAGAGCAGGGAGAAGAGGGAACAGCAGAGGGTAAGGAAGTAGAAGAAGAACCAACAGCAGAGGAACGAATGGCTTGTGCACGCACAGCCGACTCTGAATGGACAGTCCTACTGCTAGCAGGTTGGTTCGCGTCGCTAGGCGTCTCTACCTTACCCTGGGGCTTCTCCCCCTCCTCAGCAATCACATCACAAGGTGTTGATGGCTTCTCTAATAGGTCCTTAGTTAGCTTCACACATTTATCATTCAAAGCAGCGAGTTCAAGTTTTAGTTTGTCACAACTAATGCATGGTGAGCTAACAGGATCCTTAGTCGCAAACTGAGCCAACTTCCTATCATGATCAATCATATCTTGAAACTGTTTGGAGACAGCTTCAAGTTCAGCAGTTAACTTAGGACAGTTCAAGCAAGAATCAATCGGCTCATGTAAAGAAGCTTGTAGTTCAGCAATTTTATGATCTGCCCATTTTAAATTCATCTTCAAGTTATTGCAATTTTCACAGGACTCAGACAGATCAAGAAGCATGGCATAAGGTCCTCTAGTAGCAATGTCCTTAACCTCACATGAGGTGGGAGAAGTAGTCTCATCAGTAGTAAGCAGGGTAACAGCCATCCTACTCAATTCTAACTCAGCAAGCAGACTAACATTCTCCACCTTAACAACATCAAGCTCGGAGGACACACTATCATGCGAGGTCCTTAGTTTCTCCAAATCACCCAAAGAAAGCACAAAGATGTATCACAATCGTCACGGGAGGGAGCAGATGTAAGTGAAGTAAGCTCCCGTGACAGTCTATCTACTTCCTTCTCTAACTCGGTACACCTAGCCCTAGCTCTAGCATGAAAACCACCTAGCTTAAGGAATGCTTGATTGAGCTGGTCGTAGGTGGGGCATACCTCGTCCGAGTCGGAGTACAGCTCGCTGTCGCTGAGTTCGCCCTCGAGGGCCATGAAGCACATGCCGGAGAAGTCGTCGCCACCATCCTTGGCCTCTTGATCACCCGTCCCATCGTTGTCGCTCCATTCCTCCACCTCGCTGAGGTCGAGGTCGTCGAAAGCGGTAAGGACGCGGTGGAAGAGCTTCTTGGCTTTGCCGAAGTTGCGGAACTTCTTCTTTCCCGGTGTCTGAGCTGGAGGCTTCTTGTTGCGGTTCTTGTCGGTGTAGTCGATCTTGCCCGAACCACCGTAGTCAGCTTTGCCTTTCTCCAGCTTAGGGCAGTTTGCCCGAATGTGGTTGGGGCCACCACACTCGAAGCAAATCACGGGTCCTCCCCTCTTTCTGTCCCTCCTCCTCTTGTAAGCATGGGAGAACTTCCAAGCTAGGAGGGCCAGTTGCTCATCCTCGAGCTGCTCTAACTGATCATCAGTTACATCACATAGAGCAGCAATGGAGAAACCACACAGCGAATCAGAAGGGAGACCTGAAGCCGACGTGGGATCGGTGACTAGAGCCATCGACTGTGACTTCGACTTGCGAGAGACAATGTCAATCTCGTGAGTCTTGAGACGCGAGTACAGCGCATCAAGAGTCAAAGTCGAGAGGTCTGTGGTGTCCTTGATGGTAGTCACCTTCATCTCCCAAACGCGCAAATCGAGTGCAGCAAGCATCTGACGAGTGTTGTCTGAGTCGGGGTATGTGAGACCGACCGCTCGGAGGTTGCTCAAGATCTTGTGAAAACGCGCAAAGCACTCATCCAAAGACTCACCAGCAAGCATCTCGAACTTGTTGTAGTCCCGCTTGAACTGGTCCTGTCGCACCGTCTTAATCTGGGTGGTGCCCTCATGGTATGCATCGAGGGTCTCCCAGATATCAAAGGCGGACGAAAGATGAGAGATGCGGTCAAACTCGCTACGACTCAGGCCCTGAATAATGATGTTCCTTGCCTTAGCGTTAGCCTCAACATCAGCCATATTCCCGGCATTGATGTTCTCATCGGCAGGAACAACAAACCGGACCTTGACCTTGCGCCAGATGGCATACCCCTGGGCCTGGATGTATGTCTCCATTTGGCTCTTCCAGAAGGGGTAATCAATGCCATCGAAAATGGGCGGCTTGGTCGAGTACTTGTCCGTCGCCATGGCTCTTGAGACCGGTTAAGATCTATTGATTAGAGCTAACCGGCTCTGATACCAATTGTAGGACCGAAATGGCGACAGAGGGGGGGTGAATGTCGACTTTAAGATTTGCTCCCCCAAAATACTCACAGAACGATTCCTCTCCAATAGCTACAAAGCTATCAGGAAGGAGCAACTAGAACTGAGCAAAAAGACTGCAAACAGAAGCTACTTGTTGGTCTTTTGACTGCTGAAAACTGCACTAAAATTGCTGATTTTACTGCTGAAAACTGCACTAAAATTGCTGATTTTGACTGCTGAAAACTGCACTAAAAGTGCTGATTTTGACTGCTGAAAACTGCAGCAAATAGATGATGAAAACATCAGCAATTTCAGCTGAAAACTGCAGCTGACAGAGGCTGAAAACAGCAGCAAAAAGAGGCTGAAATCTGCAGCAAGAAGTGCTGAAAATGCAGTCTGAAAACAGCAAGCAGTAGAAATTGTAGACCACCCACAAACTGAAGAAAAAGATGAAATCCAGCTGGTCTACTTAGCCCAAAAGATCAAGAACTTGAACTAAATAGCAAGAGGGCTAAGGGAAACAAAGAAATCAAACTTAGAAGCAAGAAATTCAGGATTTGGACAAAAACCTGAAAAGTACAGAGAGTTGCCCAAGAACTCAAATTCCCATTTCATCTTTGATCATTTGGCTATGAAACTTTGAGGATAGGTTAGCAATAGCCTCTGGACCTCTCATGCCAAGTTTCATGCCATCTTGTGAAGGGAAACGAAAATAACACCAAACCCTAGAAATTCAAAGAGGGCTAAATCTTCAAAACTTACAGAGCCTCCACCAAAAATCAAATTACTCCTCAATCGTTGATCCTCTGGCCATGAAATTTTGAGGGAAGCTAGTTGATAGCTTCTGGACTCTCCATGCCAAATTTCAAGCCATCTCGCGGAGGGAATCAAGAACAGCCTCAAAACCTATAAATGCAAACCATGAACAAGGGAACTCAAAATGGAAATCTGAGAATTAAACTTAGTTTGCTCTTTGGATCAACTAGCCAAATGGCTTTTGAGCATCTCCCATGTCATAGCAACCCATTTTGGCACTCCCCAGCAACTAAGAACTCAAAACGTAGAGAATCAAGAAATCACACAAACGATGAACGAAGAACAAACAGAGCACGGGAAGCAAACTTCAGATTTCATTCATTGGATCAAAAGAAATACAAAGACGTCCCGATACCGTGGACATTCGAACAAGATGAAAGGATTACAAGCTCTCAATCACTCATCTCCCTCTCCATCCTCAAAATCACCAAGAGCCTCACATGCTACTTGGGAGGAACACACACAGAGAGGAGAGCACTCTGGAACACATCGATGGGGACATGCAGGGAGCCCACCTCTGCCTCCACCACCCACTCTCAACAACTAAAGTCTAAAGCCAAAACAACCACTAAAGCCTATTTTGACTAAAGGAAACCGTAATTCCCTCTCAAGTGCTCAAGTGGACATGCAGCCACCACCTCATATATATAGCCTCTGGCTAACGGGTTTCCGTCCCGTTATGCCCGCTAAGTCCAACGGAGCCCGCTCCCGCTTGTGCCGCCTTGCGAATTTCCCGATTCGCCCCTCGTGCACCTTCCGGGAAGCTTCCGCGCTCCTTGCCTCGCACGCCTCGCAACCACCTCGATTCCACGTCGTCTTCGACACATCCCGACCGTTCTGACCTCAGCGCCACCTGCGCCTAGTCCGGTCCACCGTGTCTCGCCACGACTCCGCCTCGACGTCCTGCAGCCACACAGACAAGAAACACATCAAATAGCACCGCTCGATACATGAACGCGTAAATAACCTCATACTTACCACAGATGAAGTCCAAACCTGTCGAAACATCAAAAATATGCAACCAAACCCGATACGACCAAGTTTGACCAAATCAACCGAGTCCGTCGCACCACGCAACGACATGGTCCAAAACACTCAAACCAAACTCGACTAAACCAAACCAATGTCAATTACTCATCATACACATGTGGTCACCTCCACATGGTTCATCAGCGCTAGGAGCCTTCGCGTCCCGAGCAACTCTTTAGAATATAAATAAGAGCATGAAGTCCCTATGCTCCGTGCCAATTTGGCAGGTTTTAAAGAGTCAGGAGGCTTACCCACCCTGAGCCTCTAAAAATGCAATGGATAAAAGACACCACACCAGGTCTATTGCGCCCTAACACCGGGTTCATTGACATAGTTCCCAAGATCAGACGTGGCATCGCACAGAGCCCACTATGTTTCAAATCTTCATCCTACCGCCAATTTCATTAATGCTCATCCGAAGAGTGGGTAACAGAGTGCACGCATTTTAACACTTCATCCTACTACCATTTTGTCGATGCTCATCTGAAGGGTGGGGGCAGAGTGTGCATGTTTTGATGCTTCATCCTAGCATCGACTTTGTCAATGCTCATCCGAAGGGTGGGGGATGGAGCGCACACGTTCTAACACTTTCTCCTACCACTAACTTCATCGATGCTCATATAAAGGGTGGGGGATAGAGCATGCATGTTTTGACATTTCATCCTATCACCGACATTGTTGACACTCGCCCAAAGGGTAGGGATGAAGTGTGTGCATTCTAACACTTCCTCCTATCGTCGACTTTGTCGACTCTCATCCAAAGGGTGGGGGATAGAGCACGTGCATGCCTAACCACATTGTGCATGTCTATCTAAGGATATCAGACATAGCAAGTGCATGCATTTGAAGCCTTCGTCCCCACAGTTACTTCATCGACCCTCGTCCGAAGGGTGGGGGACAGAGCGCGCGTGTTTTGCACTTTGTCATACCACCAACTTAGTCGACGCTCGTTCGAAGGGTGGGGGACATAGCGTGCGCATTCTGATGCTTTGTCCTACCTCTGACTTCATCGATGCTCATCCAAAGGGTGGGGGATGGAACACACGCATCCTGACACTTCGTCCTACCACCAACTTCGTTAATGCCCGTCTGAAGGATAGGGGACGGAGCATGTGTGTTCTAAGGCTTTGTCCTACCGTCAACTTCATTGATGTTCATCCCAAGGGTGAGGGACGGAGCTTGCACATTCTAACATTTTGTCCTACCACCGACTTCATCATTGATTGTCTGAAGGGTGGGGGATGGAGCTGTGCATTCTGACACTTCATCCTACCATCGACTTTATCGACACTCGTTCGATGGGTGGGGGATAGACTGCACATACATGTCGGACCCCGGAGCAACAACTCTTGGATCCTCTGTGTAAATCGCACTAGTCCAAGATTAGCTAGTGCACATAGTGGACAACAAAAATAAATATCAACCATAATGACATTTATTAATTAAATATGGGCATGATTGCCAAAGTTTACATCCGTGGCTCATAGGCCAAATTTAAACATAAGCAGCGAAAGAGAAACACCGAAGCGGAAGAAGCCTAACATGCCTGCCCACATGCAAACGACAGTAAGACGCGGCCTACTCGTCCAAGTCTTCACTATAGTTGAAGTTGTCTTCCTCTGTGTGGAGATAGCAAGGTGAGTACAAACTTGTACTCCACAAGTCACATAGAATATGCAACATAATGATAAAGGCGACAAAGGAAGGCATATAGGGTTAATTGAGCATAAAACAACATTTAAAGAAATATAGTAAATAGATTGAAAATGCTGAATTTAATACAGTAAGTAAAAATAGTAATTATAAATATAATTAATACCGTTAGTGCAGGCTTCGACCAAACACTAACCTAACCACGAGCATCCCACCCAGACCATATTTTCCAAAAACATTTCGTATGGATTCCATCCATCCACATGCTTCCAATCACTCATGGATTCCATCCATCCATAAGGTTTTCATAAACCATTTTGAAAAACAAAGTCTAATCCATGAAAAACTTTACTCAGCATGCCCATGACCATGGTCACGGCTATCCAAGATAGATTATATACTCTACAGAGGTTATACAGCTTTACCCATAAGACATAATCACCTCATATTGCCATGCAATTAACACACTTCCTTAGGTGTGCAGTGGAGAGATCACGACAATGCCTTTACAAAGCAAAGCCTTCAACCTAACCACACCAACTCTAAGGTTTCACCCCAATAAGGAATCCGCCAGACCGGGACCCCCTCTTGAGCCGAGAGAGACTTCTCATGGCCCACGCCACGCTCACTTTCAACATAAAACAATATTCAGGTTGGGACCCACAAATTAATCAGCCAAGACTGCAATAGTAGCTCACCGACCGGTCCTTAATTTGACTTAGGCTCAACCACATACGCCTTGTGCCAGACAATCAACACTGTGTCTCCAAACAATAGTGCACGCCTGCACCCACCACCTAACCATTAGACCAAGTCCAAACCAGATTTTATATTCATAATTCTTCTTGTCTCACCAAAGTCAAGAACACATTTGAAAAACTTATCATTTTATGTGAAAAGGTTATCCTAAAACAAAGATTATGTCTAAGCAGGTCTAAGCATTTGATATAAAACTCTCTAGCCAATACTAGTGTACTAACTAGAGTTTTATTCAAGGGTGACAAGGTATAATGTTACACAATGTCCAAGGTGTTAATAACAATTGGGAATAAACTAAGCTTAAAACTGGAATTGAAATACTTGGATAAACATATGCATGTAATATAATTTAAATCAACATAATTTTATTTGAAAATAGGGATCAACATGATCAAGGTGTGTACTTGCCTTGCTCTTCAGTTGGGTGCAAATTGTCGTCGAAGAATTCTCTAGAATCGTCGTAGTCTGCACGTGAAAATACCCAAGCAAACTCAAATAAAATTAAAATAAATTAAAATAAACTCCAAAAATTTAAAAGGATGGTAGAAATGGATAGTGTTGTGGTCACAGACCAAACAGAGAGAGAAAGAGAGGTGTGGTAGTGGAGAGTTAGGTGAATAATGGCTTAGGGTTTCCCCATGGCTCGCATCATATATATATATATATATATATATATATATATATATATATATATATATATATATATATATATATATATATATATATATATATATATATATATATATATATATATATATATATATATATATATATCCATGGGGAGTGCTTTTACAGATATACCCTTACACATGTACATCCCCTTCAGGGGCCATTTAAGTCATTACATATGTCCCATTTTGGGCCTTACAACCCTCTAACAGGTCCGCGGGTGCTGCACATGGGCTATGGTAGGAGGCCGAACAACCGAGGCTCGGGATCTGGCGGTCACCAGTCGCAACTCCATGACCGCGATACACGCCTTCATGAAGTGATCACCATAGCCATGCACCTCGCACCACCTGCCGTAGTCTAGAATCTCTTGCGCCGCGCACGGTCTGTCACCGCTGCCCGGCCCTCGTCCCTGCGAGGTGGGGGTAGGTTTGTGGAGGGCGTCGTCGATGCCAAGGATGTGGCGGGCTTTTTGAGGCCTGCGCTGGTTACGCCGGGGCTTGCGCCTACCCCTTGGAGAGCTCCCCTGCTCCCCGACATCGCTGCTTTCGGGAGTGTCTTCCCAGGGCTCTTGCTTGTGGCCTCGCTTTGGAGACTCGCTCCCCATGCTCCCCTTGCACGGCGATCCCCCGTTAGGGTAAGGTCGGGATCACCGGCGTTGCGTCTTTGCGCATCTTCCTCCGCTCGCGCATACTCCTCCATCTTGTCGAAGAGCTTTGCCACTGTCATGATTGGCTTCCGCGCGTTGTATGCGGCCATGGGGCCCGGGCGAAGGCCCTGTATGGCTGCATTGATGATGGTTGTTTTGTTAACATCCTTGACCTAGCAGCGTACCTTCGCGAAGTGCTTGGAGTAATCCCGGAGCTTCTCCGAAGGTTTTTGCTTCACTGCGAAGAGCTGATCCGCGTCGACCCGCTCGACGTAGTTCCCCTGGAAGTTGTTATGAAGACGGTCACGGATCTGCTCCCACGCGTAAATGGAGTTCAGTTCTATGGTGAAAAACCAAGAAAGCGCCACCCCTTGCAACGCGAGGGGGAGTCCCTTCGCCTTCGTAGTATTGTCTCCGCCAGCGGCTTCGATGGCGGTCTCGTACATGCGCACGAACTCCCAGGGGTCTGTATCGCCCTTGTACAATTCGATGACGCTGGGGAACTTGAAGTCTTCTGGCCACGGCGCCTGCTGCAAGCCCCCCGAGAGCAGGGACTCTGGATCAAAACGCAGCAGCGGTGCGCGACTGGATGTGGGGGCATCGCGGCTGTCCGCTCTTTCCGGTGTGGGCTCTGGCGCGACCACCGATGTGGCCTGTTGGCTTCGAGCCTCTTGCATGTCCCGGACAGCCCCGCGGAGATCCCCCAGCTCCCGCTGGAATGCGTTGAGGGCTGCCAGCAAGACATTTTCCACTGTGGACGTGGTCGGGGCCACCTGTGCACCTGGCGGACGGGCCGGAATGGCGGCGACCATCTCCTGGGTTCCCGGGTTGCCGGTTGTGCCGATGTGGTCATCTCCGACCACACGATCGGCGCTGCCAGCAACCGTCACGGCGCCCGCAATCGCAGTAGTGGTGGCGAGGCCGGTCGCTGCGGTGGTAGTGGCGGGGTTGGTCATCGCGGCAGTGATGGCAGGGTCGGTCGTAGCGGCGCGTACGTCGATGCTCGGGGCCGCTGCGCCAGCGCCGCCGCCCGTGCCTCCGACAGCCGACGCTGAAGCCCGGGTGTGGACGTGACACTCCGCCGCGGCTGCCTTCTTCTCTTTCGCTGCCGACTATGAAGCCTTTCTCAGTGCCATCCTTCTTCGGATCTTGAAGCTTGCTCCTGTCCTCCCCACGGACGGCGCCAACTGTTGTGGTTACAGACCAAACAGAGAGAGAGGTGTGGTAGTGGAGAGTTAGGTGAATAATGGCTTAGGGTTTCCCCATGGCCTGCATCATATATATATATCCATGGGGAGTGCTTTTACAGATATACCCTTACACATGTACATCCCCTTCAGGGGCATTTAAGTCATTACACATGTCCCATTTTGGGCCTTACAACCCTCTAACAGGCCTGTCGGGCTTAGGTGGGGGCCACCCCTACAATAGATAGATTGGAATTTTTGATGAATTTAGGAATTTGAACGGGCTCAATTGGAGTTAGGATGAAGGAGAACGGGCTCTTGGTAGTTTAAAAAGAGAGAAAAAGAATAAACTGGAATTTCTAAAATTACTTTTCTAAAGGAAAATAGATTTATGACGTCAGCCCTGGGATTTTCTTTTTGGCTGAATTATGTTTCTACTGGAAAATCAGGTTTATGACGTCAGCATGATGTCTGCCCTACGGTGGACTTTTTGGATAGAGGCTGACATGTGGGCCCTAGTCTACCATGGACCAGAAGAAAGGCTGAGGTGGCAGGGAGGCTGACATGGTGCTGATGTGGCAGATGACTAGGCTAATTTGCTAACGTGGTAGCCAGGTGGTGCTGACGTGTCCAACATGTGGCTCGGTGCTGATGTGTCAGTACATGTGGCTGCCACGTGGGCTTAAACGCTGAGGTGGCAGGACACGTGGCTGTCACGTGTACCGAAATGCCGACTTGGCTCAGGGTTCCTGAGGTGGCTGTTGACGGTGCTGACTAGGCAGAGGTGGCGCTAATGGGGCACACCACATGGTAGCCACGTCGGCTCCCGTGCTGAGGTGGCATCACTGGCCAATGGCCGCGCATGGGAACGAAGGGGCGCCGATGAATGGAGGCGCAGCGGTAACCAACGAGGGGCGAAGGAGGGAGAGGTGGCCACGGGGAGTCGATTTTACCTTGTCTCAGGGCTCAACGGTGCTCAGAGATGGCTAGTGACGGTGGCGCTCGGGTCCTCTGTGCAGCCGTTCTCGACGGCGCTTTGAGACGAAGGAGGGGCAGAGGAGCTTTACACGAGCACGGTGAAGTTCTTGGAGGTGGTGGCGAGGCCCGGGAATGGGTGGCTCGGAGGCAATTGCTCACCGTTGCCCACACCGGCATTCGGGGAAGGAGATGCACGGGGCAGAGGAAGGGGGAAGCTCGAGAAAGGGAGTGGAGGGCAGAGAGGTGTGGGGCGGAGAGTGGCGGAGGCGAGAGGAGGTTTATATAGGGGAGCGGAGGGGCATGTCATGGGGGATTTCTCGCCGGAGAAATAGGGGATGCGACGGCGGTTGCGGAGGGAATGGAGGAGGTGGGCGGGGATTCGGTGTGGAATTTGGGGGATCCAGGAGCGGGACTTGCGGGGGAGGAAAGGAAGGCGGCAACGGTCTGATGGGCGAGGAGGGAAGGGGTGGGAGGGCGGCGGACATGCGGCGCGAGGAGTAAGAAGGAGGGAGGAAGGGGATGCGCCCAATAGGTGGGCCTGGTCGGCAGCGAGAGAGAGAGGGCGGAGAGAGGGGAGGCGCCGACCAGTGGGGTCCATGCGGGAGAGAGGAGGAAGCGGGTGCAGGAGATGGTGACATGTGGCAATGGGGGAGATTGGGCAACCGAGAAGAGGGAAAGGTGGCGGGCAAGGGAGATGGGCTAGCACGGGACTTGGCTCAATCCGAGCCATCCACTTGTTGGCTCAGGACGGAGAGAAGGAGATTAAAATTCAATTTTTGATTTTGGAGTTTCAAAAAACCTGAGAAAAGCAAATAAAGCTCAGAAAATATCAAATAAATTCCAAAAATTCCAAAAAAAATCACAAAAATTCCTGGAGATGTTTTGGACTTAGATAAAATATTTCCAACTTAATTTGGTATTATATTTTTAAACTTAAAATACTTTTTAATTTCAAAATAGATTTTAAAACTTGAAAAAACCAGATAAAAGCCAAATAAATCCAAATAATTAATTTGAAATAGGATCAAACTATCATTTTATTTAATAATATTTTTGGGTTTTACTTAATTTACTTTTCAAATCTAGCTTTTTAAAAAAGAATATCAGGGCACTTCAAAATTAAAATTCAGGCAACCAAAACACTTAATTTTAAATTAAATTAGTTTTTAATTTTTTTACTGGAAATTTGAAATAAACAGCTAGGCTGTTATAGCGCACCTAACCATGTTGTGCGTGTTGAACTCTTCGTCCTATAGCGAACTACGCTGATGCACGTATGACTACGTTGCATACTTAACAAGAACAAACCGCGAGACAATAGCCACAATTAACATCGCATCCATTTTGAAATAGTCGGTACAACGAACAAGGGCAACAAGCAACACCACAGCGAACAAGGGCAACAAGCAACATCATCCGAGCTCTCTATTTTTATATATTCTATATGAAGGACCCGTGACTATATAACTCATCCTACCTAGAAATGCAGAGACTCCTCCACCCACCCCCAATGCCCAAGTCGACGATAGAGAAGACGCTCAAGCACAAGGAGATGGTCTTTGTCAAGCACCTGTTCACCAAATAACATGGACAAAATAAGAATAGGCCATGAATCCAATGATCCATGTTGTCCATTACAGGTAGACCAAGTACATGGCCTGGAGATAGCTGGTACCCAATACAAACGTTTGGCCACCTGCCCAATGCACACATGTTGTTCAATGGGCCCATGTAAACAAGGGGGCATGGAGTCACACCTACTGGTCGACGGGGTGGCCACTGGAGGCAGGATCGTCGTCTTTGATTCATCGGGGGACTTCGTTGAGCCAGGTTCTGAGGTCCATTGCCGCGCCTAGAGTCCACTTCAATGCAATCATCGCCGTAGTATCGCCAATGTATCCCCAAATACATTCGCAGAAGGCATGGGTGGAATGGCGCATCATCCAGAGTGCCTCAAACATCGTTGTACTCTCTGGAGGGAGGTCAAGGTAGGGGTCTGCCAACTCGCTCATGTGTCCATAGCCAAAAAGGTGAAGTTGGACAAATAATATTTTTGCCATAGAAAAAGAGCAATGGAAACCGTATGCACGAGCGGTGTTAAGTGCAAGAGAAGAGGCTTCGCCAATCCTTTGGATGCTATTAAGGAGATTTTCTGGTCCGTACTCCTAAGAGGGCACCACCACCACGAGGTCCTCTAGGCTTGCCTCTAGCACTTCCATGGAACCCCATGCTGACACGGAGGCCTCTTTGAGAATGTGATCCCTCTCGGACAATTCCAATTGCGCACTTGCCTTCTCCTGCTCCAATGTAGCAATCTGCTATAGCAGGCCATCACACTCCTTTGTCGCATCGGACTGAGCCTTCTTGACTAGGGCATGGGTGTCCACGATGGCCCTCGTGCCTTCGGTCTTGAGGAAGCAGATGCACTCTGCCAAGTCCACCACAGTTCGCCTCACCAGCAAGAGCTTCGCGAATTGTTCATGCAAGTTGTTCCATTCCTGATGCCTCGTGGCCTGGAGGGTGCGACCCAAAGCCAGTGCTTGCAAGATGCTCCATCTGGTCTATGACAAAGAATATATTGTTACAAAATAAGCTATCAGTTGAGACATACCTTAACCTCCATAGACTTGAGAGCACTCTCAAGGATCTCCAGCCCACACGAGTGCAGCACACAGTAGTCGAGCACTGTGTCAATGCACTCTGTGGCTCTTTGTAGCAGGCACATCGCCTCGGGATGGGAAATGAAGTCCACCATAGAGAGGTGGTTCGACTCTGTTCTGGCACCTTCTGAATTCATGTCACCCAAAGATACGTCCACAATAGGAAAGCTGGACATGCTACGATTGACTTCTTCACTTGACCCCTGCGCATGGCCTGGCGAAGGGGGACCAGCTGACAACAGCGATAGCATCAATGAGCAGATCATAGACAACATCGTGAAGTCCTAAGAGAAAAGGGAACTAGTCATACCTACAGCGCACCTTGGGGCAACCAGTGGCAATGCACCACCTTGTTTGGAGCCACAGGCTAGGCTCAAATGTGTGATAGTGTGGCTACTATGACGGTGGCAGCAGCCGACGAGGGGGTTCCGTCCTTTGGGCTTGAGTCAAAATCACACACCATTGACACCAGCTAGAAGCCACCAGCTGGAGCTGCCGGGGGAAAAGACATGCGGGCGAGCTTCCTAGGGCGGTCGCCTGGAGACACCCTACTGGCCGGTGCCAATGGGCTGGTCACCTCCTCCCCGCGGCTGACTTCATCTTCATGTGCGCAGCATTGGGCGCCTTGTGCACATCGATGGTCATCGCCTCACCGAGGCTTGTCACCTAAGCCACCTCCGCCGTCGGACCTCCGCTTGTCTTCCGTCTGAAGATCCAAGTTGGCGTAGTCTATAGAATTCGATTCACTACCAACAACAACCTCCGATTAGGTTCCCTAAATCATTTGGTGGAGGGGGCTGACGATAGTGTCTAAGCAGTGATAGGAGATCGTGATCTGCTCCAAGCACAACTAGCCTCTGAGCAGTCATCATCACAGCCGGCCTGAGTGCGGGAGCTACTGGCAGGGGCACGGGATGCTTAGAGACAACGATACCAAGAGCCTCACACACTCGATTGATCCGGTGATGAATCTTAGTCGCCGAAGCCTGAAGAGTGTGCTCATTAACATTTTTTTAGAAGTGTCTTACTTTGTCAACGTCCAACATATTTTCTTTTTTCCCCGTATTTGTCAATATGTTTAAACATTCTTTCTTTGAGAAAGATGTAATCTTTGATATGTGTAGTTTTTAGTATGTGGGGGCACACTATGTTAACTTAGACTTTAAGCAACAAAAATCATCTAATCATTACTTCGTTATCTATGAAGATCATTGAACATTTGAAGTTTGAAAGCAAGAGGCCAGGACAAGACGACAAGTGGGCAACCTCACCTATTGTCGTGACCATCGGCCATACTGCATATAGCATACACACACTGAGATTTACTCCATTTGCATGTGCGTGCAGTTTGATTAAGACAGTGAGAAATCTAACCATACAATCTAACGCACACAAGCACAAGCGAGAAGCGGCCGGCGTGCTCCCGAAAGATAGCAGCTCCAGTGCCAGGGCCGTCACCACTGCAAACAAAAGTTTGCATGTGTAGTGTGCCGCGTGGGGAACAGGGAAATGTAGGTTAAGCGTCATTTGAACCTGGCATTGGCTACTTGGTTAACTTGGGGCTGGTGCTGGCTTGGGCCTTGGGCTAGCATTGGCTTGGGACTAGACCGGTTGGTGGTCCATGCTCGATCGGTTCAAGTTGGCTATGTTATTTTGTTCTCTTTTCATGTTTAGTCGATATGCTATGTTGTAACAACTTCAACTTACACAAATTTTTTAAAGAGTGTCTTGCTTTGTCAACGTGCTACGTTTTTTCTTTTCTTTTCTCCACTATTTGTCAATGTGTTTAAGTATTCTTTCTTTTAGATAGATGTAATTTTTCACTAGTTGAATGCAGATGCATTGCTACAGAACAAAAACATTCAACAGACAAGGATATGTAGGGTAAACACATGTCTGGCAGTTCATAAAATTTTAACAAAGGAAAATATTTGATGCTGGAGTGATTTTTAAGAAATGAAAAAAAACATTGTTGTAGCCTCCCAATTTTTTATTAAAAGAAGATAGAGGTAAGCCATCACTTCAGTATGTTCATCCTAACTCTTTTAACATGTATGACTTGATCTGAAAATGCCAGTTCATAGCATACTCTAGAGGAAACAAAACAAATATAGATAGCAATAATAGTAGCAACAAAAGAGTCAATGAAACTGGAGGTGCTCAGCGTATTATGATCATCATCATACGTAGCAATATTCGCTTAACAGGAAGCTATCATTGCCAATACTGAGATTCTGAGTACTTGAGTGTATGTGTATATGCATGCATGTGTGAGAGTAGTATATCGCCAATGGAGAGAGAGGTAGTCCTTGTAAACGTACTCAGATTTGATAGATTCATCACAATAGCCTCCAATTCCTGTGTGTGCGCACAAATGAACGTATGAATAGACATACTGTTTCCTAGGAGACCGATGGGAATCGCATCAAGAAACAAAAAACATTGTTGTAGCCTAGGTTAAGACTACTGTCTTCGACCACTGGGTATGACCACAATCTTCAACCACTCGTTACGACCACAGTCTTCGACCACTGGCTACAACCATAGCACCTCAACTGCATCTCCGACCACACAAGTCTTCTAGCACCAAGGTCGACTGTAGCTACGACAATCGACCGTCGACCACTGTAGCTACGACCACTGGCTTCGACCATGGGCTACAACCACGAGCTACAACCACTGACTACGACCACCATCTTCGACCACAGGCTACAACCATAGGCTATGACCACGAGCTTCGACCATTGGCTATGACCACGGTGTTCAATCATAGGCTATGATCACGGGCTATGACCAGAGGCTACGACCACGGGCTACGATCGCAATGTTCGACCACTGGCTATGACCACAGGCTACGACCACGGTACAACCACTATCTTCGACCACTAGGTACGACCACAATATTCGACTGCTCGCTACGACCATAGTCTTCAACCACTGGCTGCGAAAACCGTCTTCGACCACTGGCTATGACCACAGCACCTCAACTGATCTATGATCACACAAGTCTTCTAGCACTGATGTCGACTGTAGCTACGACAATCGACTGTCAACCACTGTAGCCACGACCACAGTGTACGACCACTGGCTACGACCACTGTAGCTACGACCATAGCGTATGACCACAGCATTCGACTACTGGCTACGACCACTGTCTTTGACCACAGTCTACGACCATGAGCTACGACCACGGGCTACAACCGCAGTGTTTGACCACTGGCCATGACCACCATCTACGACCACTGGCTACAACCACTATCTCCGACCACTGGCTACGACCATGGTTTTCGACCACTTGGTAAGACCATAGTCTTCGACCACTGGCTATGACCACAGCACCTCGACTGCATCTTCGACCACATAGGTCTTCTAGCACCGAGGTCGTCTGTAACTATGACAATCGACTGTCGACCACTATAGCTACGACCACAGCATACGACCACTAGCTACGACCACAGTAGTTACGACCATAGCGTACGACCACGGGCTACAACCACAACGTTCGACTACTAGCTACGACCACAGGCTATGATCACTGTCTTTGACCACAGGCTACGACCACAATCTATGACAATGGGCTACGACCGTAGTGTTCAACCACTGGCCATGACCACCATCTATGACCATTGGCTATGACCACTATCTTTGACCACTGGGTACAGCCGCAGTTTTTGACTACTCGCTATGACCACAGTCTTCGACCACTGGCTATGACCACAATCTTCGACCACTGGCTATGACCACAGCACCTCAACTGCATCTCCGAACACATAGGTCTTCTAGCACAAGGTTGACTGTAGCTATGACAATCGACCATCGACCACTATGGCTACGACCACTGGCTTCGACCACAGGCTACGACCATGGGATACGACCATTGTCTATGACCACAGTGTTCAACCACGAGCTGCGACCATGGGTTACAACCACAGGCTACGACCACAAGCTATGAGCACTGGCTACGACCACAGTCTTTGACCACAGGCTACAACCACAAGCTACGACCATGAGCTATGACCACAGGCTACGATTACTGTCTTCGACCATAGGCTACAACCATAGGCTACGACCACGAGCTACGACTACTGGCTATGACCACGGGCTACGACCACCGTCTTCAACCACATGCTACAACCACAGGCTACAACCACGAGCTACGACCACAGGCTACGACCACGATGTTCGACCATAGGCTACGACTATGGGCTACAACCGCAGTGTTCGACCACTAGCTACGACCACCATCTATGACCACTATCTTCGACCACTGGCTATGAACATAGTCTTCGACCACTTGCTATGACCACTGGCTACGACAACTGTCTTCGACCACTAGCTACGACCACATCACCTCGACTGCATCTGCAACCACACAGGTCTTCTAGCACCAAGGTCGACTGTAGCTATGACAATCGACCGTCGACAACTATAGCTACGACCATAACGTACGACCACTGGCTACAACCACTATAGCTATGACCACTGCAGCTATGACCATAGCATATAACCATGGGCTACGACCATAGCGTTCGATTACTGGCTACAACCACTTACTATGACCACGGGCTACAACCACCATCTTTGACCACAGGCTATGACCACAGTTTACGACCATGAGCTACGACCGTAGTGTTTAACCACTAGCCACGACCACTGGCTATGACCATTGTCTTCAACCATTAGGTACGACCACAGTCTTCAACCACTTACTATGACCATAGTCTTTGACCACTAGTTACGACCACAGCACCTCGACTACATCTCTGACCACTATAGCTACGACCACAGTGTATGACCACTGGCTATGACCACTGTAGCTATGACCATAGCATATGACCATGGGCTGCGACCACAGCGTTTGATTACTAGCAATGACCACCGGCTACGACCATGGGCTACAACCATCGGTTTTGACCACTGGCTATGACCACGGACTATGACCACCGTCTTCAACCACAGGCTACGACCACTAGCTATGATCATGGTGTTTGACCATGGACTATGACCACGGGCTACGACCACGAGCTACAACCACTGGCTATGATCGCAGTGTTCGACTACAGTCTTTAACCACTCGCTATGACCATAGTCTTCGATCACTGATTACGACAACATCATATATAAAGACACCACCCTATTCACACAAAATCATTTTCACCAGACTACTGATATCTCTACATACAACTTTTACTTTCATGGCATACTCGAAGGTCCTGAACCTATCTCCTCTCAAGTAGCATCAGGGCCGGCCCTGAGGGGGGGCGAGCGGGGCGGCCGCACCGGCCCCCAAAATTCAGGGGTCCCCACCCATATACATTAATACATAGTATATATACTAGTATGCTATCCAGGGTGCAGCCGACTTCCGTCTTCCGATTTTTTGAATTCCCGGCCGGCCGCTCGTCTTCTCTTCTCGTCTTCGGTCTTTGGCAGTCGGCACAAATCTCCGATCTCGTCTTCGGTCTTCTTGTCTCTGAATCTCTCTCGGCTCTCCACGGACCACGGCAAAATGCCGCCAGCCGCCTTTCCTCGGTTGATCGGTTCGGTTCCTCCTAAGGCCTTTCCTCGGTTGATCGGTTCGGTCGGGGCTCCCTACGGTTAGCAACAGAGCAGTGAGCCGCCGCCCTTCTTGTAGTTCACTAGTTTGCAATTTGCATATTAGGTATTTATTAATCAGTAATTAGTGCTTTGTAGTTACTAATTATACTATTGTTCTTTAAAGTTTCAGTACCATGTCATCTAGAAAATATGCATCCGGCAGTGAAAAAAGAAAAAAGAAGAAACGAATAGATGAGTTGATAGAATCACAGAGAGGATCCATTGACAAATTTTTTAAAAGTAATACGAGCAGTTCAAGAAATCCTGATGAATTGGCGATAGTTGCTGTGGAGGAAGATGCTAATGTGAATCTAGAAGATGAGGGCCCTACGGAAGACCATGTCAACATCAACACAGATGATAACAATGTGAGTGATCATGAGCACATATTTAATTCATCTGCTACGGAATCTGCTAGTTTTGATGAACCAGTATTTACTACAAATATTTATGATCCGATAAATTGGGGTAATCTTGATAACAAAGCAAGAGACATATTAGTGGAGAAGGGGCCTATAAGAGAAGAAAATATTGAATTTCCTTTGGATGACAACTCAAGACATTTTTTGCACAGTCATTACTCTAGAAAAATGAGCAATGGAGAGGTACATGATAGAAAATGGTTAGTTTATTCAAAACACGTTGATAAGGTGTTTTGCTTTTGTTGCAAGCTTTTCAATTCTGATAATTGCAAGAGTTCATTGGGGCATGATGGGTTTAGAGATTGGAGGCATATCAATGAGAGGCTGAAAGAACATGAAGCTAGTGTCGAGCATATTTCCAACATGAATTCTTGGAATGAACTAAGAGTTAGATTGAGCAAATATGAAACGATCGATAAAGAGCTACAACAAAGAAATTACAAAGGAGAAAGAACGTATAAGGCAGGTTCTATTAAGAATAGTTGCCATTGTGAAATTTCTTGGCAAACGTAATTTGGCTTTTAGAGGATCCAGCGAGCAACTTTACAATGATGTTAATGGTAATTTCTTAGCTTGTGTTGAGATGGTTGCTGAATTTGACTTGGTAATGCAAGACCACCTTAGACGTATTCAAAGCAAAGAGATTCATTATCATTATCTTAGTCATAAAATTCAGAATGAGTTGGTTTCTCTTTTGGCTTCTAAAATTACAAATTCAATCATAAAGACTGTTAAAGAGGCCAAATATTTTTCTGTTATCCTTGATTGCACACCAGATGTGAGTCACCAAGAACAAATGAGCTTGTTGGTTCGATGTGTTGATATTTCTGATGGCAAAATAAAAGTTGAGGAGTACTTTCTTGGTTTCTTGAAAGTGGATGACACATCTGGTTCAGGGCTTTTCAATGTATTGCTTGATGCAATCAAGTCTTTTGATTTAAATGTTGATGATATTAGGGGTCAAGGTTATGATAATGGCTCTAATATGAAAGGAAAAAACAAGGGGGTGCAAAGACGGTTGCTTGATATAAATCAAAGAGCTTTGTATATGCCATGTGCTTGTCATAGTCTTAATCTTACCCTTTGTTATATGGCTAAATCTTGTACTAAAGCTATTTCATTCTTTGGAATTTTGCAAAGGATATCTGTATTATTTTCTGGTTCTACTAAAAGATGGAAAGTTTTACTTAACCATATAGAAGGTTTAACTGTGAAATCATTGAGCAATACTCGTTGGGAGAGTAGAATCAAAAGTGTCAAAGCAATTAGATATCAAGCTCCTCAATTAAGGTCAGCTCTACTTGAGTTAATGGAAGATAGGGATACCGAACCCAAGGATAGGAGTGATGCAAAAAATTTATATGAAGTGCTTGGTAGCTTTGAGTTTATAATTGGTATGGTTATTTGGCATGATATTTTATTTGCTGTAAATACTGTGAGCAAGAAGTTGCAATCACCATCCATGTGCATTGAGTCTACCTTGCAACAAATAGAAGGCATGGTTAAATACTTTAATACTTATAGAAATGAAGGGTTTGCTTCGAGTATGATCATTGCCAAAGATATTGCAGCTCAAACGAATGTAGAGCCATCATTTCCAGTTAAGCGGCGTGTTCTTAGAAAGAAACAGTTTGATGAAATTGATTGTGATGAAGCAGATTTGCAAGCTGAGAAGGAATTTGAAGTTAATTATTTTTTTTGTTATGGTTGATATGGCAATCAATTCATTGAAAAGTAGATTTCAAGAACTCCAAACATTCGGAAGTATATTTGGATTTTTAATGAGTTCAACAACATTGAAGTCATTGGATCGAACTAAATTAAAAGAATGTAGTATAAAATTTGCAGAAACTTTCTCTCTAGATGGTTCATCTGATGTTGAGTTAAATGATCTAATTTCTGAGTTAAGTGTTATGCAATTGACTTTATCAGATAAACCAATGTCTGCTATGGAAATCTTTGAGTTTGTCAGAGAAGCGGATTGTTATCCTAATATTTCTATTGCTTATCAGATTTTATTTACTATGCTCGTGACCGTGGCATCACTGAAAGAAGCTTTTCAAAGTTGAAATTGTTGAAGAATCATTTAAGGTCAACAATGTCTCAAGAGAGGTTAAACGGTTTGGCAACTTTATGTATTGAGAAGAAATTATTGGATGAGATTGATATCAATACCATCATCAATGACTTCGCATCTAGAAATGTTAGAAGAAATTTTTAAGGTAATATCTATAAACTCTTTGATATGAATTTTTCTTTAATACATAACACATTTTAAGTGTTTGTTAGTAAAATTAAATACATATATATGTGTGTATGTAGATTTATATTTAGATATTTATACTAGGCCCCCTATTTCTAGTTTCGCCCCGGGCCCCTAAAATCCCAGGACTGGTCCTGAGTAGCATTGTAGAAGAACTGACACTGTTTTTAGAATAAAAGCTAGTCAGAGATAGAGGAGGCAAGATGATGCATACCCTCCAGATTCATGGCCTAAGATCCTAGGGAAAACTAGAGTTTGCCCCTGCACGAATTCAAGCAAAATCACACAAAGTTAGCCACTGATCTATGCATGTCTGCATCACCATTTCCCAATCGAAAAACATAAAACTATGAGAAAATTATAACATGTGGAACTGTGCACACCTTGGCCTCCCATAAGTACATATTGGTGTGGCAGAGTGCAGTGTAGAGGATCTTGATGTGCAATTCCATGGCCTACAGCAGCGCCACCTCCACCTCCTCGATCGACAATGGCTTCTTGGCCTCCCATGCCACCATGGCTACAAACACGGATCCAAGAACCAAACCGATTAGCCCTTACTCACATCAATTTCTGAGTTTCATTGCGCAAAGATTAAATTTTGAGGAACTAATTTTTAGCGGTTTTGATGAACTATTCTTAGAACAATCAGAAAGATCCAAAAGATTGTTTGGAAAAGAAGATGAAGAAGAAAGAGGGTTCAAGCAACTGCAGAGACAGCAAGAGAACCTTTGCATTTGATCACCTTCTCGGTGGTCGCCATTCCTCTCCCACCACAAGAACAGATCAATCACTCCAGAGAGCTAAAAAAGTGACCTTTTTGTTGTCATGATTGCAGTCTGTCTTGCTGATTTCCACGGTGGTGTTGAAGCGATGGTGCTGCCCCTCGTCTGCATCCGTCGACGCCTTATGGCCCTTGTGGCAGATCTTCGCCTGCTCGTTCAGCCAATGAGACATCCTCCTCTTGCCTCCGCTGCCTCCCCAAACCCTAGTGAAAGGGAAGCTTGAGAAGAAGATGATGGTGGTCGCTGGATTTGACGACGCCCCGCTTGGCGACTGTATGGAATGGTAGAAGATGTCGAAGAGTGGAGACGTCTGAGAGGGAACAAGCGGCAAGGTAGGGAAGGAGTCAGATGATGGGAAGGGAATAGAGAGGAGTGGGGGGAGGGGGAGGAGGCGGTGGCAAGCAGATGCGGTGGGGAGGGGGAAGCAGGAAGATGGGAGAGGAGGTGGCGGGTAGATGCGGTAGGGGAGGTGGCGACGAGGGGATGCAGCGGTGGAAGTGAAGGAGAGAATGGATAGTTTGTGGGCGTACTGGAGAGTGGTTTGGAAAGTGAGAGTTTGCAGCTATGTATATTTGATCGAACAGCTGGGGAGTGTCGAGGCAGAATGGACAGCTGCAGAGGATTGAGGTAGAATGCACTAACGACTACCAACTCACATTTATAAGTAGTAGAGATATGTGGGGGCACTAATTTTTTGTATGTGTGGGAACACACTATATAAACTTAGACTGTAAGTAACAAAAATTAAAATCGGCCTAGGATCCACCCATGACTACACAAACACGACATCTTCCATGCTCCAATTCGATGACGACCATGTCGTAGCATACATAAATCTCACTGAGGGCCTTGTAGGCATCTTATTTACATCATAGTTCGAAGAGAGGCATATCATGTCCGTACCAGAAGAACCCGAACTCTATGCTGACTTTGGTGAATTAGAAGTGTCTGTGCCCTGGGCTGCTGCCAATTTAACATGTCAAGAGGCCCAGAAGAACCTCTCTCAATATGCATGTGTTAGTATGAACAGCACATGCTTAGGCGTCAACACTATGCAGTTATGTTGGATATCGGTGCAAATTCCTAACTGGTTTTCAGTGAAATCCATATATCACTAATGGCTGCCAAGGTACCCTCTCCCCTTCGTCAAGCTCCAAAATACGATAACAATGCCTTTCTATACAATCGAAAAACTAGGTAGCGTAAATTTTCAAGCATTTCGGGTCTAGTCAGAGGCTCTGTTCCTAAACAAAAGTGAGAGGCCCCAAAAAAACCTTGCCTTATTTTAAGATGATATGGGCGTCTATGCACTACAAATGACAATTGAGATTAAAAGCATCTTCTTGCTCTAAAGGGTTCAAAATTTTCACATTAATCCTTAAATCATAAAAAAGACAAATTTATAGGAACCCATTAATCTATAAAAAAAATCTTGTCTGATCATGGGGTGGTCCACGATAATTATGACAGTGATGATCGTTTATGAGGTGGCCTAAATCTTATGTATATATGTAAGAAACATAAGTCGATAATCGGATTACAACTCTTTTGTTTCTTTTTTTATTGTTGCGTCCAAATGAAGCATGGAAAGAAGAAAGACCTCTCAATGCAAGGTCTCTGCACCAATCTGTCCCCCTCTCTCTCTCTCTTCTCTCTAGTTTATCAGTTGGGCTAATGCTCTGGTACGAGAGTGAGGCATGCCATTACTTCTTTTTCCCCAAGAATACAGAGCCATGGATGGTCATTAGGATTACGCCATTAAGTGTAAACCATGTTCAGCTGACTGAAGCAATATATCAAGAACAAGACTATCTGCGCAAGTGTGCGGGGCACTCTTCTAGTTATTGTAACAATAATTTATAAACTTTCTATTTTTTACCAACATTTTTCAAGCTTTCGATTAGACCATGTAACTAGGTCTAGGATACTTTGATGATGAATAATTGACAATGGTTAATTTATGATGAATATTTGATAATATTGCTTATCGATGTTGTGCGAGACGTGTGGCGTGCGTGGACTAATGTCGGTCAAGTTGAAAAAAATTTATGCTGGGAAAAACATTCTTTGGTTTTTGCATGTGCAAGTTGAACATAAAGGTGATCATGGTTGATGACGAGGTGAACCGGGACTAAGATGAGAGATCCGAGGTTCAGATGATCAAGGATGTCACGATATGGTCAGACTCATGCTTGGGGCGTATAGAGATCAGAGATGGATGATATATGTGTGTTGGAGCTACGGATGTGTAGTCCGAAGGCTACGACACATGACGATTTTGGGGTGTCCAAAATTAATGGTTAAAATTGTTAGAATTAGATAAGAACTCATGGTATTAGGGATAAAGTCGTAGTTTAGACTCTAGTATATAAATAGGGTGAGGCCCTAGTTAAAGGTTATTTTTGGGGTGAACACATGAAAATCTAATAGATTTGACGAACGAGAGTGAGGCATGCCATTACTTCTTTTTCCCCAAGAATACAGAGCCTTGCATGGTCATTAGGATTACGCCATTAAGTGTAAACCATGTTCATTTGACTGAAGCAATATATCAAGAACAAGACAATCTGCGTAAGTGTGCGGGGCACTCTTCTAGTTATTGTAACAATAATTTATAAACTTTCTATTTTTTACCAACATTTTTCAAGCTTTCGATTAGACCATGTAACTAGGTCTAGGATATTTTGATGATGAATAACTGACAATGGTTAATTTATGATGAATATTTGATAATATTGCTTATCGATGTTGTGCGAGACGTGTGGCGTGCGTGGACTAATGTCGGTCAAGTTGAAAAAAATTTATGCCGGGAAAAACATTCTTTGGTTTTTGCATGTGCAAGTTTAACATAAAGGTGATCATGGTTGATGACGAGGTGAACCGGGACTAAGATGAGAGATCTGAGGTTCAGATGATCAAGGATGTCACGATATGGTCAGACTCATGCTTGGGGCGTATAGAGATCAGAGATGGATGATATATGTGTGTTGGAGCTATGGATGTGTAGTCCGAAGGCTACGACACATGACGATTTTGGGGTGTCCAAAATTAATGGTTAAAATTGTTAGAATTAGATAAGAACTCATGGTATTAGGGATAAAGTCGTAGTTTAGACTCTAGTATATAAATAGGGTGAGGCCCTAGTTAAAGGTTTTTTTGGGGGTGAACACATGAAAATCTAATAGATTTGACGATTGTTGTATTGTCGATTAGGGTTAATGAGGTTTGATAATTAGGTTTGCTAGTAGATGAATTAAGAATTGGGGCATTGTATTGGTTTTGGTGGTTCCATACGTGAGCTTTTTTTGGCTTTTTGTGTTGATTCCATGGCGCAAGCATGGCTGGAGGCTTCTAGCCGTGAGTGCTGGCAGGGGCTGACAATTAGAAGGGCGGGCTGTGTGTTTTGGTTTGTGGAACCGAGAGTTTTGCCTTGGGGACTCGTGATCAGTGATCTGTCAGGTAGCACTGGCCGAGCGTTAGTATTGAAGAACACTCGGATTGTTTTCCTCTCATGAAAAAAAAATCAGTGACACTTGGCTTTCATCCACGTGTGTGGTTTGTTGCTTGGCGAAGGACAGCAGTGCGTACCAAAGAAAAACCGAGAAGAATAGTAACAGAGAGCACAAGATATTTTAGCTTTTAATATTATTTTTTGGTTGTTTCTTTTTCTTGATGTGATTAGCAGGTTGGACATTTAGAAACTAGTAGGATGTGCAGAAAAAGGCTTTCGCTAGACATTGTAATCATCCATCCCATTCTAATTACCATCGATGATCCTATACTTTCTTTTTATAAGTGACTTTGCAATGTTTCCCAACAAATTGTTGTAGGATTAAAAACGGCAACAGAGGAAATGAATGGTGCCTTCAAAAATCGCCCCAAGTATCCACAGAAACTTCTTTTCGATAGCTATAGCAGCTATGATGATAGAAGAGATTCACTCACTGGAAGCCGAAAACATTTTTGCTGATTGACCGAAAAGATTTAAATTTTGCCGAAAGACAGAAGAAACTCACAGAAGAAGTAAAACCAGATCAATCATGATATTCTCTGAAGAATAGACAAAAGAAGCTTTACTGACAAAGCAAAGAACCGAACTAGAATCTGCAAACACTGTTTGATTAAAAATGGAGCCGGTCTGACTACAGGAGGAGTGGCGGTCTGACTGTAGTTTGTGAGCCAGTCAGACCGCCTAAGAAGGCCCAGTCTGAAAGCTTAAGAGGCCCAGTCTGACTACTGAGACAGAGATCAGGTCCAACCGGGTTCAATGAAGATCAGTGAAAACTGCAGACTACTAGACCAGAAACAAAATAGAGATCAAGCAACCGATTTGTTTGCCAAATTTTACTAAAGCGGCACTACCAAAAAAAGAGAGAAATCAGACTGCACAAGAAACGGCCAGCGGTTTTGCCGAGAGGATCCCGGCCTAACTGCAACACTCCCACCGGTCTAACTGACACTTGCAGAACAGTTGGACTGCTGTGTTATTTCCGGTTCAACCGTGAAGTTGTAAACAGGGGCCAACACAACACAAAAAATAGACTGAGCTCAAACCAACAGAAAACCGACAACGCTTTTATGAATAAACAGACTCGGAAGAAAAGATGCAGAGCAAAGACTGAAAACGAAGAGCTACATAGGACCGAACTAGCTAAAAAAGATTACAGGCAAATGGGAGAACTGAAAAGGAGAAAGATCAGGAGCTGCAAGGAAGTCACAAAGGCTTGATCCTATAAACTTAAGGGACTGCAAAACCTGAAAGACAGAAGCATCCAAAAGAAAAACTGAAACCAGCCGATAGAAGAAACTCTGCAGTAAATACCCTGAATCGGCCGAAAACAAGAGATTTAATGGATACTTGTTGCTCTTCTCTAGCCAAGAGATCAGACCTTCAACTTGAACAGCAAATAGACCTTAAAGAAGAGAAAATGCAGAAGAACAGCAAGAAGAAATAGTGAAAGCTGATTTTGCCGAAAAGAGAATAGCAGGGAACCCAAAATCCAAAATAGTTCTTGATTCTTGGGTCCTATGCTCATGAATCATTGAATTCAGCAGAGAAACCATTCTTAGACAAGGAAACTCAAACCAGAGCAATTTCTTAGCTGAGATAACAAGAATCACAAAGTTGCTCTGCCTCCAAACCCTAGAAACATTGAAACAGAGGATGTCTTGGGCAAAGATTTTCCAAGAGAGATCAAGGCAAATGAAAGATTGCTCTCAGGGACAAACTAGCCAAATGGCTTTGAGGTGATTCCCTAGTTCAGAGCAACTCAATTCATAGCTCTTCAAACATAAGCTCCATTCAAAACAAAAGGATATCAGGGAAGAACAGAGAGCACAGAGAAAGAAGAACTGAAGCAGAAACTCAGAGAAAAGCTAGAATCCATAACAACTCAAACAGAAGGTCTCTCACATGGATTCAAAGAGAGGAATGATTACATAATATCATGTCTCCAGCCATTACAACATCCTCTCATCATCCAGAACACACACACACACGAGAGGACTCTCAATATGCCAGGACTGAGAACACACAAATGCTCCTGGAGACACACAGGACTCACACCATGAGACAAACACACACAAATGGCAAACCAACTCTCACTCCCAGACTTACACACACATGAGGCAAAGAGCCAAAACGCTTACAACAAAAGAGAATGAGGGAACCAGGACACCTGCATTCCAAACCCTAAACCACTCCTTTTATAGACTCCACAATCGGGTCTCATTTGCTTCACTCGTTAGCACTTTACCCATCAGCCTCAACTGAATCCACTTTCATTTTGCAGCCTTGCGCATTTTACCAAAATGCCCCTACCGCACCTTCCTGGAATATTCCTCTTTTTTGCTGTCCACACCCTGCAACCACTTCGAACTCTCGCCATCTTCGGTATCTCCCGACCGCTTTGACCTCAGCACCGTCCGTGACTAGTCTGGCCATCCATGCCTCACCATGACTCAGCTTCAAAGTCTTGCAGCCATCACAGACAAGAAAACATCACATAGCACAGCTCAACACAGTATAATCATCATTGGCATCAGTGAAAGGTACTCAAGCATGAAATACCCAAAACAAACTCAAACTCTCTAATTCAAGTGTCAATTACTCATCACAAACATAGGGATACCTCCACATGGTCTCTCAATTGTTGTTGACAGCACTATTAAAAATAAATTCACTAGCCAAAGCGCAACTCAACTGTACTGTGTGCACCATATATGTTGTCACCTGAGATATTTTAAATTAAATTAATCCTATCTACAATACGTTCATTCATATATGGCCTCAGTCAAGCCTTGTTTATAATGTGTGGTGCCCTACAATGGTGGATCTAAAGCAAAAATGACATGGAGGCCTTATACTCTATGCATATACTTATTAATACATCCATCAATAATGTAGTAGATAGTAATGCATTCTAAATTTTATAATATCAACTAATTTCATCTTAAAGTTCAACGGTAAATAACTATTTATCAGACAACATACCAAAATCGAGAAATACTAATCTAAGAACAAATTATGGTTAGCTATTGAAACACACAAAATTAGATATTGAAACACGTGGAAAAATTCTCTAATTCAATTGTTGCAAAAATCAAAACAGGGCATTCTAATATTAAAGCCCTAACCCACAAATATTTTAAAGATCATAGAATTGAAACACTGAAATCTAAATCACAAAATTTTGTACCTATATTTGTCGGCTGATTGTTACTTCGTTAGCTATGAAGACCATTGAACTTTGAAGCAAGGAGCCAGTCAATCGGGACGAGACGACGAGTGGTTAGTGGACAACCTCACCTATTGCCATGACTGTCGGCCATAGTGCATACATGAGAAAATTGAGAATATGCCCTCCAACTAGATGGAAATCTAGGATATACCCTCCTTTAGATCCTAATTGATAATATACCCTCCTTTAGAGTGTTTTGTTGAGAAAATGCCCTTTTTATACTATTTAGTACCTCTTAAGTATACTAATCCGTATTGTACTGTATTTTGACATTAGGATGACCATTTTGCCCCCATGTACGGCTGTGATTGAGCCGCCTTAGACCGCGCCGCTCTGGCCGAGCGCGCCCTGGCCGCGCGCCGAGAAACCTTAGCCAAGCACTGCCCAATCGAGACTTATCTTCTTCACAGCTGTACATGGGGGTAAAATAGTCATCCTAATGTCAAAATACAGTACAATACGGATTAGTATACTTAAGAGGTACTAAATAGTATAAAAAGGGCATTTTCTCAACAAAACACTCTAAAGAAGGGTATATTATCAATTAGGATCTAAAGGAGGGTATATCCTAGATTTCCATCTAGTTGGAGGGCATATTCTCAATTTTCTCTGCATACATTGATTCATACACCAAGATTTACTTCATTTGCATGTGCATATAGTAAAATTAACTCAGTGAACAATCTAACCATATCATCGAAGTGCGACACAAGTAGGCACAAGCAAGAAGCAGCTGGTGTGTTCCTGGACGATGGTAGCTCTAGCGCTAGGCCCATCGCAGCTATAGACATGGGGAATAAGGGAAAGTAGGTAAGGCATTATCTAGATCTAGCATTGTCTACTTGTTGGCTTGGGGCTGGTGTTGGCTTGGTCGCTTGGGCCTTGGGCTGGTGTTGGCATGGGGCTGGACTAACTGGTGGCCCACGCTCAATTGATTCAAGTAACCCTGTTATTTTGTTCTCTTTTCTCTGTTGGTTGATATGTTGTGCCACATCAACTTCAACTTACACACTTTTTTAGGAGTGTCTAGCTTTGTCAACGTCCTACATGTTTTTCTTTTCTCCCCCTGTTTGTCCACGTGTTTAAGGCTTCTTTTTTTAGATAGATGTGAAGACACTAGTTTTTGACATGTGGAGACACACTGTGTAAGATTGAATTCTAAGTGACAAAATTTAAAATCGGTATGGGGCCTATGCCCCTCATCGGAGAATTTGCATCCGCCCCTAGTGCCCTATTAAGATGACAAAATTGAAATGTTGAAGATTTGTTTACGTTAAATGAGTAGATAGGTAGATATTTCTTCTATTATATCTTGTTTATTCTCTTCCCTAGAGATTGCGTGTATTACCGACCTCTCCTTACGTGTATTTCTGTTGTTGCGTATAACACATGTACTGCATACCATCTAGCAAAGTGATATAAAGCACAGAGCTCACGGCACTCCCCTTTGAGAGATCCAAACACGTCTATATCTTTTTCTTTTATTTTTCTACACTTTAGAGTAGCGATATCTTGAAAAAAGATTGATCAAGTAATATAGCTTTTGCAAAAAGAAAATACATGGCAGTTTCTGGATTTCTATTAACTCTATTTTTTAGGGATGCTACTCTCTACAATTTTTATCCGGTTCATTTGCACCCAGAAGAGTGAGCTATCTACTGTATTTTAGGGCCTCTTTGAATGCAGGATATTTATAGAAATTTTCCATGAAGTAGTATAATTCCTTTGGAAATACTCCAGAATGTGGATTTTTACAACAGCTACATCTACAGAAAAATTTATTGCTTCGGACATTTGCAATGTCCCAGAATAAATTTCCTTTACACTTAGAATGTTTTGAGGATATTTTACATTTGAGAATTGATATGAAAATGTGATACTTTCTTATGAAACAAAGGTAGGAGCTCTGCCTCATTTCATTAACAGACGGAAGGGAATACAAACAAAAGTAGAGGACACCTCATAAATACCGAATGTAAATGTTGTACTCAATGTAGTCTTTCCAATGAAGGCTTCTTTTGAGTCTGCACCTCCTGTAGCCCCTCTCTGGGCAACAGGATGCTGCCATGGTGCTAAAGTGCATCCACTCCCTTTCCAGACATCTGAATTAACAGATTTAATAATAAAGCCCTAACCCACAACTAATTTAAAGATCATAGAATTAAAACCCTAAAATCTAAATCACAAAATTTAATACATATTTTGGCCGGCTAATCGTTACTTCGTTAGCTATGAAGATCATTGAATTTTCAAGCAAGAAGCCCGTCAACAAGGACGAGATGACGAGTGGTTTGTGGACGACCTCATCTATTGATGTGACTATCAGTTATACTGCATATATTGATACATACACTGACATTTACTCTATTTGTATGCGCTCGTAGTGAGATTAACACAGCGAGAAATCTAACCAAACCATCTGAGTCTGACACATGCAGGCGCAGGCAAGAAGCGACTGATGTGCTCCCGGATGATGACAGCTCCGGCACTAGGTCTGTCGCCACTGTAGACAAAAGGACCAACTCACCAAAGGTTGCATGCATGATGTAGGAAATAAGGGAAGGTAGGTAAGGCGTCATCTAGACCCGGCATTGCCTACTTGGTTGGCTTAGGGCTGGTGTTGGCTTGGCCGCTTGGGCCTTGGGCTGGCGTTGGCTTGGGGCTGGACCAGTTGGTGGCCCACGCTCGATCGATTCAAATAACCCCTGTTATTTTGTTCACTTTTCGCTATTGGTTGATATATTGTGCTATGCCCACTTCAACTTACACATATTTTTTGGAGTGTCTTCCTTTGTCATTGTCCTACATGTTTTTCTTTTCTCCCCCTGTTTGTCAATGTATTTAAGTCTTCTTTCTTTTAGATAGATATGGGGCATTAGTTTTTAGCATGTGGAGGCATACACTGTGTAAGGTTAGACTCTAAGCAATAAAAAATAAAATCAGCGTGGGGGCCTGTGCACCCCATTGGAGAATTTGCATCCGTGCCTGGAGGTACTATTGCATCGAGTGCCCGCATAAAACAGAGTATGATGCCGCAACTGCAGTGTGATTCAACAAGAAAACAAAGTCTTCTCTTAGGTATGTTCTCATTTCTATTTCAATCCTCAAAGCTCAAGGAAGATAGAACATTAATTAAATGGCAAAATCCCTTTAGGTATTATCATTAGGCTTAGTGGTGGCTTCAACATTCTACTTTGTTTCTTGAGTGGGATGATTCTCATTCCTAGATGGAAAAGAGACATTCAAAAGCAACTACAAAGAAAATATTTTCGAAAAAACCAAGGCCTTCTCCTAGAACAACTAATATCATCTGATGAGAATGCAAGTGACAAGACAAAAATTTTCTCCTTTGAAGAGCTTGAAAAGGCGACAAAAATGTTTGATTACTCACGTATACTTGGACATGGAGGGCATGGTATGGTATACAAAGGTATCTTATCTGATCAAAGCGTGGTGGCTATAAAAAAAGTCTAAGATCATTGAGCAAGATGAAATTAACAATTTTATCAATGAGGTTGCCATTCTCTCTTAAATAAATCACCACAATATTGTAAAGCTTTTTGGATGTTGTCTTGAAACTGAGGCTCAACTACTTGTGTATGACCTTATTCCCAATGGTTCATTATTTGGAATTCTCCACACTGATGTAGGCAATGGCTTCCAGTTGTCTTGGGATGACTGCTTAAAGATTGTTGTAGACGTTGCAAGAGCACTCTGTTATCTTCATTCTACAGCTTCAGTATCAATATTTCATTGTGATGTGAAGTCCTCGAACATACTTTTGGATGGTAGCTACACTGCTAAAGTTTCATATTTTGGTGTTTCACAATTGGTTCCTATTTGATCAAACCCATGTTGATACAAATGTACAAGGCACTTTTGGGTATTTAGATCCTGGGTACTACTAAATGGGGCAATTAAACGGGAAGAGTTATGTGTACAGATAGGGGCGGATGCAAATTCTTTAATGGGGGGCACAAGCCCCCAGGCTGATTTTAATTTTTGTTGCTTAGAGTCCAACCTTACACAGTGTATACCCTTTACATCTATCTAAAAAAGAAGACTTAAACATGTTGACAAACAGAGAGAGAAAAGAAAAATATGTAGGATGTTGGCAAAGCAAGATACTCCAAAAAAATGTGTGTAAGTTAAAGTTGGCACGACACAACATATCAACCGACAGTGAAAAGATAATAAAATAATAGGGGCTACTTGAATCAATCAAGCGTGGTCCATCAACCAGTCCAGCCCCAAGCCAACGCTAGCCTAAGGCCCAAGCAGCCAAGCCAACACCAGCCCCAAGCCAACCAAGTAGGCAATGCCGGGTCCAGATGACACCATGTACGCAACTTTTGGTGAGTTGGTTCTTTCGTCTACAGCGGCGACGGGCCCAGCGTTGGAACTGCTGTCGTCTGGGAGCACACCGGCTTCTTCTCGCCTGCACCTACACGTGTCGGACTCAAATGGTATAGTTAGATTTATTTTTGTGTTAGTCTCACTATGGGCGCATGCAAATAGAGTAAATCTTGGTGTATGTATCAATGTATGCAGTATCGCTGATGGTCATAGCAATAGGTGAGGTCGTCCACTAACCACTCATCGTCTCATCCCGACTGACTTGACTGGCTCCTTACTTCAAAATTCAACGATCTTCACTGCTAGTGAAGAAATGATCAACCGACCAAAACAGGTAATAAATTTTGTGATTTAGTTTTTAGGGTTTCAATTCTATAATCTTTAAAATATTTGTGGATTAGGACATTAATATTAGAATGTTCTGTTTCGATTTTTGCAACATTGAATTAGGAAATTTTTCAACGTGATTCAATATCTAATGTTGTGTGTTTCAATAATTTTTCAACGTGATTCAACATCTAATGTCGTGTGTTTCAATAGCTAACCATCTTTTATTCTTGGATTCATCCTAAATCATTCACTTATAGTATGTTTCTCCATTTTGGTATGTTGTGATAAATAGTTATTTACCATTGAACTTTGTCATGAAATTAGTTGATATTACAAAATTTAGAATATATTACTATCTACTACATTATTGATAGATGCATTGATAAGTGCATGCATAGAGCATAAGGCCTCCCCGTCATTTTTGTTATAGATTCTTCACTGAGAATTTTTACAATAAAATAATTATTCAGTATGCATGTCTTTTGTTTACTTTGCCATGCGTTTTTGTCCATACGGTATAAGTTTCTTCCTCCTGTGTATCATGTGGATTGTCGTGGGATTTCTATAGTTTTAGCATGACTTGGTAAGCCACGGTACATGCTTAGGAGCTTATTTGGCAATACAAAATTATTAGTATTTATTTAATTTTAGAATAAATAATCAAACGGACTGATGAAGGTAATGACAGTTGGGTGATGCATCTGGTCCGAACAACTTACTTTTTCCCAAAAACCCAGAGGCAGTTTCCTCTGTATAGCATCACAGCCGAACCAAGAACCCAATCAAGAACTCATCCCCACTCACAAGGAACAGAAGAAAGAATAAGCAGAGGAAAAAGCCTGATCAATGAGGCGAAATGATCCACGGTCGTAGACGACGGACTGAAGCACGACTGATTCTCCCATACTTGGAAGGAAAATTTCAGCTAAAGATTCAGAGAATTCGGATGCCTCATGAGGAGGGAGGAAGAACAGCGGAGCAGGAGGGGAGGCTGAATCTTGTCTCGTTTCTATTTATTCTTTAAGAGGAGTTCAGTGCTGTAGAGTCCGGATGCTGATTGGCGAGTTTGACGTCTAACACGTGTCGTACGGCTTGTTTATATTGATCGCTGGTGACTTTTAGTTATATTTGATGGTTTTTTTAAAAAAAGATAAGTAGTGAAAAAAATAAGTTTTTAGAATGAGGGGTGGACAGTGGAAAAAATAAAGAAGAGATATATACGCTCGTAAAATATATGATACACTCGTGATCCCGTACCTTATCTCTAAATAATATTCATATTAATTGCTAACTTCTCTTAACAATATAAGCAGAAGACAGTATGTATAAACGTTGGCACGAGGAAGAAGGTACAGCATTTTGGCATCCCGTTTTGTACTACAGTTCAGCGAGAAACTAGTTTATCTTCAAACTGGTGTACCTAATTTTCTGGAAAAAGAGGACCTTTTGTGAAAATCGATGACGTGACAGAGATTTTTTTATAAAAACTGAGGACACTTACGCTATTTCACAAATCTCTAATTAAGGTCTTTTTGTAAAAATGATGAGATGAATAGAAAGAAGGTCGGGAACTCTCCCAGCTATAATATAACAGCCTATGCTCATAAATCATAATGTCTCTCCCCTTTTGCATATAAGCCCCTTTAATTGTTCATATTTCTACAGTCTCTCCGGAGTTGATGTGCACGTCAACTAACATTTGACTGGGAAGTGACGTTTCTGGTAACCTTTTTTCTGTGATTTCACGAGATTAACAATTCCTATTTTAGGATCCTACATATTTCTACGTATCTCTACATATTTCTCTAACAATAGGTGTTACGAGAATTTTTAGGCTTTTGTTTACTTTGGCTTGCATTTTTTGCCTATACTGTATAAGTTTCTTCCTCCTGTGGATCATGTGGCTTGTCGTGGGATTTCTTTGGTTTTAACAAGACTTGGTAAGCCACGGTACATGCTTACGAGCTTATTTAACAATACAAAATTATTAGTATTTATTAAGTTTTAGAATAAATAATTAAATGGATTCATCTTTACTATTATAAAAGAAGGAGTTGGTGGTTGGTCCGGCCTCTCCCACCTACCACTCCTGAAAAAAAGTAGTCTGACGTATGGACCCACCCACCCCTCCAACCGCCCATGCGCCTGCCTCCCCCCACGAGCCCGTGCGCCTCCTCCCCCTAATTTCTCCCTCGCTCCTCCCCTGCCCTCCGCGCCGCCGCCTCCTCCCCTGCCCTTCGCTCCGCCGCCGTCTCCTCCCCCGCCCTCCGCTCCGCTGCCGCCTCCTCCTCCCCCACCCGCGCCGCCGCCTCCTCCCCCGCTCCTCCGATCCGCCCTCGCCTCCTCCTTCCTACCCCGCGCTGCCGCCTCCTCCTTCCCACCCTACGCTGCCGCCTCCTCCTCCTTCCCTCGCTCCTCCGCTTCGCCCTCGTCTCCTCTCCCCCACCCCACGCTGCCGCCTCCTCCTCCCCCCCCCCCCCCGCTCCTCCCCTTCCCCTACGCAACACCCCCAGAAAAACCTCCTCTCCGCCACAACGCCACCCTGCCTCCTCTTCGCCGCCCCCTCCCTCAGCGCCGCCGCCCCACCAAACCCCAGATCTAGAGGCTGCACGGATCTCTCTCCGCCTCGGGCTGTTTCGTCTTGCGCGTGGGACCTACCCATTGGCGCGGCATCCTCTGCGGCGTGTCCCTCGACGTCGAGATCGAGGTCTACCGCGGCAGCCTCGAGCGCAGCCGCCCGGTCACCCCCGGGGCCGCCGCCGCCGAGCCCTCCGTCTGCAGCTTCCAGAAGGTGGGGGAGATTCTCCTGATTGGGGCTTCTTTTGATTGGACCGTGTGCATTCTTCCGCTCCCTCCCTCTCATCACAAATTGCATTGACACATGGGTCATCTCTCACCCGCTCCAATCCATTTAGAAAATGCACGTAAGACTTTGTAATGGCGACGCTAGGGTTTGCACCCCGCATGGCCCCCGCTAGCATCACCATCCGCCTTCTCTGCCCTTTGTGCCACCTCCGACTGCCTCCGCTTCCATTGTCTTCACCAAGCGCAACCGCTGGTGCCTCAGCCCGACCAAGCTTCCCTATGGCCACCTCGGACCAATGACGTGGACCTTCGTCCTTCTTTCTGTTGTAAATAATCTTGTTTTAGAGTCATGTGCAAAATTTGGGTGTAATCGCAGTCGAATTGCAGCCGCAATTCAAAGTCGTAGGTGGAAACCAAGTCGAGGTCGTATTAGAATCAGAGTAGGAGTAGGTGTTGAGAACCCGTGTTGAAGTAGGACAGCCGGGTATAAAAGGAGGCTTAGAGTCATGTATTCGGGAAACAACAACAACAAAAAGCCATTGAGAAAATACCAAAAAGAGGGAATTACACAAAGCATTGTTTTGTTGTGTGATTGTGCAAGACGTGGTCTGAAGGACTCACGATCACCGCAAGTGTGATCGGGAGGAGTTACGACCACGCAGAGTTCAGCAGCAGCGTAGTCGGGGCGCTACGACCACGGCAAAGGAATGTGTTTTTACGACTACGGCGTAAGGAGTCGAAGGTGGTCGTAACGAGCTACGACTATACCGAGAAGGCGAACGTGGTCGGAGCGACTCGACCACGTTGAAGGAAGTGAACGTGGTCGACGGTATTCGACCACGGTGAGCGGTGATCGCCAAGCATCACTGCGTGATCGTGAGAAGGCTTCGATCACGGTATCTTGAGCGGCTGAAGGAAGTCAGCGGCAGCGATATCGCGGAGCGGTCGAAAATTGCTACAGTAATTTTACGACCACGTTGAAAAAGCGATCGGAGGAGATTGAAGCGTTCGGAATTGGTCGTAAGTACTCTGAACCGATCGCATTTGATTCTCACCGGTCGTAAACGACTCTAATCGGTCGTAAAAGGTCCTGGGAGGTCGTAAGACCTTTACAACAGTTGGTATCAGAGCCGTGGTTAAACATGGCTGACACGGCAAAGCAGAGCGTGTCGCTGCAGTACCCGATCCTCAGTTCGGACAACTATCCGGTCTGGGCGATGAAGATGAAGGTCAACATGATCGCGCAAGGCGTCTGGGGTGCGGTCGAACCAAAGGAGAAGGACAAGGTCCTCGATGATCGTCTCGACAAAATGGCGATGGCAGCGATCTATCAAGCTGTGCCCGACTCAATGATGCGACGGCTAGTCGGCAGGAGACAAAAGGAAGTCGGACTACTCTGCGAACCATGCATGAAGGAGTAGATCGAGTGAAGGAAATTCGACTTCAAACCTTAAGAAGTGAGTTTGAAGCCATGAAGATGGGGAAGAGTCGGGCCGTGGAAGAGTTCTGCAGTCGATTCAATGAAGTCGTAAATGAGATCAAATCTCTCGGCGACGATCTAAAAGATGAAGTGGCGGTGAAGAAGTACTTACGAGTGCGCGGAGAAGTTTCTCCCGGTTGTGACTACACTTATGTACTCACAGGGACCTCTCGAAGATGAAGATTGAAGAGGTGACCGGGCGCTCAAAGCACACGAGCAGCTTCAAGAGTTATCAAGCCGACAATGAAGGACAAGGGCCTTACAACCAACAAGCATTGTTTGTAAAGGAAGACACGAAGAACCGAGGAGAATCATCATCAAGGGGCGGTCGTGGGCGTGGTCGTGGCGCGCGCGTCTCATGGCGAGGACAAGGGCGAGGCTATGGCGAGTGGCCGTGGAAGAGGTGGTCGAGGAGGTCATGGTGGCGTGGAGATAGCAATCACCGCAGACAAGTCGATATCCATGCTACGTGCGAGAAATTCGGACATTACGCCGCGAATGTCGGAGCCACATCCATGCCAAAACGCAAGAAGTATGGTCACTATGCTGCGAATTGCGGAGTAAGAAGAGAGTAGAAGAAGCAAACCGGCTCAAGCGGATGAGCACAAAGAGCCGACATTGCTGTTGTCGCTCTGCACTGCAGACGAACCGACAATGGTTCTATTAAACGAGGAGAAAGTGTTTCCGAGTCTGTTGGAGAAAGGAGAGCAGACTCAAGAGCGGATGGCAGACTGGTATCTCGACAACGGAGCCAGCAACCATATGGCGGTGCGTACTCGATGTTTTATGAATTAAATAAGAATGTGCTTGGAAGAGTACAGTTCGAGACGGCTCGACCATTCAGATAAAAGGGAGAGGCACGATCCTGATGCAGTGCAAGGATGGAAGCCAGAGGAGATTGTCGAATGTATACTACATTCCAAGTCTACGAAGCAACATTATAAGCCTTGGACAATTGACTGAAGAAGGTTGTCGGATTGAACTCAAAGACACCTACCTGAAGATGTACGACCACACCGAACGACTACTAATGAAAGTACAGAGAACGGTAAATCGTCTGTACAAAATTCAAATTGAAGCATGCAGGCGAAGTGTATGAAGACTACAACCGATGATGCGGCTCGGCTATGGCACGCAAGATTCGGACATCTGAATTTCCGAGTCTCAACACGATGGCGGAAAAGAGATGGTGGTCGGATTACCGACAATCGACCACCGAGCAAGTCTGCGAAGGCCGCTCGTGGCGAAACAAACTCGTAGCGGTTTTCCACAGCAGACGAGTTTGAGCTTCGCAACCACTCGAACCGGTTCACGTGGATGCATGCGGACCAATCACACTCGCATGCATGATGCGGGAATCAATACTTCATGTTGATCGTGGATGACTATTCAAGAGCCATGTGGGTGTACATGCGAGAAGAGCAAAGATGAGGCAAAGACGAACTTTCGAAGTTCGTAACTCTTGTCAGCAAACGTCGACAAAAAGGTGAAGTCGGTCGTCGGATCGAGGAGGAGAATTCCTCGCGAAAGAGTTCGACTCGATTTGTGAAGAGAAGGGTATTACAAGACTCTTCACGGCTCGTATTCACCTCAACAAAACGGAGTCGTGAAAGAAGAAACCGGACCGTGGTCGAAATGGCACGAAGTCCGTTGAAGAGCCGATTCTGCCGGAGACTTTGGGCGAAGCGATGCGACATCTTTGTCTATCTCGCTAAATCGTGCGACCACGCGATCATCGGATGGAGTCACTCCATATGAAGAGTGGTCGGAAGAAAACCCAATGTCGAGCATCTAAGGGTCTTGGATGCTTAGCCCATGTGAAGCCATCCACTTATCTCAAGAAGCTAGACGACCGGAGCGACGGATGATTTATCTTGGCTCGGAACCGTGCACCAAGGCGTCACAGTGCTATGATCCGGTCGAAAAGAAGATTCATGTGAGCGAGACGTGGTCTTGAAGAGAACAAACATTGGGAGTGGGAAGAACACGAGGACATTGAGAAAGACATGTCGAAGTGGGTAACCTTCAAGTCGAAGCGATCGATGCGACAATACGTAAGAAGCTACGACCACATCTCAAAGCCAAAATTCGACCGGTCTTGATGATCGAAGTCTCACCTAATGAAGAAGAGTCGATGAAGAAGATTCCAGTGATAGAATACCAAGATGAGAAGCATAAGTGAGATTTATGCACAAACTGAACCAGTGCAGTCTGAAGAGTTACTATACACAACAGCTGAAGAACCCGAAAGCTATGAAGAAGCGACGGGAGAGGAACATTGGAGAACTGCTATGCAGGAAGAGCTGAAATCCATTGAAGACAATAACACTTGGGAACTCACCGATTTGCCAAAGGGTCATCGAGCGATCGGTTTAAAGTGGATCTTCAAGGTAAAGAAGGATTCCAAGGGAGAAGTCGTAAAACACAAAGCACGACTTGTGGCGAAAGGGTATGTTCAAAAACAAGGCATCGACTACGAAGAAGTCTTTGCCCCAGTAGCTCGTATGGAGACTATACGACTACTTCTTGCGTTGGCAGCAAACGGTGGATGGGAGATTCACCACATGGATGTGAAAACGGCGTTC
Source organism: Dendrocalamus sinicus (assembly GCA_036346575.1). Classification (NCBI taxonomy): domain Eukaryota; kingdom Viridiplantae; phylum Streptophyta; class Magnoliopsida; order Poales; family Poaceae; genus Dendrocalamus; species Dendrocalamus sinicus. The sequence goes on along the minus strand of CM070671.1, from coordinate 6,304,569 downwards.
TTGAACGGAGACATTAAGGAGGAAGTTTATGTCTCTCAACCGCCGGGTTTTCAATCCAAGGAGCAAGCCGAGAAAGTCTTGAAGCTGAACAAAGCTCTCTACGGACTTAAGCAAGCACCACGAGCATGGAATTTGAAGCTTGACAAAAGTCTAACGGCACTCGGGTTCAGAAGAAGCAACTCTGAACATGCGGTATACTCAAGGGGAGATGCGAAGAACAGACTGATCGTGGGTGTTTACGTGGACGACTTGATCATTACTGGATCAAGTTCGAAGAAGATTATGAGTTTTAAAGAAGAGATGAAGAGGTTGTTCAAAATGACTGATTTGGGACTTCTGTGCTACTACCTCGGCATTGAAGTCAATCAAACCGACAACGGCATAACACTTTGTCAGTCGGGATATGCTCAAAAGATTCTGGAGAAGTCGGGTATGGAAGAGTGCAATCCATGTCAAACCCCAATGGAGAATCATCGAAGTTGAGCAAGACAGCCCAGGATCACCGGTTGATGCCACGACTTATAGGAGCATTGTCGGAAGTCTACGGTATCTGGTACACACCCGACCAGACATCTCGTTTGCGGTCGGATACGTAAGTCGTTTCATGGAGAAACCAACTCAGGAGCATATGAATGCCGTGAAACACATCCTGAGATACATCAAAGGTACTTTGAATCTCGGGATTAAGTACAAGAGAGGAGGTGGAAAGTCGTTGCAGCTGACGGGCTACAGTGATAGCGACATGGCGGGAGATGTCGACGATCGAAAGAGCACGACAGGCATAATGTTTGTGCTTGGGGAGAGTCCGATCAGCTGGCAATCTCAGAAGCAAAAAGTGGTTGCATTATCTTCTTGTGAAGCTGAGTACATCGCAGCAAGCGCAGCATCTTGCCGGAGTCTGGCTCGCTCGACTGTTGAGTGAATTGTCGATGAAGAAATTCGAAGGTAACGCCGTGGGTTGATAACAAATCGGCTATTTCGCTGAGCAAGAATCCGGTTCTACATGATAGAAGCAAACACATAGACACAAGATATCATTATATCAGAGATTGTGTCGAAGAGGGGAAGATCGCTATCAACTATATCGAACCAAGAACGAAGCGACATATTGACAAAGTCATTTGGGCGGATAAAGTTTTCAGAGATGAAGAAGAAGATTGGCATGATCGAAGTCGAAAAACAAGATTAGGAGAGAATGTTGTAAATAATCTTGTTTTAGAGTCATGTGCAAAATTTGGGTGTATCGCAATCAATTGCAGCCGCAATTCAAAGTCGTAGGTGGAAACCAAGTCGAGGTCGTATTAGAATCAGAGTAGGAGTAGGTGTTGAGAACCCGTGTTGAAGTAGGACAGCCGGGTATAAAAGGAGGCTTAGAGTCATGTATTCGGGAAACAACAACAACAAAAAGCCATTGAGAAAATACCAAAAAGAGGGAATTACACAAAGCATTGTTTTGTTGTGTGATTGTGCAAGACGTGGTCTGAAGGACTCACGATCACCGCAAGTGTGATCGGGAGGAGTTACGACCACGGCAGAGTTCCAGCAGGCGTAGTCGGGAGGCGCTACGACCACGGCAAAGGAACAGTGTTTTTACGACTACGGCGTAAGGAGTCGAAGGTGGTCGTAACGAGCTACGACTATACCGAGAAGGCCAGAACGTGGTCGGAAGCGACTCCGACCACGTTGAAGGAAGTGAACGTGGTCGTACGGGTATTCGACCACGGTGAACAGTGATCGCCAGCATCACTGCGTGATCGTAGAAGGCTTCGATCACGGTATCTTGAGCGGCTGAAGGAAGTCAGCGGCAGCGATATCGCGGAGCGGTCGAAAATTGCTACAGTAATTTTACGACCACGTTGAAAAAGCGATCGGAGGAGATTGAAGCGTTCGGAATTGGTCGTAAGTACTCTGAACCGATCGCATTTGATTCTCACCGGTCGTAAACGACTCTAATCGGTCGTAAAAGGTCCTGGGAGGTCGTAAGACCTTTACAACACTTTCGGCTCCTTCCCCCAACAATGTTGTCTTTCATCTTTGTCCTGGCTCCTTCGCCTAACAACGCCATCCTCGTCCCCAAGTGTCGACTGCAAGGTGACTTTGACATGAACGATACCTAATTCATGCTCTATATTAGTAGATCTAGGTATGAGATAGATTTCTTAAGTCCAGGAGAAATTCCCTTATCTGCCTATTGATCTGTCGATGCCCCCTCCCCATTCGCTGGCTGGAGGTGAAGCTTACGGGGCTCAAGTCGGTGGAAGGCGCGCACGAGGAGTCCATCTGGGTGGTGGCATGGGTGCCTGTGGCCAGCCTCCGCCCCAGCACGCTGCTCCTCACTGGTGCACTCGATGAGACAGCCTGCCTTTGGCGCCCCAATACGCTCAAGGTCGTCTCCCTCGCTGCGCACCTCGCGGGGGCCACAAACACTATGGTCTTCCTTGATAGCTACATCCGTGTCTTTGATGTCAACTCCAGCACTTCCGTCGCCACACTTGAGGCCCCATCCGATCCTCTGAGATCTGGGACATCCAGTTCCACACAAAGGTAGATGCTAAGTGATCCTCTCGATCTTGCTTGCGATTGTGAGCTAATTTTAGTAGATTCGAGGGGGAGATGCATAAATTCTATGGTATTTTACTGAGATGGTGTGGTAGTTTAAATCTATGGTATTTTACTAAGATGGTGCAGTAGTTTATCTAATCTGAGTATTGAATGCCATGAAAATACAGCCGTGGTTCGGGTTTTATGATTTTTTAAAGATCTATTTTGTTTTTTTACTGCTGCACTGGACAGTGAAAATTGAAGAAATGTGTGGACTTTTGTCTGATTTTGTGGTTGTTTTAGTAGGATTCAATATAGAATGCTATGAAAAAATTAATGTGGTCTTGGTTGGCATTCTGTGGTGGACCTAATAAAAAGAAAAGTAAAGAAATAAGACTAGATTTTCTGCAAAGTTAAGGAAAACTATGGCACATGATTAATTTCAAGTTGTTCCAACTTCGAATCCACATTGATGTCTTGTCGTCATTGGAAAATGATTTAGCAGGAGACATTTGTGGTGGTTAAATTAGGAAGGCAAGTCTGAGTTTCTAGCCCTTTACTTGTTTGGTACTTCTCATTAGCTTACATTTGTTGGCACAATGTCCTTCCAACCCTGGTTCTCTTGATTTTTTTTGGATTGACATCATTAGCCTACATCTGTTGGCACAAAGTCTGGGATTTTTGGGGTGGTTGTAACATGCAAATTGCAAGTAGATTTTACTTAGCAAGAGAATTTTTAGGTTTAAGGATGTAGTCGCACTTGGTCTTGATATTTTTAAAGGCAATTAATTAGTAATAGTTTTATTGTGCTTGTGGATTGTGGTGTTGTGACAATCCTTAACTAATAGTACTCAGGGTGCGTTCTTACTTTTTAGAACAGTAATATAGGTTTGAATTTAAGTACTTAGGAGTATTGTGTAACATGATTTGATTAAAGTTGTGTGCCTACAAACCAATCAAAAATACTGAATTGAGTACTTGACAAAAAATTATTTTTCAATTCGACTTATTGTTACTTAGCAAATTGCATAACTGAGCTCAGTTTCAAAAGGAATTATGTACTTGTATCCTTTTGGTTAGAAATCACATAATAGCAAAGTCTGCGAAGGACAGAACTCACATAATTGCAGTTGTGCTTCTATTTTATTTGGTACTCCATTGCAACACATGGGCACTTTACTAGTGAAGCTAATGACAATTGGGTGATGCATCTATTCTGATCTTACTATTTCCCAAAAATAGTACACAACTTACAGAATTCAGATTATAAGTGTTTTGCTTGGAATAATTAATCCAAAGACAATAATCTATAAAGTTATCAACAAATAAAACTGGTTTTTTACAATAGAAAAGAAACGGGGATTCTGTACGTGCAAAGGGCCTGTTCTTACAAATAAAAGGATTTTTCAAAAGCAATGCCTTAATCCTGTGACGGCTACAGAGAATTAAGGAAAGGCTATGTGCACTACTTTAGGTTAGTGTAACACCTGTTCAAGACTTCAGGAGTTCTAAGCGTGTCGTAAAAGTGTAATCAGATACGATTACACAAGAGTTAGGTGCTTAATTGAAATCTTTTTACACCAAAAAAAACTTATCAAGCATATTCAGTTTTTAGAGAACTTGCAAGGTAGTGGTAGAGCAGCAAAGAAGAGTAGATTGGTACCAGCATTCTGGAATTCAGACATGCAGATGGAGGTGTACACGTAGTGACGTGACTGTCATACCTCCACAAGGAAAATCTCATAAACAACCAAGAAAGGATGTTTCTACTTTCTACGTGGGCCTGCTTCCCACACCTCAATGAGTCTCCATCCTCAAACAATGATTGAAAGCGTGAGGTCAGGGAATTGATCACGCAATGATTCGATTGAAGAGATATGTTCGGTACATATAGCCAAGGAGGCAAGATTACATGCATGCTTACAGATAGAAAGTCGAGGCTAACTCTAGTAAGCTGTAGATAGGAAACCGAGTCTATCTCTACTGCAAATAGGAAGCCGAGACTATCTCTAGGAAGCTGCCGTAACCAACCGAAACTCTTCCGTATACGCAGCAAGACGTGCATGGCACTGTAGCGTATTGTATGGCACTGTAGCATATAAGCCGGATAGCTACCAAGCCGTCTAACACGCCCCCGTAGTCGGAGCGGGAGGAGACCGGACGTTCAGACTAGTCCGAAACTCGTTGAAGACGGAAGTAGGAAGACCCTTGGTGAAGATATCCGCAAATTGTGAAGTGGTCGGTACGTGAAGAACGCGAACATGGCCAAGGGCGACGCGTTCACGAACGAAGTGTAAGTCGATCTCCACATGTTTGGTCCGCTGGTGCTAAACAGGGTTGCTGGAGAGGTACACAGCGCTCACATTGTCACAATAGACGATGGTAGCGCGACGAAGTGGGCAGTGAAGCTCGAGTAAGAGTTGACGCAGCCACGTAGCTTCGGCCACACTATTAGCGACGGCGCGATACTCAGCTTCAGCACTGGAGCGAGAGACGGTGTGCTGCCGCTTGGAAGACCATGACACCAAGTTGTCTCCGAGGAAGACGGCATAGCCAGAGGTAGACTTGCGGGTATCCGGACAGCCAGCCCAATCAGCATCAGAATAAACAACCAACTCAGCTGGAGATGTGCGGTGTAGCATAAAACCGTAGTCAAGAGTGCCCTGAAGGTAGCGCAGGATGCGTTTGACCAGCGCGAGATGGGGCTCGCGAGGGTCATGCATGAAGAGACATACTTGCTGAACGGCATAAGCAATATCCGGACGAGTGAAGGTCAAGTACTGAAGGGCCCCAGCGAGACTGCGATAATGCGTCGGATCATCCACAAAAGGGCCATCGCTAGACAGCTTGGAGTGTGTGTCGACAGGCATGCTGCAGGGTTTGCAGTCAGACATCCCAGCGCGCTCTAAAATGTCCAGAACATAATGCCGTTGAGAAAGGAACAAAGAGTTGTGCTGACGAGTCATAGAGAGTCCCAAGAAAGTGATGAAGGGGACCAAGATCCTTCATGGAGAATTCATCCCGGAGAGCGGCAATGAGCTGCTGAAGGAGAGTGCCGGAGGAAGCTGTCAAAATAATATCATCCACGTAGAGCAGTAGATAGGCCATGTCTGAACCCCGGCGAAAAATAAATAGGGACGTGTCGGACTTGGCTTCCACAAAACCGAGGGAAGTGATGTGAGAGGCAAAGCGACTGTACCACGCGCGAGGGGCTTGCTTCAGGCCGTAGAGTGATTTATTGAGCCGGCAGACATGATCGAGACGAGCAGGATCCACGAAGCCAGACGGTTGGACACAATATACGAGCTCAGAAAGTGTGCCATGAAGGAAAGCGTTCTTCACATCCAGCTGGTGAATAGGCCAATCATTGGAGAGCGCCAAAGTGAGAACGGTCCGGATGGTCGCAGGCTTTACAACAGGACTGAAGGTCTCGTCGAAATCAACACTAGGCCGTTGTGTAAATCGCGAAGAACCCAACGCACCTTATAACGCTCAAGAGAGCCATCTAGATGAAACTTATGGCGAAAAACCCACTTGCCAGTGACCACGTTGACATTCGGCGGACGAGGAACAAGATCCCAAGTATTATTTGCTTGAAGAGTGGCAAACTCATCACTCATGGCGGCGCGCCAGTTGGGATCGGCGAGGCCACTGCGGAATGACATTGGAATTGCGGAGACAGCAGTGGCGTGGAGATTCAACCGTTCCATCGGAACGCGAAGGCCAGACTTCCCACGGGTAGCCATGTGGTGAGAGTTGGTTACCGGCGAGACTCGGACGACAGCACGCGGGCCGGTGCGGGTGGTAACGATCCGCTGAGCAGGAGCAGTCATATTGATGATGCTGGCTGGACCCAGACGGAGCCACGCCAAGAGATGGCGCGGGGTTGCGCGGACTAGTACGGGTCCCGGACGGAACTGCGCCAAGTGATGGCACAGGCGCGCGCGTGATGTCGACGACGTAGCGCCCAGATGGATCCGCGCCAAAGGATTGCGCAGGAGGCGAGACGACGGCGCCGGGTGTAGACGGATCCGCGCCAAGGGATGGTGCAGGAGGCGGGACGATGGCGCTGGGTGCAGACGGAGCCACTCCAAGTGATGACGTAGGAGAGATGCGCGTGGCGCAGGGTCCAGGAAGAGCCACCTTAGGCGGCATAGAAGTGTCGACAGGTAGAGGCGTGCCCAACTGCGATGGAGCATCCGCTGTGGCGCCGCTGGGAACAACCTAGGGAACGGGAACCCTAGGGGCAGCGGCACCATGTACAGGACCTGCAATAGGAGAGGGCCCAATGGGCAACTGCACAGAATCTTCTTCATTAGTGAGAAAATCAAGTTCGGATGTTGAGGAGGTGTAGGCAGTTGCAAAGGGAAAGGAAGATTCATCAAAAGTGACATGCCGAGAAATAATCACGCGGTTTGTGGAGAGATCTAAACAGCGATATCCCTATGCTCCAAGGGATAACCAAGGAAAACACAGAGTGTGGACCGAGGAGAAAGTTTATGTGCTGCCGTGGCCGAGAGGTTTGGATAGCAACGACACCCAAAGACACGTAAATGGGAATAGGAGGGATGAACACCATAAGAGCAAAGTGAGGTGTGAGAAAATTGAGTGTTTTTGTGGGGTGACGATTGAGGAGGTATGTTGCTGTGTGGAGAGCCTCGACCTAATAGGATGGCGGAAAATGAGCTTGGAACAGAAGGGAACGCATAATATTGTTCATGGAACGAATAATGCGTTCAGCTTTGCCATTTTGTTGAGAGGTGTGTGGGCATGACATGCGGAGTGCAATGCCATGGGTGAGGAAGAAGTTGCGAGCGGACAAGTTGTCAAACTCCCGACCATTATCACTTTGAACACATTTGATTGTAACATTGAACTGAGTCCGAACGTAAGCAAAAAATGTGACAATGTGGAAAATGTGTCCGATTTGAATCGCAAAGGAAAGGTCCAAGTATAGTGTGAACAGTCATCGAGAATAGTTAGATAATACCTGTATCCAGAAACACTGACGACTGGAGATGTCCATAGATCACAATGAATTAAATCAAAAAGTGAACTAGCACGGGAGTTGGAAGAAGTAAAGGGCGACCGTATATGACGACCGAGCTGGCAGGCGTGACAGACAGTCTCGGTGGCATTGTTATTACATGAAATAGCTGAGGAGTGCGCTAATTTAGAAAGGGCTTTAGCACCGAGGTGACCGAAGCGACGATGCCAAACGGTAGCCGGGGCGATGGTGAGGAGAGCATGCGGCTGAGGGGTGCACGGCAGTAATGGATACAGGGGATCGGAGCTATTGCACCTGGCTATCACGCTCCGAGTGCGAAGATCCTTCACAGAGAGACCAAAAGGGTCAAATTCTATGGAGCAGTCATTGTCAATTGTGAACTGACGAACCAAAATCAAAATTTTAATGATTTGAGGGGTAACAAGGATGTTTTGTAAAGAAAAGGAACCATGAGGAGCAGGAAGGGTGGTGTTACCGACGAAGGTGACAGGTAAAGAAGAGCCATTACCAACAGTAACGGAGGAATAGGAGGGGGGTGGGTGGGAGACAGAGAGCATGCCGGCGTCCGAGGCCATGTGATTTGTGGCGCCGGAGTCCATGTACCATTCGCCGGATGGTGGTGGCGTGAGCGACAGCGTGTTGAAATTATTCAAAAGTGCTGCCTGATCCCACATCCCGGCGCCAGACATTGGCGTCCACGGCGGTTGCTGATGCAGCGGTGGATACTGAGGCAGTCCATCGTGTGAGGCAATGCCGCCAGCCGGGCTGGCCGCGTATAGAGCGCCTGACTGAGCCGTCGGGGACGCAGCGGGCAAGCCAGAGCGATGAGGTTGGGGCGCCGAGCAGGTCGTGGCCCGAGAATTGACGACGAGCCAGCATGCAGCCAGATTTGAACTGTGCCGGTCCATGGGTTCCAGAAGCTGGGGAGGGAGACCCGTTGAGGCCCCAGACTGGAAACTGATGCTTTGACTCTGGGAGCCACCGGAGGTGTGTTGGGTGCTGCCATTGCGGCCACCAGAGCGGCCGTTGCCGCGGCCCTTTGCCCCTTTGCCGCGATTGTTGTTGGAGGAGCCTCCTTGGGGAGGTCGGGACGCGCCCCCGGAAGACGCGCCCCCGGAAGTCGAGCCCGAGACGAGGAAGGCCGTAGAGGAGGAAGAGCTGGTCTTGTGACGCATGGTGAGTTCCTCGATCATCAAGTCAGAGCGGACTTCGAGGAAAGAGGGAAACGGCTTCGCGCGCTTGATCATCGGCACCATGTACGAGAACTTGTCGTTCAGATCCCGCAAGATGTTGAGGACGAGCGTGCGGTCATGAACGGTTTCGCCCAAATCACCAAGAGCATCTGCCATGCTTTTCATCTTACGACAAAAATCTGCAATGGAAAGGTCACCTTGATTGAAGTTGCGAAATTCCGCGTCGAGGTACAATACGCGGGTTTCCTTGTTGCCGATGAACTGCTCTTCAAGGGCAAGCCAAACACGGCGTGCCGAGGCATCGGGTTGCATGACGATTTCGACGAGATGAGCGGAGATGGTGCCGTACAACCATCCGAGGACAGTGCACTCCATGCGAACCCAAGATGGATTATCGGGGAAGGTAGCGTCGGCGAGGACGTGATCTGAGAGCTCGTACTTGCCGAGGACGAGGAGGAAGTGACCACGCCACTTGGTGTAGTTCGGCGTTTCAGAGTCGAGGACCAGGGTTCTGGGATTCGATCCGAAAGCGCCAAAATTCGGTGAGATTCGTCCATTTCGGACAGGCCCGAGTTCATCATCAGCTTCATTTATTCGGTGGGATTCAATGAATGGCTGCATTGAGCTGCAGGTTCTAAGCCTCTGGCTGCTAGTCCAGAGCTTATATCCTTCATCGTTGCTAGTCCAGAGCTTATCCTTCATCGTTGTTGTTCTATTCGGTCAAAATTTGATTAAATACGAAATGTTTAACTGGTCAACGTAGCTGAAAACCGGTCCGAAATTTCTGAAATTCGTCAAATTCGGTGGCCACCGAAATTTTTAGCCTTTTGAATCCCAGAACCTTGTCGAGGACGATGGGAATGAGAGCGCAGATGTTGATGACGGTTACGGCTTGTGCATGCAGAGAGGCGATGGTGGAGGCCTCGAGTGCAAGACGTTGGTCATCGTGGGCGCGTTGTGCGTCGAGGACGCGCTTGAGCTCGTCATCGAGCCGCGCGCGTTCGCCTTCGAGACGAGTCCTCTCGGCTGTGAGGCGGGTGCGCTCTTCCGCGGCTGCTATGGCGAGGCGTTCCGCCTCTTCGGCGGTGAGACGGTCTTCATCGGAGGAAGTCCCAGACATGACGGAGAGGTGAGGTAGGGACGCCGCGGTTGCAAGGTCCGACGGCGGGAAGTGTCATAGCAGCGGGCGGCACTGGGAAGAAGCGACGGCCGGCGGCTAGGACGATGCGAAAGCTATGGCCGCAGGATGTGAGCCATCTGATACCATGAAAGTGTGAGGTCAGGGAATTGATCACGCAATGATTCGATTGAAGAGATATGTTCGGTACATATAGCCAAGGAGGCAAGATTACATGCATGCTTACAGATAGAAAGTCGAGGCTAACTCTAGTAAGCTGTAGATAGGAAACCAAGTCTATCTCTACGGCAGATAGGAAGCCGAGACTATCTCTAGGAAGCTGTCGTAACCAACCGAAACTCTTCCGTATACGCGGCAAGACGTGCATGGCACTGTAGCATATTGTATGGCACTGTAGCGTATAAGCCGGATAGCTACCAAGCCGTCTAACAATGATGGCCAAGTGCTCGAAATTTGTCGGTGCCGAAGCTAGGGGGTGAGGTACCTACACTCCGCTCAGAGGTGGGGGGCACCAGCCCCCTTGACCCCTGGTGGGTCCGCCACTGTTTCATTGTAATGTTAAGTCCTCAAATATACATTTGGATGGTAGCTACTCTACTCAAGTTTCAGATTTTGGTGCTTTACAATTGGTTCCTATTGATCAAACCCATGTTGTTACAAATGTACAAGGCACTTTTGGGTATTTAGATCTTGAGTACTACCAAACTAGGAAATTAAACGGGGAAGAGTGATGTGTACAGCTTTAGATTGGTACTTGTTGAGCTGCTCCTTAGGAAGAAACCTATTTTCACAAGTGACACAGGGTTGAAGCAAAATTTGGCCAAGTATTTTCTTTGAGAAACAAACATGAGGCCAATTGTAGACATAGTGTCTGCTCAAGTTCTTGAGGAAGCAACTAAGGAAGAGATTAAAAATGTTGCATGCATCTCTTGCAGAGCTGTGCAGTGGTGGACCAACAAATGGGTCAAGGGAGCTGGCGCCCCCTACCTCCAGGCGGACTGTAGGTACCCAGGCCCCTAGCTCCGGTGCCACTGACAAATTTCGAGCACTTGGCCATCATCGTTCGAGGATGGAGACTCGCTGAGGTATGGGAACTAGGCGCACGTAGAAAGTAGAAGCATCGTTTCTTGGTTGTTTATGAGATTTTCCTTATGGAGCTATGACGGTGTGTCGCTGCGTATACACCTGCATCTGCATGTCTGAATTCCAGAATGCTGGTTCCAATCTGCTCTTCTTTGCTGCTCTGCGACTACCTTACAAGTTCTTTGAAAACACAGGATGCTTGATAACTTTTTTTTGGTGTAAACAGATTTCAGTTAAGCACCTAACTTTTGTAAGTAGTTAAACATAGTACCACAAAGGTAATCGTAACTGGTTACACTTTTACGGCACACTTAGAACTATTGAAGTCTTGAATAGGTGTTGCACTAACAAAAAAAATAGTGCAAATAGCCTTTCCTGAATTCTCTGTAGCCGTCACAGAATTAAGGTACTACTTCTGAAAACAAATTCAGCATTGTCACACCTACATGGTGGAACACGTGTAGCACATCATTGAGGTGCAGCGACTGCACGTAGCCCTTGACAAGCACATTGAGCGATCGCGTGTCTGGCATGATCCCTTCCCCGAGCATTTGCTTGAAGAGCGCAAACAGTGTCCATGTACATATATCTTGATTTCCAACAAACACGTACGTGGCGGGGACAAATCCCGATGGATGGTCACTTGCTATCCTCTTGGCGAGTGGCGACACACGAAAGAAGCATGGTGGCACAAGCAGCTCAACGATGGTGATGAAAGGGATACAACAGCGTGGAATCTCATCGGAGGCTCCATGGATCTGCCTCGTGAGCTATGGGTTAGGAACTTGCCATGTACGGAGGCATCGGCAGACCACGGCAACCTCGTCGAAGTTGATGGAGACAATGGATTCGGGAGGAGGCGCTGCTTTGGTTTGGAGCTCGATTGGGGACGAGACATTGGATTGGGGAGGAGTTTTTGGAAAACCATGTGAATGTGAGAGCATGGGGTAAAATTCAACAATGGTGCAAGTGGGATGGGTTGCCCTCACCTTTAATCTTGGTCGCCGAAGTTTCATCCGATGGCCATGAGTTAGTTGGTTAACTTGTTAACAAAATATGCCTTGAGCATCTGATATGCATGTGGGCTTTGGCTTTTTTACTTTTTTTGTTATAGTAACTTACTTTTAAATGGTGCGTCTTTTTAAGGTAGCGTTTAAAAGTCGATTGTAATAGATATGTATCAAATTAGTTATGCCAACTAAAATCATATGCAATTGTTTTCCTCTTCATACTGTCTCTCACAAACAGCCAGAATTCAAAAACCATCAACCAAAAATTATAAGCTACAGCCCAAAAGAATCCACCATAATGAAGATGATGAGTAGGGGTGGCCTTTGAATCTACATTGAAAAAGCTTATGATATGGTTAAGTGGTCTTTCCTAAGATAAACATGAAAATTGAAAGGTTTTTCACCTTTGTGGTGTGCGCAAAATGGTTCAACCATTCAAGAGTGTTGTGTTGGGGTGAAAATTAATAACAAAATAACCCCATTTTTTTAGTCATTACAAGTCCTTAGAATATGTACATCCCTTAGTACATAGGCTAGCTAAGTCTTTCTTTCCTAGTGTTAGTGATGAAATCTATTTAAACCTGAAATTTCGAACGAAAATACACCCCTGTAACCAATTTTTTGACCCGGATGAGAAAACCGAAATTCACAAAAATTTCACGAACTTCGGCACCAAAATCGGAACATGGGTGTGCCGATCGCACCATTGAAGTGCGGGTGGAACATGGGATGACGGAGCCTGTTGTGCAGTTGGGTGAACGTGGGATCTCTCGATCGGTTTCACATTATCGTTGGCCATTTTGCGCAACGCCTCGAGGACATCATGAAACTTGCTGCTAGCAGAAGAACTAGGCCTTTGGAACCTGTGTGCAGCTGCGTCGCTGGACTAAGCCTCTCCGACCATCCAAAGGAACATAGCTGCAACCCATACCGAGAAAACAAAATGTTGTCGAGCCGTCGGAACAGGGTCCTCCCAACTCTGAATTGTTGGTAGCCGGCCTTGCTGGTTGTAGTACTTCCTCCGCCGCGTACTCGAGCCCCGTTAGTACTTCCAACCAAGGCTAGTGAGATGTCGACCTATGTAACACCCCGCCTACTCTCTGGGCCAAGATGCTACCACCTCTACATACTCTTACCATCTCAACAACACTAGAAGAATTTAAAACCAACACTAAATTTATTTATTGTGCTGCGTTCCGATACATTATAGCATTTTTGGTGATTACTCTAGCCTAGTAGAAGCTAAAGTACACTGACAAAATGTGATACAAAAGTGTTGCTAGTTCGTGCCGTTATTTCATGTGCTACTCCCGCCTGTGCTTGACCTCCTCAACGGTCACCTAAAAACAACAACAAAGCAAGGGTGAGTCAACCGACTCAACAAGTACAAAGCAAAACAGCAAATAACAGGTTCATCCATTAGACCATATTCATTTCAAACTCATTAACCACATTTCCATTTAACCACCTTTCCATTTTACCACTTTACGTTCCGATGAACTATTCATCATGCACATGCACTTCTTTCTCAACTCTTTAGCCTATACCGGTATAGCAGAGTGTGCACCCGTCGATTCTCACCCAAGCCCGCTCTGTTTCATGCGGGGACCTCAAGCCCGTACTGTTTCATACGGGGACCTCAGTTTCCCGTAATTCTCATACGGGGAACTCAACTCCACTCCCGTGGAGCGTCCACTCAACGTGGACCAACTCTATCTCTTTTCATGACATGCATGCAATGCAAGTTCATTTATGCATATCAACATGGCATATCTCAACATTCATCATTTCTCACTTCACATTAGGCATTCCAAAAATATTTGACTTACCCCAACATGGTAAGCCATGCATCGTCCGGAAATAGTAAATTTACCCCAACAGGGTAAGCAAGGCATCGTCCGGTAATTGTAAACTTACCCCAACACAGTAAGCAATGTATTATCATTCATTTACCCGAAATCACTACCCGAATTCACCGCTTTACAATGCACTTGCCTGGTTAGCCTCGGGAATGACGCGTGGATGGCTCCGACCCGGGACCTCCACCTGTGTACATGTTAACCCGACTCAACGGCAGATCACAAAAACCAGAGCATAACGGGTATTGATGGTTCTACGCGCTGACTCGACTCGAGCGTAGAAGGCACGGGGTCAAGGTCTTGTCACGCAGGAACCACCCCATTTTCTTTTTCTCCTCTTTTCTTTTCTTTCTTCTCTTTTTTTTCTTCCCTTTCCCTATTTTCTTTTCTTCTTTCTTTCCTTTTCCTTCCTTTCCTTTCCTTATTTCTTTCTTCCCTTTTTTCCCCTAACCGGTTCGGCCAACTGGCCTTACCTCCTTCTCCCACGGTCTCTCTCTCTCCCCATTTCAATCTGGCCGAATGGCCTCCCCATCTATTTCCTCACCTGGCTATCTCTCTCTCCCCTACTCCCAATTGGCTAGAGGCCTGCTTCTCACCGGCCTCACCCAGGGGCGGCGTGGCGGCGCGTGGGTCGCCGGCCCCCCTCCCATTCTCTCCCTCTCCCTCTACTCTAACCGGCCGAAGGCCTCTCTCCTACCTCCTACTCCGACTGGGGTGGCGCGGCGGCGTGTGGCCAGCTCGGCGAGGCCGGCGGCTCCGCCGCCCCCTCCTCTCCCGTCCCTTCTCTCCCTCGCGGCGCCTCCATGCGCTGTGTCGGGCGGCACAACAGGGCGCGCGAGTCCAACTCGCCGGCCTCAACTCACCGCCGGCCGGTGCCCCCTGCTTACCTCCCCCGCCTTGGATCCGGCCGGGACCGGACCCTACCGCCTCCCCTTGCGCGCGCGGCGAGGTGGAGCGCTCGGCACCACCGCCGGCCGGCACGGCCAATGGCTGCCGGCCGCCTCTCCCTACACCATTCTAACTCCCTCGGTTCACCGGCCAGGCTTGCAGCTCCGGCCGACCATGGTCATGCCCATAGCCGTCGAGCGCCGCTTCGGCCCTCTCATTCTCTCTATGTGTTCATGGTGCTATGGGGTTGAGGGAAGGTGAGCATACTCGGGGGCGGCTTGGTGCGTGATCGGCATTCGTCGTCGTCCTCCGTTGTTGTTGGCACCGTCCTCACGCACTAGCCCTCTGAGCTCCTACCTTCCCCTTGACGTCAAGGCCAGCTGCTCCCTTGCCCCTCCTCTTCGGGCTCCCTCTTCTTTGTGGAGTGCTTGGAGATGTGCTTGTGTTTCGGCTTCTTGGCTCGGCAGTGAGAAGGAGTGGAGGGTGTGTTTCGGTTGGCTTTGTTCTTACCTTGTGGAGAGAATGAGATGAGAAAATGGCCTGCTGAAATGTGTTGGCTCTTTAAGAGCATGGTTGGGCTACCTTTGCATTTGTGAAATGATGGTAGCACCCTCCTCGAGCCCCCATGCCCCTCTCATATACCTACCTGCCCAAGGGCAATATGGTCCAAGGGGTTTTGAGGTTTCTATTGCAGCGGTAAGTCGGTAGAAAGGTAAGCGTAAGAATTTGCCAGATGATGAAAACCCAAAACACGAGATGGTGCCGACTAGCCCTGGGTAGTCCGGGAACATCTGCGAGCGTTCAATATTTGGCACTCTCAACACCGATGGGTCTGACGGCAAAACTATACTCTCCCCTTTATTTACCTCTAATGTTTCCATTTTGCATATATTCTTGTTGTGGTATTACATTCTACCCCCCTTAACAGAATTCGAACCCGAATTCTAGCATTCAACCATATGCACGAATGAACAAATTATAACAACTGCATAAAACATAATGTTAACTTGTACCCATGGAGAACAAGTCCGGGTACTTCTCGTGCATGCGAGACTCCAACTCCCATGTTGCTTCTCGCTCAGACTGATGAGCCCACAGCACTTTAACGTACTTTATCATTTTATGCCTCAACACCTTCTCTGATTCCTCTAGTATCCGAACTAGACGGGACTCGAAGGTGAGGTCTTGCTTTATAGAAACAGGTTCCAACACCATCTCATGCTCTAGATCTTGCAAATACTTTCTCAACATTGACACATGAAACACATCATGCACTCCTCGCATGGAGTCAGGGAGATCCAAACGATACGCCAACTTTCCAATCCGTGCCAGAATTGGAAATGGCCCAATGTACCTCGGGCTAAGCTTCCCTTTGGTACCAAATTGCACTATGCCTTTAGTGGGAGATACTCTTAAGAGCACCTGGTCTTGAGGGTGACAACCATGACAACACTTGGTATTTGGATACCGGCGCCACAAACCATTAACTAGTTCCAAGGCGAGTTTCACAGAACTTGACGAGACCATAAAGGGCTCTGTAAAATTCAGGGATGCTCAATTGTCGACATCTACGATATAGGAGTGATGATGTTCAATTGTCACAATGGCGATCATGTCCAGCTACTCGATGTTTACTTCATCCCCAGACTTTGTAGTGATATAGTGAGTCTTGGGCAACTCGATGAGCTTGGGTGTCAAATTCTTATTGAAGGCAGAGTGATGTGGATCTGGGACCAAAACAAGAAGCTTCTTGCCAAAGTCAGCAGATCCAAAGGGTGGTTATACATGCTCAACCTGATTTTGGCAGTGCCCATTTGCTTGGCGACAAGATGCACCGAGGAAGCGTAGCGTTGGCATGCGCGCTTTGGACATCTTAACTTCCAGTCTCTACACATGCTGGAACAACGAGGGATGGTACAAGGACTACCATGAATTGATCAGGTGGATCAAATTTGTGACAGTTGCCTTGTGGGGAAACAATGTCGAATTGTGGGGAAACAATGTCGAATAGCATTCCCTAAGGAGGCTAATTATCATGCACAAGATTAGTTGGAACTAGTGCATGGAGATCTATGTGGTCCAATTTCATCGGCCACGCTTGGGGGTAGAAGGTACTTCCTCCTACTCATTGACGACCTGACTCGATATATGTGGGTTAGATTGCTCAAGAAGAAAGAAAATATCACCATCAAGAGGTTCCAAGTTCATGCAGTATTGGAGAGTGGCTACAGATTGAATGTTTTTCGGACTAACTAAGGGCGAGAGTTCACCTCAGTGGAGTTCGGAGAATATTGGGTTGAACAAGGTGTCACACATCATCTGCAGCTCCTTATTCACCGTAGCAAAACAGGGTTGTCGAATGCTAGGATCGAACAGTAGTCGCCATGGCAAGGAGTCTCTTGATGGCTAAAGGAGTACCGAGCAGATTTTGGGGTGAGGTAGTGACCATGGCTGTCCACATCCTAAATAGGTCACCAACAAAGAGTGTCAAGGGGAAGACACCCTATGAGGCATGGTTTGGAACACGCCCAAATGTGCATTACTTCCGCACTATCCACTACCTAGACTATGTCAAGAATGTGAAGCCGAATCAAAAGAAACTAGACGATAGGAGCATTCCCATGGTGTTCATCAGATATGAGCCTGGGTGCAAAGCCTACAGGATGTTCCACCCTGTTGGTGCAAAACTCCATGTCAGTTGTGATGTCGTAGTTGATTAGGAGGCAAAGAGGGAATGGAGCAAGGTGGAAAATGACCTAGATAAAGTGCCACATGGTGAAAAGTTCACAATCCAGTACACCTCATATTTATCTACCGAAGATCCAAGTGATGATACACCACAACCTGAAAAGTGATGTCCCTGTTCAATGCCATGATCCATCATAAACTCCTGTTGGACAAGCTCCAGCGGAGGCATCACTGGCTACACCTGCGGGAGTGGTTTCGCCGACTACACCTACGAGAGTGGCTTGGGCAACTCCACCGAGCCATGACACCACATATTCAAATGAAGGGCCACGGTGCTATCGCACACTGCAAAATCTGTATGACAACACGTCGGTGTAGGATTTGGCCTAGAACTTGAGTCTCTGAATGAAGCTGAGAAACAGAAGTTCTAGAGATAGGCAATGCTAGAAGAGATCAGTTGCATAGAGGCAAACAAAATGTGGAACCTTGTTGATCTCCCTGTTGGGCTCCGATTGATAGGATTGAAATGGATTTTCAAGGTCAAGAGAATGCACAAGGAGAAGTAGTGAAGCACAAAGCACATTTGTTGGCTAAGGGATATAGACAACGGCAAGGTGTTGACTTCGAGGAGGTCTTTGCCCCGGTAGCCAGGATGGAAATAATGTGAGTGTTGATAGCTCCAGCAGCAAGACAGGGTTATGAAGTGCATCACATGGATGTCATGTCTACATTCTTGGACGGTGAGGTTCACAAGGAAGTGTATGTGTGTTAACCGCCGAGTTTTGTAGACAAGGATAATCCTCACAAAGTCTTTCGGCTTAACAAAGCATTGTATGGGTTGAAGCAGGCTCCGAGAGCATGCAATACAAAGCTAGATAGCAGTCTTATCTCCCTTGGTTTTGAGAAATGTAACATCCCAATTTCAAAATCTGTATCAAATGTATGTTAATGAAATTTCAAGATTTCTCTCTCAGATGGTTGTTTCTTTTACTTTCCAAAAATAAAATTCTTAAGATATATAAGTAACCTAAAATGAAAATTTCGTTTTACATCCAAAGAAATAAATTGAAATAATACTTTAAACCAAGATATTGAAATATACCTCAGGTTTTAGAGGATTCAGGAGCCTAAAGGTCTGTTTGGTTGCCTGTATCAGGGTAGCTTGCATCCGCTTATGCAGGGAGATGCTGTTTGGTTGGCTGCATCGGAGTGAGAGCCTGCACGAGTGGATGCAAAAAAGTAACTGGAGCCAGGCTGAGCTCGTACGCGGCTGAGGAGTTTCCCTCCTCAGCCTGATCATGCGCGTACAGGTGCATGAGCTGATGCAGGCAACCAAACAGGCCCTAAGTGTTGTAGGGGTGGCCCAACCCCCCGTGATTGGGCCGTGCAACTAGTCCAACATGTAATAGGCCCAATAGTGTAGAGGAATATAACAGTGTAAATATATCAATGTACCCTCATCCTTTGTAAATACTAAGGGGTAGAATGGGGATTTCCCATTCTACCCCACTCATACATATAAACCCCCAGGAGGGGCAAAGGGGGGATCCTCTCATTCTGACCAACCACCTCTCCAGATCTAGCTCTATTCCTCTTCTACTGATCCTCCTCTCTTCCTGTTTAGCCTGTAGCTACAACAGATGGCGCCGTCCGTGGGGACGACAAGAAGTTGCGTATGGAAGAGATTTCTCCAGCGTTCAACAAAAGGGTAAGAAAAGTTCGCGTCGAGCGCCGGCGTACTCTGCTCGGGTGGTGACCTCCGCGTCATCGGCGAGGTCCGTCCGGGTGGTCTGGGGGAGCCTCTGCGCCGTCACGCATTTGTCCGTGCATGCGCCCCCATTCGTCCGAGTTTGTGCATGCGCCCAACGAAGTCCTGTTTATCCTTTTGAAGTATCCATCCGTCCACGCGTGTACGCATGTACGCATGCGTCCGGCCATCGTCATCGTGCAGTTATGCGGCGCCGCCTGGCACCCACCGGCTCTGCGCCCCGCCTCTCCGATGCCTCCGAAGTCCATGAGCGCTTCGCCGTTTGGAAGCCTCCGCGTTGTCGAGCGTCTACGGAGCCCCCGCGTCGTCTACCTCGCCGCGGCTTCGCCGAGGTCTGAGCTGTGGCCACGCCTACCTCGCCTCTCCGATGGCTCCGTGTTCGTCTCCGCGCCTCAAGACCTCGTCTCCGTGCGTTCGGCGTCCACGACAGGTCTCCGCTGGCCTCCGACTCGGTGGCCCCGACCTTCGCGCTGCAAACATCAGGTGAAAGAATGCCAAGCTTCAGATATCCGGGCGTTACTTGATGCCTCGATAGCTTAAAGGTATATGCATGCACTCATTCACGTAGTAAATACAAAGTTTCGCGTACATCAATCCATCCATGCAAAGTGTTTGTACGTGACTACTTGTTGTATGCTGCATGGAGGAAAATACGTGGGTGCTAACCCACCTATCCATCCATGCATACAAGAAATATCTCCCGTGCATGCGTACGTTCGCAGCAAGTCATGCGTACAGGAAATGTGCGTCACCGGCCTCCGCGTCATAGCCTTCCGCGGGGGAGTCTTCGCGCTGGCAGCAACAGCGGAAGTGCAGGTAGAACTCAGGGAAGCTGCCCTGGAAGAACCACGCCACCCCGCTACATTACGGTGTCCGTGGCCTCCACCTCGCTGGCGTCGCCGTCGTCCCGCTTGATGTGCAGGCGCTAGCGGAGCGACTCTACCGGGCTGGCACGCCGGACTCCGCTCCGGCTGGGCAACGTTCGGGGCCTTCGCACGTCTTCGGCGAGGCTCGGCGGGCCTCCACACAGCGCTCCGGGCCTTCGCGCGTCTTCGGCGAGACTTCGCCGGCTCCCGTACATGCTCCCGTACATGCATCGTGACTCCGCTCGACTTCGAGGCGACCTCATCGGCTCCGTGCCCCAGTCTCCACGCGCACCCCGAGGACCTCAGGTTTTCATCCATCCATACATGCACATGCATTGTATTTGTCATGCGTTGCATGCAGGGAAAGACGTCAAGCGCCAAGTACGCCATGGATATTTCATGTGAGGGGCGAGCCGACACTCTTCCAGCATGACGCCGCTGCTGCCACGGAAGGCGACGACGGTGCAGCACACGCGGGGCGTGTCGCACGTGGGGGACGAGCTCCGCAGATCCAGTTACACTGTTCAACTCGGACGGCTCGACGGTATGACGTCTGCGGGTTCCGCGTTGCGTGACTGCCGGCGATGAAGGCCATCCCGCTCGCCCCTGATGGAGCTCCGCGTGGCCTCTGTTAGAAAAACAACTACTGCATCTATCGCTCGGAGATTGCCAGTGCCAACTGAAGTCACGTCTCTCAGGATGCAATCTTCAGACGTGAACAGTAGCCTGACGGAGATCCGACAAAACTGGAAATGACAGTAGACAACTGAATGATGCAGAGCGCACCGAACTCGGTGGATCCGAGGCTCTCTTTATATGTTTATTGACTACTAAACATAGCACTAGTTACATCCAGGAAACAATCAACGAAAGAATCATTCAAAGATCTAACTGTCCTACTGACTCGGACTATTATTCAGCCGTTGCCAACAGACAAAGACTGAGTCTGCTACTTACGGCTATTATGGGTTCAGACTAAGCACAAAAAGCAAATAACTAGTAAAATGCTCAAGATTATATTCTAACAAATTCACCCCCTAATCTTGAAGCATTCAAATCTGAACCAAACCCAATTTGTCTCTGAGTTCCCTGAACCGTACTCGGCCAAGTGATTTTGTAAGGATGTCTGCCAGCTGATCTTCAGACCGGATATACTCAACTGCAATCTTTTTCTGCTCAACACTTTCTCTGATAAAGTGGAACCTGGTGTCAATATGCTTGCTTCGGTCGTGTAACACTGGATTCTTACAAAGACTAATGGCCGATTTGTTGTCAATCTTGAGCACTGCACAGCAGGGTTCTTCCTCCAAAAGTTCTGCAATTAGTCGCCCGAGCCATAAGCCTTGACAGGCTGCAGTTGCAGCTGCTACATATTCCGCTTCACATGAAGATAGCGCCACAATCCTTTGTTTCTGTGAATGCCAACTGAGCAAATTTTCTCCATACATGAACAAAAATCCTGTGGTGCTCTTCCGATCCACAATATCTCCTGCCATGTCACTGTCGGTGAAGCCAACTAATTTGGGAACCACTTCCTGCTTCTTCTTAAACCTGCAGCCAAGGTTGAGAGTTCCCGCAATATACCGTAATATATGTTTTACTGCAGCCCAGTGTTCAGAGGTTGGCTTTTCCATAAACCTACTCACATACCCAACCGAATATGCAATATCCGGCCTAGTATTCACCAAAAATCTCAGACTTCCCACAATGGACCGATACATGGTAGGCTCAATGCAATTACCTGCTCCTTCTTTACTCAACTTGAGTCTGGGCTCCATAGGGATTTGAGAGGAATTGCAGTCCTCCAACCCTGCTTTCTGAAGAATTCTTGCTGCATATGCCGACTGGGACAGAGTGATGCAGCTGTCTGTCTGACAGACCTCCATCCCAAGATAGAAGGTCAATAAGCCCAAATCACTCATACTGAATAAAGTCTTCATTTGCTCCTTAAACTTGTTAATTTCTGCAGCTTGGGCTCCTGTAATGATAAGATCATCTACATACACACCCACAATGATCCTCATCACCCCCATACCTCTGGTATACACAGCACTCTCAGTTGCTGTTTTGACAAAACCCAGTCTTGTCAAACTTGTGTCCAGTTTGGAATTCCAAGCCCGAGGTGCTTGCCGCAGACCATATAAGGCTTTCTTCAGCTTCAAGACCTTAGTTGGGTTCTTCTCATCTGTGAATCCCGGAGGTTGCACCACATATACATCTTCTTCTAACTCTCCATTCAAAAAGGCTGTTTTGACATCCATGTGATGGATTTGCCAATCCTTCTGTGCAGCAAGTGCTAATAGCAACCGCACAGTTTCCATCCTAGCAACCGGGGCAAAAACCTCATCAAAATCTACCCCATGCTGTTGCACATAGCCCTTTGCCACTAACCTGGCTTTATGTCTCACAATTGCCCCACTGGAGTCCTTCTTAATCTTGAAAACCCACTTTAAGCCAATTGCTCGGTGTCCTGCTGGGAGATCAGTCAAGAACCAAGTGCAATTGTCTTCAATAGAGCTCAGTTCCTCAACCATCGCCTTGCGCCAACAATCTTGCTCCTGTGCTTCATCAAAGCTTGTTGGTTCCTCCTCGGCTAACAGACATTGATCAGAGTAATCAAAGTCTGAAACTGGAACTGTGGTTGTATTAAGATTATCAAGCCTTCGATATCGCCGTGGTGCTTCATCAGTGTTGGTGGAGACATCACTCGGTGGGGTACAGAATTGTATTCCCACGGGAACATGTGCTGAAGCTGGAGACATTGTCGAAGGTGGACTTCCGTCTGGAGTTGTTGTCGGGGACTCACTCCAACCAGCATTGCCATGCTCCACCTCGAAGTCCTCAGCTACTTCAGCCCCTGGAGCTGCAGTTCCTGATATGAATGTAGTAAATTGCTCAACTACAAAGTCTCCATTACCTTGATCCTGCTCTTGTGGTGTGTTCGTGCTCCCCCACGGCCAACTTGCCGCCTCATCGAACACAACATCTCTGGTCACGCAAACCTTCTTCCCCACTGGATCATACATCCGGTAGGCCTTGGATCCCTCTTCATAACCAATGAAGATCATCCTCTTACTGCGGTCTTCAAGCTTCTTGAGATTGGGCTTCACTGTCTTCACGTGACCGATGCAACCGAAGGTTCGCAGATGCTCAACATTGGGACGCCTGCCATGCCAGGCTTCGTAAGGTGTCATACCTTCTAGGCTCTTTGTTGGAGATCGATTTAGCACATACACCGCAGTCACCACTGCCTCTCCCCAGAAGTGACCGGGCATCCCCATGGCCTTCATCATACTGCGTGCGGCTGCTACGATGGTCTGATTACGCCGTTCGACAACTCCATTCTGCTGGGGAGAATACGGAGAAGTGAGTTGACGCTTGATACCTTGAGTTGCACAATACTCTCCGAACTCAACTGCAGTGAATTCGCCACCCCGGTCAGTGCGGAGTGCCTTCAATTTTCGTCCTGTTTCCACTTCTACACCAGCCTGGAAGAGCTTGATCTCTTTTGCCGCTTGATCCTTTGAGGATAGTAGCCGAATCCACATGAAACGGCTCATATCATCCACGAGCAACAGAAAGTACTTCTTCCCTCCTGGAGTTGCTGGCGCAATCGGACCACAAAGGTCTCCATGCACCAACTCGAGCGCCGCCTGCGCCCGGAATTTCGACTTCTCCGGAAAAGGGGTTCGGCGTTGTTTGCCAGCCAAGCACCCATCGCACAACTGATCAACTTGATCAATCACTGGGAGTCCACAGACCATCTTCCCTTGCGAGAGTTTCCGGAGTGCTTGAAAATTGAGATGACAGTACCGAGAGTGCCATCTCCAGGCCTCCTCGGTGCAGGTGGATGCCAGGCACACGGGCTGTGCCAAATTGAGCTTGAGAAGATACAACCGGTTCAAACTTCGATGTACCTTCGCAAGTAGCAAGCTCTGGTGATCTCGAATGGTAAGAAGCCCATCTTCAATGTGGATCTTGAACTTCTGCTCGTCCAGCTGCCCAATGCTTACAATGTTGTTCTTCAATCTGGGAATGAAATAGACATCTTCAAGAACTCGGTGCTCACCATTCCTGCAGACATATATCACAGTGCCGCGCCCGCAGATGTCCACCACAGAGCCATCTCCAAATTTTACTGTCCCAGTGATGTGTGTATCCAATTCGGCGAATACCTTCTTAGTGCCAGACATATGATTTGTGGCACCTGTATCAAGATACCATGTGTCGGAGACGAGCTCATCTGTTCTCTCCCGGAGTTCAACGCTATTTGCCTTCGTCTCATTGAGATGCACCTGTTCATCAACGGGTGTTTCTCCGAGAGTCACAACTCCAGCTGTGGAGAGTGCACACAGCTGTGTCATGAGGAGAGCGGGCTCTTCTTCGGTCTTCGTCAGGTTTGCTTGCTCCTTGTGCTCTCGCCGCGGCTTACGACATTCTTTTGCGAAATGCCCGAAGTTGCCGCAGTTGTAGCACTTCACTTTGGAGCGATCTCGTGAGCCACCGCCCGTCGACGTCTCCTTGCCATCACGATCCTTCTGCGGCCCCGCATTCTTCGGACGCCAACGGTTTTGCTTGCCGCCGGAGCCATTCCCAGCACTCCTATTCCCGCCGTCTGGATCCCTTTGCTTCATACGGGCCATCCACTCCTCTTCCATGAGAAGGAGTTTGGCGCCGTGTTGCCCCACGCCGGTGTCGTCGTCGTCGCCGTATCGCTCATCTACAGAGGACAAGCGACCGACGAGTTCCTCCATTGGCATAGACTTCAGATCCAGCAATTGCTCGATGGCAATCGCCACTTGCCGGTACTTTGCAGGGACGACTCGGAGGAGCTTCTTGAGCACATGCTCATCTTCGATCACGCCCCCCATGTCTCGAATGTCATTAACGAGACCGGTGATGCGCATGCCGAAGTCTTCGACGGACTCGCCCTCCTTGAAACGGATGGAGTCGAACTCATGTCGCAAAGCCTGCTGTCTAGCCTCGCGCACACGAGTGACTCCGACCCGCATCGTCTTGACAGCTTCCCATGCCGCCTTTGCTGAATCTTTCGTTGCGGCGATCTCAAGATCTCCCGCGCACACCGAAGTATTGCCGCGAGAGCCATGCGATCTTCCTTGAAGTCGCCGCCTCGGGTTCAATTGCTCCCCAAACGCCTGGCTTGCAAATTGACCGCATCAATAACGCCAATCGGCGTAATTGGTTCTCGCCAAGATCGGGTATCTCAGCGCTACTCGGACTCCTCGCCGTCTCGCCGAGACATCACCGCGATCGCACTCCTTCATCGCTTGAGTTGTCGCCAATGCCGCCGTCTTGCTCCTTCGACACGTGGCGTGTATCGGCTTGGTGTTTGGTTGGTCGACATAGGATCCGAGACGAGCTCGATACCAAATGTTAGAAAAACAACTCTGCATCTATCGCTCGGAGATTGCGGTTAATCAAGTCACGTCTCTCGTGATGCAATCTTGAGACGTGAATGAGCTTCGACGAGATCCGACAAAACTGAAATGACATGAGACAATCGAATGATGCGAGCGCACCAACTCGGTGGATCCGAGGCTCTCTTTATATGTTTATTGACTACTAAACATAGCACTAGTTACATCCAGAAACAATCAACGAAAGAATCATTCAAAGATCTAAGCGCCCTCATCGACTCGGACTATTATTCAGCCGTTGCCAGCAGACAAAGACCGAGTGCGCTACTTACGGCTATTATGGGTTCAGACTAAGCACAAAAAGCAAATAACTAGTAAAATGCTCAAGATTATATTCTAACAGCCTCGGTGCCTCGGCGTCGAACTCGCCTCCGACCTCCGTCGATGCACGCTGGCTCCGCGCCCCGCCTCTCCGATGGCTCCATGCTCACCTCTGCGCGTGGTCATGCACCGTCGCCTCGGCATGGAACTCCGCTCGGCCTCGTCGTCATGCAGCGTCACTTGGCACCCACATCATCCGCGCCCGTCTCCACGGCCGGGAGATCTTTGCGCCAGATTTTGCGCCGGCATCGCCGACCCATGCTTCGCACGCGACCTGGACTTCGCCGAGCCTCCACTCCGTGGTCCTCGCGTCGAGCGTCCGCCCTCTGTCAAGCTTCCAGCCTCGCGACGCCTCTGCGCAGAACTTCGCATCGCGACCGTCGTCTCCGCGCAGGACTTCGCATCGCGACCTGGACTTCGCCGAGCCTCCGCTCCGTGGGCGCCGTCAAAGTCTACCCTCCGCGTCGTCGAGCGCAGCGCCCCGAAGCCTCCCGCTCGAAGGTGCAGCCACCCCGAAGCCTCCCGCTCGAAGGTGCAGCCGCCCCGAAGCCTCCCGCTCGAAGGTGCAGCGCCCCGAGGCCTCCGCGTCGTCGTCTCTGCCTCCGCTCTCCGTCGGGCCACCGGCTTCGCGTCACCTCCGAGCAGGACCTCGCCTCCGTGGGCCAAACTTCGCGCGCGCAGCCGACGATAGGTCTGTGGAGGCGCCGGTGCAGCGGCAGGTCTGCCCCACGCAGACAATGAGGTCACCTACTCCGGGCTTCTGGGAATCTCCGCGGCGGTGAGGCCGCCTCCACGCCACGGCCTCCGCTGCGACACGTCCATGACAAGTAGCAAGTCTGCATGATTTGAGCCCCGTGACGACGTCGCCGACCTTCGGCTCGGCTTCGACACGACTTCGCCGGTCCACCAGCGTGACTTCGCCTATTCCACGAAGTCTCCACCGACGTGCTAGCGTCACCCCGCCTGGTACGCACTGCACGCGAATACGTGTGAGACTTTAATAGTCCCTACAGTTCCTTCCTCAGAGCGTTTGATGTTGCCGTGCTTGCTTCTCTAGTTTTTGCCTGCTTTGGGTGACCGTGGCATATAATGCTTTTCCCCAGTGTACCATTTTGAAGCCTTGTGTTGTGGCAAGTCTTCGGCCGTTTCTTCGATGCATCTGTTTTGGCCCTCTTTTGGATTTAAATCGCACGGTCGCTTCGGGTGTCGGCGTACTCTCTGGAGTCTAAAAAAGACGTGACCGTCGAGGTATTCCTCCGCACGCGCGAGTCTCCGGACTATAAAGGAAGTCGTAGCGTCGAGGTCTGCCTCCGCACGCGCCAGTCTACGGACTCTAAAAAAAGACGTGACCGTCGTGGCATACCTCCACATGCGCGAGTCTCCGGACTATAAAGGAAGTCGTAGCGTCGAGGTCCGCCTCCGCACGCGCCAGTCTACGGACTCTAAAAAAATACGTGACCGTCGAGGCATACCTCCGCACGCGCGAGTCTCCGGACTATAAAGGAAGTCGTAGCGTCGAGGTCCGCCTCCGCACGCGCCAGTCTACGGACTCTAAAAAAGACGTGACCGTCAAGGCATACCTCCACACGCGCGAGTCTCCGGACTATAAAGGAAGTCGTAGCGTCGAGGTCCGCCTCCACACGCGCCAGTCTACGGACTCTAAAAGAAGACGCAACGAGGGGACGCCCTCGTGCGCACCAGTCTACATACTCTAAAAAAGACGTGACCGTCGAGGTTTACCTCCGCACGCGCCAGTCTACGGACTCTAAATAAGACGTAGCGTTGAGCTCAGCTTCCGCACGCGAGAGTCTACGGACTATAAATAAGACCTAGCGTTGAGCGCAGCTTCCGCACGGACCAGTGTATGGACTCTAAATAAGACGTAGCGTTGAGCTCAGCTTCTGTACGCGAGAGTCTACGGACTATAAATAAGACGTAGCGTTGAGCTCAGCTTCCGCACGCACCAGTCTACGGACTCTAAATAAGACGTAGCGTTGAGCTCAGCTTCCGCACGCGAGAGTCTACGGACTATAAATAAGATGTAGCGTTGAGCTCAGCTTCCGCACGCACCAGTCTACGGACTCTAAATAAGATGTAGCGTTGAGCTCAGCTTCCGCACGCGAGAGTCTACGGACTATAAATAAGACGTAGCGTTGAGCTCAGCTTCCGCACGCACCAGTCTACGGACTCTAAATTAAGACGTAGCGTCAAGGTCCGCCTCCGCACGCGCGAGTCTACGGACTATAAATTAAGTCGCAAATTGCGACACGGCCGAGACACTAGGGAGTGCCTCGCTTTAGGCGGCGCACCACTCGCATATCGCGCCCTCGCGCGCGTTGCACCAGGGAGTGCACCGCGACTTTTTGAAGGTAGGGAACGGCGGTCTAGCCTCCTTGCCTCCGCGTGCGTAGTGCCCTCGGCCTACGCCGCAAGTGCCCGCTCTTCGCGGGAACTCTTTTTGAAGGCAGGGGAACGGCGGTCTCGCCTCCTTGCCTCCGCGTGCGTAGTGCCCTCGGCCTACGCCGCAAGCGCCCGCTCTTCGCAGGCACTCTTTTTGAAGGTAGGGGAACGGCGGCCTCGCCTCCTTGCCTCCGCATGCCTAGTGCCCTCGGCCTACGCCGCAAGCGCCCGCTCTTCGCGGGCACTCTTTTTGAAGGTAGGGGAACGGCGGCCTCGCCTCCTTGCCTCTGCGTGCATAGTGCCCTCGGCCTACGCCGCAAGCGCCCGCTCTTCCCGGGCACTCTTTTTGAAGGTAGGGGAACGGCGGTCTCGCCTCCTTGCCTCCGCAAGCGTAGTGCCCTCGGCCTACGCCGCAAGCGCCCGCTCTTCGCGGGCACTCTTTTTGAAGGTAGGGGAACGATGGTCTCGCCTCCTTGCCTCCGCGTCGTCGCCCCTCGGCCTACGCCGCAGCGCCGCCTTCGCGGGCACTCTTTTGAAGGTAGGGGAACGCGGCCTCGCCTCCTTGCCTCGCGTGCGTCGCGCCT
Organism: Dendrocalamus sinicus; assembly: GCA_036346575.1. Lineage (NCBI taxonomy): Eukaryota > Viridiplantae > Streptophyta > Magnoliopsida > Poales > Poaceae > Dendrocalamus > Dendrocalamus sinicus. The sequence continues at coordinate 6,275,784 of CM070671.1, read as the reverse complement.
CGGCCTCGCGCAGCGCCCGCTCTTCGCGGGAACTCTTTTTGAAGGTAGGGGAACGGCGGTCTCGCCTCCTTGCCTCCGCTTGCGTAGTGCCCTCGGCCTACGCCGCAAGCGCCCGCTCTTCGTGGGCACTCTTTTTGAAGGTAGGGGAATGGCAGTCTCGCCTCCTTGCCTCCGCGTGCGTACTGCCCTCGGCCTACGCCGCAAGCGCCCACACTTCGCGGGCACTCTTTTTGAAGGTAGGGGAATGGCGGTCTCGCCTCCTTGCCTCCGCTTGCGTAGTGCCCTCGGCCTACGCCGCAAGCGCCCGCTCTTCGCGGGCACTCTTTTTGAAGGTAGGGGAACGGCGGTCTCGCCTCCTTGCCTCCGCGTGCGTAGTGCCCTCGGCCTACGCCGCAAGCGCCCGCTCTTCGCGGGCACTCTTTTGAAGGTAGGGAACGCGGTCTCGCCTCCTTGCCTCGCGTGCGTCGCGCCTCGGCCTACGCCGCAAGCGCCCGCTCTTCGCGGGCACTCTTTTTGAAGGTAGGGGAACGGCGGTCTCGCCTCCTTGCCTCCGCGTGCGTACTGCCCTCGGCCTATGCTGCAAGCGCCCGCTCTTCGCGGGCACTATTTTTGAAGGTAGGGGAACGACGGTCTCGCCTCCTTGCCTCCGCCTGCGTAGTGCCCTCGGCCTCGCGCCAGCGCCCCGCTCTTCGCGGGCACTCTTTTTGAAGGTAGGGGAACGGCGGTCTCGCCTCCTTGCCTCCGCGTGCGTAGTGCCCTCGGCCTACGCCGCAAGTGCCCGCTCTTCGCGGGCACTCTTTTTGAAGGTAGGGGAACGGCGGTCTCGCGTCCTTGCCTCCGCGTGCGTAGTGCCTTCGGCCTACGCCGTAAGCGCTCGCTCTTCGCGGGCACTCTTTTTGAAGGTAGGGGAACGGCGGTCTCGCCTCCTTGCCTCCACGTGCGTAGTGCCTTCGGCCTACGCCGTAAGCGCCCGCTCTTCGCGGGCACTCTTTTTGAAGGTTGGGGAACGGCGGTCTTGCCGACTCCACCGTCCGCCTCGTAGGCATCGCCTCGGCGGGACGGCACGTGTTCGGGCTCGACGACACGTTTTTGGTGCTCGACTCCGCCGTCCGCCTCGTAGGCATCGCCTCGGCGGGACGGCACGTCTTCGGCGCTCGACGACACGTCTTCGCGATCGACTACGCCGTCCGCCTCGTAGGCATCACCTCGGCGGGACGGCATGTCTTCGGCGCTCGACGACACGTCTTCGGGGCTCGACGACACGTATTCGGCGCTCGACTCCGCCGTCCGCCTCGTAGGCATCGCCTCGGCGGGACGGCATGTGTTCGGTGCTCGACGACACGTTTTCGGCGCTCGACTCCGCCGTCCGCCTCGTAGGCATCGCCTCGGCGGGACGACACGTCTTCGGCGCTCGACGACACGTCTTCGGGGCTCGACGACACGTCTTCGCGCTCGACTACGCCGTCCACCTCGTAGGCATCACCTCGGTGGGACGGCATGTCTTCGGCGCTCGACGACACGTATTCGGCGCTCGACTCCGCCGTACGCCTCGTAGGCATCGCCTCGGTGGGATGGCACGCCTTCGGCGCTCGATGACACGTCTTCGGGCTCGACTCCGCCGTCCGCCTCGTAGGCATCGCCTCGGCGGGACGGCACGTCTTCGGTGCTCGACGACACGTCTTCGACGCTTCGACTACGCCGTCCGCCTCGTAGGCATCGCCTCGGCGGGACAGCACGTCCTCGGCGCCTGACTCCGCCGTCCGCCTTGTAGGCATCGCCTCGGCGGGACAGCACGTCTTCGGGGCTCGATGACATGTATTCGGCGCTCGACTCCGCCGTCCGCCTCGTAGGCATCGCCTCGGCGGGACGGCACGCCTTCGGCGCTCGACGACACGTCTTCGCGCTCGACTCCGCCGTCCGCCTCGTAGGCATTGCCTCGGCGGGACGGCACGTCCTCGGCGCCCGACTCCGCCGTCCGCCTCGTAGGCATCGCCTCGGCGGGATGGCACGTCTTCGGTGCTCGACGACACGTCTTCGGCGCTCGACTCCGCCGTTCGCCTCGTAGGCATCGCCTCGGCAGGACGGCACGTCTTCGGTGCTCGACGACACGTCTTCAGGGCTCGACGACACGTCTTCGTGCTCGACTACGCCGTCCGCCTCGTAGGCATCGCCTTGGCAGGACGGCATGTCTTCGGCGCTCGACGACACGTCTTCGACGCTTCGACTACGCCGTCCGCCTCGTAGGCATCGCCTCGGCGGGATGGCACGTCCTCGGCGCCCGACTCCGCCGTCCGCCTTGTAGGCATCGCCTCGACGGGACGGCACGTCTTCGAGGCTCGACGACACGCGTCTTGGCGCTCGACTCGCGCCCGCCTCGTAGGCATCGCCTCGGTGGGACGGCACGCCTTCGGCGCTCGACGACACGTCTTCGCGCTCGACTCCGCCGTCCGCCTCGTAGGCATCGCCTCGGCGGGACGGCACGTCCTCGGCGCCCGACTCCGCCGTCCGCCTCGGAGGCATCGCCTCGGCAGGACGGCACGTCTTCGGTGCTCGACGACACGTCTTCGGCGCTCGACTCCGCCGTCCGCCTCGTAGGCATCGCCTCGGCGGGACGGCACGGCTTCGACGCTCGACGAGGTCTTCGGCGCTTGACTTATTTCTTCATAGGCATTGCTTCTAGGGTCTGCGAGCTACCAGTTGCATCGGCACCCTCGCGCTTGCTGTCAGGGAACGGGGGGCTGGGGTGGTTGATCGCGTCAGCTCGCCCATCGGGACCTCGCCGCTGCCGCCGAGGAGTATCGTTGTAGGGGTGGCCCAACCCCGTGGATCGGGCCGTGCAACTAGTCCAACATGTAATAGGCCCAATAGTGTAGAGGAATATAACAGTGTAAATATACCAATATACCCTCATCCTTTGTAAATACTAAGGGGTAGAATGGGGATTTCCCATTCTACCCCACTCATACATATAAACCCCCAGGAGGGGCAAAGGGGGGATCCTCTCATTCTGACCAACCACCTCTCCAGATCTAGCTCTCTTCCTCTTCTACCGATCCTCCTCTCTTCCTGTTTAGCCTGTAGCTACAACACTAAGGATTGTGTTCAATCTTTAAGTAAAGAAAGGGACACAAATATATACACTTATATATACATGCATATGTATACTAAAATTTCAAAGCTCATGCTAACTATCCATTCAACCGGTCATCTTCTTCTCCCTGGGCCGCAGCGCCTCCCTCTCCTCCTTCGGTTGGCAGCCACGCACTCCCCTTCTCCTCTGGCCGAACGGCAACTCAACACCCTCCCCTCAACCACCAGCACAGGCGAGTGAATGCGAGGGAGACCTCCTCGTTGTCAGCACAAATGAGGCTTCGCCTTCAGCGCCTGGCAGTGGCCGGCCCCGAGGTCGTCGTCCTCGCCGTCCTTACCATTTGCCGCTCCCCAGACGCAACGCAAATGCTACCGCACCATCGCATCCAGGGTCCAATCCGCATGTCTCCCGCACGCTCCAACCTAGCTCTACCGAGCACGCCCCTCGCCGGCCCCACCTGTGCGCTGCACCGTCCTGTGGCCGCACGGTGGTGACGCCACCGCGCGCACGGCGCCATGCCGCTTTGCCTCGGCGCCCCATTCCCCCTCCCCGGCCTCTACAAAAGGCGCCAGTGCTCCATCGCCAACGCCCCACCGAAGCTCACTCGATTTACCCCCTCTGTCGCCTCCTCTGCTGTAGGTGCTCCGCCGGCAAACCCCGTCGCCGAGCTCCACCGGTCGACGCCAGGGCCCTCGAGCTCTCCCCACATTCTCCATTGCCCTTTCTTCCTCCTCCCCCAATTAATTGGGTTCTTTTCCTCTACAGGCCGCCGGAGACGCCATTCCTTCCCAGACTCCAGAGCCGCTCACCGTCAGCAAACCGCTGCACCTCGGGCCGATTCCCCGCGTGTGAAGCATCAGCAGGACCCCGGGAACCCGCCCCTCACTTCGCCGGACCCCGCCGCCCTCCCCAGCGAGCCGCCGTCGTCTCCTCCTCCCTCGCCGAGCACGTCCCCGCCGCTAGCCTGCCTCGCTCCACCTCGGCCCCAATCAACGCCTCAGGTGAGCTTGGTACCTCCCGGAGATGCTCCCCCACCGACGAATTGGCCTCCCACGGCCCGAGGCGCCGGCGCCCAAATCCTCTGCTCCGGCCGCCGCTTAAGCCGCCACCGACCGCCGCTTTGCCAAGGACCGGCCGGTTGGTTTCTCCCCGACACCGCCACGCCTCTATGCCCCTCCGCCGCCGGCGATGCTCCGCCACCCCCCCACGGCCGGAACGAACTAGAGGATACCGAGAAAATTGCTATAATGGGACTCCAAAACAACGTGTTTCGTTATAATAGGACTTCTAATGTTGACATCGCTAAAATGACACCCGAAACATTGGCTTCTCGTAATACATGACATTTGGCTAATGTTTCAAAATACCTGAACATTGGAATTAAAAGAGCCAAATGTCATGTATTACGAGAAGCCAATGTTTCGGGTGTCATTTTAGCGATGTCAACGTTAGAAGTCCTATTATAGCGAAACACGTTGTTTTGGAGTCCCATTATAGCAATTTTCTCGAGGATACCGCCACCGGTCCCCCCACTAACTAATTTCTGTTTTCTTTTTTTTACCAACCGTTAAAGTTAATGATGGTGTCCTAAAGCCTCCACTAATAGTCAACTTAATTTGGGCCCACTAGCCAGCAGGATGACTTCCCTCCTTTTTCTTATTTTTCGGATTTTCCAGCATTTAAAACTTCAAAGCACTATAACTTTTTAACCATAACTCCGAATTTGACGAAATCAACTTCTAAAAATTTCTAAAATCAAGATATACTTGATGGTTTTGGTTTGGTTCAATTTCAAGTTCGTTTGAGTTGTTTTATTGTTTATTTGGTTCTTACTCGGCGTTCGTCATTTCATGTGGCTTTTTCCGGTACTCCCGTCCAAGTAGAGTTCGAAGACGCGAGCGAGCCGCAGTTCGAAGCAGCACCAGATTCCCAAGCCCTCGAACCAGTCGAGTCAATGCTTTGATCATTTTGCGCCTATATTTCATGTGAAACTATGTTTGTTGAGATTATGAAAGCTGCATGCGTTATTTCATGTAATAAAAACATATGAGTCCTAAGGTAGTTAACAACCCTATGACCACTTAATAATAAAATACACCCCAAGAATAATTTGAACTACCCCGATCGTTTGTCGCCTCTAGGTATAAGCACTAGATATGATAGTTATATATCATACTATCGCCATGCTAAATTAAATCGAACCTGTGGTTATAGTAACCCGATAATCACTCTTTAATCATGGGAACTAGATTGAATTAGTCATGGAGGTACATGATCGAGCGATGATGTTGATTTATGTTATGCTTCTCAAAACCCTAAAAATCTGCTAAACCTGTTCGGGCGGAAGGTAAGAGTGGCGGGTGTGGATGTAACACAGGGAATGTGGAATGAACCGCTCGGACAAACTAAGGACTTAATCATGTGTGGACCCTCCGTGTAACACAGTACAACCACAAGCTGGCATATCGTAGGCTTGGCTAAATAATTTACTGAACTCTCTAGTCATTTCACGGAGGATGTGTGTAGGTGGGTAATCAAAGCCCCACTGTGAACGGGACACCGGATGTAGGTGACGTTGCCTAGGGTAGCGTATGTGGAGAGTGGAGTCCGACTGCGCTAACCTATGGTGGACATCCCGCACAACCTATGGACGTAACCCCATAGGAGTGATATGCTAGAGTGCGAGGTATTGTAAAGGCCTCGTGATATGTTCTCGATCTGCATGTCTAAGGAATCATGTGGAACCATCGGGATGAATATCTCTTGTAGGTAAAGATGTACAGTCTCTGCAGAATCTAAAACTATTCGAATAGCCGTGCCCACGGTCAAGGGCAGACATGGAATCTCACTCGAGTTAGTTCTATTTTGAAAACTTTTAAGGTTGGGAAATAAAAATGTGTTAGGTGGATGTAACCTAAAATTTGGTAACCTACCCTGGAGGGATGTACTCCAGTAATGGTAATCAGGTGGAAGCAACCTACTATTCAATATTTTAACATTGGTAGGTGGAACCGTAGAATTAGGTGGATGGAACCTACCCCTGCATACCATGTAATATGTGAACTTGTCGTGTATGGAATGATGTAGCGTTGTATCTGTGAGCATTATCTACTGATCCAGGGAATAATGCAGTGACATCACAGAGGATTCCAGGTTGGTAAACTTGGGGTCCGACAGGGCTGGTATCAGAGCATACGACTGTAGAAACCTTAGCTAGACTGGTCACGAACTAAGGCATGCTTACTATTTGCAAAATTATGGAAAACTTTTGCAAAATGTAGCGTAATATTGCTTTACTTAACCCTCTTAGTTTCCATACTCTCCCAAAAATTCTTTTGTATTTTTATCTGATCTAACCTATTGGTGTTCAAATTTTTTAGATGGCCGGAGCTACACCAGCTGGTCCGTGGGATCACCTCTCCCATGGGGAAAGCGAAGGAGGGCTGCCGAGATCTTGTGGCATTTGCTGCGGTGTCTTGGGTACAGCCGCCCGCCCGTTTTCAGAGGCAGGATAGTCTACATCCACGGCATGGACTTGTGGACCCTGGAGGTCTTCCTCTACGCACGAGACAGTAACAGGGAGCTCCACTCCCACACTGTCCACGTCGAGCCTCCACGGATGTACCTCGTCGACGCCATCCAGGACGTGGCACGCCTCGCCGTGGCTCACCTGTGCCAAGTGCACGAGGATAGGCTACGGCAGTTGCCTTTCGCCCACTCCCCTCGCATCCGCCAGGGGCAATTCCTGCCAGATCGCCTCGACCACAGGGTGGATGACCCCCAGCTATCTCACCAGATCCAGCTGACACAGGCGATGTCAGTCTCCTATGCTTTCGCCCTGCAGGAGATTGGGCATCTGCGCATTCTCCTGACCGCGAGCCTGCAGCAGTCAGACGTCCTCAGCGCCCAGCTGAACCGCTACCTGATCGCCTTTCAGGCAGCGGAGCGTGAGAGGCTCGCTGCCGAGGCTGGGCTTGAGTGCCTCTGAACCAGGGCAGCCTACCCTCTGCCTACGCCACCAACTCCAGCTCCAACCCCAAGCGGCACCAGCTCACCCGCCCCAAGCGGCGCCAACCTCGCTCCTCGGACCGGCCGGCCCAAAGATCGCACCACCCAGCGCCGGGCCTCACCGATCGACGCAGACGCATAAGCGTGCGCCCACCGCCCAATGGCACCGTCGCAGAGCCCAGCAGGGGCGTCGCTTGTCTCTTTCCCGCCCCTCCAACGGCGGATCGAGCCCGTCCCAGTCTCGTTCTCGTTCCCGATCTCTAAGCATCATCTCCTATTCCCACTTCCCAGGAGATTGCGTCTTCTGCGGCCAGCACCACTCCCCATCCCGGAGATATAGACTGCTGTAGGTTAGACAGTAGTATGTCTAGGCAGTCTCTTGTTAGTGTGCGTGCACACTTTCCCCCAGATGTATTCCCCTCTATGTACCTAGTAGTAGACGTTGTGTATCAGTGTCATGACTTGTTGTAAGCCGTATGCTGTGCATGGCCGTCATGTAATGCCTAACCCCAATGTAATGAACTACCCTAGGCATAATGCCTTGTGTTTATTTGCCTCTCTTTTGTTCTATTTTCTGCTGTGCTATTAGAGGGCTAGTAAACCCTCATATAAGCCTCCTTCTGTTAATCTCTAAAAAGGCTCTAGGTTGTTTTCCAGATGCCTCCCAGGAGGGCTGTTGCTCGTGGCAGAGGCCAAGCACCAAGGGCTGCGGCTCGAGGTAGAGGTCAAGCACTAAGGGCAGCAGCGCGTGGAAGAGGTCGAGGTAGAGGCCGTGGCTTGAACTTGCCGCCACCACCGCCAGCACCACCAACCATGGCACAAGTAATGGCACAGCAAACACAGATCCTACAGGCAATGCTTTCCAGCCAGCAGACCAGTGCCGCCATCCACAACTCCAAGTTATCTGATTTCTTGAGAACCCGACCAATGACCTTCTCCTCAGCAAATGAACCCTTAGAAGCCGAAGACTGGCTACGTGATACGGAGAAAAAGCTTGAACTTGCCCGTTGCTCTAAAGAAGACAAAGTGGATTTCGCTTCACATCAACTGAAGGGTGCCGCGGCAGCTTGGTGGGAGAACTACCTTGCCTGCCATGGAAAGAATAAACTCTTGGATGACGACTCAGAAGACGAAGAGGAAGAGCAAGGAGAGGAAGAAGAGGAAGAAGTAGAAGTCAAAGACCCAGCAGATGCTCAGCAAGAGGGACAAGGAGACGAGGGAGGCCACAATGAAGACGAAGCAGAATCAGTAGCAAATGACTCCGCTGTTACCTGGATTGAATTCAAGACTGCCTTTCGGCAAAACTTCGTCCCAGCAGGTATCATGAGAATGAAGAAGAATGAGTTGAGAAACTTAAAGCAAGGCAACATGTCCGTCTCGGAGTACCTCACGCGCTTCAACCAGCTAGCCCGCTATGCCAAAAGGGACGTGGCTAAACAGGAGGAGAAGATTGATCGATTCCTAGAAGGGATGCATGAAGAGATGAGAGCTCAGCTAATTTTGCATGACTATCTCAGTTTCCACCACCTGGTAAACAAGGCCCTCGTTCTGGAAAATGAGAGAAAAATCCTAGAAGCCAGTAGGAAGAGGAAGTGGACAGCTACAAGGCCTCCGGGCGGTGTTCAGTCCAAGCCAGTATACCAAGGCAGCTCATCCTTTCGTCAGGTGACAACCCCAGCACCTAGGGCTCCATTGCAAGCACCACGCCCTAGCAGTAGTGGAATTCAGATGTCCCGCCCCATAGGACAGTCTTCTGCAACCAACCCAGCTGCAAACCTCCACTGCTTCAGCTACGGAGAAAAGGGGCATTTTGCCAATAGATGCCTAGATCGCCAAGCTAATCCGGGAATCACCTCGTCCCGAGTCCAGTCATCAACGCCCAACAAGGTCTATCAAACACCCCAAGCGTCACGAACAGCATCAACTCCAAACCGTGGTCGTGTCAACCATGTCACTGCAGAAGATGCCCAAGATGCTTCTGGAGTGCTTATGGGTATGTTCTCTGTTAAGTCGATACCCGCTCAAGTTCTGTTTGATTCCGGTGCATCGCATTCCTTTGTTTCGAGGGAATTTGTTGAAAAGGGTAAACTGCCAACCTTTAGACTAAAGAGACTAGTGGTGCTTAGATCCCCTGGAGGACCCTTAACTGCTACTCTAGTTAGCCCAAGGGTAGAAGTCACCATGGAAGGCTTTGATTTCCCCGCAAACCTGCTAGTGTTGCCATCTCAAACTCTGGACATCATCCTAGGGATGGATTGGCTAACTAAGAATCAAGGGTTGATAGACTGTGCAAATAGGAAGGTAATACTTACCAAAGCCTCTGGAAAGAAAATAAAGGTCAGTGTGGATCGCCCCTCTACAAGACGTGCAATCCATCACCTTGAAGCAAGAACATTAAAAGAAACCCCGGTAGTTCGAGAATACCCAGAAGTCTTCCCAGAAGAACTACCAGGCATGCTGCCAGATAGAGAAATAGAATTTGTAATTAACCTAAAGCCAGGTACTGCCCCAATTGCCAAAAGACCATACCGAATGACAGTAGATGAACTTGAGGAATTAAAGACTCAAATTGAAGAGCTTCAAGCCAAAGGATTTATCAGACCCAGCTCATCCCCATGGGGTTCCCCCGTAATCTTTGTCAAAAAGAAGGATGGCACCACCAGATTATGTGTAGATTACAGAGCCCTCAATGAAGTGACCATTAAGAATAAGTATCCCTTGCCCCAAATAGATGACCTGTTCGACCAACTATCAGGGGCTACCATCTTCTCCAAAATAGACCTAAAATCAGGGTACCACAAGCTCAAGATCCGAGCAGAGGATATTCCTAAGATAGCATTTACCACCCGATATGGCCTGTTTGAGTATACGGTCATGTCGTTCGGATTGACCAATGCCCCTGCCTACTTCATGAACCTGATGAACAAAGTCTTTATGGAATTCTTGGACAAATTTGTGGTCGTATTCATAGAAGACATCCTAATCTACTCTAAGACTACAGAGGAACATGAGGAACACCTGCAAGTAGTTCTTGAGACACTTAAGAGACACCAACTGTACGTCAAATATAGCAAGTGTGAATTTTGGCTACAGGAGATTAGTTTTCTTGGGCATATCTTATATGCGGGAGGAGTAGCAGTTAATCCTTCCAAAGTAGAGGCAATTCTAGAGTGGAAGCAGCCCACCTCAGTCACAGAAGTGCGTAGTTTTCTGGGTCTAGCCGGATACTACAGACGCTTCATCGAAGGCTTTTCCAAGATATCCAGACCAATGACCACCCTACTCAAGAAAGAGAAGAAGTATGAGTGGACAGAAGCTTGTGATAAGAGCTTTCAAGAATTAAAGAAAAAGTTGACCACAGCCCCTGTGCTAGTCCTGCCGGATATACACAAGGATTTTGAAGTATATTGTGATGCATCGCGCCAAGGCTTAGGCTGTGTGCTCATGCAAGAAGGAAAAGTGGTAGCTTATGCTTCCTGACAACTCCGCCCTCATGAGGATAATTATCCAACCCATGACTTGGAACTAGCCTCAGTAGTGCACGCATTAAAAATTTGGCGACACTACTTGATTGGAAATCACTGTAACATCTATACGGACCATAAGAGCCTCAAATATATATTTACCCAAGCCGACCTCAACCTGAGACAAAGAAGATGGTTGGAGCTAATCAAGGATTATGACCTAGATGTCCATTACCACCCTGGCCACCCCGGGAAGGCTAATGTAGTAGCCGATGCCTAAGTCGCAAACCCCACTGCAACAACCTTAGGGTGGAAGAAATGCAACCTGAGCTTTGCAAAGAATTTGAAGCCCTTAACCTGGATATAGTAGAACATGGTGCCCTGGCTAACATGGAAGTGCACCCAACTCTGGAGGAGCAGATTAAGGCAGCCCAGAAGGATCACCCGGGAGTACATAAGTTTAAGCGCCTCATGACCCAGGGAAAGCCCCTAAAATGTAGAAGATAAACAAGGGATTTTATGGTATGGGAAATGTCTTTTTGTTCCCCACCAAAAGGACCTCAAAGATCTAATACTCAAGGAAGCCCATAGCTCTGCTTATACCCTACACCCAGGCAGCACTAAAATGTATCAAGAAATGAAGACCTTATATTGGTGGCCTTGTATGAAGAGAGATATCGCCGAGTATGTAGCCTGTTGTGACGTATGTCAGAAGGTCAAAGCTGAACATCAAAGACCGGCCGGACTTCTTCAACCTCTACAGATTCCTCAGTGGAAATGGGAAGAAGTAGGAATGGATTTCATAACTGGTTTACCCCGTACCAAGTCAGGATATGATTCCATTTGGGTAATAGTTGACAGGTTAACTAAAGTTGCCCATTTTGTTCCCGTAAGGACCACGTACAAGGGAGACAAAACTGGCTGAGTAATACATGGCTCGCATTGTGTGTTTACATGGAGTGCCTAAAAGGATAGTCTCAGATCGAGGTTCCCAGTTCACCTCGCATTTCTGGGCCAGTCTACATGATGTGCTAGGAACGCATCTTGCGTTCAGTACCGCATATCACCCCCAAACAGATGGGCAGACCGAAAGAATAAACCAGGTCTTGGAAGATATGCTACGAGCATGTGCTCTGGAGTTCACCTCAGATTGGGAGAAATGTTTACCCTATGCAGAATTCGCCTACAACAATGGCTATCAATCAAGTCTCAAGATGTCGCCTTTCGAAGCTCTTTACGGACGAAAATGTAGGACCCCTTTGCACTGGTCAGAAACAGGAGAAGGGTACATCTTTGGACCCGACACCCTGAAGCAGGCAGAAGAAAAGGTCCGCTTGATCAGGGATCGCTTACAAGCTGCTCAGTCAAGACAAAAGAGCTACGCTGATAACCGTCGAAGGGAATTGACTTTCCAAGTTGGAGATCATGTGTACCTTAAGGTGTCACCCCTCCGAGGAATCCGCAGATTCAAGGTGAAAGGCAAGCTTGCTCCGAGGTATATAGGGCCATTCCCTATTATTGCCAAGTGCGGAGAAGTTGCATATCGATTGGAGCTACCAGCAAGTCTGTCCGATGTGCACAATGTATTTCATGTTTCTCAGCTCAAGAAGTTTCTTAGAGTTCCCGAAGAGTAGACCTCAGTGGAGGCCATTGAACTACAGAAAGACCTGTCCTACCCGGAGCGCCCGATCAAGATTCTTGATACTATGGAAAAGAAAACAAGGCGCCAGAGTATTCGCCTCTGCAAAGTCCAATGGAGCAACCACTCCGAGTGAGAGGCAACCTGGGAGCGAGAAGACCAACTTAGAGCCGAATTCCCCTTGCTTTTCTCAGAATAATCGAATCTCGGGGTCGAGATTCATCTTAAGGGGGGTGGGATCTGTAACATCCTAATTTCAAAATCTATATCAAATGTATGTTAATGAAATTTCAAGATTTCTCTCTCAGATGGTTGTTTCTTTTACTGTCCAAAAATAAAATTCTTAAGATATATAAGTAACCTAAAATGAAAATTTTGTTTTACATCCAAAGAAATAAATTGAAATAATACTTTAAACCAAGATTTTGAAATATACCTCAGGTGTTAGAGGATTCAGGAGCCTAAGGATTGTGTTCAATCTTTAAGTAAAGAAAGGGACATAAATATATACACTTATATATACATCCCTGGGCCGCAGCGCCTCCCTCTCCTCCTTCGGTTGGCAGCCACGCCCTCCCCTTCTCCTCTGGCCGAACGGCAGCTCAACACCCTCCCCTCAACACCGGCACAGGCGAGTGAATGCGAGGGAGACCTCCTCGTTGTCAGCACAAATGAGGCCTCGCCATCAGCGCCTGGCAGTGGCCGGCCCCGAGGTCGCCGTCCTCACCATTTGTCGCTCCCCAGACACAACGCAAATGCTACCGCACCATCGCATCCAGGGTCCAATCCGCATGTCTCCCGCACGCTCCGACCTAGCTCTGCCGTGCACGCCCCTCGCCGGCCCCACCCGTGCGCTGTGTCGTCCTGTGGCCGCACGGTGGTGACGCCACCGCGCGCACGGCGCCATGCTGCTTTGCCTCGGCGCCCCATTCCCCCTCCCCGACCTCTACAAAAGGCGCCAGTGCTCCATCGCCAACGCCCCACCAAAGCTCACTCAATTTACCCCCTCTGTCGCCTCCTCTGCTATAGGTGCTCCGCCGGCAAACCCCGTCGCCGAGCTCCACCGGTCGATGCCAGGGCCCTCGAGCTCTCCCCACACTCTCCATTGCCCTTTCTTCCTCCTCCCCCAATTAATTGGGTTCTTTTCCTCTACAGGCCGCCGGAGACGCCATTCCTTCCACGACTCCGGAGCCGCTCACCGTCGGCAAACCGCTGCACCTCGGGCCGATTCCCCGCGTGTGAAGCATCAGCAGGACCCCGGGAACCCGCCCCTCACTTCGCCGGACCCCGCTGCCCTCCCCAGCGAGCCGCCGCCGTCTCCTCCTCCCTCGCCGAGCACGTCCCCGCCGCTAGCCCGCCTCGCACCACCTCGGCCCCAATCAACGCCTCAGGTGAGCTTGGTACCTCCCGGAGATGCTCCCCCACCGATGAATTGGCCTCCCACGGCCCGAGGCGCCGGCGCCCAAATCCTCTGCTCCGGCCGCCGCTTAAGCCGCCGCCGACCGCCGCTTTGCCAAGGACCGGCCGGTTGGTTTCTCCCCGGGGTGCGCACCGGAGTGGGTAGCCCAGTTCGGCCGACACCGCCACGCTTCTGTGCCCCTCCACTGCCGGCGATGCTCCGCCCCCCCCACAGCCGGAACGAACCAGAGGATACCGCCACCGGTCGCCCCACTAACTAATTTTTGTTTTCTTTTTTTTTACCAACCATTAAAGTTAATGATGGTGTCCTAAAGCCTCCACTAATAGTCAACTTAATTTGGGCCCACTAGCCAACAGGATGACTTCCCTCCTTTTTCTTATTTTTCGGATTTTCCAGCATTTAAAACTTCAAAGCACTATAACTTTTTAACCATAACTCCGAATTTGACGAAATCAACTTCTAAAAATTTCTAAAATCAAGATCTACTTGATGGTTTTGGTTTGGTTCAATTTCAAGTTGGTTTGAGTTGTTTTATTGTTTATTGGTTCTTACTCGGCGTTCGTCATTTCACGTGGCTTTTTCCGGTACTCCCGTCCGAGTAGAGTTCCAAGACGCGAGCGAGCCGCAGTTCGAAGCATCACCAGATCCCCAAGCCCTCGAACCAGGCGAGTCAATGCTTTGATCATTTTGCGCCTATATTTCATGTGAAACTATGTTTGTTGAGATTATGAAAGCTGCATGCGTTATTTCATGTAATAAAAACATATGAGTCCTAAGGTAGTTAACAACCCTATGACCACTTAATAATAAAATACACCCCAGTAACAATTTGAACTACCCTGATCGTTTGTCGCCCTAGGTATAAGCACTAGATATGATAATTATATATCATACTACTGCCATGCTAAATTTGTCAAACCCAGGGTTATAGTAACCCTGATAATCACTCTTTAATCATGGGAACTAGATTGAATTAGTCATGGGAGGTACATGATCAGGCGATGATGTTGATTTATGTTATGCTTCTCAAAACCCTAAAAATCTGCTAAACCTGTTCGGGCGGAAGGTAAGAGTGGCGGGTGTGGATGTAACACAGGGAATGTGGAATGAACCGCTCGGACAAACTAAGGACTTAATCCTATGTGGACCCTCCGTGTAACACCGTACAACCACAAGCTGGCATATTGTAGGCTTGGCAAAATATTTTACTGAACTCTCTAGTCATTTCACGGAGGATGTGTGTAGGTGGGTAATCAAAGCCCCACTGTGAACGGGACACCGGATGTAGGTGACGTTGCCTAGGGTAGCGTATGTGGAGAGTGGAGTCCGACTGCGCTAACCTATGGTGGACATCCCGCACAACCTATGGACGTAACCCCATAGGAGTGATATGCTAGAGTGCGAGGTATTGTAAAGGCCTCGTGATATGTTCTCGATCTGCATGTCTAAGGAATCATGCGGAACCATAGGGATGAATATCTCTTGTGGGTAAAGATGTACAGTCTCTGCAGAGTCTAAAACTATTCGAATAGCCGTGCCCACGGTCAAGGGCAGACATGGAATCTCACTCGATTTAGTTCTATTTTGAAAACTTTTAAGGTTGGGAAATAAAAATGTGTTAGGTGGATGTAACCTAAAATTTGGTAACCTACCCTGGAGGGATGTACTCCAGTAATGGTAATCAGGTGGAAGCAACCTACTATTCAATATTTTAACATTGGTAGATGGAACCGTAGAATTAGGTGGATGGAACCTACCCCTTCATACTTATGATACACTTGCAATTATCAACTCTCTTGAGTTATTGAAAAATGCTAGGTCATAGGAATTTTAAATATGATTATTTCAAATATGGCTTTATGCAAATAAAAGAACCCGAGACATCCTTGATTTGCCTTGCATCACTAAATATACATGCATTCTGTGTATTGGCTCCCGGAGCACGGTGGATAGTGTGCTCACACTCGCTCTTAAACCCCCATTCAGAAACTGAGAATTGAGAGCACTACGCCTACCATGAGGATCAGGATGCCGAAGGAAATGACGATGGTGGTTATTAGAATAGGTTTCGGTAGTATCGCCTCTCGCCTCAGTCCAGTTGACCAGGCTAGTTTTGGTGGGTGCCTCCGTTATTAGTCAGGTCCCTGATTAATAGCGAAGGTACTCAGGTTGTCCTAGTTGCTTGCCTGTGGCGAGTTGTGCCCCTACGCTTATGTACGCTTCCGCTTCCGCATTTTATGTATTGTAAGACATTTGGCCTGACGGCCCTATTGTAACCTCGGCCCGACGTGGTCTATTTGAACTCTGGTATTGTAATATGTGAACTTGTCGTGTATGGAATGATGCAGCGTTGTATCTGTGAGCATTATGTACTGATCCAGGGAATAATGCAGTGACATCACATAGGATTCCAGGTTGGTAAACTTGGGGTCCAACAAGAAAAGTCCTTCAGAGCATGCCTTGTACAGAGGAGGGATGGAGATCCATCAGACGGAAGAATTGAAAGATCAAGCTCCGATTAAGTTGGTTTTGGTGTTAATGACATACTTTTATATTGTGTTGGTGATAATGACAAATATTTGTATGAGACTAATATGTTTGTTTAAGTATACTATAATTTAGTCTCATTTGGATGGAAAGGTGAAATCAAAGAGGTATGCATTCGAAATCACTTTCTCATAGATCCAAAATATAGTTTGAACTCCACTAATTTCACAATGAATACGTGCATATGTCTTCATTATATACACTTATATGCACACATTTTGGGGGAGCTTTCTCTCTCTATGTTTTGGAGTTTCATAAGTATTGATCCATGCTTCTTTCAATATGCATATTTATGATCTTTACTTTAAAATACATACTTGAGTATATATAGCTTGTGTAGTATATATATACTCATGTGCAGTCGGGTTGTCATTTAACCTCTCCATTATGTGTTAATGGTTGAATGATTAATGACAACCAGATAAGTAAGTTTTGTCTAAAGCTTATCTTAGAGTATACAGTTGTTGTGTACAAGTGGTATACTCGCAAATTAATTTTTATATCTCATTATTTGTTGAGATTGTCATGAATTACTAAAATGGGAAGATTGTTGAATCTAGTCCCTCCATTATGTGTTCATGGTGAAGTTTGGTAATTGATGATAATTGTTTTGTGGACTAACATTTTCCATGAGTTGGATGAATAGGTTATGTTCCACAAATGAGGATGATTTGAGATGACTTCATGTGTTGAAGATCGTCAAGTCAAGATTGAGAAGAAGATGGCTTCATATGTTGAAGGTCATCAAGAAAAAAGATGCATCATGAATTGATGCATGTCCAAGAAAAGATGATCATGTGTTGATTATCAAGTCAAGTGAAGACCATCATGTGTTGATGAAGTTGATGAAAAGGATGCATCAGGAGTTGATGCATATTGAGACGATGACCCAAGGCAAAGGTATGACTAGCTAGGGCTAAGGATGTGTTCATAGTCTTTTACCGGTCTTGGTGTTTGGTTGAAAGACCGAATTGCTAGTATAGGTTGCCGTACTATTAAGAGAGGTCATGTCTAGTAGTTTGAGTCTCATCATGTGTTGATGGCTCAACCTCACTTGCTCTAGCTCATCTTGACATGATGCCAATATTTACGAATGTGTTTTGCAAATAGTTGAGGCTCATGCATCTAATCCTTGTAACATGTGACTATCCTTTGCAAATGTGTTTTGCAAAAGGTTGAAGTCCACGTATCTAATCCTTGTAGCATGATCTAAGTTTGCAAATGTGTTTTACAAAAGTTGGAGATCATGCATTATCACTTGGCATGGTATAAAATTGTTTGTTGATATTTCCTTTGACATTAGACCGTGGTAGTGACCGTTTGGATGTTTTGTGATTTTTGCATTGATCTAATGTGTTTGAAGTCATGTAAATAGATAGATTGTGTAGTCCTCTGAATAAGCTTTCCATAGAGTCCGATCACTCAATTCCGACATCGGAGTCAAAAGTTATGACCGTTTTTCCGAGTGTTGTTTGCGCTGAAAACCAAAAACGGAAGTACCGTTTTTATAACTACGGTAGTTTTGAAAAAATCGGAAGTACCGGAGTGAAAAGTGAAACTTCTAACTTTTGGAAGTTTCGACCTTTGAGCGGAACGTTTTTCCAGAGTGCAACTTTTGAGAAACTTAGCCTCTTGAAAATCGGAAGTTCCGGGCCGCATATTGGAACTACCGGAAAATCGGAAGTTCCAAAAAATGAACGGTGGAAGTTTCAATTTTGGCTCCAACGGCTAGTTTTTGACTGTTGGTGAGGCAATTGGAAGTTCCGGGTTTTGACCGGCGGTACTTTCGATTTCCCTGATTTTTGGGGATTTGGCTCCAATGGCTAGTTTTTTGGTGTGGGGTATAAATACCCCCTTGTGGCCAGTTGGAGAGGTTGTTGATTCATTCATTCCTATGTTCTTGAGCTAGAGTGAGGCTGTCCACTCAATTGCGCATGTGTTGCACTTTGTGAGAAGGGAGAGAGGATCTAGAGTGCATGTGTTGCATCTAGAGGTGGACTTAGTGTCCAATTCAGCTTGTGCATCCATTGCACGTGGTGAGAGTCAAGTGAGGGACTTGACTTGTTACCCTTTGAGTTTGCCGACTCCTAGACGGCGTCAGAGGCGTCGTGCGCGGTGATCTTCTCAAGAAGGTTGTGAGAAGACCCTGCGAGGTTGTGATGGTTGGAGCTTACCTACCCAAAGTGGGAAAGAGCTACCACTACTGGATTTGTGGTGGAAGGCTTAATTCGTGGAGCCGATCCGATTTATTCGGGATTACCTCAACGTGAACTAGGGGAAACCGGCAAGTTTCCGAACACCACGGTAAAACATCAAGTGTCATTTGTGGTTTGCTTTCTTGTACTCAATTTATATTCAAGCAATTTACATTCATAGAATTAAATTGATTGCTTGTGAACCTAGGATTGCAAACTTAGACATAGGCTAGAATTATTAGTGCACTTAGGCGAATTTATTTGTTCTAGGCGCTATTTGAGCTAAACCAAATTGATTTAAGCTTCCGCATTACATACTTGGTTTAGCCAAATAGAAAAGCGCTTGAATTGATTAGTATTAATTTGAAGAGAATTTTTTAAACCGCCTATTCACCCCTCTCTATCGGACTCCTCGATCTTACAAGAAGGCATCACAATGAAGCAAACAGCTTATGCACTGAAGATTTTGGAGAAAGCCAGGATGGGTAATTGTAATCCTTGTCAAGTGCCAATGGATGTGTAACACCCCAGGACCCACATTACCCTGGGATGCCACTAAAACCACTCCACAACTAACCAAATTACAAGATAAAATAATCTAGCAACAATTCCTATAACAAGATAAGATAAGCAGAAGCATAATCAACTAAGGGAAACAGGATAGTGACAACAATTCAATATTTAAAACAACCTCCAACATTTTAACCTAAAACATAATTCACAAATCTAACATTATTAAGTTAATGTAAACAAAGCTAGGCAAAGGTCTAGAATCCCTTTGTCTTTATTACAGCATAAATCTATTATCCAAGTGCATTAAGGTGGTGCCACTCTACCCTTCCCAAGCATGCCCAATGATCACATGTAAAGGGGGGAAAACAAGGGTGAGATAAAATCTCAGCAAGCAAACTGTTTAACAGGCTAATTAAACTACAACAGTTTAATCATCAACATTTAATTTCCACAATGACCACGTTTATATCCTCAACCTCAAATCACCACCAACAGTGGTAAAACCATAGCAAAAAAATCTTGTTTGACTACTTTAAAACCTCAACCGCTATCACTACCAAAGACAATAAAGCATACGTATGTTTTACTTCACTACTTTATTGTTTCTCACATCTACAACTGCTATCAACAATTACTACAAGAGAAAAGAATCTCATGCCACAATCACAACCCCCACCAAACCACAAGGGACGAACCCCATTCCAAGACCACATCCACATTCCTCATACCACAAGTAGCTCACATGAGCCAATTCCACATTACAACTATGAAGTTGTACATTCCACATTACAACTATGAAGATGTATTTACCTGCAAAATAACTTCACCATAATACATTGCATAGGTATGCAAATGATCTTTCCACAATGCAATGCATATGAATGCGTATGCTCCACATCACCCTTACCCAACAAGGTAAGAGTGTGCATCGTATTACGACAATATACAATGCTGTACCGGTACGGTCGCGGCTAAGTGCGGTGACATCCACATATGCAAATGTCATGATATGATATGATATGAATGATATGATAATCATAAACCACATGAATTCCAACCACAAAGGAGCATCAACATGTTCACAACATATCCACAACCACATATCCACCACATATTCGTTTTCATATTCCGCATTAGCACACTAAACAAATTTCCACATGATTATGAGCAATTTATCCAAACATATCAATTGATCAAAAATTGCTACCATCACAACCACAAGTATTCACTAAGAATACTACCACTTTAGACCACAATATACTCATAAAGTTCTCTACCCCACAACTATATTGATTCATCAAGATCAATTCCGCATATCCACAATTAAACCATCAAGATCATAAACAATTGAATTCTTAAAAATACTACCATCTGGACCACATTAAGGAAGCATGTAACAATGACATAGCACCTCAATTTAAGAGAATTAATTAATGTGAATGTAGAATAATTAATGAGTTAAACAGTAGCACATTCGCTACATTTACTTGCCTCTACCGTTGAAGCGAAGCAAATCACGTGCGTTTAGGAGCAAAACCACCTGTCCAAAAGGTACCTCTCAGCACAAAACAACAGCAAGGAAAATGCGTCTTAAGAAGTAAAGACGTCGCTAGAACCCCGAACCCACACATCAACCTCTACGCTTAACGATTCTTCAATCTACCCACTACAGCAGCGCTGCTTAATATTTTCGTATCTTTAAGATTATTAAACCGATTACAGCAAATGAGATATTTATGGAAACTACAAAGAAATATCTTCAATCTTCAAGTATACCACTTATTTTTATTTTCCTGCTAACATGGTGTAATTTAACGCGCAAAACAGAGGACATACTCTGCTTCGGCAATCTGGCCATTCATCTTCTAACACACCCCACTTACTGTACAAAGCCCTAAAATTCATGATTTTTTTACAGAAAATATATCACAAGATTTCCTACAACTTTTTTTATTGAGAGAAAAATCATATAAATCATCTTCTACTCTGAATCTACACCCGAACAGCAATCTGTCTCAGACTACACCTTTGCCAACCAGCAAAGTTCCCGACTCTACTACGCCCAAACCCCGCGGCCAAAAATTATAGAAAAGTTACAGAAATTAAGTCTCATCATCTTCTACAACTTTTCTTTTGGTGAGACCCACAAGAAAAATCGTTTTCATACTCTAATCTATACAAATAGCCGCGCTGCGCGAATCAGCCTACATGCAGACAGCATAAAACCCTAATCGGTTAATTCCTCCATTAGAACCCTACTAATCCCGTGCCAAGAACTCTAATTACACCTAAAACAGGGAGAATGGAGGTGGGGAATATTACCTAGGTGGGGAGGAGGTGGAGGCACAAGGAGCCAAGGGGGGTGGCGGCCAAGGGAAGGAAAGGGGGAGGGGTGCAGCCCAAGGGGGTTATATAGGGGTGGCTAGGGTTTTGGGTGGAGGGAGGGGGTGCGGCTGGGGCCCTTTGGGCTGGCTGGCCCAAAGTGGCTAGCCCACCCCTCTAGGAAGCCCACTCTCTCTATTTCTATTCATTTAATTTATTTTTTTATTTTAAACTATTCCGCAATTTTATTTTCCCTTCCCGTGATTTACCGAAAAAATCGGGAAACTCCACGATTATTTTAGATACCTACGCCGAATCGACGTTCAGGATATTACAGGATGCAAGTCTCAAACTTAGTAAGACAAACAATGATACTCCTGTTAATGTCTTAGTGTATAGAAGTTTGGTTGTGAGCTTGAGGTATTTGGTGCATACAAGGCCGAATATCGCTTACTTTATGGGTTATGTGAGCCGTTTAATGGAAGCCCCAACATCTGAACACATGACGGTGATCAAGCACATTCTCCGTTACATCAAGGGGACCAAGGATTTCGACTGTCGCTTAAAAAGGAACCAATCGGTAGAGCTGCAGCTAAAAGGGTTCAGTGACATGGCTAGTGACGTGGATGACGGAAGAGCACTACGGGGGTGATGTTCATCCTTGGAGAAGGTCTGATCACTTGGCAATCTCAGAAGCAAAAGGTAGTAGCGTTTTCCACTTGTGAAGTTGGGTACATAGCAGCTACTACTACAGCATGTCAGGGGAACTAGTTGGCTCGAATAGTCACTGAGATGATGCAAAATGGGTCTACCGAGATCAAGCTTTATATGGACAACAAATCAGCAATTGCTTTGTCCAATAATCTAGTCCTACATAACCGAAGCAAGCATATTGATACACGCTATCCTTTCATTAGGCAGTGTATTGAGGAAGGGAGGATTGAAATCGATTTAGTCAGATCTGAGTTTCAGCTTGCAGATATCTTGACAAAGCCGCTTGGGAGAATAAGATTCCTGGAGCTACAAAGCAAGCTTGGCATGGTGGAGGTGCAATGAAAATAGGGAGTGATTGTTGATGTATTTTCACTACACTGTATTTTACTTTCTCTGTGTTTTGTTTTGTTTCTGTCTTCCTGCATGTTTTGCATTGAGGAAGTAGTGGTCTGCATTAACTACGTTAGTTTCTGTGGTCTGCATTAGCTGCGTCAATTTCTGCATTAGTCTCCCGAATCATTAGCAATACAGAGGGAGAAATGGGCCATCAATTGCATGTAACTGATTTCCATTAATTAGTAGTGAATAAAAGGAAGAGAAAATCAAAAGGCCATAGTCAGTTGCGCGGCGCAAAATTGCTGAGTGCTGCTCTATATCGTTACTCTGTATCGCTAGTCTGAATATTGCCGTTCTCCTACTGTTCATCATCAGAAAAACATCCAAAGTACAGAGGTCTGCTTTGTGAGCAAACCGCAGAGCACTGCCGACTGCAGAGTTAAGTGCAGTTGGTGTCTGACAATTAGTATCAGAATAGTGATCATATGGGTCCTGCGAAGATGCATCGAGGTGCAAGATTAGCATCTCCTCGCTCTGGAAGATCCATCGGCACCTGTGGGTGTCGCGCGGTGGTTCCTGACAGTGGCCAAGAGATGGTGGCTCAGATTGCTCAGGCTCTGGAGGAGCCAACACTCCTGATGGCGCAGGTGTGCACCCTTACAGAGTCCGTAGAGGCTGAACCAGGAAAGGTCTTTCTCAATGAGATTCATGCTCAAGCCAATCTCGGTCTTGAGGGTGACAACCCCGACAACACTTGGTATTTGGAACTAGCACTACGAACCATATGATTGGTTCCAAGAAAAGTTTCACAGAACTTGACAAGACCATAAAGGGCTCTATAAAATTCGGAGATGGCTCAGTTGTCGACATCTGCGGCAGAGGAGTGGTGGTGTTCAATTGTCACAACAACGATCATGGCCAGCTGCTCAATGTCTATTTCATCCCAAGCTCCGTAGCAATATAGTGAGTCTTGGGCAACTCGATGAGCATGGGTGCCAAATTCTCATTGAAGGCGGAGTGATGTGGATTTAGGACCAAAACAAAAAGCTTTTGGCCAAAGTCAACAGATCCAAAGGGCTGTTATACATGCTCAACCTAAATTTGGCTGTGCCCATTTACTTGGTGGCAAGGTGCACCAAGGATGCCTGGCATTGGCATGCGTGCTTTGGACATCCCAACTTCCAGTCTCTACGCATGCCGGAACAACGAGGGATGGTACAAGGACTGCCATGAATTAGTCAGGTGGATCAAATTTGCGATAGTTGCCTTGTGGGGAAACAATGTCAAATAGCATTCCCTCGGGAGGCTAATTATCATGCACAAGATCAATTGGAACTAGTGCATGGAGATCTATGCGTTCCAATTTCTCTGGCCATGCCAGGGGGTAGAAGGTACTTCCTCCTACTCGTTGATGACCTGACTCGATACATGTGGGTTCCATTGCTCAAGAAGAAAGACAAATCTACTGTCACCATCAAGAAGTTCCAAGCTCATGTAGAATTGGAGAGTGGCCGCAGATTGAAAATTTTAGACTGACTGAGGCGGAGAGTCACCTCAGTGGAGTTCGAAGAATATTGGGCTGACCAAGGCATCACACATCATCTTACATCTTCTTATTCACCAGAGTAGAATGGGGTTGTCGAACGCCAGAATCAATCATTAGTCACCATGGCAAGGAATCTCTTGAAGGCTAAAGAAGTATCGGACAGATTTTGAAGTGAGATAGTGACCTTGGCTATCCACATCCTAAATAGGTCACACCAACAAAGAGTGTCAAGGGGAAGACACCATATGAGGCATGGTTTGGAAGACGCCCAAATGTGCATTACTTCCACACTTTCAGCTGTCTAGGCTACGTCAAGAATGTGAAGCCAAATCAAAAGAAACTGGACGATGGGAGCATTCCCATGGTGTTTATCGGATATGAGCCTAGGTGCAAAGCCTACAGGATGTTTGACCCTGTTGGTGCAAAACTCCATGTTACTCGTGATTTCGTATTTGATGAAGAGGCAAAGTGGGAATGGAGCAAGGTGGAAAACGACCTAGATAAAATGCCACTTGGTAAAAAGTTCACTATCAAGTACACCTCATATTTATCTACCAAGGATCCAACTGATGGTACACCACAACCTGAAAGTGAAGTCCCAGTTCAGTGCCATGATCCATCATCAACTTAGTGCTATGGATGATATTACATTAATGTTTTCACTGTGTGCACTAGTTTATAGATGATATTACATTAATGTTTTCACTGTGTGCACTAGTGTGATTCTGGACTAGTGCATTATGCACAGAGGGTCCAAATTTACATATTCAGATCCAGACATCTAGCTCACTCATTCCGTAGAGAGTAGGCCAAGCCACCAGTGAGGTCCACGCCGGTGTCCCTGCTCTCGTCATGCCTCCGGATTCGTAGATACTGCCCTTTTTTACTGTGCTACCCTGTCCAACCACCATGTCATCGTATCTAAGGTGAGACCAGTTTTCTTTATCAATTTTTCTTAATTGATTTCAAATCTTTTTTTCTCAATTGAAAATTTTGGATTAATTTTTCTCATCTGACTTTTCTTCCAATGGTTTTTTATCAATTTAAAAAATTCAAATACTTCTTCTAGTTTTTCTTGGTTTTCATAAATTGAACAATTCTCGAACACCCTAAGATAGACGAACTGAAAACCTACTAATTCATTTGAGGTAAAAATTTATGTGTAAAAAAATATTAGGGTTATCAAAAGCTTGCCGTGATTAGCCTCACATGGCCCATGCTCCCGCTAACCTGACAAAATCGGGAGTCCCACCAGACGCACTGAACACGGGGCCCACCTGTAAGCCACCAAATACCAGCCCCTTACGCTTACTGACAACTATACTTAACTTACCTCTTGACCCCACCTGTAAGTGAATTAGCCTTGCAACTACTAGCTTACTACTACCGCTCCCCACCCACCTCACGTAAACCCCGTTAAACCTCAGAAGCTTCTTTTCCCCTTCCCTCGAAAAATTTTATTATGTAACTAGGGATGTCAGAATCGTGATCCTAAATTGGATCGAAGGTTCTTTAGTAGAATCGTAAATCGTAGAATTGATGTAGAATTTAAAATCTTACCTGATTCTACTAAAGAAATATTTTAAAAAATCTACAGTGTATTATAACACTACTGTATTTTTAAAATTATGCCTGTTGAACTTTTCTTTATAAATTGTAGAGTAAATGTAAGATCATATGTTATTTTATGACAATTATAATGAACATAAAGAGATAAAATTTAAAATTTTTAATTAAAAGGAAGTGTACAAGTGATTATTCATAATAAAACAACAAAATCAACAGAATCGAGTAGCATCATATGAAAATTTTGATCCTGATCCTACAGAAGTTTGGGTAGAATCATAAGAACATTAGATTCTACTATATTAAGATTCTATCATAGAATCGGATCGGTCTAGTCAATTTTTGGATCGTAAAATCTTAAGATCGTATAACAGAATCGAGATTCTGACAACTTTATATGTAATGGTTGTATGGATTGGTTTGTATCATGAGCCAACAGAGTGATGGCACGTGGCACATAAACACTGTAGCTTTTTTTTTTGCTTCAGCCGATTTTGTGCAACAGTGGCGGAACCACATTGATGCATGGGGGTGCAACTGCACCTCCAAAATTTTTGCAGAAAAACTTGATATATATCTCGCTTAATATAAAAAAGCAGATACCACATACTAACATATATACTCTTTTAAGAGTTCAATTGTAGTCTGCTACCCATGGCCCATTAGGCCCAACAACACAAGAGCCACAACACAACTCAGTAGCTCACAGTGTCATCTTGTGGAGAGAATCAATCAATCCCCTAATCCATAATCGGCGACCAAAATTGGCAAATTCCTCAATTGACCAAATCCCCATATTCTGGCTTCACTCTTTAAGCTTCTGCCTTAGCTAGCAGCCGCCACCATGCGCTGGCCGCCTAGCTAGCCAACTCACCACTTAACATCAATCACCCTTCGACCACCCTCGTCTTCTCCCTGGCTATGGCCGTCTCGCCCAGTCACTCTTGCTCCCTCCTGGCCGGCCACCGCCACGTTGCGTGACTGCGTCGCTGTCGAACCGGCAAACCTGGCAACCTCAGCCCAGCAGCCTTGGGACGTGCCTTCGTGCGGCGTGCGTTTGTGTGTCATGCCACCGTGGCAACTGGCCATGCCCCCACTCTTGTGCAGTAGTGTCCTGTGAGTGACTGAGTTCTAATTTGTTCTGCTTGTTTTCTACTTTGTAAGTTCTATTTATTCTACACTTCTACTTATTGTTCTAGTTTGTAAGTTTTAATCTAGTTAGTTACCACTGAAAATTTCTATTTATAGTTCAATTTAGTTAGTCACTACTGGGAATTTTTATTTATTGTTCTCATCTAAAAATATTTTGTGATGTTGGTTATAGTGAAAACACGTAATTTGTCACATTTGAATTTCTATATTATATTATTTGAACTTGTGTTAGAATAGATGCATCTTAAGTTTGCATCCCTATCATCAAAATGCTGGCTCCGTAACTATTGTGCAACATTTTTTCTTATGTATGGAACATTTTTACTCATATTTGCAACATTTTTCGTTCATATATGCAATATTTTTTCCATATATCCAATATTTCTCGGCGAAGAATGTTTTTATTGCATCACACAGGTGTGTGCACCTGAAGTTTTTTTGGGTGCACACGCATGTGTGTGCGCTTGCGTGGGTGTCATTCTCCCAACTTTTATTTGCAAATCTGTTCGATACTAATGTGTGCTTGCGAGTTGCGATCGCCAGGAGTGAATTTGGAGCTTGGATGGTTCTACTTGTTTCTGATAATGGTTGGATGGAACGTCTGTTTTGCTTGAGGTCTAGTGTTATTGTTGTGAATGATGACAATTTTTTGTTATGAATTTTCTGATCTTAATTATTAAAGAAATGCACTAATATGTTATAATTCTGCCATTTACTTCTGATATGATTGTGGTATAGAGGAGTTTACGTTTGCATTTAGCGATGGGTGATTTGAGGGAGAGTACGTTATTGTAATGGAATATTGGACATCAGAAGTGGTTTGTGGTATTCTACTAGGTTGGCTTGTTGAGGGATTAGAAAGCTGCACTATAGTGTCAAAATATTCTAACTCCACTCCAGTTTGTAATTTCTTGAATTGAATAGCATAAATCTTTCCACAATTGGA
This sequence comes from Dendrocalamus sinicus, assembly GCA_036346575.1. Lineage (NCBI taxonomy): Eukaryota > Viridiplantae > Streptophyta > Magnoliopsida > Poales > Poaceae > Dendrocalamus > Dendrocalamus sinicus. Next base: position 6,248,325 of record CM070671.1, on the reverse strand, counting down.
TCATCCTGCTTTTTTAGTCTGGGCCCTCCAAAAATAAACTAGACATGGTCCACCTCAGGACAACCTTGAAAGTAGGATGTGTATGCTCAAGAGTTGTATGCATTGCTCCTGTCTTATTGTCTTCCGTGTTAAACTATGATAGTTATGGAAAGGGAAGATAGAAAGTTTTGACTTTTGAGGATGGGCGATTATTAGGAAACGTACAGTCAGTTGTTGAATCAAGTTTCCTGTTCAAGTATTAAATCATCGGTTATGGTTTATACAGTTATTGTGCTATTCATAAAGATTATGTTCTGAATATTCGAAGTATTTGGAAAGATCTCTGTTCCTATCTGGAATCATTACGCCAAGGAACTCTCTTTGGCGAATGGTGCCCCAAACCATTACTGTGTATATTTGGTGGTTCTGCTCATAGCTAGCCAAGTCATTGCTCTTACTTATAGTGCTTGAATCCGTTATTGTATATATTTGCTTGTTCTGCTCTTAACTAGCCAAGTCCTTGCTCTTACTTATAATGCTTGAAGCCGTTATTGTATATATTTGATGTTCTTGCTCTTAACTAGTCAAGTCATCGCTCATACTTCCAAACATACCATCCGCAGCAAGATGGAAGAGGCTATGCTCCACAGCAGAATTATGTGCAGGCTGGACAAGGTTATAGAGGTTATGGGAGGAATGATTATGCAGACCGTTCAGGTTACAGTGGACCACCTGGTGGATACCAAGGTCCATCCCCTCAGCACCAAGGACAAGTAAATCAAGCTGGTCAAGATCAAGGTTACTACAACCCACGAGCGCAGGAACTTCTCACAAGGACAGGCAGGAGATTTCAGGCCTGGTGGTCCTTCAGCACCTGGAACTTATGGTCAACCACCTTCAGCACCTGGAACCAGGGAAAAATCTTTCGCTGTCAGAAATTTTTCGCCGCTCACCGAAAGAAACGAAATGACAAAATTTCGTCCATTTCGCTCAAAATTCGGACGAAAATTTCAACATTTTTGATGAAAATTAATCAAAATTTAGATGAAATTTAGACAAAAATTTGAATGGGGATAATTCGGCTGAAATCTGACCGAATTGTTATGCTTTCGGTGGGTAACGAAAGAGACGAAATTTTGTCATTTCGGCGAAATTTCGTCCGAAATTTTAAACCCTGCCTGGAACTTATGGTCAACCAATTTCACCTGGAAATTATGGGCAACCACCTGCACCAACATATACTGGAGGTAACCAGGGGGGTCGTGGTGTAAATCCTGGTTATGGTGGAGACAACAGACATGGGAAAGGACCTGTATATGGAGGAGATAACTTGCAAGGGAGTTCTGGTCAGTATCCAAGCCCAAGTGAAGGACAGCAAGGGAACTGGCAGGTATAAAAGCATTTGGCATATGATTTACTGGTACAGTGGTGTAATTATTGGATTGAAATAGATCAATTAGAATTTTAGATTGCTTCTGCCCATAGATCTGCAATATGCATCAATTTTTTTAAGGAAGCAGTATGCATCAATTACTGTGCTACCTAGTCAAGCTGTTACTATCTTGCCTGTAATGCTTGTCTAGTGATAGATTGAAGTTGGTATGGCGACCTTGCGTTGGTCAGATATATAGCTACAAAATTTCTGCTATGAAGGGAATTCATTTGTTGGTATTCAATTCCCATCCTCCTCGCTTACGTAAAATTGTTAAAGCAGAGAAATCAACCCGCTGTGGTACTAATTATAAGTGCAATCGTGCACATACTATTTCAATCATTACAAGGAAACTAATATGAAAAATGACAGTAGGTCTTGGAGCATGCATCAACCTAGGTTATAACAAAATGTAGGGCCTGGGCTGCTTCCACTTTCCCTTTGGACATTAATTCCACAGCAGCCCTTCCCTAGAGGAATATGCCTATGGCATATTACGTTTCTATCTACGGTTTTATTCTTGCTGCTATTCATTGCTGATCATTGGCACTTTCCCTTTGGACATTAATTCCACAGCAGCCCTTCCCTAGAGGAATATGCCTATGGCATATTACGTTTCTATCTACGGTTTTATTCTTGCTGCTATTCATTGCTGATCATTGCTGTTCATAAAGCTTTTGTTCTGAATATTCGAAGTATTTGGAAAGATCTGTGTTCCTATCTGGTGCCCCCAAGCCATTACTGTATATATTTGGTGGTTCTGCTTATAGCTAGCCAAGTCATTGCTCTTACTTATAACGTTTGAATCCATAATTGTATATATTTGATTGTTCTGCTCTTAACTAGTCAAGTCCTTGCTCTTACTTATAATGCTTGAAGCCGTTATTGTATATATTTGATATCCTTGCTCATAACTAGTCAAGTCATCGCTCATACTTAACTACTTATGACTGGATTTTTGTTTTGACGGATATAAGCATGGTGGGCTCGGTAAAAGGAAGATTTGGGCCCCAGGAATTTTGAAAACTAGTTTGAATTTGCATTTAAACTTTGATTTGAATTCAAATTTTAATTTTATTCAAGCTCTTTCAAACTCCCAAAGATGGGATGTTTTAGAAAAGTATCCAAGAAATGAAAGTCACACGAGTACATGTAAATTAGGTGCTATTGTGTGCATGAGGCATGAGCTAGCGCTAGCTCATCATCTACCACGCCCTTCTGACTAAGTCCCCCCTCCCGGCCGCCCTCTATCCATTCCCTCAATAAATTCAAAAGTGGGAAATCATCAAACTTCCATACAAAAAAAATGTATCTTTAAATTCATATATTCGAAAAGCTTCAGCTCGAGTTTCAAACTTTCAATTTTCAACTTCAAACTTCGACTTACAAATTGAAAAACTACACAAATTTTCAAATTCCAACTTTCACTTTCAAATTGGAAAGATACACAAACATGCCACTTTCAAAACTCCCCAACTAAGGCTAAAAAACACATTCAAATCCAAGCTTTCCAACTTGCAAAACATTCAATTGATACAACAAAAATCTTCCAAAATCATGAACATTCTTTTCACTTGCCCTATTGGCGGCGGCAACTGTGGCCGCAGATCTATCCACTGTGCCTCACTGCTGCTTCCCTCTCCTCCCACAACTCTGGCCACTTTGCCACCCCTACTCCTCCTATCTCTTTCAAACCTCATCCACCTCTTGCCCCCAAATCCCCATTTGCCTTTAGTACCTCCTCAGTGCCCAAATCGAGCATGCCATGGAGTGGGGGAGCGACGTTAGGGGCTGTCCAACCGCATGCGCGCGGGAGTCCCTCGCACTGGCGTCGATCCTACCCTCCGCCTTGGCGTCGGTACCACCCCTCGACCCCATTCTTTCCCACTGGCGGATCCATGGGTGCTGCACTGCGCTCCAACTAAACAGAGGGTAGGAATTGAGGAAGAACTGATGAAGTGAAGAAGCTAGTTTTGGGCCTTTGTCAGAGCACACAAGACCCAAGGAGGTCCCATATCCACCCCAGCTGCCCACCCAAAATCAATTAAAGGTGAAGCAAAACACAAGAAGAGGAATTTTCACGGTGCGCACCTGAGCAACCGAAGACTCAGGGCAAGGAGAAACCCTAGCTCCTAAGCGGTAGCTGGCAGCAGGCTAGCAACTGCACAGCGTGACGAGGAGGGGAGGCGAGGAGGCGCGGCCTAAGCAGTGGTGCAACGGCCGGCCAATCAGGGACAGAGAAGCTAGGATGACGTGAGCTATGACGCTGCAGGGAAGCCGGGGTAACGGCACAACGGTTTGACGCCCGGCGCCCAGGGAGGGGAAGGGCCAGAGAAGCTGAGGAGGTGACTGGCTGGGGAGTTGCAAGTGTGGATTTGGCCATTTGGGGAAGCCGGTAGCAAGCAGCCAAGAAGGAAGCACCGAAGCAGCAGTCTTGATTTGGGGCTTTGCTAGTTTGTTTTTGTATTTTTTTTTCTATTCTCTGGTATCTTCACTTCTTCAATCTTGATTCTTTACTCTTGTTGTTGTATAATAATACAGTTGTATTTTGTCTAGTGATGATTGATGAAATTGGTATTTGGTATTCTCTAATTGATCATTTTTTTATGAAGTGACAAAATTACAATTTATTCGTAGATTTGCAATAATGGAGAAACAAATTTTGTATACCTATTTCACAAGAAATTTAAGTAGTACTTCCAAACTGATGAGAATACAACTCAATTTAGCTTAGTCCTTTGAAACACCCTTCATATTCTTCATGGTAGCATCATCATGACTTCGCACAAGGAAGAATAAGGATTAGGTCCATATTGCTTCATGTTTGGGGTAATATTCAAGGTCTAGCATATCTATTCTTCGTGGTGGCATCATCATGACTTCGCCAACAGGAAGAATAAGGAGTAGGTCCATCGAGCTTCAGGTTCGTGGTAATTTCGAAGGTCTAGCATATATTTTCAGTGTGAATGTATGACTTTTTTTTCTAGCGATACTTATTTTTCCATTCTGTAATTGTTCCATAAGTCTTCGGTATGTCGAAGAAAGAGCACTCAGTATTCTCCACCCGTTTAAATTTGGTAATCCGTCTATATATTATCTTGTTTCTAAGTGAAGTTATAACAGATTTTCTCATATCACTTGACATACATATATATACGGATGGATATTATTTATTCCGCATCTTATTCCATAGTTTTTTCTTGGAGTCGGGGTCGAACACAGATAGTATCAGATACCCATTTACCTCTTCCGTATTCACTCTGTGAGCTTTCGGTCGGTCGGTTGGACAGAAATAATCCACTAATAATAGATGTTTGTGATGCCGACAGCAAAGAAAACCAACGCAGTCAAGGTATTATTTGAAAGTGTGTTCAGAATCGATGTTTTACCAACCCAGCCATTTTTTTATTAACCGTTTGTTACGCCTATTGCAGAAAAACAACCGTGTTGTAATGAAGTGCAGGAGTTACTAGGGGAATATATATGTACTTCCTAACGTATTGTATGTAACGATACCAGGAACCTTCCCTAGAACGAGGCTTCCCAAGAGTGTAGAAACTAACGAAGTGGTTGACGTTGGGCAGGACTACGAACACAAACTTTTATCTTTTAATCAGGAAGCAGACCGAGTCAACTCTTGTGTGTCCTGCTTGGAAGATAGCTCTGGGTCGGGTGATGGCATCGATCGATCTGGACCTGCAACTGAAGCCATCTGGTTGGTCGAAGGACCTCAATCTAGAAGGGTGTTTGCTCTGGTGCGTGCATTCCTTATTTATGCGCTCAAACAAAAACTTACCCAGCGTAAACCTCAAACAAAAATACTGTTAAGTTTCAGCACCAGAGGCGAGGAGATGGGTCTCCTCGATGCAGTAGTACCGGCGCTCCTTGTTGCTTTGCTAACGATGCGAGCATCTGCGACCCTCACGTCTGCTGCCACGCTCTCAGGCTGCCCGAAGAGTTGCGGCAACCTGAGCATCCAGTATCCCTTCGGCATCGGATCCGGCTGCTTTCGGCAGGCGGACTTCAGCCTCACCTGCAACGACACAGCCCAGCCGCCAAAGCTCTTCTTGAGCGACGGTGCGACCGAGGTCGTTGGAGCCGATGGTAACATGGTAGGATCGTCGCAGTGGCTTTACGTAACCATTTTCCATACCATACCTCTGGTGCCTGATGTTCCGGCTTACAACTTTTCGTGGAAACTTAGATCTTTCATTTTCTATGGTGGTTATCTAAACATTACTGGGTGTGAGTTCGATACATATATTTTCGATCACGCCACCAATACTTCCACAAGGCGTTGTAGGAACAATTGCCCCCACGAAGAGATCACAAAGACGATGGCTAGACAGCACTGTAACGGTACTGGATGCTGCTCTGTTGAAGTTGGATTTGATGGTCGTGACTTGGAGCTCCGATTTGTCCGCCACAGCGAAGGTACACTCCGAGCGCGCTCATCTGGTCCAAGCTCCTTATGGGACAGAATCAATATAACTACAGACCACGCCGCGCTCTTATTGTTTATAATGGATCAACCGACATGCGCTATCGCAAAGGGCAATAAAACAAGCTACGCATGTGCGAGCAACCATAGCCAATGCATAGACAGCTTTCTCATGGATCAGGGTTACCACTGTGAATGCAACAGTGGTTATGTAGGCAATCCATATGTACTCGATGGCTGCACACGTGACAAAGGTGATTTACACCATCCCAAAACAACGCATATTTAATGGGTTTATTTATTCTTCCGTTATTTATTTCATTCTCTTTTTTAAAGACTTGTTTGAAACATGAGAATTTTCTATTTCCTCGAAAATCAAAATGTTTTACGTGAAAATACTTTGTTTCAAATAGGACCTAAGTAGTCACGTATAACTATTTACACAAACCATCATATATATATTATTGACATTTGTAGTTTCTCTATAGTGATTTTTTAAATCTTAGAGCTTTCTTAAATTTTGTACCTTGTCAAAAAACGGATCATAAAAAATAATAATGGGGTATCATGTAGTCCACTTAAATAGGAATTACCCTGCCGTTTCGTGATCTGTCCTGTGATGCAATTAAAACTGGTTGGTTGTATTTTTCATGTTCAAGTCTTCCTTTAATAAATACTGTAATAATGAATGTTTTCAAACAATTACTCGTACTGTAGATATGTTCTTTTACATGAATAGCATTACTATTATGCTCTACCATCCCTTGTTATTTTTTATGGCCTCATATTAGATTTGATATAGCGAGAGCAGAATATATTATAACCTCGAAGAGAGAACTGAATTATTAACAGCAACGAAACAATCAAAACCAGACAAAAAATAACTTTGACTCTAATCCACTCTTGTGCCTCTAATTGCTTCTATGTCACTTTCAACGAGATTGGCTGTTGCCTTATTGTTTGGATTCACTTACTACGGCCACACCCTTTGGCTGTTTGGCTTTATATAGCTAGCTCTTCACCTATCCTTTTCCTCAAGGGAAGTAAGAACCGTATGCCAGTAGGATTAGTATAGGAATCGTTTGGCCTCACATCTTCAAGTCACAAAAGGATTTGAGATCAAGTACAACAAGAGGCATCTTCGCTAGCAATAACTTAGTTTTTTAGATCAATTTAGTTTTATTATTTTATTAGCTAGTGTGATGTGCTACAGAATCTGCAATAAATCTGACAGCAATTATGACAGAAGATATGCAATAGTAAAATAAAGTAAATTGACACTAAATATTAAATATGTTTGAACCCTATTGTACAATACCATAAATTATTTTTAACTTCCAACTCAAAAGAATTCCTAGATTATTCTTTTAGAGACTAAAACAATCAATTGTTAATGTTAATTCCATTTTTGGCAACAAATGGCTACATGACAGCCCATGTGGTTGGCATTTGCCACACTATAAATTTGTGTTGATTTGCCGGTAACATGAGTGTCCACTAGCAAAGGAACACGATTTTTATAGTGTGTGCTGGGCAGCAAATGAACATAGTTTTGTTAGTGTTTTTTAGCAGCGGCATGATTTCATTTTTTTTCTTGCCCCGGGGGGGGGTCCCCGAACAGGAAACACCCTTAGGCAACTCAAATTTCAAAACCCTTAGCCAACGTCGAAAGCCTGCTGCTGATCACCGGAATGCACCGGCCACCACCAAGAAGCTTGGCTTTCCGACTTTGCATTAAGCATTTGTGATTGACATCTCTAATCTTCATCTAATCGACGCATGGTACTCCCAACACTAACTTGTAACTTATAATAAGGAGTTACATGCTTATAATACTAAAGGGTTATATGAGCTGAGCTGAAGGGCATCGGTGTCGCTTGAACCCGGCAAATACATGTAGATCTGCCCCTAAGGAGAAGATCCAAGTGCAGTGTCATATGGCCAATAATACCACATTTATTTACATCTTAGATCAGTTACATTTGGCGAGAACCATGCATAAAATTTGTATTATGATCCTAGTTAATTATTTCAGTATAACTTTGATAATAAGATTCTACCTTTTGAAGCTCCTTGTAACGCTCAAATTGTTCAAGTCTACGTGTTTCTACTACTATAATAATTGGATTATTATTTTTACAATATGGCTGAAAGATTTTCAAGAGTCAAATTACTGGACAAGCTCACGAATTTTGCTTACTGAATGCAGGATACAGTCCAATTCAACTAAAGGCAAATTGCACCCAGTTTTGTGGGAACATCTGGGTTCCATTTCCTTTCGGCCTAGAGGAAGGCTGCTCCGCGAGGAGGCTATTTCAACTTAATTGCACAAATGCGATATCTTCCGTGCTCCAATTCGATGACAACCACATCGTGACATACATAAATCTCACCGAGGGGCTTGTAGGCATCAGAGTTACATCAGATTTCGAAGAGTTACAACTTAGCATTTCCGTACCAGAAGAACCTGAACTCTATACTGGTTTTGGGGAATCAGAAGTGTCTGTGCACTGGGCTGCTGCCAACCTAACATGTCAAGAGGCCCAGAAGAACCGCTCTCGATATGCATGTGTCAGTATGAATAGCATATGCTTAGGCGTCAACTCTACGAACGGTTACATTGGATATCGGTGCAAATGCTCAACTGGTTTTCACGGAAATCCATACATCACTAATGGTTGCGAAGGTACCCTCTCCCCTTCTCCAAGCTTCCCAGTACGATAATGCCCTTCTATGCAATGGAAAAACCAAGTAGCATAATTTTCAAGCATTTCGGGTCAAGTCAGATGCTCTGTTCTTAAATAGAAGTGAGAGGCTCCATAAACCGTGCCTTATTTTAAGATGAGATGGGCATCTATGCATCTACAAATGATCAGTGAAATTAACGGCATCTCCTTGGTCTAAAGGGTTCAAAATTTCCACATTAATCCTTAAATAAAAAAGACAAATTTCTAGGAATCCTATTAATCTATATAAAAAAATCTTGTGTGGCCATGAGGTGGCCCACGATAATTATAACGGTGATGATTGTTTATGAGGTGGCCTAAATCTTATGTATATATGTAAGAAACATAAGTCGATAATCGGATTACAACTCTTCTGTTTATTTTTTTATTGTTGCGTCCAAATGAAGGAAGGAAAGAAGAAAGAACTTCCAATGCAAGGTCTTTGCACTGATTACTTTTTCCTGTTTTGTTAGAGATTTTAGGAGGTACAAGTGGGAGTTGGGAGGTGCAGGTGAACCAGCACCATCACCAATAACTCTTTCTTTTAAGTAGTAAAGATAATATTTTAGAAATATCTTATAAAATTATAATATATTGATACAATTTTAGTATGGCCAATTTAGATATAGCTATGTATACCAGTGAACAAAATTAGACAAGATTGATCGAATGGATACCATAATGACAAAACAATTATGATACCATTTGAAAGTTTGACACAAATCATCATCACTTCCATATTAGCAATGATTTCACCTTTTGTACGTTGCTTTCTCAATTTGCTATGATATGTGGTTCCAGATATTGATGAGTGCAACACACTAGGCATTTGCAAAGGGGTATGTCACAATGTTGTAGGGAGCTACTATTGCACCGAGTGCCCGCATAAAACAGAGTATGATGCCGCAACTATGCAGTGTAATTCAACAAGAAAACAAAGTCTTCTCTTAGGTATGTTCTCATTTCTATTTCAATTCTCAAAGCTCAAGGAAAATAGAACATTAATTAAATGGCAAAATCCCTTTAGGTATTATCATTGGGCTTAGTGGTGGCTTCATCATTCTACTTTGTTTCTTGAGTGGGATGATTCTCTTTCGTGGATGGAAAAGAGGCATTCAAAAGCGACTACGAAGAAATTACTTCCAAAAAAACCAAGGCCTTCTCCTAGAACAACTAATATCATCTGATGAGAATGCAAGTGACAATACAAAAATTTTTTCCTTAGAAGAGCTTGAAAAGGCGACAAATAACTTTGATTCCTCACGTATAGTTGGACATGGAGGGCATGGTATGGTATACAAAGGTATCTTATCTAATCAACACGTGGTGGCTATAAAAAAGTCTAAGATCATTGAGCAAGATGAAATCGACAATTTTATCAATGAGGTTGCCATTCTCTCTCAGATAAATCACCGCAATATTGTAAAGCTTTTTGGATGTTGTCTTGAAACTGAGGTTCCACTACTTGTGTATGACTTTATTCCCAATGGTTCGTTATATGGAATTCTCCACGCTGAGGCAGGTAGTGGCTTCCAGTTGTCTTGGGATGACTGCTTAAAGCTTGCTGTAGAGGCTGCAGGAGCACTTTGTTATCTCCATTCCGCAGCTTCAGTATCAATATTTCACCGTGATGTGAAGTCCTCGAACATACTTTTGGATGGTAGCTACACTGCTAAAGTTTCAGATTTTGGTGCTTCACGATTGGTTCCTATTGAGCAAACCCATGTTGTTACAAATGTACAAGGCACTTTTGGGTATTTTGATCCTGAGTACTACCAAACCGGACAATTAAACGGGAAGAGTGATGTGTACAGCTTTGGAGTGGTACTTGTGGAGCTGCTTCTTAGGAAGAAACCTATTTTTACAAGTGAATTAGGATTGAAGCAAAACTTGGCCAATTATTTTCTTTGGGAAACAAAGGTGAGGCCGATTACAGACATAGTAGCTGCTCAAGTTCTTGAGGAAGCAACTGAGGAAGAGATTAAAAATGTGGCCTCTCTTGCAGAACTGTGCTTGAGACTTCGAGGTGAAGAAAGACCTACTATGAAGCAAGTAGAGATGACATTACAGTCTTTACGAACCAAGAGGTTGAACTCATACCATGCCGTTCTAGCAAATAAGCAAGACATGGAACCTTTAATGACGACAAATGCCAAAACTAATCCTGAGTCTTCATATGTTGAATTTTTTGGCAAGGAAGCTACTTTAGTATCCCAAGGGACTATATCATCTTCCACTCTACCACGCTAAATGTGTTTAATTTTCAATGTTGATTGTTATTGTATTATCTCATGGATGGGTGCTACACATATACATTCCTATTGCCTTTCTTGACAAATATAGTACTGTACATTCTATAATATACTTGTTTAATTTATCTCTACTATGTAAAAAGAAAAGTCGGTAATTGTATGTCCTCTCTTTCCCCTCTCCCTTTTCTTAAAAAATGATTCGCCTCCAATCTTTCTACGCCGATAGGTGGGCCCACACTGGCTCTCCCATGATACTATCTCACTCGCACGCACTCCTCCTCCTCCTTCCCTTCCCACCGCGTAGTGTCGCCATCGCCTCCTAGCCCCGCACCGCCGCTTCCTCCTCCCCCACTCCTCCTCCATGCTCCCACCTGATCTCAGCACCCTGTCCTTCCATGCACCCACCCGAACTGCTCCACGCTGCCCCCTCCCACTTCCTCGCGCTGCCTCCTCCTTCCTCCGCTACATCAAGTCACTCTGAAACCCAATAGCCGACGGAACCCCAGCTCCCAGAGCCCCGCCGCCCTTCTCCTCTCCTGTCCCTTCTCCACCGACGAGGCGATGGGTCTCCTCAGGCCACCGCGCACCTCCTCCGAGGGCATGGAGCCCTAGTTCTGCCAGGTCTGCATCGTCACCAACTCCAAGCCCACCGCGTCATCATCATCTGCCTTCGACCTCTCACCAGGATCACTCTCCCCCACCATGATCCCGTCCCCGCGCATCCCCGACCACCTCTCCCCTCACCACGCCTCTAAGGCCGACTCCCCCCTCCCATCCTCCCTCCCACCGCCTTCATCCTCTTGGCTATTATTACCTTGGTAAAACCGTTGAGGAGATTGACGAATCGACTTTGTGAGCTTGGTACCCGAGATTTTCCAAATCTGTTTCAGCCCCAGAACTAGCTCTCTTGTATGTTTTAATATTTCATTTTAGTAACCAGGCTAAACCCAGAGCATGTGATTTTGTTCGTTTATTGGACTACCTTCTTAAATTTGGCTTCCATCGACAAATGAAAACCTCATTTTGCGTTGAGGGCCTGGCAGCTGAACACTGGTTCTCATGCATCATAGAGGTGTGTTCTTGTGAGATAAAAACTAGAGAAATTATCTTATTTGAACTTGGAAACGTTTAGAAATATTTTACCATAGCCTTCTTCCTTTTTAATTTTGATCACTGACTCTTACTTTGTTGTTTTCTTCAGGTGTAAGAAGTTTGATTGGTGTTGTTATCCAAGGTTACACTGCAAAGATGAGTACTGCTAATTGCTATTATTGTAGGGGTGGTCCCCACCTAAGCCCATCCGACCTGCTAGAGAGTTGTAAAGCCTAAAATGGGATGTGTGTAATGACATAAATACACCTGTGAGGGCGGCATGAGTGCAAGGGTAGGATTGTAAAGTACACTTCATAGAAATATATATACATGCCCTGAGCATAGGGAAGGAGCAAGCATTGTCCATCCATAATCTCCACTACACTACTCTCCTACTTTACCCATGCACACCGAGGACCATCAGGTGTCCATCAGTGAGGGCCTTCCCCTGGAGGTTGAGCAGGAGCTAGTCCGACTACTCCAGGACAACACTGATGTCTTCGTGTGGTCTCCGACTGACATAAAGGGTGTGGACTGTGCCCTCATTGAGCACACTTTAGTGGTCCACCCTGACGCCAAGTCGGTCAGGCAGAGACTCCAGCGCATGTCACTTGAGCGTCAATAGGCGGCCAAGGCAGAGGTAGCGAAGCTGCTTCGGTCCGGGGTCATCCGTGAAGTCCAGCACCCAGACTGGCTCACCAATCCGGTGCTGGTGAAGAAGGCTAACAGTGCGTGGCACATGTGTATTGACTTCACCGCCCTTAACAAGGCATGCCCGAAGGATAACTACCCGTTGCCTCGCATAGATCAGCTGGTGGATGCCACGGAAGGATGCGAACTCATGAGTTTCCTGGACACGTATTCCGGCTACCATCAGATTCACATGGCCAAGGATGACAAGGACAAGACCAGCTTCATAACGCCGGTAGGGACATACTGCTTTGTCAGGATGCCCTTCGGCCTTAAAAAGGCAGGCGCCACCTTTCGCGCCTCGTCGTGCTCGCGTTCGCCACCCAGCTTGGGAGAAATGTCAAAGCCTATGTTGACGATGTGGTTGTGAAGACCAGGCAACTTGCCTACCATGGTCAAGACCTTCAGGAGACCTTCGATAACCTTAGATGAGCGGGCATCAAGCTCAACCTAGACAAGTGCGTCTTTGGAGTGAAAGCGAGGAAGCTTCTCAGCTTCCTTGTGTTCGGGCGTGGCACCCAGGCGAACCCTGATAAGGTCGACATGATCCTCTCTGTGGAGCCGCCGAAGACGACAAGTGAGGTCCAAAGGCTCACCGGATGCATGGCAGCGTTGGGTCGCTTCCTGTCTAGGGCAGCAAAGTGGGGCCTCCCATTCTTTAAGACCCTCCGGGGGTGCGGTGAGTTTCATTGGGACAATGACTGTGTGAAGGCTTTCGACAAACTCAAGAAGCACCTCACAAGCCTTCCTACCCTAGTCGCCCTGGCACCAGAGGCTTCGCTCCCGCTGTATCTCGCCGCCACCGTAACAGTAGTCAGCGCAGTCCTCGTCCTGGAGGAAGGTGCCCTTCAACGACCCGTGTATTTCATATCTGAAGCCCTTCAGGGCGTGAAGACACTATACATCGAGCTGGAGAAGTTGGCCTATGCTCTTGTCATGGCCTCAAGGAAGCTCCAGCATTACTTCCTCGCTCACCCCATCACCGTGCCATCCTCGTTTCCCCTGGCGGAGATGCTACATAACAAGGAGTCCACAGGCTGTATCAACAAGTGGGCAGCTGAGCTCGCTCCCTTCTCCTTGACGTATGCTTCCTGCATAGCCATAAAGTCTCAAGTCCTAGCGGACTTCCTCGCTGAGTGGACCCCGCCAGCTCAGCCGTACATGCAGTCACCGGTAGACCCGGTGTGGACCCTTTACACCGACGGAGCCTATGGTGCCTTGGGCACCGGGGTCGGCAAGGTGATCACCACACTAGAGGGACATCGCTTGCTGTACTCAGCGCATCTTGGGTTCCCAGCGACAAACAACACGGCCGAATACGAAGCACTACTCTTTGGCCTCGCCAAGCTGAAGGCCCTCGGCGCAAGGCGGGCACTCGTTCACACGGACTCGTGCTTGATCGTGGGGCATGTCGAATATCAAGCCAAAGACCCTAATCTAGCCAAGTATCTAGCTGCTGTCAGGGCTATGGAGTGACATTTCTTGGGCATTACAATGAAGGCCATCTCGTGGGCAGACAACGAATAGGCTGACGCGTTGGCCAAGGCCACCAGTCAGCAGATCCCTCCTCTGCCGGAGCCTTCACCGAGGTCTTAGCCACCGCAGCCATCGAACAGGATAAGTGTGATGCAGCACTTGTCCACCAAATCGCCCAGCAAGGTGATTGGTGGGAGCCCATTTATGGTTATCTGCAGCGCATAGCCGAGCCAGACGACTCTCTTAAGCTCTGGCACCTCCAACATCGTGCCAGATCCTTTGAGGTCCTGGATGGTGTCCTCTACAAGCGAGGAGTCTGTGCCCCACTCTTGTGATGCCTTTCACGCAATGAGGGAAAGTGCCTCCTCGCCGAGATTCATGCAGGGCTTTGTGGCTCACATATCACGCCGAGATCCCTCGTTGGCAAAGCGTTCAGGTAGGGCTTCTACTGGCCAACAGCCATCGTAGACGCGTAAGACCTCATGCTTCGGTGCCAAGGATGCCAGTGGACGAGATGGGCCATCCACAAACCCCCGAGCAATTTGCAGCCCATCCCGCCGGTATGGCCGTTGGTGCGCTAGGGCATTGACATCGTTGGGCCACTTTCGCGCGCCCCAAGGGATCTTTGATTCATCGTAGTCACCTTGGAATACTTTTCCAGGTGGCCCAAAGCGGTGGCATTGTCTAGGGTAACCTCCGCAGCCATGTAGCGGTTTCTCTGGCAAAACTTCATTTGCCGCTTCGGAGTCCCCAGGGAGGTCACCATCGACAACAGCCTGCAATTTGACTCCACGCTGTTTAAGGTGTTCTACGACCGTATGGGCATCACAATTCGATATGCCATAATTGGGCACCCGTAGTCCAACGGAGTGGTCGAGCGGGCCAGCGGCACCATCTCTGCCAAGGTCAAGAAGCGCCTCATCGGGCTGCTGAGGGGCAAGTGGCCAGACAATCTTCATAGTGTGCTCTGGTCCCTCCGCACGATGGTAACACACCCGACAGGGTTCACGCCATTCAAGCTCCTTTTCAGCGATGAGGCAGTCACACTGGAAGAAGTCAAGACCAGTTCGAGGAGGGTCCTCGCTCAGGCCCCGTCGGAAGAACGTACGTTGTCCCTCAGTCTTCTTGATGGTGATCGGGTTAGCACCACTCAACATGTCATGAAGTACGCAAGCCAGGCAGCGCATGCGTACAACCGCACCGTATATGCACGAGAGTTCCAGCTGGGAGACCATTCCAGCCAGGCACCTCAAAATGGCGCTGCACGCAGCGACAGTGGGCAAGCTAGAATCTAAATGGAAGGGCCCCTACATCGTCACAACAGCTTTGCAGCATGGAGCGTATCACCTTGCAACATTGGAGGGGATCACTCTTCGTCACACCTGGAATGCAGACCGATTGCGGTGGTACTATGCATGAAGTCGAAGGGATGCCCACCACACTACCGGCACCCTACCCTTTGTAATAGCTCGCCCGCACAAACGGGAAATCAATAAAGGACACCATTGGCAAAAGTGGTCTCATTCTGTGTAAAGACACACGGAGGCCGCGTGCACTCTACGAAGTATAAAAAATCACGTGATGGCTTCGAGCCTCCGCATGCTCTGCGGAGTATAAAGCATCGGGAACTTTGTCGTCTCGAGCCACTCTACGGAGTATAAAGAATCGCGTGATGGCTTTGAGCCTCCATGTACTCTGCAGAGTATAAAGCGTTGGGAACTTCGTCATCCCGAGCCACTCTACGGAGTATAAAAAATTGTCTGATGGCCTTGAGCCTTGGCGTACTCTGTGGAGTATAAAGCATCAAGAACTTTGTCATCCTGAGCCACTCTACGGAGTATAAAAAATCATCTGATGGCCTTGAGCCTCGGTGTACTCTGCGGAGCATAAAGCGTCGAGAACTTTGTCATTCCGAGCCACTCTACGGAGTATAAAAAAATTATCTAATGGCCTTCAACCTTGGCGTACTCTGTGGAGTATAAAGCGCCGGGAACTTTGTCGTCCCGGCAACTCTTTGGAGTATAAAAAAGCACGAAGGGACCCTCTGCGTGTACCTTTCCAAGTAATCGGCACACCGGTGTTCTTTTCATCATACCATATGGAGCGCTCACGCGTTCACTTTGGTTAGTCGCCAGCTCCGCTGCTGCCACTTCGAAGGGTAGGGGATGGAGCGCTCGTGCGTCTACTTCGGCTAGTCGCCAGCTCTGTTGCCGCCACTTCGAAGGGTAGGGGACGGAGCGCGCGCACATCTACTTTGGCTAGTTGCCAGCTCTGCTGCTGCCACTTTGAAGGGTAGGGGATAGAGCGCTTGCGTGTTTACTTCCCCTAGCCGCCACTTTGAAGGTAAGGGATAAAGCGTTCGAGTGTCTGCTTCATTTATCCGAGGAGGGCTGGTTTGACCCTTCATTCCTACACTACTCTGTGCATGTTATGTACTATGTGCTGAGGGCAAAGCCAGCAAAGCTCGCTTTGCACCTGAAGACTCACTTATCGATTGATCTCCTGAGTGCTCGCCACGACAAGTGATATCGAAATGAGCGTAGTCACGAAAGGAAGGCAGGGGTACATATTTGCTTCGGATATTGCTTTTATTACATGTGGAAGGAGTAACGTTTACAAGTACATTCGGGTAATCAAGATCACTACTCGTCTGGGTCTTCTATCTTAACATACTCCCGCTCCGAAGTCTCCCCTATCAAAGACGTGTTTTCTAGAAATACAGCAAATCCTCCCCCCAGCCCTAGTGCCAAAGGCGTCGTCGAACTATAAGGTCCGACACCAGCAAGCGGCCCCTATCAAGCACCTGCTCGTAATGAACAACACATATGAGCAAAACACTTTGGACAATATTTCATTTCATTTCCAAAAGGTGGGGTTGTGTGGCGCCGTTTTACGTAACTAAGGGATACATAGAGATGCATGCCTACGACTCTAGGACTTCGGCATCACACCTGCGGGTCAACACCACGTTCTGAGCCGGCGGTGCCATCCTCGTCGCATTAAGGGACTTCGTTGAGCCAGGCCTCGAAGTCCACATCGCCCCGCAGGCTTCACCGTAGCTTTGCCGATGAAGTCCCAGATTCGCTGGTAGAAGGCCCGGGCAGATCAGTGGATGGCGTGCATGGCGCCCGACATGACCCCGCCCCCGGTGGGCAGCTCTAGTTGGGAGTGGCCAGTTCACTGACGTGCAGGCACCCTCGGTGGTGAAGGAGGGTGAGGATGATGCATGTCATCACCATCGAGCAGTGGTTGCATAGAGTTGCTCCTCTAGCCCGCATCGTTCACAAGCCCTGGCCGTCTGTAGGGCGCGGGCAAGGGCAAGGGCCTGCATAGCACATCTGTCAAGCGAAGTCCTATAGTACAAATGAAATTCAAGAGTGTGTGCGCTTACCCTCACCTCCACGGCTTCTAGCGCGCCTTCCAAGAGCTTCGGGCCGCATGATGCTAGTGCCCGTCGGTCTAAACCAGCGTCCGCACAGTCGGTGGCCCCCAGTAAAGCCCACTGTGTCTCAGGTCAGGGGACGAAGTCGGACACGGTCAGGCATCGAGCCTTCGGTCCGGCAGCTTCCATGGTAGTAGGCATTGACATTATGTCCAAGACAGGCATGTCGGACCCTTCATGGCCACTCTCATTGCTCGAGCCTTGTCCACGCCCCGATGATCACGTCCTAGCTGACGTCGACCTTCACAAAGCTTCACAAAGTTTCACAAAGTTGTGGGGAGAGGAGTTGCGCCTACCTTCGCCTTGAATCAGGGAAGAGCATCGAGAGGTCTGGCCTGCCTCTGACCGAATTGCAGTGGCGCCGCCGACATCCTGCACCAGGCCTAGCGGCCTCCTCGTCAGAGTCTGACTCTGACATCACTCCCACCGCCACCTCGAAGTCCTCCACCAGCCTCACAGGTGAACTTCTTCGAGTGCGCTTCGCACTCGTGCCTTCGGAGACACTTCGTCGGGCTCCGCAGTAGGCGTGGGTGATGAGGCTTCGCCTTCCAAGGCATCCATGTCAGGCTCGGGGTGTTCGCGCCCTTTGTCGCCCATGTCGCTCATGGGCTCCTTGTCGCCAGGCGCGTGGCGGTCCGCCTCTGCCTCCAAGTCGGAGTTGGCATACTCCGCCAAGTTAGAGCCGGTGACCATTGTAGCCTCGGCTCCGGCCGGCTCTCCAATGGGGGTAGCCGTCGGACTGGATCCGGCGGCGGGTGATCGGGCCCTCTAGCGAGGGGGAGAGCCCTCCCCCTTGTCATCGCCATCTCGAGGGCGGGTCGGACCAGTGCTCATCATGGTGCACTCCGACACAGGGATGTCTAGAGCTTCGCACATGTGTTTTATCTACTCGAGCTTCGCCGTCTGGACTCGCAAAGGCTATGCTCCTTGGCCACGTACGGCCCAAGGAACACCACCGCTATGCGCTCCACATCCTCAAGGAGGAGTTCTGCCAAATAAAAAAGGGGGAAGGTTACAAGAGCCTACAACAAATATTTTGTGCGCGTAGCGTGCGGTTGAAGGACTTACGAGGATTGGAGGGCTTTGGCAGCGAAGCTACTGATGGGCGAATCCCGTCAGGACGGACAAGGCCTAATTGGATGTGCCACTACCGAGCAAGCGAGGCCACGCCGTACATTATGTACTCCTCCGCGAGGTCCCGCATGTTGAAGCGAAGGGCAATCCCCACAAGCCTCCGCACCTGATGTTCGTCATCACGGTCAAGGGGCACCGAGGGTGACGTGTTGAACTCCATGGGCCGACCGTCCACCGAAGGTTGCTGTCGCTCACCACGCAGTGGTAAAACCAACATCGCATTCAGTTTGACTCCAACTTGGCTCAAGTCAAATTCGTGGGGAAGATCTTCGTGCACGGCGATCGCAGCATGAAGTTGACGTTGCTGAAGTTTGAGTATTCCCCCCGGTCCAGCTTCTTCGGTTGGCACCACACGTCGTGGAGGAATGTGAATAGAGAGGCGCTGGGACATGCCCCCTCTGCCCGCAATGCCCAGAAGTATACCACCAGGCGCGCTAACACGTTCGGAGTAAGCTGTGATAGCTCCAGCCCGTATGTCCGAAGAACACCACCAACGAGCAGGGCTGATGGAATTTCGAGTCTAGCTTCGAAGTACATGACAAAGACAACCGCCTCTGACTCCGCCGGATGCGGCTTCATCTCATCGCCGGCAAGCAGATGAACCTCATTGCGGTCCGACAGCATCCCCTGGCGCACAAGAGACCGGATGGTCTCCTCCGTCATGAGGCTCTACCCTAACACATTTGACCAGATGCCGTTGAGCTTCTTCTCCGTGCTCCAGTGTTTGTTGGTCAGTAACGAGTCAAGTCCCACCAGGGCATACTCCATCTCCATCGTCGACGAGCTATGACGGTGGGAGGAGGCGCCATGGCTAGACAAGGTGCCACCGCTGTGCAGGTGAGAGCGGCCATCACATCAAGCCATCTTCTTCTCAGAGTGCATGATGAGGTGTAGGCATGCGGCAGCGAGCGATGGTGAGAACGGTGATATGGAAGCAGTGCGCATGGAAGCAAGGAGCAAAAAAGCAATCTTCTGGTAGCTAGTGAGCAACAATGGTACAACAGCGACCGCACTTATAAAGCCTCTTCGCCTACCCCACGATCAGGAAACTCAACTGGTAGAAGTTGAAGCCGCACGACCACCCAATAACGTGCGCACACATGTCCCACAACCTCGGGAACTGATGCACAACCACTTTCAACCTCCCATCTGACATCGCACGACGTGTCAGTCCCGTCCCATTGCGTGTCCCACCGTGCGCAAGCAGACGGTCCAACTCCTATCGCGCGCCAACAGACGGTACGATTCCCAGTGCCATCACGCGCCACTGTAGGGCATGGGCCACTGGGCCGTCCCGTCGGTCAGAGCCCGCGACAAGCGAGTGGACCGCACCAACAACATCATTCAGTCCGCCCAGCCGCATAAAAGATCACTGGCTGCAGGGACGGAGGAAGCCAAAGGGCTCGGCAACGTGGCTTCGGCCCGTGAAGCCCGTCACAGTGAGAGGCTCCTGTTGTAGGGGTGGCCCCCGCCTAAGCCCATCCGGCCTGCTAGAGAGTTGTAAAGCCCAAAATGGGATGTGTATAATGACATAAATACCCCTATGAGTGGGACATGAGTGCAAGGGTAGGATTGTAAAGTACACTTCATGGAAATATATATACATGCCTTGAGCATAAGGAAGGGGCAAGCATTGTCCATCCATCATCTCCACTACGCTACTCTCCTACTTTACTGTTTGGCCAGTAGCCACAACAGCTATCAACACGTCAAGTCAACCAAGCCTATTCTAGCTAGGTGCGTAGCATATCCTAGCTACTAGATTGTATACCATGTGTCATGTTGTTATTTTAGAACCATATGAGCTGCTGATATACCTGATGCCAGTGTTTGGATAATTTTTCACCATGTGTAGGCAAAACAAGAAAGTTGAAGGATATCATGATAAAAAGCGATAATCGGATGTGCTGATTGTGGTACACCTGATCCCAAATGGGCGTGAGTGGCATTGTTACCCAGATGAAGGCTTTATTTCTGTATAAGCACTTATCATGTTTTCCATTTTAGAAGAGAGAGTTTTTCATGGCTTTTCTAGAGTATGATTCTTCATTTTACATAGATAAATTGGACAATAAATTTATTACGTGAAAATACAGCAATACACACATAGCTTTTCTATCATAGCCATGTGTGTACAATAACCGTACACTGAAGCAAGTACAGACCCTTTTTGATTTTGCACTCATTCTATCTTAAATTTATATAAGCTTTATTTATTGTTTATTTCAGGTCTACAAATATTGGAGTATTTCTTTACTTAAAGTGTGGAGATGTTCACAGGGCCCTTAGACCAGATATTTCAATTCAAAGGTTATTTTAACATCTGGAAATTTCGTCATCTTTTTGAGTTCTTCCAAAATAATTATCCCAATACACCTATATGGATTTTATATGATTTTTTCCTTAGACTGTACCTAATATGTGAGGGCACCTTCAAATCCATCTTCATTCTTCCACTTGTTCTTTATCAGGTTTTATCCGTGACTTTGGATGATTAGTCTAATAGTGACATTGACTCCATGGTTGTGGTTGGTGGAAACTCGTATACAAATTCAATTTATGGGGCATTTCTTCCAAAAAGATTACCCAAACCCCAAACCGGATTCAATGATGGAATATAGGACCAAATTTATAAGGTTTGATAATTGTTCCATTTCATACTCTGTAATGTCATCAGAATTATTTCAATATTAATCTTTTGTCCTTTTAATACACAGAGCCAAGTATGAGACACAAGATTTTTTGAAGCCAAGCTTGCGCATTTATTAACCCTTTTATTTTCTGGTCTGAAAAGATTGCTGCATAGCAATTGCAATGGAGCATATTTCATGGAAGCTGCATAATTTTAGTGATCCAGACAGTCAGTCTTACCCTTGCAAATGGTCCCAGGAAGATACAGGAGAATTTGTTGGAGCGCTCAACATTAAAGTGGTGAAAGGTACCAAGTTGGCCATCGGAGATATGTTAACAAGTGATCCATATGTTATTTTAACACTTGGGGAGCATGTATCTTTTATTTCATTTCCAGATATACATAAATAATTTGTGTTTGTTATGCTGATCATTTCCTGAAAGCATTCAATTATTGGTCCTACTTGCAGAAAGCTCAAACTCTGATTAAAAAGAGTGACCTGAACCCGGTTTAGAATGAGGTGCTTAAGCTACCAGTTCCTCGAAATTATGGACCTTTAAAACTTGTAAGTTTGATTGAATTTATTTGCACTCCAGAAATTCTTTTGCCCCTTTCCACAGGCAGCTAACTTAACTAATAGTGAAGCACGTCACAAGGTAGTAATGAATTAGAGCACCTTGCTTACAGGTCTCTTCCCTGATTTCAGTTAAAAAATAAAAAGGGTTAAACTGTTGTAAATAATCTTGTTTAGGAGTCGCGTACAAAGTTTGGAAGTAATCGAAGTCGAGACGGAGGAGAAATCAGAAGTCGAAGATAGAGACCAAGTCCTAGACGAAGTCGTATCGGAGTCGGAGTCAGAATTGTAATCGTAGTCGAACCCGTGTTGAAGTCGTAGAACCGGGTATATAAGGGGGAGTAGTCTTGTAACCAAGATGCACAAAAAAAATTGTTGAGAAAATACCAAAAAGAGGGAGAAACACAAAGCATTGTTTTGTTGTGTGATTCAGCAAGACGTGGTCGGAAGGACTCACGATCACTGCAAGCGTGATCGGGAGGAGTTACGACCACGGCAAAGTCTCAGCAGGCATGATCGAGAGGTGCTACGACCACGGCAAAGCTACAGTAATTCTTCGACTACGTTTGAAAGAAGTGAACGTGGTCGTACCGGGGGGGTTCGACCACGGTGAACAGTGATCGCCAGCATCACTGCGTGATCGTAAAGGTTTTTCGATCACGGTATCTCGAGCGGCTGAAGGAAGGCAGCGCCAGCGATATTGCAGAGTGGTCGTAAATTGCTACAGTAAATTTAAGACCACGTTGAAAAAGCGATCGGAAGAGATTGAGGCGGTCGGAACTGGTCGTAAGCACTTGGAACCGATCGTACTTGATCCTCGCCGGTCGTAAACGACCCTAACCGGTCGTGGAAGATCCTGGGAGGTCGTAAGACTTTCCAACATAAACGACTGCAAAGCCACTTACGCATCATTGTATTGCTGCAATAGCGTAATGTCCTGCACTTGCGCATCATTGTATTACTTGGCTATTATTACCTTAGTAAAACCGTTGAGGAGACGGTAGACGTCGCATATAAGCACCGAGTGCAAGCTCCTTCACAACAAAACTCATCTGTCGAGTGTCGAGGACAGGAGTATAATGCGTTAGCCAATTGGAGGGCACTCCCCAAGGACTCTCCTCCATTGCTTAACAATAGTATTATGTTAAGACTTAAGTAAGAAAATTAAAGGCTCAGAGGTGGTGATGGAGTGATGCAACATGGAATTTCTGGGATAATGAATATGACTGTAGACGTAGTGATTGAAACGTTTATGTACAGTTTTTAGCTAGAACTCTGTCTTATGATGGATATATGCAATATAGATTGTGGGGGGTGGGGGGGGGGGCTTGCTATGTGGGATCAGCCTAGGACCTCTGTGATTAACTTGTATGTGTTAAGAACTCACATGCTTGTTAGTACGCAAACAGCAAGCTTTAATCAGCATTCCTGTTGAAATCATTTAAAGAATTATCATATACATAGGTTTATCAATTACATACTTGCCTTCTGTTATTTATTTCAGAATCAGGGAGATCTTACTGAAACACAAAATGAAGGTGCCCCAGCCCCAATTCCACAAAACCCGAAACTTTCTAAAGCAGAGAGACACGTTATTCAGGAGGCTCAGCGTGCTGCCAAAGCTGCTGCAAAGGAGGCAGGTAGTTAACCTGTTTTCATCCTTACATTGCAACTGTGAAACAACAAAAAATTATTTTTTTCAGCATGAAATTGAATAAGACACTCAACCTAGATCAACTTATTGGATTGCATTTCTTTGTATTGTTTCTACATTGTATCATTCAGTAGAACTCTTCTGCCACAGGTTTCAGACATGCACCTTTTGTCTTATTTTAATTGCAGGTTTATCAGGAAAATCTACAACTACGGCTTCTGGTGTTAGTCCTGCAATGCCAAAGCAACCCAAGATAGTAAGAACATCTCTGAAGAAAGATATGCAGTTTGATGATGTACATTGGGTGGAGAAAGCGAAGAGGTGTTTAGTTGTCAACCAATCAGAAGCCCGAAACAGAGTTGAATTGTTCAGACACCTGCCTCAATATGTGCATGGGACTGAGCTTCCTGACCTCGAGTCAAAAAATTTTCAACTTGATCCAATGCATCCTTCTGTGTACAAGGAAATCATTAAATACTTCCATGCAAATATGTGATAATGACACCTACCAGTGTTAATTTTTTGTTTTCCCGGGGGGTTGGGTATTTGGATTGATTGCAATGTGGAAATACTTTTTGACTGCTATCTTTGAGTTGTTTCAGATTTTCTGTTAGCGATAAACCGAGCTCTGATCATAGCAGTACAGTTCAAGGAAATATGTATTGCAATTTTTCCTACATATTGAAGAACTGTTTTTTCTGTCTCGGGTCATAACAGATTTTTTTTTAGAAAATGGAAGAAAAGACTTCCCGCTTCTGCGTTTCCGCACACAGCGTTTACATTATTACAAAGATTCAGCACAATTGCTAATGAATTAGGGGAACAAAAATTATGCATGACCAAGCCTATTATTAAATTTCCATCCATGAGAAGCAAACAGCTCCAACGCAGTGGTCTCTAGTTTTCTGCTCGCTAGCTGGAACGACTCCTGTGTTTCATCATCACGCTGCAGCAGTGACCAAAACCGCAGCCAGTATGTTCCCCTGAAAATTGCCTGCATAAAAGACGAATATTTGCCATTTGCAAAGATTAGATCATAACAGATTGCTTAATAAGATAAGTAATTGCATCAGTTCCCACTAGGAAATCCTGTTAAGTTGTTGTGCCAGGGTCAATTGAGATCCTCTGCGTATATGTTTGTTTACTTGTTCTGAAGAACCGCCTAAGCCCGAAGACCAACAGTGGTGGTCAGTCTGATCCTTCGTCGGAGGGCATGGACTCACAACTTCTGTGATTTCATATGAGCTCATAAAATTTTGTGAAGCTGTATACACACCTGACCAAGCTAGAGAAATCACACTCTTAATCTATCAACTAAGAGAAGCAGTTGCAAATATGCTTGATTGTATCTCGGTAAAATTAGTGTTTCTGTTGAAACGCACGAGCAGATAACTAGGAGTAATATATAACTGGCTTGTTAAAACAAGGTATATATATTGTGTAAAGAATACTGTAATACCACCTACATGCTATAGGATGGACAGAACCCCTCAACTCCTCAAGGATCCATATTCTTCCTGGTGGCATCATCCTGGCTTCGCCATCAGGAAGAATAAGGAGTAGGTCCATTGAGTGTTCCGACAGCCCACTTCATTTCAACGCACACGCGTTGCATAGCCTTTTTTTTGTGAACTATAACCAGACTGTTACACAACAAGAAGGAAAACCTTCCTTATTTATGTGCTACACTACCTTCCGCACAACTTACCCAGCGTAAACCTCAAACAAAAATCCTGTGAGTTTCGAACTTAAATTTCAGCACCATAGGGGAGGAGATGGGTCGCCTCGATGCAATAGTACCTATGCTCCTTGATGCTTTACTAAATTAGATATTGAAACACATTGAAAATTTTCTAATTCAATTGTTGCAAAAATTGAAATAGGGCATTCTAATACTAAAGCCCTGGCCCACAAATATTTTAAAGATCATAGAATTGAAACTCTAAAATCTAAATCATAAAATTTAGTACTTATTTTGGTCAGCTGATCGTTACTTCGTTAGCTATAAAGATCATTGAACATTTGAACTTTAAAAGCAAGGAGCCAAGATGAGATGACAAGTGGATGACCTC
Organism: Dendrocalamus sinicus; assembly: GCA_036346575.1. NCBI lineage: Eukaryota > Viridiplantae > Streptophyta > Magnoliopsida > Poales > Poaceae > Dendrocalamus > Dendrocalamus sinicus. Next base: position 6,222,729 of record CM070671.1, on the reverse strand, counting down.
ACCTATTGCTGTGACTGTCAACCATACTACATACAGCATACATACACCGAGATTTACTCCATTTGCATGCGCGTGCAGTGAGATTAACACAGTGAGAAATCTAACCATACCATCCAATGCACGTAGGCGAGAAGTGGTAGGCGTGCTCCCAGACGACGGCAGCTTCGATGCCGGGCTCGTCACCACTGCAAATGAAAGGTTGTGTGTGTGATGTGCCACGTGGGGAACAGGGGGATGTAGGTTAAGCGTCGTTTGGACCTAGCGTTTGCTATTTCGTTGGCTTGGGGCTGGTGCTGGTTTGGGTCTTGGGTTAGCGTTGGCTTAGAGCTGGATTGCCTAGTGGCCCATACTCGATCGGTCTAAGTAGTCTCTGTTATTTTCTTTCTTTTTTCACGGTCGGTTGTATGCTATGTTGTAACAACTTCAACTTACACGCTATTTTAGGAGTGTCTTACTTTGTCAACGTCCTACGTGTTTTTCTTTTCTCTCCCTATTTGTCAATGTGTTTAAGCATTCTTTCTTTTAGATAGATGTAATCTTTGGTATGTTGGGGCACTAGTTTTTGGTATGTGAGGGCACACACTGTGTAAACTTGGATTCTAAGCAATAAAAAATAAAATTGGCCCCAGGGCCTGTGCCCCCTTATTGCTAACGTGCATCCGCCCCTACTGGCCCACAAATATTTTAAAGATCATAGAATAGAAACCCAAAAATCTAAATCACAAAATTTAGTACCTATTTTGGTTGGTTGATCGTTACTTCGTTAGCTATGAAGATCATCAAACATTTGAACTTTGAAGCAAGGAGCTAGACGAAATGACGAGTGGACGACCTCACCTATTGCCATGACCATTGGCCATACTACATACAACATACATACACCGACATTTACTCCATTTGCATAATCTATTGACAAATAGCTTGGTAAGTACAATTCATGGTAAGATAAGCATGGATGACTACAACCGTGAACACTAGGATGTCTTCTAGCCATATGATCGATGATGAAAGGGTATCCGTTGATCTCAGCCATCCAGTTTCACTTAAACAGAAGAAGAACAAAGAGTAGTCTTCAACTCAATTCAGGCTTCTAGTTCTCTAGAACTGACATGTCCTCCCCTTAACTTCACACTTGTCCTCAAGTGTTTGAATCTAGAAACCAAGATTTAATGGTCTAAGAGTAGAAATCAGGGAAAGTATCTTCGATAAAATTAGCATCCTTCCATGAAGCATTCTCAATTGGAAGATTGACCCATTGAATCAACCATTAGGTCACTAGGACTCCATTTCTCGACTAAACTCTTGTCTCAATTACTATAGTAGGTTAAATCTTGATCACTCCATCCCTCCCAACCAAAGGCAATTCTGGGCTAGGTACTGTATTAGGCTCAAAATGCTTCTTAAACTGGCTAACATGAAAGACTGGGAGAATATTCACATGAGCAGGAAGTTGTAGTTTATAAGCCACCTTTCCAATCCTCTGCATGACTCTGAAGGGTCTATAAAACCTACTTGTCAGCTTTAGTGCTTGTCTTAGCCCAAATGCTACTGTTCGGTAAGGCTGCATCTCCAAGTATACCATGTCACCGACTAAAAACTCCCTCACTTCAGTTTAAATCAACATACTTCTTCATTCTATACTGAGCTTGGGCTAAATTATCCTTCAACCAGTTGAGCACCACTTGTTTCTCTGCTAAGAAGTCCTTTGCTCCTTCATCCTCCAGCCCTGGAACTAACTGCTACCTCATTAATCAATGGTGGTGGAAAACCATACAATGCTTGGAATGGAGAAACCTTGAGAGAGGTATGGAAGGTAGTCTTGTACCACCATTCCACTAAAGCTAGCCAATTTGTCCTTTTCTTGGGTTCCAAAAGGCCATACACTTGAAATAAGTTTCTACACATTGGTTGACCCTCTCCAATTGTCCATTTGTTTGGGGATGGTAGGCTGTGCTAAACGTCAGCTGCACCTTCAATGATTTGAATAACTCTTGCCACAACTTGCTTGTGAATATTCGGTCTCTATCCGATACAATGGCAACAGGAAACCCATGTAACTTGAAGATATTGTCCATGAATGCTCGAGTAATAGTTTGAACTGAATAAGGGTGAGATAAAGGATGCATATTTCGTGAGCCGATCCACTACAACAAAGATTACTTCCTTTCCTTTAGAGTTTGGCATCCCTTCAATGAAGTCCATAGATATATGAGCCCAAGCCATATCAGGTATTGGTAATGGCTCTACAAGTCCTAGATAGTGATAATGTTTAGATTTGGATCACTGATAGATTACACATTCTTGGACAAAGGTGTGTACTTCCTTCTTCATCCCAGGACAGAAGAATAAGTCCTTCACTCTCTGAATGTGGCTACCATACTTGAATGACCTCCAATTGCTGAAGAATGAAGCGAGCTAATAATGTTTTGCCTAAGTTCAGAATCATTCCCAACATATATTCTTCCATTATACCTCAATACTCCTAAATGGAAGGTAAACCCTGACTCTGGATTAGGAGTCAATAACAACTGCTCCATCAATTCCTTGCAGTGAGCATCATTGAGATATCTATTCTCTGTTGTCTCCATCTAAGTGGGTACTGTCATTGATATTGCCATGGTACTGATTCCTCTTCTTGATAGGGCATCTGCAACCATATTTTCTTTACCTTTCTTATACTCAATGACATAGTTGAACTCAAGTAATCTCAGCATCAATTTGTGTTGGATTCCTTCATTCACCTTCTGTTAAGCCATAAACGTCAAGATCTGTTGGTCAGTTTTAATGACTAGCTGAGTCCCAAGAAAGTATTGCCTCCATCGTTTTAATGACTCCATGATTGCCATTGCCTCTTTATCATAAGTGGAAAGAGCTACAGATCTTACTCCTAAGGTCTTACTAAAATAAGCAATGGGACTCCCTTTTTGCATTAAAATAGCCCCAATTCTTGTTCCACTAGCATCAATTTCTAGAATGAATGTTTCAGAGAAGTTAGGTAAAGCCATAACTAGAGCTATGATCAGTATACTTCAACTCTTCAAATGCTTTGTCTTGAGGTTCCTTTCAATCAGAACCATTTTTTGACAACATGTAATACAAAGGCCTGCATATGAGTCCATAGTTCTTAACAAACCTCCTATAATACCCAGTCATGCCCAAGAAACTTCTTAATTGAGTAACATCTTGAGGCTTAGGCCATTCCTTGATAGTATTGATTTTATTTGGGTCAACAGCTACTCCTTGGCCTGAAATAATATGCCCCAAATAGTCCACTTGAGGAGCAGCAATCACACATTTCCTAAGCTTGGCATAGAGTTTGTGCTGCATCAGAATTTCCAACACGATTGCTGAATGTTGTTGGTGATCTTTTTCATCTTTGCTATATATAAGAATGTCGTCGAATAGGACAAAGATAAACTTCCTTAAGTACTTAGCAAAGATGGTATTCATTAAGGATTAGAATGTAGTAGGTGCATTAGTGAGTCCAAAAGGCATCATAAGGTATTCAAAATGGCCCAAGTAAGTTCTAAATGCAGTTTTGAAAATATCACCTTTGTTCATCTTGATCTGGTGATAACCAGATCTCAAATCTAGCTTGGTGAAGACTGCAGCCCCATGTAACTCACCCAATAAATCTTCTATGATTGGTATGGGATATTTATTCTTGATAGTTTGAGCATTAAGCTTCCTGTAGTCAATGCAGAGCCTCCATGAACCGTCTTTTTTTCTAACCAAGATTGCTAGCATAGCATAAGGAGTAGAGCTGGGCCTCATAATTGAGGATCCCAAAAATTTTATGAATTTGCTTTTCCATCTCCTCCTTATGTTGGTGTGGAACCCTATATGGCCTCATAAGGGGGTTTAGCTCCCTCTTTGATGGGAATAGTGTGATCACATTCCCATTCAGGTGGCAACACTTGTGGCTCCTTGAAAACGTCTTGGTAGGATTCAACGAGTGGCTGATATGAGGGCTTCACTGTTGTTGGTACGTCTTGTGTATTAATGGATTGGAGTTCTACAACATAACTAGAAATCCCATTCACTGACATTTTGTCCAACCCCTTGGAGCTTAGAAGCTTAAGGGAAGCTGCTTCGGTATGGTCATTAAGGATCACCTCTAAACTTCCATCTTTCATGATTGTTAGCCTTCTTGATTTGAGGTCCAAACTAATAGGACTGTGATGATAATCCAATCACAACCTAGAACAATATCATACCCTTTCAATGGAAGTATCTTAAATGGGTTACAAATTTTTTCCCATTGATACAATAGTCATCACTGGATATATGTGATCTAGTTAGTAGTACTGCACCACTAGCCACTATCACTTTTTGCAAGGGATTGCTCTGAATTTTACAGGAGGTCTTGGTATTCAGATCTAAGAAGGTATGAGAGCTTCCACTGTCAACTAATGCCACTCCTTTCCTTCCCCCAATGTTCACCCCCAAGGTATAGGTGGTAGCACTGATCAGTCCTTGAACAGCTTGTATTGAGATTTGCATAAGTTGTTCTTCCTACTCAGGATCAGGTCAAGGGTTCTCAACCAGTTCTTGAGAATAATCCTCCAACACTCTGCAACCATAAGGTTCACATTTTGATGTTGCTTACATTTGTGCCCTAAGAACCATTTACCACCACAATATCTACAAATTCCAGGGATGAAAGGTTCATTGAAACCGGTTTTATTTGGAGTTATGTGGATTTTATTTCAAAACCTTGAGTAAGAAAATTTACTTTAAATATTTTATTAAAGCCAAAAAAGAGTTTATTTTTGCTTTTCCTAAGCTTCTCTGAAATTATAGTAATTTTTTGAGAATTTTTTGGATTTAAAAATCAATTTTAAAGGCCAAAAAGGAATTTTGTAAAATTTTTAAAACAAAATTTAAATCAAAAATACTTTTCCTAAGTCTAAAACAGCTCCAGGAATTTTTATAATTTTTAGATATTATTTACTATTTTCTAAGTATTTATAACAATTTCTAGTATTTCTGAAAAATTAAATGAAAATTTAAATCTGAATTTATCTCAGGCCGACACGTGTCCGGCCTAGAATCAATCCACCCCTCTCTTGATCTAATCTGGGGCATCCACCGCCACTTAAACTTTCAACGGCTGAGATCCTTTTCTGTTGGATCGCAATCAACGACAGAGGGGGGTGAATGTCGACTTTTAAAACTTGCCTCCAAAAAGGATTAACGAAAGAGCTTTCTCTCCAGTAGCTACAGAGCTATGAAGAGGGCATCAAGTACTCGAGGTGACCTCAACCATGCTAAGAAGAGTGCTCACATCCAAATTCTTTCCAATAACTATTAAGAGCTATGAAACGAAGATCATGAGCAAAAGTCATGAGCTCACTGGAAAAACATGAAGGTCAGAGAAGGAAACAACCAAAACAATTAGATAAAAACAAGGAAGCACAGCCAAGGAAGCCCAAGCAAAATCAGTATAGCCAGGAAGAGAGGGGCCGGTCAGACCTGTGGGATACGGCCGGTCAGACCGCTCGGGAGGAGCCGGTCAGACCGCAAGTCCAAAGGCGGTCTGACCACCGGCCAAGTCCTGGTCTGACCGTCGGTTTAGTACCGGTCAGACCGGCCTGGATATCGGGCAGTAGCAGAAATTCAGACACAACCCGAAAATTGCTGATACTTGCAGATCTTCAAAGAGCAGAAAAATTGATAGATTTCAACAGATCTTTTTAAGCCAAAAGAGCATAACCCAGACCTAAATAGCAGTAACACTTCAAGAACCACAAGATTTTATCAGGAGAGCAAGAAATTCAGATTATAACAAAAATCTGAATTTTTGCAAAATCTGAACCAAAACCCAACTTACTCATCCATCTAGAATCCTTTGCTCATGAGCTTTTGCACTTGGATTAGCAAAGATCTAAGAACTCTCCAGACCAAAACTCAGGCCAACTTGGGAAGGGAAACAAGAAATTCATGAGTCCCCTACCTCTAAAACCCTAGAAATTTCCTAAGCAGAGAAGGGACAAAAGAGAATCTTTGATTCATTCAATTTGCTCTCAGGAAAAATCAATCAAATGATCTTGAGACCTATTCCCATCACAAAGCAACCCATTTTGGGCCTTCCCAGCAAGAAACAACAAGGAAACGCAAAAGCTCAAAAATCACCCAAAAAAGAAGAACGAAGAACAGAGAGGCAAACACAGGAGATAAACTTCAGAAATTCCATTTCCAAGCTACCAAGGATTACAAGGGAGTCCCGATACCCCGATTGAATATAGAGGAATGATTACATGGGGCCTCTACTCCTCCTCTCAATCCCTCTCCTCACTACATGCTTGAGAAGAAAGAACTAACTCAGGAACACAATGAAGGAAGATATAGAACACCTTCTGTCTCCCTCACCAACCCTCAACAACTAAAGCATAACCACCAACACAAAGCAAAGACCAAAACCGTAAAAGCCTAAAGACCATGCAGGAGACACCCTCCTTTTATAGCCTCTCACTAATGGATTTTCCATTTGCTTTGCCCATTAAGTCTCCACCTTTACCCGCTAATGCTAATCAAACCCGCTTCCATATGTAGCTTCGTGTTTTTACCGAAACACCCCTCCTGCACCTTCCGAGAAGCTTCCGCGTTCCTTGTCATCAAAGCCTCGCAACCACCTCGAGTCTCCACCGTCTTCAACACATCCGATCGTTCTGACCTCGACACCGCCTGTGCCTAGTCCGGTCACCCCGTGCCTCGCCACGACTCCGCCTCGACGTCCTGCAACCATCAAAGACAAAAAACACATCACATAGCACCGCTCGACACATATAATCACATTGCATTAATGAAACCACATTAAGCATGAAATAGCCCAAACCTATCAAATCAACAGAATATGCATCCTAATCACTTTGACCAGGTTTGACCAAGTCCAACCGAAGCCAGTTGCACCATGCAACGACATGGTCCGAACCACTCAAACCAAACTCGACTCTCCTAAACCAATGTCAATTACTCATAACACACATGGGGTCACCTCCACATGGTCCATCATTTTCTTTTGCCATGTGTCCCCATCCGTTCACCCACCCTTTCCTCTCCCTTCCTCTCACTGACGCGCGGGCCCCTCCTATTAGGGCATTCTTCCATCTCCCCCTTCTTCTTCCTCTCTCTCTTCTCTCGCAGCCGCCACCATTGCCGCACCGCCAAGCTCCATTTTCCAGCCCGTTCTCACCTTCCAAGTCGCCACCTCGGTCTTCCCCCTCACCGCCGCATTCACGCTAGCCATTAATGGCTCCCTACTCACGTTCACACCCGTCGAGCCAGCCTCCCTCCCTGCGAACTGTGGTGAGCCGCGCCGCCTCCCTCACCCTATAAACACCCCCCCTCGAGAACCCCATTTCTGCACCACCCCTCCCCGAGCTCCCTCCTCCCCTCCTCGGCCGAAGCTCCCGCCCACCTGATCTGCCGTCTCTGAGAGCTACTACCGCCGCTCTCTCTCTCCGCCGTTGCCCTTCCTCTAGCCACCCTTGAGCCCGGTGCCAGGTAAGGACTGACTCCTCGCCGCATCCTCTACCTTCTCCGCCCCTCGCTGGGCGCCGTCGAGCACTCGAGCTCCGACGAGCTCACGGCTCCCGAGCATCGCCCGGCCAGCCATGCCAGTCGAGCGCCGGAGCTCCAGCGAGCTCGTGGCTCTCGAGCGCCGCCCGGCCGGCCATGCCACATTAGTAGTTGTGTCACGTGGCAGCCGATGTGGACACCGCGTGGTGCCACACTAGCCCTAAAACCGCCCGCATTAGCCAGACCGCACCTCAGCCTTTTGCGCGGTCTATGGACCCGGCCCACGGTAGGCTGGGCCCACTTGTCAAAAATTCAAAAATCAGCTGACGTCAACATTGCATCATAAAATATCTTTTTCTTTAGAAAAATAATTCAGCCGAATATTAAATACCTGCTGATGTCATAATTAGCCTTTTTCAGTACAAAAATAATTCCAGAAATTAGTCTTTTTCATTTTCTCTCTTTTAAATTTTCGGAAGCCCGCATTTCCTTATTTTAACTTCAATTTGAGCCATTCAATTTTCTAAATTCTTTTAAAATCCTAAACTACCCATTTCTAAACTCTTTATGAATTTATGAATTTTATTTGTTTGGTTCTTCGTGTGTAGATTACGACTATCTCGGAGAGCCCGTCTTTGATAACTCGCACCAGATCTTCGAGCAAGGCAAGTTACATCCTTGACCATGTTGAACCATCTAGTTTAAATTATTTATGTTTATTTTTAAATTATTATGCATGCATAATTTTATTCAAGTCCAGTTTAAATTCAGTTTAAACTCTAGTTATGCCCCATTCCTTTGTATAAAACCAAATTTGACTCTGAACACTCATGCCTTGTCACCCTAGATGAAAACCTAGTTAGTACAATAGTATTAACTAGAAAATTTGTAGAATTGCTTAGCCATGCTTAAAATAATTATGGGTTAGGACAATCTTTCACATAAAATGATAAACCTTTGAAGTAAATTATTGACTTTGGTGAGTCAAGAATGTTTATGAAATACTTTTCAAAGAAAATATAAAAAAATTGGTTTAAACTTAGGCATTGGTATGGTGGTGGTTGATTGCTGGCATGCATTGATGTTTGGTGACTCAATGTCAATTGCCAGACACAAGGGGTAAGTGGTTAGGCCTAAGTCAAGTTAAGGACCGGTTTGTGAGCTACTGTTGCAAAGCCCTATCGTACTACCACAAGTCTGGTATGGGACAGACCTAGCCGAATAATTTGTGAAGTTCCAACTGGATCTCGCTATAGGCTGAATGTGAGCGCGGCGTAGGCCTTGAGAAGTCCCACATGACACAAGAGGGGGCTCCAACATGTGGATTCATGTTGTGGTGAAACCTTAGTAGCGGCGTGATTAAGTTGACAATAGAGCATTGTAAAGGTCTTGTCATGATCTCCTCTCCGCACACCAAAGGAAGTGTGTTTATCCAGTGGCAATATGGGATGATCATGTCTTGTAAGTAAAACTGTACAACCTCTGCAAAGTGTATAATCTATCCTGGATAACCGTGCCCACTGTCATGGGTAAGCTGAGTGAAGTTTTTCATTGATTAGACTTTTTTTTTCAAAATGGTTTATGAAAACCTTATGGATGGATGGAATCCATGAGAGATTAAAAAGCGTATGGATGGATGGAATCCATATGAGTTCATTTTGGAAAAGATGGTCCAGGTAGGATACCCGTGGATAGGTTAGTACTAACGTTAATATTTTATTAAAATTCTATTTCTAATTATTGTGTCAAATTCAGCTTTTGTTCATACTTTGCAATATTTACTCCAACATTGCCTTTTATGCAAACTAACCATATTATGCCTTCCGTTGATACACTTTATGCATGCATTAACTCTGTTAAACTTCTGGTGTAACTTCTGGAGTACTTTATGTGCTCACATTGCTCAATTTAACTTCTTTCCAGAGAAAGCCTTTTGACGACTACAGTGAGCATTGCGAGTAGGCCGCGTCTTATGGTAATTCGCCTTGTGGGAAGGCTGGATGGGCTGCTGCATATTTATCTTCCGCTGTCTTCTTTTGCTGCTATTGTAAAACTTGGCCATAAGGCCCTTACCTTTATTTTATAATAAAGAGTGGTTATTGTCCGTGATATGCATTCTTGTTAACCCTATGTGCACTAGCTTTTCCTAGGATAGTGTGATTTACATAGAGGGTCCTGGAGTTGTTGCTCCAAGATCCGACAGAGATGGTATTAGAGCAATAATGACTCTAAGACATGACCATATGTAGAATAGAATGGTTGGACCTTAAGAATTTATTTTAAATAAATGAGTAATTTCAAAAGTTTTTCTTATTCTTACCTCTCAATCTTTTGCTTACCCTTATCTTCCAATCCTTCCTCATCTTTAGGTCATTTTTGGAAAAACCTATCTCTATCAATTTCCTTGTTCCAATGCAACTATAGATGGACAACGGTTGAAATTCTTCAACTTTATCGCCACTTCAATCTTCACTTTGAAGGATCATGCCTCGTACCTTGAGAGCTGTGAAGGATCACACCAAGACAACCCTTGCGCCTTTAGGCTAAGTTGTTAAGCTAGAAAGTAGATGAAGTTATGAGCTGTCATTTACCTCTTTTGTCAGCAGCTGTAACTATTGTTTGTTATTTGGTTAGTAAAAAGTTCTGCTAAGTTAGTGTTTTGTGTTTGGCAAAACAACCCCTTCCCCTCCTTTGTCTTAACTCTCCTCTCACCTAAACTTCAACCAGATGGTGAACACCAGAAGGAACATCAGTAACAACAACCCTAATGACAACATTAGAGCTCAAGGAAGTCAGTCCGCTCCCATTCCACCGCCTTCGCCAGTGATCGGACCTAACTGGGCTCAATTGATGGCTAATCAGACCCAGCTGATTCAGCTTTTGGCTCAAACCATCAACAACGCAGCTCAGCAATTTCATCAGCCACCAGCCCAAGCTCCCTAGAACAGATTGTCAGAGTTTCTAGTATAAGGCCTCCGACCTTGTCAAGCAGTGCAGACCCAATGGATGTTGATGATTAGCTCTGTGCAATTAGCAAGAAGCAGGATATCCTGCAATGCACCGACCGAGAAAGGGTCTTGTTTGCCTCTCACCAGTTGAATGGACTAGCATCCAAGTGGTGGGATACTTTAACCGCCTCTCATGCCAACCCCCAGGTGATTTCATGGAATGAATTTGTACAAAGTTTCCGCAAGGCTCACATTCCATCGGGCACCATTACCCTGGTTCGGTAGTACCGTCACACAGAGCCACTACTTCTGATTTTCCTAAGAAGTGCAGATGTCTCAATAGATATTGCAAAACACATTTGCAAACTATGATATCATGCACACAAGGATCACATATGATTCCCAACAAGTTGCAAAACACATTCGCAAACCTAAGTCACAAGCCATAAGGATTATATATGAGCTTCAACCATTTGCAAATATAAGCCTCATATCCCAACAAATGGAAACATGGACCTCAAGCACTTGCAAAACACATTTGCAATGCATGGTCTCATGTTGCTAAAATTCAACACATGAGGTATGACTATTTGCAAAACACATTTGCAAATATAAGTCTCATGTCAAGATGAGTTAGAGCAGGTGAGGTTGAGCTATCAACACATAATGAGACTCAAACTACTAGACATGACCCCTCTTAATAGTATGGCAACCTATACTAGCAATCCGATCTTCCAACCAAACACCAAGACCGGTAAAAGACTAGGAATACATCCTTAGCCCTAGCTAGTCATACATTTGCCTTGAGCATCCTTTTGAAGCTTGATGATGCACATCACAACTTCAAGTCTGGGTCATTGTCTTGATATGCATCAACTCATGATGCACTTCTTTTGATGGCCCTCAACACATGAAGCCGTCTTCTTCTTGACTTGATGATCTTCAACACATGAAGTCATCCCAAGTCATCCTCATTTGTGGAACCTAACCTATTCATCCAACTCATGGAAAATGTTAGTCCATAAAACAATTGTCATCAATTATCAAACTTCACCATTAACACATAATGGAGGGACTAGATTCAACAATCATCTCTTTTTGGTAATTCATGACAATCTCGATAAACAATGAGATACAAAAATTGATTTGCAAGTATACAACTTGTATACAACAATTGTATACTTTAAGATAAGCTTTAAAGCTTATTTATCCAGTTGTCATTAATAGTTGACCTATTAACACATAATGGAGAAATTAGATGACAACCTGATTGCACATAAGTATATATAAACTACATAAGTTATATATACTTAAGAATATATTTCAAAGTAAAGATCCTAAATATGCATGTTAAAAGAAGCATGGATCAATACTTATGAAACTCCAAATCATACAGAGAGATCCCCCTAAATGTGTGCATACAAGTGTATATAATGAATACATATGCACATATTTGTTCTGGACTAATCAAGGAGTTCAATCTATATTTTGGATCTAAGGGATGCATTAGTATATGAGAAAGTGATTTCGAATGCATACCTCTTTGATTTCACCTTTCCACCCAAATGAGACTAAGCTATAATATACTTGTACAAACATATTAGTCCCATGAAAGATTTATCTTTTAATCATATATTTGGATGTGAGAAATGCAACAAGACTATAAGCAAGATACCAAATGCATTTCTCAATGATTTCACCTTTTCATTTAAGTGAGACTAAGCATAAATATACTCAAACAATCATATTAGTCTCATATGTACATTTGTCATTATCACCAACACATTATAAAAGTATTTGTCATTATTACCAAATTCTCATAATGGTATTTGTCATTAACACCAAAACCAACTTAATCAGAGATTGATCTTTCACCACTTCATATCTGAAAAGGCATACTGCAAAGTGTGCCCCCTATTTGAACAAACTAGGAAGGCAAAAGGCTCAAGGTACACTTAACTATGGTCCCAAGGGATCAAGTTTACCTCTTGCTATTACTCCTACTAAATATGATCATTAGGAAACTTGTAGATTACTTGCTAAGATGATAATTGTTCATGTATATCCATTTAAGATGGTAGAGCACATTTGGTTTAATGTGTTGATGAAGTATTTGAATGTATCATTCTAGTTTATTGGTAGTAAGGCTGTAAGGGCTGAATGCATAAAGGTTTACCAAAAAAACAGAAAACCTTAGGAAGATGTTGCCGCTAGGAGTTTGATGGCCAAGTTCATTACTAGGGGATCAGAAAACTTTATTCCTAGATATTTTCATGTTCATTGTTGTTCTCATATAGTGAATTTGGTAGTGAACAATGGCATGTCGACATTGGAATCTTTGATAAGCAAACCTAGGGAATCTATGAAGTATATGAAGAAGTTTCCATCCCACATATATAAATTCTTAGAAATTTGTAAATCCATTGCTTTGGAAGTTGGAGTGGACTTAAAGCTTGACGTGTTGACAAGGTGGAGTTCAAAATATAGAATGTTATCAGCTTGCATTGCCTACAAGGATGCACTAATGTGCTATGCTGATTCTGATGCTAATTACAAGTGGTAGCCTTCGAATGAAGAATGGGCATTACATAGCAAAATTCAGCCAATATTGAAAGCATTAGCTGAAGTAACTACTACATTTTTAGGTTCTTTGTACCCCACAGCTAATATTTTCTATCCATACAAAGTGAATGTTAAGATTGCATTAAGGGCTACAAGTACTTCTAGTGATGAACATGTGAAGCGTATGGGTACAACAATATTAGACAAGTTCGACAAGTATTGGGCTGAAGAAAACAATGTTATGGTTATTGCTTCTATTCTTGATCCTAGGTTTAAGATGAGGTTTGTTAGTCGGTGCTTTGCACAGATGTTTGACTCCTCCAAAGCCATTACTAAGGAGAATGAAATCCGTGTTGAGTTGTTTGAACTGTTTGCCATGCATGAGATGTAGCGTTGGCACAACAAAGCTGCCAACAGCAAGGCTGAGTCCTCTTCAACCATGGAGACTAGTAGCTCATTAGCCTCAGTTTCAAGTGAATTCAGACATTTCTGTGATCTACTTCTATGAAACCATCTAAATTAGAAATACTCATCCTTTAGCAGATACGAGGTTTAAATTGCTAGAATGGTGGAGATTGAATGCTCATAGGTTCCCGGTTGTGTCTAAGATGGCAAAGAAATTCTTAAGTATACCTGCTAGCACCGTATCTTTTGAGTCAACCTTCAATGCTGGCGGTAGTGTCCTTAATGATTATCATAGTGCTCTGCGGGCACTAGTATGTGGTTCTAGCTGGAAATGGGGTTCTCAAAACGACACGACACCTCCAATGTTTGTGGTATGTTGTCCCACATTAACTCATTTAGCTGTCCTCTTTGTTATTATTGAGTCCAACTCAATTTTTTATTGCAGGAAGAAGATGATGAGGACGACGTTGAATCCATACCATTTCCTCAGGGTGTGGTGGCTAGCAACTAGGGCTCAAGGTACCATTTCCCCTGTTTAGCTTCTTAAAATTGGGAACAACTAGAGGGTGATTCAAGGATTAGCAATTTGTGCATAATAAGCTTGATGTCATGAGGTCTACTGATAGGTTTTATTGTTGGGATAGCAGCAATTGAATTTAGCTTCTCTAATTTGGTATATCTTTTTGATGACCTTGTTAAGAAAGTACTTGTTGCTGCCTTCCTAGAAGATATTACTGTGGAAGCTACTATTATGTTTAATTCTTTCTTAGTACAAATGCGGCACCATACCTTGATTTTATGATTCGGTGATCTCAGGCCTTATTAGGCAAATGTTCAATTTTCTGGTTATACAAAATTGCAACAAGGGGGTTGAACCGAATGCAATACAAGTTAGCTGTCTGCAAGACAATTAAGCATACACATGTGAGATATACAAACCTGCAGGTGGTAGGTGCTTGGTAAAACTTGTTCTTGAAATTTTACTTGCTATGCTACTTCTCATAGTATTGCAAGATAAATAGATAATGATCACCTTGTACTCATCTGTAACAAATGCAAAACTAGGTAGTAATGATTAACCAACCATATTTGTTGTGTTGCTAGATTATTGGACTGGTAGTAACTGCTATGTAACATCCCAATTTCAAAATCTGTATCAATGTAAATATCAAATATATATTGAAATTTCAAGATTTCACTCTCAGTTGGTTGTTTCTTTTACTTTCCAAAAATAAAATTCTTAAGATATATAAGTAACCTAAAATGAAAATTTTGTTTTACATCCAAAGAAATAAATCGAATTGATCTGTTAAAATCTAGAATCTGAAATATATTTCAAAAATTAAAGGATTTAAAAAAAATTAAGATATGCTATAATATTTCAAAGAGAAGAAAAGGTATATATATATGTGTATGACTATATGTATACATACATATACATATATATATCTATACACATATATATATATATATTCCTATATATATATACATATGCACATATATATATATATATATATATCAAAATTTTGCAAAGCTAATCCTGGCCATCCATTTACTCCTCTATGCCATCCCAGCCCCCATCCTTCTCTTCTTCCTGGTGGCAGTGCTTCTCCGATCCCTCCTCCATCATGGCTGCAGCACCCCTCCTCCTCAACCACCTGCGCTGGCAATTGAATGCGGTGTCAGCCCTCGCCTTCAGCGCCACCCTCGCCTTCAGCGCCCAGCCGCGATGTCACCTCCCGCGCGTCCCCGATTGCTTCGGCGTGCGCCCGGCCGTGCGCCATTTCCTCACTCCACGAGCCGCCGTAGTCCTCCTCTGACACCGGTCACCTTCGCGTGCGCTATGGTTGCACGGCACCATGCTGCCTTGCCCCTGACGAACCCTGCCCGGCTGCTATTTAACGAGTGCCGAAGCCTCGCTGCACCCCCACCGAGGCACGCCCAGCCTGCTGCCTCCTCTGCCTTGCGTGCGCCTCAGGCAATCCCCACCGCCGAGCACCTCCGGTCACCGCCAAGGCCCTTGAACTTTTTCCCCGCACTCACCCTTGCCCCATCTCCCTCCTACCTGGTCTAATTGCTCTCCCTTCCCCTGCAGGCCGCCGGCGACATGTTCCTTCGCCACCGCCGGTTTCGGACCTCCCCGGTAAACCGTGAAGCCCCGGGCCGATTCCTCACTTTCGGAGCATCTTCTAGACCCCGCGAACACATTCCCCACCTCGCCGAGCTTTGTCTCCTTCCCCAGCAAGCCGGCACCGTTGTCTCCCTCGCCGCCGAGACCTCCCCCGCCGCCGGACCGGCGCCCTGCTTCACCTCGGCCTCAGGTAGCACCCTAGGTGAGTTCAATAAGGCCCAGAGATGCTCACCTATCGAGTAATTGAACCCCAATGGCCCGATTCACCGGTGCCCCTACTCCCCTGTTGCGGCCGCCGCCGGCCGTCGCTCGGCCAAACACCAGCCGATCCCCGCCTCCCCGAGGAGCGCCCAAGCTCTACACCCCATTTTCGTCGGTGCCGCCCTGCCTCTGGGTCCCCTCCGCCGCTGGCCGGCTCCGCTCTCTTCTCCCCCCCTTGCGGCCGGAATGAACTCGAAACAAAGAGCACTCAGTGCACTTACTCCTTGACTAGCTATTGTCTTAACCAACCATTAAGTTGTCCTAAGCCGATTAATTAATGGGGCATTAGCGCTGATATTAAATACGGCCCACCAGTCGGCTGCTGAGCTACAGCGCTTCCCCGAGCGCCAACTGTCCCCCTCAGGTCCCACCTGTCTACAACACATACATTCCCTCCCTTTTTGCTATTTTTCGGATTTTTCCAGGATTCAGAACTTTGAAACACTATAACTTTTTAACCCTAACTCCGAATTGGAAGAAACCAATTTCTAAATTTAACTAAAATCAAGATCTACTTGATGGTTCTGGTTTGGTTCAATTTCAAGTTCATTTGAGTTGTTTTATTTTTATTTGATTCTTACTCGGCGTTCGTCATTTTATGTGGGTTTTTCCGGTACTTCCGTCCGAATAGAGTTCAAAGACGCGAGCGAACCGCAGTTCGAAGCAACACAAGACCCCCAAGCCCTCGAACCAGGTGAGTCAATGCTTTGATCATTTTGCGCCTATATTTCATGTGAAACTATATTCGTTTAAATTATGAACTCTGCATGCGTTATTTCATGTGCTAAAAAAAATATATAAGTCCTAAGGTAGTTAACAACCCTATGACCACTTAATAATAATACACCACCAGTAACATTTTGAACTTCCATGATCATTTGTCGCCCTAGATATAAACACTAGATATGATAGTTATATGTCATACTAGCTACTGCCATGCTAAATTTGTCGAACCCAGGGTTATAGTAACCCTGATAATCACTCTTTAATCATGGAAACTAGATTGAATTAGTCATGGGATGTACATATTAAGGCAATGGTGTTGAATTATGTTATGCTTCTCAAAACCCTAAAAGTCTGCTAAACCTGTTCGGGCGGATGGTAAGAGTGGCGGGTGTGGATGTAACACAGGGAATGTGGAATGAACCGCTCGGACAAACTAAGGACTTAATCCTGTGTGGACCCTCCGTGTAACACAGTACAACCACAAGCTGGCATATTGTAGGCTTGGCTAAATAATTTACTGAACTCTCTACTCATTTCACGGAGGATGTGTGTAGGTGGGTAATTAAAGCCCCACTGGGAACGGGACACCGGATGTAGGTGACGTCGCCTAGGGTAGCGTATGTGGAGAGTGGAGTCCGACTGCGCTAACCTATGGTGGACATCCCGCACAACCTATGGACGTAACCCCATAGGAGTGATATGCTAGAGTGCGAGGTATTGTAAAGGCCTCGTGATATGTTCTCGATCTGCATGTCTAAGGAATCATGTAGAACCATTGGGATGAATATCTCTTGTGGGTAAAGATGTACAGTCTCTGCAGAGTCTAAAACTATTCGGATAGCCGTGCCCACGGTCAAGGGCAGACATGGAATCTCACTCGAGTTAGTTCTATTTTGAAAACTTATGAGGCTGGGAAATAAAGAATTGTTAGGTGGATGTAACCTAAAAATTGGTAACTTACCCTGGAGGGATGTACTCCAGTGATGGTGATAAGGTGGATGTAACCTGCTACTCAACAGATAAACATTGGTAGATGGAACCATAGAAATAGGTGGATGGAACATTCATAACTTATCATATACTTGCAATTATCAACTCTCCTGAGTTATTGAAAAATGCTAGGTCATAGGAATTTTAAATACGATTATTTCAAATATGGCTTTATGCAAATAAAAGAACCCGAGCCATCCTTGATTTGCCTTGCATCATTAAATATAACATGCATTCTGTGTGTTGGCTCGCGGAGCACAGTGGATAGTGTGCTCACACTCACTCTTAAACCCCCCATTCAGAAACTGAGAATCGAGAGCACTACGCCTACCATGAGGATCAGGATGCCGAAGGAAATGACAATGGTGGTTATTAGAATAAGTTTCGGTAGTCTCGCCTCTCGCCTCAGTCCTGCTGACCAGGCTAGTTTTGGTGGGTGCCTCCGTTATTAGTCAGGTCCCTGATTAATAGCGAAGGTACTCAGGTTGTCCCAGTCGCTTGCCTATGGCGAGTTGTGCCCCTACGCTTACATATGCTTCTGCTTCCGCATTTTATGTATTGTAAGACATTTGGCCTGACGGCCCTATTGTAACCTCGGCCCGACGTGGTCTATTTGAACTCTGGTATTGTAATATGTGAACTTGTCATGTATGAAATGATGCAGCGTTGTATCTGTGAGCATTATCTACTGATCCAGGGAATAATGCAGTGACATCACAGAGGATTCCAGGTTGGTAAACTTGGGGTCCGACATGCTAGGACATAGTAAACAGCAATGGGATTCACCAGCTTTTAGAAACTGTGACTTAGCCAGTAGTTTATGGCTTAAGAGGCTGAGACTTGCTTTCTTCCTGATCAACCCCCTAGTTCGACTTAGTTCTCTTCTTCACATTTTGTATTCTTTTACTAACCATAATGTTGCATGCTTGAATACGTTTTGTTGTGAAATGTAGCTGTTTGATAGCCCAGTAAAGGGCCACAACTTACTGCAAACTCATGCTCTGCGAGAGAGGTCATGTGTTATTACTGTTGGTTATAATCTTGACATGTGCGTAGTTTTAGCAGTGTGTGTTCGAGTACTCGTGGCAGCCGAGTACTCATGTTGTAGTCATGAGTGGATGTAGTCGTAAACTACAGTGGTCGTATAAACTATAGTGGTTATGAGTGGTTGTGGTCGAAAGTCATGTGTCTTAAGTACTCGTCTGTAGCAATTGGAGCATTTGAGTGGTCGTAGTCGAGTGTTGAGGGTAGTCGTAGAAGGACTCAAATAGCGGTCGGAGTCAAGTGTGTGGTCGTAAGACTATGTGTGGTCATAAGATTGTGTTTAGTAGTTGGAGTCAAGCGTGTGGTCGAAAGACTATGTGT
Organism: Dendrocalamus sinicus; assembly: GCA_036346575.1. Classification (NCBI taxonomy): domain Eukaryota; kingdom Viridiplantae; phylum Streptophyta; class Magnoliopsida; order Poales; family Poaceae; genus Dendrocalamus; species Dendrocalamus sinicus. The sequence goes on along the minus strand of CM070671.1, from coordinate 6,203,820 downwards.
AGTCGTAAGACTATGTTTAGTCTTACTCGACTGGTTACTGTAGTAGTGGTTGTAGTCGGAGTAGTTGATCGAGTGACGGTCGTAGTAGCGGTTATAGCCTGAGTCAATAAGTGTTAAAGGACTGAGTCATGTGGATAGTGGAGGAATTTCAAGAGATAAGCACATGATCATTAGTAGTGGGTGGGTGGCCTGCATGTGTGGTCAGTTGTAACTATTTAAAGCATCTCAATTGAATGGAATAAATGAGCCATTTGCAGTAAGTCATTTGTGTCCCGTGAGTTTGTACTTGTTCCTTGAGATAGAAAATACAAAAGAGAGAGCGATAAATCTCAAGAGATTTCCAACAATTACTACCTAATAGATGAGAAGACTCATTTGCTCCCATGGACTGCACATTTTCATCTGCATTTTTTTGACACAAGTCATTTGTATCTACATGCATGTCGCAGCTAGATTACTTCAGGATTTTAGGTGCACTGGAGGTTAGTTTTTATTTTTACATTTCTAGTTTTTTGGATCTTGTTCTCTGAACTCACAACAAGCTTCAAGCATTTTAGTTATTTACATTTTCCTTGAACATACATTTTAGAATCATACAAAAAACTTCAAGCACCTTTGTCTACTTAATAAATGCATTATCAAGTAGGCAATTGCCTTTTTAAAAATCAAGTCAGTGGCCTGCCTAGGTAGTACGTACTAGTTCATGATACACTAACAATTTAGTATGATTTTATGAACGAGGCTTTGTCACTTTATATTCTTGACTGGAACAATTTATGCAGAATATTGTAGATTGTTGGTGGATTCGCTTTTGTTTGCTACCAGCTTCCAAATCAAAGACACTCAACAAATGGGGAATATGTTTCCTGTGAATCTGTGATGTATCTACGTGTAGTATCATTTCTATTTTCATGTCCTTACTGTCCTTCCTATGCATCACCTTTTGCTTGTGAATATGTGATGATGAGATGCCAAACTAGGGGAAAAAGACATGATGCACATCCATGAATCCTTTTGCTTCTTGTGTGCAATGTGCTCCATGTTGTGTCTTTGTTGTGTGAAATGTGATGCTTCATTACTCATTAGTCATTGCCTTTTACTTGTTAGTCATTGTGTAATTTGGTTTTTTTCTATTGCTTAATTGGGAGGTAACAACACTTGATCACTCTAAAGGCAAAATCCCTTTAGGCATTATCATTGGGCTTAGTGGTGGCTTCGACATTCTACTTTGTTTCTTGAGTGGGATGATTCTCATTCGTAGATGGAAAAAGAGACATTCAAAAGCAACTACGAAGAAAATACTTCCAAAAAAAACCAAGCCTTCTCCTAGAACAACTAATATCATCTGATGAGAATGCAAGTGACAAGACAAAAATTTTCTCCTTCTCCTTAGAAGAGTTTCAAAAGGTGACAAATAAATTTGATTCATCACGTATGGATGGGCATGGAGGGCATGGTATGGTGTACGAAGGTATCTTATCTGATCGAAGTGTGGTGGCTATAAAGAAGTCTAAGATCATTGAGCAAGATGAAATCGACAATTTTATCAATGAGGTTGCCATTCTCTCTCAGATAAATCACCGCAATATTCTAAAGCATTTTGGATGTTGTCTTGAAATTGAGGTTCTACTACTTGTGTATGACTTTATTCCCAATGGTTCGTTATATGGAATTCTCCATGCTGATGCAGGCGGTGGCTTCTAGTTGTCTTGGGATGACTGCTTAAAGATTGTTGTAGAGGCTACAGGAGCACTCTGTTATCTCCATTCTGCAGCTTCAGTATCAATATTTCACCATGATGTGATGTCCTTGAACATACTTTTGGACGGTAGCTACACTACTAAAGTTTCAGATTTTGGTGCTTCACGATTGGTTCCTATTGAGCAAACCCGTGTTGTTACAATTGTACAAGGCACTTTTGGGTATTTAGATCCTGAGTACTACCAAACCAGGCAATTAAATGGGAAGAGTGATGTGTATAGCCAGGGGCGGATGCACACTCTCCAATGGGGGCACAGGCCGCCACGCCAATTTTTGTTGCCTACAGTCCAACCTCACACGGTGTGCGCCCCCACATGCCAAAAACTAGTACCCCACCTCTATCTAAAAGAAAGAGGGCTTAAACACATTGATAAATGGGGAGAAAATAAAAGAAAAACATGCAAGACATTGACAAAGCAAGACACTCAAAACTTGTGTGTATGTTGAAGTTGCCACGACATAGCATATCAACCGACAGTGAAAAGAGAACAAAATAACGGGGCTACTTGAATCAATCAAGCATAGGCCACCAGCTAGTCCAACCCCAAGCCAACCTTGTAGGCAATGGTAGGTCCAGACAGCGTCTTGCCTACCTTCCCTTATTCCCCACGCCACGCACGCAACCTTTGGTGAGTAGGTCCTTCCATTTGTAGCGGCCATGGGCCCGATGCCAGAGCTACTGTCGTCCAAGAGCACACCAGCCACTTCTTGTCTGTGCCTGTGTGCGTCGGAATCGAATGGTATGGTTAGATTTCTTGTTCTATTAATCTCAGTATGTGCTCATGCAAATAGAGTAAATCTTAGTGTATGTATCAATGTATGCAATATGGTCGATGGTCACGACAATAGGTGAGGTTGTCCACTGACCACTCGTCTGCTCGTCCTAGTTGATTATGTAATACCAGAGAAAAAAAATGCCAGCTAGCAGGACACCTCACCCACTCTTCCCTCTGCCAGAGAGACGTGGCCAGCGCATGCTTGCTTTGGCGTGCATGGTTGCCACGTATGGCTTGCACCCTGCAGAAAGCAACACCAGCACTCCTTTATCCAACCCAAGCAGATAGCCATCGCCACAACCCTCTTCGTTGTCCAGGCCACTCGGGTAGGTCCTCTCACCACCGCCCCAGCTCGTTCTTGGCATGGCACACTTAGCAACAGGGAAGGAAGGGGTGAAGGGGGAGTACCTTGCGTACCGAGGGCGGAGGCGCAGGCCGGAGCCGAGGGCAGCGGCCAGGCCGCTGGCCGTGTCACCCGGGCGGCGCCGCCCAGCGCCCCACCGCCGCGCGCAAGGGGAGGCGTGGATCCGGTCGGGCCCGGCCAGATCCGAGGCGAGGAAGAAGGGGCGAGCGGGGAGGCTGGTCGGCGATGAGCCGAGGTCGGCGAGCCGAAGCTGCCCGTGCGCCGCCGCGCCGCCGGAGGAGCGCCCGCACGAGAGAGGAGAGAGAGAAGGTGGAGGCGGGGGCGGCGGTGGAGCGCCGGTGGCGAAGCTACGGCCGGCGCGCTGCGCGCTGCCGCACGCCGCCGATGGTGCGCCCGAGTGCGCGAGAGAGAGAGGGGTAGGAGGAGAGGAAGGAAGGGGCGGCGGGAGGGCGCGGCGCCGGCACGCGCACACCGCGCCCCAGCGGAGTAGAGGAGGAGGGGGCCGGTCGGCCCAAAAGAAGTGGAGGGGGAGAGAGAGAGATAGAGACGGGTGAGGGAGGAGAAAAGGGGGCCGGCCGGTAGAGAAAAAAAAAGAAAAGGGGCCGGCCGGGTAGAGAAAGAAAAAAAAGAGAAAGAGGAAAGAAAAGGAAGAGAAAGGAGAAGAAGAGGAGAAAAGAAAAGAGGAGAAAAAGAAAGAGGGAAAAAAGGGGGGTTTCGGGACCTGAGCGGCAGATCCCTAAAACCCGTGCGCTCTCGCATCGAAACGGATATGCGTAGTATCGTCGCCGCCATTTAATCTCTCGGTCTTGTATGATGCGTTAAAATTGGACCGTTTGTTTGTCCAGTGGAGGTCGCGAGTCAACGCCTTCCAAGACGCTGTTCGCTCCGCTCGGCTAACAGGCAAGTACATGGTAGAGCGGTAGACCAAGATTTATGAATATGCGATGTTTATCTGGTATGATGATATTTATGTAGAAATACGTTGATTACATGATATCTATGTGGAAATGTGATATTTACCTGACATAAGGTTGCATGGTAAATGATGGCAATGATGATGGAGTGAGGTAGGCAAAGATGCTTGTCTACTAGTAATGCTAGTGATGAGCGTGAATATGTTCATGGGCATGTGCATTTGCATGAGGAGCACTCAAGAGTGAGGGCGGTGAGAAAGTCCCTAGCTATGAGTAAAGCTAATGGACTAATCCGGAGTGCTCTTGAGTAAGACCTACTTCGGTAGGCCTCCACGGGAGTGGAGGGGTCCCGTGCCTATGAGGGCGGGCCCACGATGGGTGAACATCGACGGGTGTTCACTCGGCAGTACCGGTACTTGCAAAGTGAAGAGCATATGAGCACGTAGAGTAATGAGGCATGGCATTGATGGCATTACATTGCTTGGCTACGAGAATGATGTTATGAACATGATGATATATGTGCATTATGGTTATATGCTTGCTTATGTTGGTAATGTCTATTGTTTTATTATGTACTTGTTGAGTCTTCGGACTCACCCCTTACTTCGTTGATGTTTTTAGGTGGCCGTTGAGGATGTCATACTCGGGCGGGAGTAGCACATGAATATTCAGCACGACCAAAGAAAGACTTTTGTATCATTTTGCCGCTTACTTTAGCTTTTCTAGGCTAGAGTAATTGTTAAGATGCTATGTTGTTTCTGAACGCAGCAAAATAAATAAACCTAGTGTTGGCTTAAATTCTGCTAGTAGTGATGAAATGTTTTGAGTACGCAGTGGAGGTAACATTCTGGCCCAGAGGGTGGGCGGGGTGTTACAGTTGGTATCAGAGCGGGCGTTAGGTCCGTGGTAGCGAAACTTGATAACTCAGTTTAATTATTCAACTAAAATTGACTTAGGCCTACTAATGAAACTAAAATTTGACACACTGGTGCACCATAGGATGGGAATGGGTCTGGCAATGTATTTACGCTTTCGCTAGCCTTGTCGATGATTTGTGTTGTTGGAGTGGATGTTTGTGGGCTAGTTGTGTGATTGGCTGTCTGTCGTGGACAAAGATGCCGAGAGTTAGGGAACGCGGACGTGTGCACAGTAGGATGGGATTGGGTCAAGCAATGCATTTTCGCTTCTGTTAGTCATGTTGTTGATTTGCAATGCTTGTTGTTGATGCTTGTGAGCTGATAGCAAACATTTGAACTTGTTATTTGTGTGTCCTACGGGACTTTGCCGTGATTGTGTCGTGTACCGATACAATAAAGACTGAGACCGTGGCCACTAAGAGGCCTGGTCATGTTGCCAATTGTGGTATTAAGGTAGTGATGTTTTGCTTCAGTTTCGGGAAGTTAGTTCTCTTTGGTTAGCAACTTGTTGAGTTGTTTGGTAAATACCCGATAGTGGGGAGTGTTCCATGCAAGTATGGTTTTCGGGAGAATTTTGATTATCTGAACGATCGGAGTAACTTGCATAATGAGATCAATATCTTTACTAGAGAAGGCAGTATCCAATAGTGGTTGAAGTGTTGGATTAGGCGTATAGGAGATATGGTGGTTAAAGTAACAAGTTGGTAGGACATGGTATTCTAAACTGTGAGAACCTAGGAGAGTAATTAACTTTAGTTACGCTCGTGGGATTGAAGTTGAGTTGAACCCAATGAGGATTTTGTAGTAACATGAGAAGCAGCGGCATAAGGCAGATCTATTTCTGCTTAATAGATGGATTCGAATTGTTGGTGAACCAGTTGGTGATTACGGTTGCTTAGGTTGCTGAGCCACAACGAATGACTGGTTTCACTTTGGCCCCAATCCATGAACCTAGTTAGGCGAGCGAGTCTTGAAAAAAAAGGGGGTGTGTTAATTTAATGTCTTGGAGGAAAAATCCCTCATGGAGTTATCCTTTCAATTGATAATAGGCGAAGGATTATAAAGCTAAGTCCGCTAATGCCGCACCATGATTGATTATTATAATCATGACCAATGTTTTGGAAGATTCTAATAGTTGTAATGTTAGAACTCTATTGGGATTAGTTGGGGGGACTAGAATGGGGGTCTTGATGTCGGATAGTCTCCTAACCAAATTGAATGGAGAAGAATGGGGGTAAAGTCGTGTGAGACTCAAATTCTGAGGGATGAAGTTAATAATGTTCTAGTGAGATTTGGTGGCAATATTTAAGCACGAGTTGGTGGAGTTGCCACTGCATTTTGTAGGAAAACATGTGCACACCTCCGGAAGTAGAACATATGGATTCTATGCTTAAAAGCAATTGTGGTTTACAGAAGTACATATGATGAGTGCTAAAATCTAGGTGATTGATCATCCTTAAGGTCGATATGGTGGAAATTAGTTAGCGCCTTGGAATTAGGTGCTCATGGGATCATTTATTGATAGTGGATCTTTTGATTAAAGAGCCTTGACCACATCTTGTGGTATGCGCACTTGATAGACGTTATGGCTGTGTTGTTTTGTACCGTAAGGTGGTAGTGTTTGATGAACTATAGAGTAAATATGGAAGAATAAAGTATCCGGTGAGCCGTGGAAAGGTTCAAGATGGGATACTAAAAGTCAATGACTTATGTATTAGCGAATCGGCATTTGCTAATTTGTGTAAGCAGTACAAGAGGTACTGGCTTATTGTGGTTATGGGGAGGAGAATTTTAATTGATTCCTATGTTGGTATTTGGAAGAAACACTGTGTGCTTTGGCGTGCATTATCGTTTGGGGTTCATGACTTCGAAGGAGGTTATGTTCAGTTCTATCAATGATGAATGCTTGGAGATACGGTAGGAGATCCGCGTGACTTACAGATTGATTTATGTGCATGTATTATGAGTGCTACCTGACTTTCCTCACTTCTGCATATGAGATTTCCCGGACGAGTGGTCCGTGGCGCTCCCGAACGCGTAAGTTTCGGGCGTACCTAGGAACGAAGTCCTAGGCGCACTCAGGAATGAGTCCTGAGCGTTTCCCAAACATGTAAATTTCGGATGTCTAGAGTTGAGAGTCTAAAGTGGGCCCGGGCGCATCAACTAGGGTAATGTAATATTTGGATTTTGTTGCATCTCTCCGTTTTCTTGGTGTTAATTGCCCAATGTGTTTGTTGTGATGTGATGCTATGGATAGAGGGAATGGATCTCCTGTCTAGGCGTTGCATCATTGAAAGAGTGAATCCCGTATTGAGGGAGTGAGTGATGAACTCATTCTCAAGTCCTGTTTTGTTGGAGAATGAAAGTTGTTGAGATTTCGTTCTGTTTTCTGGATGTTTAAATTTGGTAGACTTCTTAACTCTGGAGGGTTGTTGAGGGATTGGAACCCCTTGTTCTCAAAACAAATGTTAAATTCATAACGTGAAGCTCTATTAGGCCTAGATCTAGAGTGAAATGGTTGACATGTTGGTACTAGGGTGATAATAAAGACTTGTGTGGCTAATAGAATCCTGAGTTGATCTTATGCCATAATCCTGGTGGGAGATTGATTAGAGATAAAAATTGGCCTTAAAGGCAAACCCAATAGTCGATTGTGTCTTTGCAACTAGTAGTGTCTATGGGAAATAGTGGTGACTGATGTCACATTTAAGCTGGTAAAGCCTGGATAGCAATGAGAGTATGAGATTTTGGTGAAAGAACTACCTTGACTTATGTTTTTGAGGTAATCAGCGTTAGGGGTTAATGTTTTAGATTGCTTGATTCCCATATCATAGATTGAGGTAAAGATGAAGTAGAGCTATTGGAAGATTTAGTTATTTGATATTAAATGAGATCCTAATAGAGCTTACCTCATTTTGTGGATGTGAGAGGATTGAGAGTTGGTGTATGATTTGTTTTATCCACCATGTTTGGTGATCATTATTTAAAGAAGTAGTTAGATGAATAATCCGTTCCATGAGTTAAAGTCGACCATTGATGGGATTAATCATAAGACCAATAGAGTGTGAACTGAAACCCTAGAAATAAGGGTACTGAAGGGATTGAACTGATGGGAACCAATGCAGTTTTAACGGGGCATGAGAGACTATCTGTCGGCAAATGTGTCGTTGGTGAGGGGATTTTGCTTAGGTACTATACTAAAGCTTCCCCAGATTTATGGGAATGTTGCCCTAAGATTGAATTGGCCTTGTAGCTCATAATGAGCAATGGAAGAATGAATTGTTGTATGGCCGTCTAATGAGTAATTGGAATATCTCGATATCTCGAAGTATGGGAATCTATTATTCTTGCTAAGAGAGTTAGTGAGAATTGTCCTTGCGGGTTTAGTCACATGGATGTGTGATCGATACGGATTTTTTTGAAGGAACACGAACTAGAATATCCCTCATGTTAATGACTAAAGTGGTTGATCAATAGTCAAAGGATTATTTTGGGCTCCCCTGATTTGAGAATTCGTTCAGGGCTACTTTGAGGGATTGTGGATTTAAGTGGAAAGTTGCGGTATTTCCGCATTTTACTTGTGGTCTATGTGGTTTTTGGCTAAGGCGTTATCCTTATGCCTAAAGGATATGCTTTCTTTTCTTGGAAAAGAAAAGACTGATTTGGGGAAATAGAAATATTTCGCACGGTATATGCGGCGTAAAGTTGTTGGTTAGGATGAGGATTGATTTCCTGTCTGGATTTCACTCTGAGTGGATCTATTGTGATGAAATGATTTCCGTGGGGGAACGAATTCCCTTCTGTTTTGAGAGAAGGGTTGATGTTTGTGGATGAATGAGTTGATTCTATGATGTCGCGTGATACTTCTCTTGTAAAAGAGAAGAGCTCTCCTTGTTGCAAATAAGAGTAGCATTGACTCTTTTGTGCAAGCAATGAGAGTGTTTTTCCTGAATGATTGGAGGTTTTCTTATGCCGAGGCATGAGAATTGAGCCTATGCACGGAGTGCATAATGTGTTTCATGTGTCGATGTTGAGAAAGTATTTGCGAGATCCAGAGCATGAGGTTGTGTTAGAACCGGTGTCTTTAAAGCAATACCTCACCTTCGAGTCCCATCCAGTTCGGATTCTGGAGGAATCGGAGAAAGTATTGAGGAATAAAGTGATAAAATATGTTAAGGTGTTGCGGTCGCATCAGTCCGAGCGAGAGGCGACATGGGAGTTGGAGTCTCGCATGCGCGAAGTACCCGAGTTGTTCTCCTGCATGAGTTAAAGTTATGTTATGCGTAGATCACTTTTTTTTGTTATGTTTCCTTCCGTGCGATTGTTGAACGCCAGAATTCGGGGTCGAATTCTGTTAAGGGGGGTAGAATGTAATACCAGAGAAAAAAAATGCCAGCTAGCAGGACACCTCACCCACTCTTCCCTCTGCCAGAGAGACGTGGCCAGCGCATGCTTGCTTTGGCGTGCATGGTTGCCACGTATGGCTTGCACCCTGCAGAAAGCAACACCAGCACTCCTTTATCCAACCCAAGCAGATAGCCATCGCCACAACCCTCTTCGTTGTCCAGGCCACTCGGGTAGGTCCTCTCACCACCGCCCCAGCTCGTTCTTGGCACGGCACACTTAGCAACAGGGAAGGAAGGGGTGAAGGGGGAGTACCTTGCGTACCGAGGGCGGAGGCGCAGGCCGGAGCCGAGGGCAGCGGCCAGGCCGCTGGCCGTGTCACCGGCGGCGCCGCCAGCCGCCACCGCCGCGCGCAGGAGGCGTGGATCCGGTCGGGGCCGCCAGATCCGAGGCGAGGAAGAAGGGGCGAGCGGGGAGGCTGGTCGGCGATGAGCCGAGGTCGGCGAGCCGAGCTGCCCGTCGCCGCCGCGCCGCCGGAGGAGCGCCCGCACGAGAGAGGAGAGAGAGAAGGTGGAGGCGGGGCGGCGGTGGAGCGCCGCGGCGAAGCTCTGGCCGCGCCGCCGCGCCGCCGCCGCGCCGCTGATGGTGCGCCCGAGTTCGCGCGAGAGAGAGAGGGGTAGGAGGGGAGAGGGAAGGAAGGGGGCGGCGGGAGGGCCGCCGGCGCTGGCATGCACGCCACAGCGCCCAAAGAGAGTAGAGGAGGAGGGGGCCGGTCGGCCCAAAAGAAGTGGAGGGGAGAGAGAGAGAGATAGAGACGGGTGAGGGAGGAGAAAAGGGGGCCGGCCGGTAGAGAAAAAAAAAGAAAAGGGGGCCGGCCGGGTAGAGAAAGAAAAAAAAGAGAAAGAGGAAAGAAAAGGAAGAGAAAGGAGAAGAAGAGGAGAAAAGAAAAGAGGAGAAAAAGAAAGAGGGAAAAAAGGGGGGTTTCGGGACCTGAGCGGCAGATCCCTAAAACCCGTGCGTTCCTGCGTCAGAAACGGGATATGCGTAGTATCGTCGTCGCCCATTTAATCTCTGGTCTTGTATGATGCGTTAAAATTGGACTGTTTGTTTGTCCAGGTGGAGGTCGCGAGTCGACGCCTTCCGCACGTCGTTCCGCTCCGCTCGGCTAACAGGCAAGTACATGGTAGAGCGGTAGACCAAGATTTATGAATATGCGATGTTTATCTGGTATGATGATATTTATGTAGAAATACGTTGATTACATGATATCTATGTGGAAATGTGATATTTACCTGACATAAGGTTGCATGGTAAATGATGGCAATGATGATGGAGTGAGGTAGGCAAAGATGCTTGTCTACTAGTAATGCTAGTGATGAGCGTGAATATGTTCATGGGCATGTGCATTTGCATGAGGAGCACTCAAGAGTGAGGGCGGTGAGAAAGTCCCTAGCTATGAGTAAAGCTAATGGACTAATCCGGAGTGCTCTTGAGTAAGACCTACTTGTGAGGCCTCCACGGGAGTGGAGGGTCCCGTGCCTATGAGGGCGGGCCCACGATGGGTGAACATCGACGGGTGTTCACTCAGCGCACTGTACTTGCAAAGTGAAGAGCATATGAGCACGTAGAGTAATGAGGCATGGCATTGATGGCATTACATTGCTTGGCTACGAGAATGATGTTATGAACATGATGATATATGTGCATTATGGTTATATGCTTGCTTATGTTGGTAATGTCTATTGTTTTATTATGTACTTGTTGAGTCTTCGGACTCACCCCTTACTTCGTTGATGTTTTTAGGTGGCCGTTGAGGATGTCATACTCGGGCGGGAGTAGCACATGAATATTCAGCACGACCAAAGAAAGACTTTTGTATCATTTTGCCGCTACTTTAGCTTTTCTAGGCTAGAGTAATTGTTAAGGATGCTATGTTGTTTCTGAACGCAGCAAAATAAATAAACCTAGTGTTGGCTTAAATTCTGCTAGTAGTGATGAAATGTTTTGAGTACGCAGTGGAGGTAACATTCTGGCCCAGAGGGTGGGCGGGGTGTTACAGATTAGTTGCTTGCTTCAAAGTTAAGTGATCTTTATAGCTAACAAGTAACAATTAGTGAACCAAAATAGGTATGAAATTTTGTGATTTAGATTTTTGGGTTTCTATTCTATGATCTTTAAATTTTGTGATTTAGATTTTTGGGTTTCTATTCTATGATCATTAAAATATTTTTGAGTTTGGGCTTTAATATTAGAATGCCTTGTTTGATTTTTGCAATAATTGAATTAGGGAATTTTTCAAGGTGTTTCAATATCTAATGTAGTGTGTTTCAATAGCTAGCCATCTTTTGTTCTTGGATTTGTCTTAGATCATTCACTGATAGTAGGTTTCTTGATTTTGGTATATTGTCTGACAAATTGTTATTTACCATTGAACTTTGTCACGAAGCCCCACCATGGCCTCCCTCCATTTGCCTCCTACCATGTCTGCCAGCAGATGACACCCGGCAACCCCCTCTCGATGACTCCAAGCCTTGTTGTTGGCCTCCATCCTCATCCCACCATCTCCAAGTGATGACATCACCCTCGTCTCCAAGTGTTGGCTTTTCCCATCCACTCTACCACTAATGCTGCCATCCATCCCAACCTCCATCATCCCCGAGCACTACTGGCTACCCTCCTTGTTCCGCCTAGTCCCCTCTAGCTGCTTCGCCTTCATTGCCCCCTCATCCTCTTGCCTAAGCACTACCCCACTACTACATCCCAACATTTCATAACTTGCTCCTAATGTTAAGAACATAAACAACAAGTGTCATTCTAATGATCTGTTGGCAAGATTCAAAGCAAGTTGGAACAATGGGTGCATATAGGATGAGAACTACCTAAATGTTGCAAACCGGTGAAAACCATGTCTTTAAGGTTTTCAAAACTTTCAAAAAAATCATAAATAGGAGAGGGTTTGTTCTTAAACCATACACAATTTCAAGATCAAACTTATAATATTCCAAAAATAAAAAAAGACAAAGAAGAATAATCGGTTGGGCTAGCCTCAGCCCAACCCAACAGGGCCATGCCCTTAAAGGGATCTAGAGGGGGGAAGGAGGTGGCCCTAGCTCTCCCCACTACCACTATCACCCTTGCTGCTCTCCTCCCTGCTCCCATTGTTGCCCCCTTCGGTAGTTGTGTGTCGCCATTGTTGCCCTACGTGCGACTGTCACTCCTCTGCTTCACTACGTAGCCCGGTCATCGCCGCCCTGTGCCGAGTGTTGTCTATCTCCCCGTCGGGCAAGAAGAGAAGGAAGGGAGGAGAAGTGGAGGGGACCTGCTGGGAGGAGAGAGGGAAGGAAGGGAAAAAGGGAAGAGGACTGGTTGAGGAAGGAAGAAAGAAGGAAGAAAGAAGAAAGAGAAGAAGGGGGAGAGCTCGGCCGAGAGGAGAAAGAAAGAAGGAGGAGAAGGAAAGGAAGGGGATTATGTCCATTCCAATTCTGCATCCTCAACTTTTGTATTTCTAGGTAACGATCTGAGTTCTTACTAGCAGGTTATCGAATAGCTAGATGTGGCGGTAGAATTCAGTGGGATAGTTTGCAAGTAGTAGTGGTTTCTAAAGTGATTATGAGATATGTTAGCTATTGAAGTTCACTTTGTTACCTTTCCATAGAGTCGTCCAGTATAGATTTTAGATTTGGTAGCTTGTAGGGTAAGGCTCGTGTAAGCCTACCATCCAGAATATGGTCACTGTTGCTTGCCATTGAATTAGTTCACTAATTCTTCCTTGTTGTTGATGGGTAGATGCAAGGGTGGTAAGCCACTAATCGGTTATGTATCCGAGTAGTAGTCTATTGGTCACCAAGCAATGGGAGAAAACATTCGGTGAGAGGGGATTGATTAGGATGAGTTCGCGTAGGAGCGATGCCATTCATTGTGTCTTGTATTGTATGGAATGCTTTGAAATAGTATATTGGTTGTCCAAGTAGAGGTTTAGGGTCGGTGCCACCCACACAACGCCCACACGGTTAAACAGGCAAGTGTATGTTAGAGTGGCAAATTGGGTGGATGGTTGGTCTTAGTTTAATTTTGTTAGACCATGTGGTGGTAATGCAATTAGTGATGTTGAATAATTAATATTTGGGTTTCATTGGAATTTGTGTTTGTAAAAATTTTGGTCGATGCGCTTTTGTTGCTAGAGTATTCAGGATAACAGGTTTGGTCGATAGGCGTCGACCATGGCAGTCTACCATAGCAGATGACCACAATAGGTTGGCAATGACAGATGACCATGGCAGGCTTTGACTACGTCAAATCAACCATGGCACATCAACCTTGGCAGAACAACCATGGCATGTCGATCATGACAAATGACTACGGTAGGTAATTATATTGGTAGGTTTCAACCTCGAACAGAGAACCGGTCATAGGTCGAAGCTACTGTATACCAGTCGTATGCCACAGGGAACTGGTCGCATGTAATAATGAACCAGTTGTGAGCTACAGTAACCGGTCGATGGCCGTAGCTACAGTGCTTTGTTATAGTCTCAGACTTTGTAGCCTGTTGTCATAGACATAGACTTCAAAGTTTGATGTCGTAGTTATAGACTTAGCAGACTGTTGTCATAGTCATAGACTTCACAGACTGCTGTCATAGTCATAGACTTCATAATCTGTTGTCGTAGTCATAGGTTTTGCGATCTGTTGTCTTAGACTTTGTGATCGGTGTCTTGGGCTTTGCGATCGGTAGTCATAGACTTCACGGTCGCTACTCATAGGCTTCGAGTGTTTCAGTTCTGGTAATCTTTGAGCACCTCGAGTACTTATGTCTAATGGGCTAGTGGTCTAATCGGCCTGTGCATGGTGGTCAAACTGGCCTTACTGCGTGGTCATTACTTTAGTGCCCAGTCGGTACTCAGTGGTTGTTGCTGCAATACTTGTTGATGATAGTTTGCGCTATAGTACTTGGTTCGTACTCAATAGTCGATGGTACAGTGACTGGTTGATGGTAGAAGTCGTAGACTTTTGAGTGCTCTGGGTGGTCATAATCTTCGAGTACTCATGCTGGGTGAACAAAACGATCGACCTGTGTGTGGCGGTTGTACTGGTTTTTGTGAGTGGTCTGAGGCTGGTTTCTGGAAAGCGAGCAAGTTAAGTTTGTGGATGATCTGGTTTGTGTTAATGGATTGTTAAAGGTGTGGTATTAGTGTGTGGACTAATGTCGGTCAAGTTGGGAAGAACTTGTGCCAGCGAAAAACATTCTTTCGTTTTTTGCATATGCAGGTTGGCGTGAAGACGATCATGGTCGGTGACGAGAAGGACCGGGACTACGATGGGGAAATCTAAGGTCCAGGCAGTCAAGGATTTCACAAGATGGTTGGGCTCACGTTGGAGCACGTGGAGATCAAAGGTGGTGACGTGTGAAGAAGCTATGGGAGGTGCAGTCCTAGAGGCTTTGACATGTGAGATGAGTGATGCATGTAGAGGCTACAGGAAGTGCTATCCTGGAGGCTTCGACACATGATGAGTTAGGAGTTATAGGAGTCTACAACTGAGAAGACTTAAAGATTGGTTACAACCCATGTTTGGAAATGTTTTTGGGTCACTTGATTTTAGGAAGAGATAGAGTTTTACGTCCATGTTTGAGGTGGACACGGTTTGAGATGTTAGCCTATAAAAGCAGGGAGAGACTAAGGGTTAACATGAGACTTTACAAGTTGAAAAGATGGGAGAAGAGGCTTTAGTTTTTGGCTAGGGCTTTTAGAGGTGCTTGTGAGGGCCCTTTGTAAATCCACGAAAAACTAGCAATAAATATCAGCTTGAATCAATTTGGTTCATGAATTGCTTGAAGAGTGCTGGTGATCATAGGTGGATTGGATCTTATGACAACAGGCAAAGTTGAGCAAGCGGTCGAACAAAGTGATCGAGCAAATGGTCGAATAGAGCGATTGATCAAGCGGTCGTGCACTAAGCGATCGATTGGGAGGTTGAGCACTGAGCAGTCAAAACCTTCACCAATCACTAGAAGACTCCAAAAAGTGATGACAATTATTCACCCCCCTCTGATTGCAATATTCGATCCTACAAATTTCATGCAATGTTTTTGTGAGACATGTGGAGGCCACCCCATGGTTGTGATGAGGAATTGACTTTTGGATTAGAGTTTGTGTAGAGGTTGAGTTTGGTTTTTGAGGTTTGTGTAGAAGTTTGCTTTCTATGACTTTAGGTTTTATGACTTGGTGGTCAGTAGTGCTCTGTGACTTGGTGGTCGGCAAAAGATCTTATGACTTGATGGTCAACAGACATTTTTATGACTTGGTGGTCGGCAGAAGTTCTTACGACTTGGTGGTTGGCAGAAGTTCTTATGACTTGGAGGTCGGCAGAAGTTCTTACGACTTGGTGGTTGGCAGAAGTTCCTACGACTTTGTGGTCGGCAGGTGCTCTTACGACTTGGTGGTCGTAACTTCTACTGTCATGATCGATAGTCATGGTTGGCAGAAGTTCTTACAACTTGGTGGTCGGCAGAAGTTCTTACAACTTGGTGGTCGACAGCATTTCCTACGACTTTGCGGTTGGTAGGTGCTCTTACGACTTGGTGGTCATAACTTCTGCTGGTCGTGATCACTAGTCATAGCTCTGCCTGTTTGTGATCGATAGTCGTAGTTAATGTGTGTAGTGGTTGTAGTGTTCTACTAGTCATGATTGATAGTCGTAGTGCTTTGCCTGCTTGTGATCGATAGTCGTAAGTCATAGCGACCAGGTTTAGTAAAGTCGTAGCCGCTGTGAGTGATGGTCGTAGCACCTGCTACATGGTCGTAGCGACTTTTGTGATGGTCGTAACGACTTGTTGAGTGGTCATAGACTGTTGGTAGGACTTCATGGGCTACGAGTATCTCTGTCTTATGCATCAGAGTAGCTGTAAGTCATTTTTGACTAGTTGGTTTGCTAAGATTGTTCACTAGAATGCATTTTGATTAGGCAAATTGATGATCCTTATGTATTGTGTGGTGCCACATGATGTTTTGTTGTTTCTGTTGGTTGTAAGACTTCGGAGCTAGGTCATGGTGAGGCGTGAAAGGACCGGGACTAGGCACAAGGAGGTGTTGAGGTCCAGAACGGTTAGGGAGACACTGAAGATGACTAAGCCTTGCAAGGTGGTTGCAAGCCGAGCCGACAAGGAAACGAGAAGTTTCGAGGAAGGCGATAAAGGGGCATTTTAGTAAATTTCCCAATATCGGGAAGGGAGGCGGTGTGTGAAACCACGGGTTTGGCCTAAGTGGTTTTGGTCGTGTATTTGCTGAAAGTGTGAAATGGATCTAGTATTAATTCACTAACGGGTTGATGGCTGCTTTGGGAAGCATGAGTGAGAAAACCCAGTGTTAGGTAGGGGTTAACGGGTCATCCCCGATTAGGAGAGCCTATAAAACCCAGTGTGAGAGCACTACCCCTTTCGACTTCGAGCACTGCCCCCTTCGACTTCGACCACTGCCCTCTTCAACCATTGTCCCCTTCGACCACGACCCTTCGATATTGACCACTTCCCTCTTCGATGACGGCTTCGATGACCACCACACGGATCTTCGACTTCGACCACTGTCCCCTCAACCACTGTCCCCTTCGACCATGGCCCTTCGATGACCACGGCCCTTCAACACCGACCACTTCCCCCTTCGACCACAACCCCCTTCGACTACGGCTTCGACTTCGACCAAGGATCTTCAACTTTGACCACGGATCTTCGACTTCAACCACTGTCCCCTTCGACCACTATCCCCTTCAACCACAGCCCTTCGATGTCTACCACTTCCCCCCTTCGACTACGGATCTTCGACTTCAACCACGGATCTACGACTTCGACCACTGCCCCCTTCCACCACTATCCCCTTCGATCACGACACTTCAACGACCACGGTCCTTCAACGTTGACCACTTTCCCCTTTGACCACTGCCCCCTTCGACCACTGTCCCCTTCGACCATGGCCCTTCAACGTCGACCACTTTCCCTTTCGACCACAGCCCCTTTCAACTACGGCTTTGACTTTGACCAGGATCTTCGACTTTGACCACTACCCCTTTCAACCACTGTCCCCTTCGACCACAACCCTTTGATAACCATGGCCCTTCGACGTTGACTACTTCCCCCTTTGACCACTGTCCCCATTGACCATGGCCCTTCAACGTCGGCCACTATCCTCTTCGACACAGCCCTTCGATGTCAACCACAGCTTCGACTTTGACCACTCTCCCCTTCGATGACCATGGCCCTTCGACGTCGACCACCGCCCCTTTTGACCACAGCATCGACTTCAACCATGAATCTTCGACTTCGGCCACGGCCCCTCAACCATGGCCCACTTCGACCACAGCCCCCTTCGACCACGGCCCCAGCGTTGACCACGGCCCTTCGACTTTGACCACGGACCGACTTTGTCCATGGCCATTTGACTTCGACTACTACCCCTTCGACCACTGTTCCCTTCGACCACAGCTTGGACTTCAACCACGACCCTTCGACTTCGATTATGGCCCTTCGACTTTGACCGCGGACCGACTTCATGCACGGCCCTTCGACTACAACCATTGCCCCTTCGACCACTGTCCCCTTCGACCACGGGTTGAACTTCAACCATGACCCTTCGAATTCGACCATGGCCTAACTTCAACCACAGCCCTTCGACTTCAACCATGGACCGACTTCATCCACGGCCCTTCGATTTCGACCACTGCCCCCTTTGACCATGGCTTGGACTTTGACCATGGCCCTTTGACTTTGACTACGGCTTTGATTTTGACCATGGATCATTGACTTCAACCATGGGCCCCTTCAACCACGACTTCGACTTCGACCATGGCCCCTTGACTTCGGCTATGGCCCCTCGACCACGGCCCCATTTGACCATGGCGCTGACTTCGACGACCAGCTTGGGAGACCAAAATCGCCAAACAGCATGACAGGCTTTGAGAGAAGATCAGGAGGAGGTTGAGAGGCTCACCGAGCGAGTGACTGCTGGGCAACGGCGGTGGGGGCGAGCCCCGTGGGTGGGCGTAGTAAGAGGAAGACACCGCCATTACCGAGTGCCCTTCTCTTTGATCCACCGGCCATTGTCATCGAGTGCCATTTTCTCTGATCCACTGGCTATTGTCGCTGAGCGTCGTGCCGCTGGTTGGAGGGGCGATGGGAGACAGAATTATTGGCGGTGCCCTGGGAAAAGTTGGGGGACTGCGACCAGATGCTGCCATGTGGGGAAGGATTTGGTGGCGGCGCTGAGGAGGAGGAGAAGGCACGACACGATGGACCGGGAGAGATGGAGGCAGCAGTTGCGGAAGGTGGAGGTGGGGAGGCGGCGACGAGCAAATAGGGAGAGGAGGCGGTGGGCAAATGCATTGGGGAGGCGGCGACGAGGGGATGCGACGCTGCTAGGGGAAGTTGGGGGACTATGACCAGATGCTGCCGTACGGGGAAGGAATTGGTGGTGGCACTGAGGAGGAGGAGGCACGACACAAGGGTTCGGGGGAGAAAAGGAGGCGGCGGTTGCGGGAGGTGGAGTGGTTGCAGGAGGCAGAGGATGCGGCAGAAGAGAAGAGAAGGAGCGTGGCCCACGCGTCGACCTGACCTTTTCTACGAAGAGTGAAAGAACTACCTACATGCAGATCTGGACGCTGATCTTTGATTGGACGACTAAGAAGAGAGGAGGGAGAACGGACCAAGACCACCAACTCATATTTTTATAATAGTAAAGAAATAGAGATCATATGTTGTAAAGAGAAAAAGGGAAGATGTAGATAACAATAAAGAATTCATCCCACCACATTTCTCTCTCTTTTGTCTCCATTATGAATGTTTGGGTGATAGACTTGGTATTCGATCCATCCCTATTCCCAATTTTTTATGCTTTATTAGATTGTTCATCACGCAATTAGTGATATCATATAGATTAGATCTATTAATCAGATTATTGTTTAATCTGGTGGGAAAAACATAATCTTGATGGCCATGCTGGCAGACACGATGCTGCCCACTCATTGTCATCACCTACTCTCGGTTTGAGCCAAAGCATCATCGCCGGAGCTTGCGTTGTGCACCTGTAGTGCATGCTAATAGATCTGTCGCATCGCCCTGGGAGCTCGCTGTTCCTAGGGGTGGAAAACGGTAACGGATAATTCGTTTTATCCGATATTCGCATCCGAGAAAACACGAATGTGGTAAGCAAAATCCGCTTTCGAAAATGTTCATATTCGTATTCAAGAATATTCATATCCATATTTGAGAATATTCATATTCGCATTCGAGAATATTCGTATTGGTATTCGTATTCGAGATTATTCGATCCGTTTCTAAAACCCATGAAAATCCGTAAGAATTTTGTGATTCAAAATTTGAATTTAGGCGGTTTAAAACTGGTAACAGGTCAAAAACCAGTGAAAAATTGGCAAAACCACTAGGAATCCGTTTTATCCGATATTCGTATCTGAGAAAATCCGCATTCAAAAATATCTGTATTCGTATTCGAGAATATTCGTATCTGTATTTGAGAATATTCGAATTTGTATTCATATTTGTTTTAAAAATATGGATTCATATTCATATTTGAGACTATTCGATCGTATCCGATCCATTTCCACCCCTAGCTGCTCCACCACGCGCACCCGCCACTACCACTCAAAGGATCATTACAAACTAATGTGACGATGGCCCGATCTTCCGAAAGGTACTGATAAGTCGATTGTGGAGAACTTGATGTTGATGATCCAAAGGCTCTGACCAAAACAAATTGAACCCCTCGCAATCACTACACCACTGCTCCGTTGGTTATCAACTGTGCCGAACGCGGTTGACCTCGCCAAGAAGGCTATCTCCTACAAACGAATCGAGAACACAAGCAAGAGAGTTCAAGATGCAATCTAAAATTGTATTGCGAATAAAGATTAAGTTCACAAGTTGGGGTTCCTCAACCGAACGTGCGGTGAAACTGCTAAGCAGAATAATCTCATAAGAAAAACCTGAGAAAAATTAAAGGGGTGTGACCTTCTTAAATACGGAAGGGGGAAGCCGCACTTATCTAATGAAAAAGTGTGTGGTACTATTCATGGTTACTGTTCATGTGAACAGTACCAGCCTACATAGCCTAAGTTACAAGGCCCTCGGCCCATTTTGACTCGAACTGGAAAAGTGACGTGACTTGTTTGGCAGTTTCTAATCAGCTTGGATGGAGTTTGGAGGTGAGACTATATCCATGTGAATGTAGACTCCAAGTGCTTTCCAACGAGTACTCACGGGCCCTGAGAAGCCTTCTGGATCAAAAGTTACGGCCGTTTGAACTAGACATTGTCAAAAAGGCCGTATCTAAGTCAAACTCGCGAACAGGACTTGGATTGTGCTTGACGGTTCTACTTCTACACTTGAGCTCACGTGGTTCTTTCCCATGGTTCCTAAGGACAATTATATCATCACAAGAATTAAGTAGTATGCCATTCCTAGAAACATTTGTATGCAAACTTAGGAACGCATTCACCTGATGGTTAAGCTAACATGCTCACGCTCGAGTTATTGGTTCTTGTATCATAGTTTCAGTTTGTTGAGTTTGTTGTGGAGTTGGCATGGTTGTATCTATGGAAAGGATGTCCTCATCATCCTCCCCTTCTTGAATTGGAGTCATCCTCGACTCAAGCTCATCATTCGTGCCCAGCAAGGTCGCAAATCTGCAATGTTAAAGGTGGGGCTAACCCCAAAATCTGCAAGCAAGTCTAACTTGTATGCATTATCATTAATACGTTCATGCACTCTAAAAGGACCATTCGTACGAGGCATGAGTTTAGACTTTCTCAATTCAGGGAATCGCTCTTTACACAATTGTAACCACACAAGATCACCAGGTTCAAAAGTAACATGCTTGCATCCGTGACTACCAACAACTTTATATTTAGCATTCATAATCTCAATATTCTCTTTAGTTGTCTCATGCATCTTACATATCAAATCAGCATGTTGTTGTGCATCAAAATTTACCTTCTCGGAAACTAGAAGAGGCAACAAGTCGATAGGTGCACGAAGTATGAAACGATAAACAATCTCAAAAGGGCATTTCTTTGTGGCAGAATGCAGCGAACGATTATAAGCAAATTCCACATGAAGCAAACATTCCTCCCACATTTTTAAGTTCTTTTTAAGCACAGTCCTAAGCATAGTAGACAATGTTCTATTGACTACCTCAGTTTGTCCATCGGTTTGGGGATGACAAGTAGTGGAAAATAACAGCTTAGTTCCCAACTTACCCCACAAGGTTCTCCAAAAATGACTAAGAAATTTAACATCATGATTTGAAACTATCGTATTTGGAATACCATGCAAGCGAACAATTTCCTTAAAGAACAAATCAGCAACATTTGTAGCATCATCACTTTTATAACATGGTATAAAATGAGCCTTCTTAGAGAATCTATCCACGACAACAAAAATACTATCCCTCCCCATCCTTGTTCTAGGAAGCCCTAAAACAAAGTCCATAGAAATATCTTCCCAAGGTATGCTTAAAACAGGAAGAGGCATGTATAAACCATGAGGATTAAGTCGTGACTTAGCTTTTGGCATCTAGTGCAGCGGGCAATGAAGCATTCGATGTCACGCCTCATCTTTGGCCAATAAAAGTGGTGGGACAGAATATCCTCGGTCTTCTTCACGCCGAAGTGACCCATCAATCCTCCTCCATGCACCTCTTATAACAACAAAAGACGAACGGAGCCAGTTGGAATGCATAGCTTGCTAGCACAGTATACGAACCCATCATGCACCACAAATTTATTTTAACCCTTTCCCTCTTGACAATTTAGCAACACATCTTTAAAATCAGCATCATGCACATATTGCTCCTTTATTGTCTCTAACCCAAAGATTTTGAAGTCAAGTTGTGAAAGCATGGTATATCTCCTAGACAACGCATTAGCTATCACATTTTCTTTGCCCTTTTTATATTTAATGATATAGGGAAAAGTTTCAATAAACTCAATCCACTTAGCATGTCTGCGGTTTAGGTTGGTTTGACTTCGAATATGTTTCAAGGATTCATGATCAGAATGTATTACAAACTCTTTGGGCCATAAATAATGTTGCCATATTTCCAAAGTTTGAACTAGAGCATATAATTCTTTACAATAGGTAGAATAGTTCAAACTAGGGCCACTTAATTTTTCACTAAAGTAAGCAACAGGTTTTTCTTCTTGAATTAACACACCCCCAAGACCTATGCCACTAGCATCACATTCTAATTCAAAAGTCTTGCTGAAATCAGAAAGTTGAAGCAAAGGGGCGTGTGTTAGCTTATCTTTGAGATTGTCAAAAGCTTGTTGTTGTTTGGTGGCCCAAGTAAAAGGAACACCCTTCTTTGTAAGCTCATTCAGTAGTGCAGCGAGGGTGCTGAAATCCCGAACAAAATGCTGATAGAAGCCAGCGAGCCCGAAAAAACTCCGCACTTGTGTGACCGTTTTAGGAGGCGGCCAACTCTGGATAGCGATGATCTTGGCTTGATCAACTTCAATGCCCTGTGGAGTAACAACATAGCCAAGAAAAGAGACTCAATTCGTGCAAAAGGTGCACTTCTCAATATTACCAAACAAACATGCATCTCTCAAAGCATTAAAAACAGCACGTAAATGATCCAGATGTTCTTCATATGACTTGCTATAGATTAGAATATCATCAAAATAAACCACCACAAATTTTCCAACGAAAGCACGTAAAACTTCGTTCATCAAACGCATGAAAAGTGCTAGGTGCATTAGTTAAACCAAAAGGCAACACTAACCACTCATATAGCCCGAACTTAGTTTTAAATGTCGTTTTCCATTCATCGCCCAATTTCATTCTAATCTGGTGGTACCCACTACGCAAGTATATCTTTGTGAAAAGGATAGAACCACTCAACTCATCTAGCATGTCGTCTAACCTAGGAATAGGTTGACGATACCGTATTGTGATATTATTGATGGCTCTACAATCAACATACATACGCCAACTACCGTCTTTCTTAGGAACCAAAAGAATAGGAACAGCACAAGGACTAAGACTTTCCCATACGTACCCTCGGTCCAAAAGATCTTGGACTTGTCGCTGAATTTCCTTAGTCTCCTCCGGATTGGTCCTATACGCCGCACGGTATGGCAAAATCGCTCCTGGAATTAAGTCAATTTGGTATTCAATCCCTCTAATAGGTGGCAATCCCGGGGGTATCTCGGCTGGAAACACATCCTTATATTCCTGCAAAAGGTTAGTGACAACAGACGGCAAAGAGCTAGATACATCATCAAGTGAAAATAAAGCATCTTTGCATATCAAAGCATAGCATGGCATATCATCATGACAAATTTCAGTAAGATCAGATTTGGTTGCAAGCATGACACAACCCTTTAATTTAATTCCCTCGGTCCTAGAACTAGGTACCAACCTTTCTTTCTTAGGTGGGAAAACATTCTTCACTACTTGCTGATTTTTAGATTCATGTTCAAGTTCTTTCTTCTCATTTTCAGCTAGCTCTTTATCACAATTAGCAATTTCAGTAGGTGTCAAAGGTAGCAAAGTTATTTTCTTTCCTGTGTGCATAAGAGAGTACTTATTACTTCTACCATGATGAGTTGCATTGGTATCAAATTCCCATGGACGACCTAATAAAAGTGAGCAGGCTTGCATAGGTACTACGTCGAAATCAGTAACATCATGATAGGAACCAATGGGAAAATGCACTCTCGCAGATTGTGTTACCTTCACCTTACTGTTGTTGTTGAACCACTGAATGTGGTATGGGTGAGGATGCGCACGTGTGGTCAAGCCAAGCTTCTTGACTAATCTTGAATCCACCAAGTTATTGCAACTCCCGCCATCAATTATAACATGAACACAGCAATCCTTGACGATGAGGACCATCTGAAACAAATTATGACGTTGTAGCTTCTCCTCTTGCTCTCTTTGAGTGCTCAGTACTCGCTGCACAATTATGGTTCTATAATTCGCCATAGTAGTGGCACCTAAAATTTCCTCACCATCGCTATCTATCTCATGATCATCACCATTGCCTGCAAGGTTAGCTGCAAGAGCAAATTCATCCTCAACATTACTAGCACTTACATAACCACCATCTTCTGTCGCAATGTACGCTCGCTGACTTGGGAAATCTCTCATGACATGGCCCATCCCTTTACAACAGTGGCACACAATGCCCGTCGTACGGCTCGTGGAAGCAACCGATGAAGAGCTCTGTGCTGGTGCTTGCACACTAGTAGATTTGCTCATCTCGGGTGCACGTAATGGTGGCGGTGGTGCTGCTGAATGCACCCTACTCATAGAGGGGGCAGCAGCTCGAAAAACAGGAGGTGGGGCTATCTTGGCTTACCTAGGCGTCGATCTCGATGTAGACGTATTTCCAAAGTTGCTCCTTGTCCTTTGTTGCCTACTCTGCAATTTCTTTTCTGCCAAACAAACAAGCTGGAACAATCTATTGATATCGTTATACTCTTTGTAATCAATTATGTCCTGAATTTCACGCCTTAAGCCCCCATAAAAATGAGCCATCTTATCCTCCTCATCCTCTACAACATTACAACACAGCATGCCTATTTGTAGTTCTTGATAATATTCCTCGACAGATCTTTTACTTTGGTCTAAGCGCTGCAATTTCTTACGCATATCATGTTTAAAAGCAGGAGGAACAAATCTAGCATGCATAGCTACCTTCAATCTATCCCATGTATTAGATGTTAAACCAGAATTAACTACTTGAGTCTACCAAATGATAGCAAAACCTTTAAATTCACTAGTAGCTGTTTGACTCTATGCACTTCAGGAACTAGATGGACATTAAATTTTTGTTCAACTGTCATCTCCCAATCTAGATAAGTTTCAGCATCATAAGCACCCACCAAAGATGGTATGGTAAACTTGACTTTAGCAAATGGGTCATCATTAGCACGAGCATTGTGGTGCTGAAAATTATTACCCCCATACCGTGATGGTTTTGATGTAGGCGGTGTCATTGGCGTGCATCTTGGGCAGCAAAAGCAGCACCGGCGTCGCGGTTTTGTCTCTCATTATCATCTCCCTCCTCACGATCTTGGCCTGCATAGTGATCATACTCGCGTCCATTGTTTGGCAGCCGATTCACCATTCTTTCAAGGCGTATAGTGAGTGCTGTAATACTCTCATTGATGGAGCACTTCAATGTGTCCATCGTAGCTTGAAGCTTCCTATCAATGTCCTCATTAATGGTAGTGCATTGTTCATCCAAGAGCGTCATGAGCTCTCTCTTTTAAACACACTCTTGTGCATCAGACGACTCACCTGCCATGGTTAGTAGAAAATAAAAGACAACACAAATGTATTATTCCTACCAACTACTAAGTGATGGAAAGTGGAATCACACACTCTCAAGCATCTTACCACACTCTTACAAGTGTTCTTACCAATGCAGCTGGTGGTACAACCGGTGGCTGGTTCGTGACACCGTGTCGAGCGTGGGTACGATTGCAAGAGGGGACCTGTTCTGATCAAGAGTAGGTGGAGCTTGGAAGGCACAATATGGTAGCAAAAGCATTAGCAATAATCAGTTCAGTAAATGCAAGTTGAAAGTTTGTTCAAAATACTCGTGAAAGGTTGCTGATCCTAGCCTAATCACAGCTAACCAATCAAGCCCTATGCAAGGAAGTGTATGTACGCACACGCAACGATTAATGTGACTTGATGTAAGCAAAGGAGAACCTCACAATAAATACTAGGAGACACGCTAGCACACTACTCAAACTTCTTTCTAAGGGCACAAGGTTAGTCGCACGATGTAGAGCACAAAACAGCGATATCGGTAAAATGCGAACAGCCCTCTAGATTGAGCAGATACAACAGTTAGTCTCAAATGATGAAAAGGCAAAGTTTTATATGGCTTATATATACTCATTTGAAAGGTTTCGACAAGATCTACAACTTTCTCAACTGGACAAAACCCAAATTCCGAAGGGAAGACCGAATAAATCACCAAAGACGGAAAACCAAATCTTGTGATGCAATTTTGGGGCTAAAAATGGCTGATTTTTGGATCAGGCTCGTTGTTAGCTTTCCAACGAGTACAAGAACATCAAATTCTGACTCTGTATGCAAAAGTTATGTCCATTTTACTAAAGGGGTGTCGGAAACGGACTCGAATTCGATTCGGCCTCAATTCAAACTACTATAACTTTTGATCCCATGGCCGAACTTGCTCAATTTTTTTTGGAGGCTTATGGATGTATCAAGGACTCCACCAAATTTCAATGGATTTGGAAAAGGTTTGATAACTTTTAAATTTCAGACAGAAGGGACACTCTTTGTCTTTTTTCTCCTTTTTCTTTTTTTTCTCAAACTCCAAAATCAAACTCTCTCTTTCTCTCTAGCTTTTCCTCTGAGTCCGAAACCCAAATTTTTTTCTTGCACAAGGATGAGACTAGTGAGAGGCGTGGCAAGGGTTGGCAGCAGATGGGGTGGCACTGGATGGGAGGCCGCAGCAAGGATGGCAGCGGCAAGGAACAAGAACACGCAACGATGAAGCTATGCAAAGGAACACGAGATGCAACTAGACAATGACGAACTGGACTTTGACTAAACTAGCAATCAGCAACTTGAACACGATAATGTAACCAAAAATTCAATGAGCAATACTGAAAAGAAAAATTGCAATGGCACAAGGGGTGTTGGGACAGCGAAAGAACACTATGAACAATTATTTTTTTAGGCTAATTTTCTGGAGTTTTTGGGATGATACGATGAACATAAACTAATCTAAAAGGTATGAATTACCTCACAGGTAACCGTTGCTCTGCTACCAACTAATGTGACGATGGCCCGATCTTCCGAAAGGTATTGATAAGTCGATTGTGGAGAACTCGACGTTGATGATCCAAAGGCTCCGACCAAAATAGATCGAACCCCTCGCAATCACTACACCACTGCTCCGTTGGTTATCAACCGTGCCGAATGCGGTTGACCTCACCAAAAAGGCTATCTCCTACAAAAGAATCGAGAACACAAGCAAGAGAGTTCAAGATGCAATCTGAAATTGTATTGCGAATAAAGATTAAGTTCACAAGTTGGGGTTCCTCAACCGAACGTGCGGCGAAACTGCTAAGCAGAATAATCTCTTAAGAAAAACCCGAGAAAAACCAAAGGGGTGCGACCTCCTTAAATACGGAAGGGGGAAGCTGCACTTATCTAATGAAAAGGTGTGTGGTACTATTCATGGTTACTATTTATGTGAACAGTACCGACCCACATAGCCTAAGTTACAAGGCCCTCGGCAGTGATGGGGTTAGAAGTCAGTTTTAAACGATGGTTTGGG
Source organism: Dendrocalamus sinicus (assembly GCA_036346575.1). Lineage (NCBI taxonomy): Eukaryota > Viridiplantae > Streptophyta > Magnoliopsida > Poales > Poaceae > Dendrocalamus > Dendrocalamus sinicus. Next base: position 6,176,415 of record CM070671.1, on the reverse strand, counting down.
CAGAAGTTTAGACAAGAAGTGAGAACCCTGAAGAACAAGGGAAGAGAATAGAGAAATTACTAGATATCATGTTTAGTGGTTTTGTTTTTAGAAAATAAGTTTTGAAGTTTACTAAGGCGATTGACTAGGGCTTCGTCCTACAGTCGATATGGCTCTGATACCACCTTTGTCGAGACCCGAATATACAAATCCGGACTCTCCTGTGTATTCTGCACTAGTCCAGGATCACGCTAGTGCACACAATGTAAACAAAGATAAATATCAACCATATCACGATATTCTAAAGAAAATCCAAATCATTTTATTAAATATCAGACTACGACCTTATGGTCAAGCTTACAATTATTAGCCTGAAGGTCTTAGGAAAACTAGCAGCGGAAAATGGAATAAACTCATGAGCCATTCGACATGCCAAAGGCAATCGACTGGGAAACGAAGTCCTAATCCGTGAAGTCCTCGTAGTAGCCTCCCTCCAAGAAGTCCTGCGGGTCGGGTCCTTCCTCCTCAACTGAGCAAATTTGGATGAAGCCGTGAGTACATAGAGTACTCAGCAAGTCGTTTGTAACAAAGAATGCAGTATAGTATGCAAGGCTTACCAAAGGATGGCTGAAGGGTTAATTTCGCATAAAACAGCAATTTTGAGTAAATACAATAATTAGATTAAAAAGCAAGATTTAATAAATGATAATAAATAGTAATCAAAGGAATTAAAGATAATAATGGGTGAACTAACCATCCACCACCCAACTTAGGGCCTGTTTGGGAGAGCTCCACCAGCTCCAGATCCACGAAAAACAGATCCGGATTCAATTTTGCTAGCCAAACAGTTCTAGCTCCAGTAGCTCCACCGTGGATCTGCTCCACCAAAACCATGGATCTGGCTCCAGATCCACCAAATTGGTGGAGCACCTCAAGGGGTGCTCCACCAAACTTAAGTTGGTGGAGTTGGGGAAAATTACCCACCATGCCACTGATTACACAAAAAAACGCTTCGTTCTTTCTTTCCCGTCCACTTCCCGTCGCCGCGCCGCCCTCGGCTAGTCGCGCCCGCCCATTGGCCTGCCGCCACCGCCTCCAGCCAGCCGCGCTCCGCCTCCTCCCGCTGCCGCTCTCGTGCCCACCTCGGCTAGCGCGCGCTGCCCTCGATCGACGCGCGCGCCTTGGCCGCCGCGCCGCGCCCGGCCGCCGCCTCACTCGCCCCCGGCCGCCACTCCGCCTCCTCCTGCGCGCGCGCGTGCCGCCCTCGGCCAGCCGCCGCGCCGCCAATGGCCGGCAATCGTGCTGCCCCGGCCGGCGCGCCGCCGCCGGCCGCGCGCCGCCCCCGCCGCCGCTCCGCCTCCTCCTCTGCGCGCGTGCTTCTCATCGGGAGGAAGAAAAATGGAGCTGCTCCACTGAGGCGTGGGGCCTAGGTGGAAGTGAGATAGAGAGGGAGGTGGAGCTGTACCAAACACTTTGACGAATCCCAGATCCACGATGGAGCTGCTCCACAGTGGATCCAGGTGAATCTGGTGGATCTAGGTGGATCTGGAGCTGGTGGAGCTCTCCCAAACATGCCCTTAACCCAACCAAGATTTTGTGAAAACTCTACCCCTCGTGTGAAATCACCGAGCATTGTCCATGACCGATGACACGGCTATTCGAATAGTTTTACACTCTGCAGAGGTTGCACAACTGTACCCACACGATGTGATAATCCTCACGTTAAAGATAATCACAACAAGGCTTTTACAATGATCCATCTCAACCTGATCCCACTCGCTAAGGTTTCGCCGTCGAGTTGGGTAACCCCCTAGTCGATAATTGCCCCCTCTTGCGCCACAACAACATCAGTAGCGAGAACCAAAGTTGAGACTTCACAAATTATTATGCCAGGTCTATTCCATACTAGACATGTGGTTTGCACGGTAAAGCTCAGATCAATGACGCACAAAGTTAAGTCCTCAAGTGTTACCCGGGCGAAGCATCCACATCCCATGTGCATCCAGCACCCCCTTTACTGCACGATCAATCACTAATATTGTATACCCATGTGACAACTAATATTGTGTCACTAATTACGTACCCATCCTATGGTGACAATAGAATCATGGCATTCAATTTATCAAGGAGGGTTTAAACAATTAGGACGATAACTACCAATACAAGGTTTTATTAACAAATAGCGATGCATATTAAATTGAAACAAAATAATACATAATAGATTGAAATCTAGGTTCAATATGATCAAAGGACATGACTTGCCTTGGCCTTGCTCAGTTGATGGCTCTTGATCTTCAAATCCAACGTCAGCTCCTTCGAACGCGCGATCTAACGGAAGAGAAAACGAGATGAACACAAGAAATAAAATCAAATAAAATTCAAATGAACTCCAAAAATTCTCAAACCTGAACCAAAAGGTAGAGCTCGGTTTTAGATGAATTTAGGAAAAAGAATCGGGTCAATCGGAGCTCGGATGAGGAAGAACGGGTCTCTGGAAAATTTAATCTAAAGAAAATCGGGGAAATTGGAAAAAGGCACTGTGCTGTGGACCGGGTGCATGGTGAGACGGGTCTACGGTGGGCTCGGCGCATGGAACAGTGCGGGGCGTCCGGGCGGCTGGCGTGGCAGCTAGGGCTGAGGTGGCGGCTGACGGGACTGACACGTGGACGTGTAGGGCTGATGTGGCAGCTGACATGGCATGATGACGTGGCAGGGTGACGTGGCAGCTGGGACCGCTCGGCTGCTGATGTGGCACCCACGTGGCACTGACGAGGCATGACACGTCGGATCTAGGGCTGATGTGGCCGGCTTCCGTGGCTGGCTGGCGTGGCTCATGGCGCACGGGTCTACGGGTCCGGACCTGACCGATGGATCCCATGCGTCAGAGACTCGACGCACGGCGGACTCGGCGCACGGGAAGACGAAGCACCGGGCGCGTGGACCGGCAGGTGAAGCGGCCGAGGCTACCGGGCGGTGGGGCTGCGGCGGTCCGCCGACGGCGAAGGCGGCAGCGCGCGCGCAGCGGCGGCGAGGGCTCACCGGTGGTGGACGCACAGCGAGACGGCGACGTCGGACGGCGGGCGACGGTGACGGCGGACGGCGGATGACGACTAGCGGCAGCGACGGCAGACGACGACGAGCGGCGGCGACGGCAGATGGCGACGCACGGGCGACGCGGACGACAGCAAGCGGTGGCGGATGCGGTGGCTGCGGGACGAGGAGAGCCCCGGGGGTCGGGCCCTATTTATACCCGGTCCCCGAGGTGTCCGCGACGGGTACGGCGACGAGGAAAAGGAAGACGACGGAGGAGTTCAAGTCGGCGACGGCGGCGGCGCAGAGTCCTGCTCGGAGACGGGGACGGCGTCCCAGGCGGAGACGACACCTGACAGGTGGCCCCACCTGTCAGCGTGACGGGAGAGAGAGCACTCGGGATGCGGGGGCGCGGGCGCGGGGAGCGGGCGGATGACGACCACGTGGCGGCCAACGCGCAGGGTAGTGCGGGCGCGGGGAGCAGGCGGGTGTGCGACGCGTGGCTGGGGTGCGGGCAGGCCAGGCCTGCGGCCGGTTGGGCCAGCTAGGTGGGCTTCGGCCCACCTGGCTTTTTGGGATTTTCTAATTTTTTCTTTTTCAGAAATTCATTTAAATTATTTTGAGCTCCAGAAAATAGCAAATAAATCCAAAAAATCCCAGAAAATTCCAGAAAATTTCTTGAGACTAATGTTTAACTTAATCATATTAAATCCTTTTAATTTATAAAAATTCCAATTAAGCTTTAATTAATTCCAGAAAAATGCAAATGGTGAATTTTATTTTAAATACTTCAATAAGGCTCTGAAAATCAAAATGTTACACAGAATGCTACCGCTACTTTCTCAGGACGCGGAGGGAGCCTAAGGGAGTGACCTCCATGATGACCATTCGATCCTCAGGCTTTTTTGATATTCCTCTGCAATCTCACTTAGGTACCCCTTTCATTGGAGTGCCAGACAAATTCGACGGCATCGATGATGGCGGGGAAGACTGTGTGGACGTCATCTCGCTTACTCTTACTTGCTCCCTATGGAAACTTTTTAGCAAAAGATAAAAGAAAAATTTCTTGACTAAAACTTTTCTTGTCTAAAATTAGGAATGTAATACAACTCAACATTGGAAAAAATCAACAGATGTCCTCCCCACAATAAACTTTGTAATATAAAAGAAACATGAATGAAGGAGAGATGAACATACTTTGTCGAGATCCGAATATGCAAATCCGGACTCTCCTGTGTATTCTGCACTAGTCCAGGATCACGCTAGTGCACACAGTATAAACAAAGATAAATACCATTCACATCATGATATTCTAAAGAAAATCCAAATTATATTAATAAATATCAGAGTACGACCTTAGGGTCAAACTTACAATTATTAGCCAGAAGGGCCTAGAGAAACTAGCAGCGGAAAACAAAATAAACTCATGAGCCATTCGACATGCCACAGGCAATCGACTGGGAAGCGAAGTCCTAATCCGCGAAGTCCTCGAAGTATCCTCCCTCCAAGAATTCTTGCTGATCTGGTCCTTCCTCCTCAACTGAGCAAATATGGTTGAAGCTGTGAGTACATAGAGTACTCAGCAAGTCGTTTGTAACAAGGAATGCAATATAGTATGCAAGGCTTAACAAAGGATGGATGAAAGATTAATTTTACATAAAACAGCAATTTAAGATAAATACAGTAAATAGATTGAAAAGCAAGCTTTAACAAATGATATCAAACAACTAATCAAAGGAATTCAAGACAACCATGAGTGAACTGACCATTCACTTCCCAACTTAACCCAACCAAGATTTCATAAAAACTCTACCCCTCGTGTGAAATCACCGAGCATTGTCCATGACCGAGGACACGGCTATTCGAATAGTTTTACACTCTGCAGAGGTTGCACAACTTTACCCACACGATGTGATAATCCTCACGTTAAAGAAAATCACAACAAGGCTTTTACAATGATCCATCTCAACCTGATCCCACTCGCTAAGGTTTCGCCATCGAGTAGGGTAACCCCCTAGTCGATAATTGCCCCCCTTGTGCCACAACATCATCAGTAGTGAAACCAAAGTTGAGACTTCACAAATTATTATGCCAGGTCTATCCCATACTAGACATGTGATTTGCACGGTAAAGCTCAGATCAATGGCGCACAAAGTTGAGTCCTTAAGTGTTACCTAGGCGAATCATCCACATCCCAATGTGCAACCAGTACCACCTTTACTGCACGATTATTCGCCCAAGTGGAAACCAATTTTGTATAACCAACACCAATGACACTACCCATGTCATGGCAAACAAATTTTATAACTGTGGTTAACCACCACGTTCAAGTATATCATTAAGTCAAAATTAATTACCACATGTGATAATAGACCCAACGTTCTAATCTTAAGCATGGCTAAGCAAAATAAACGTCCACCCCATGACAACTATTAGTGTATCACTAAATAATTACCCATCCTAAGGTGACAATAGAATCATGGCATTCAAATTACCAAGGAGGGATTAATCAATTTGGATGATAACTACCAATACAAGGGTTTGATAATAAATAGCGATGCATGATAATTTAAAACAAATTAATACATAGTAGATTTAAAAACTAGGTTTAACATGATCAAAGGACATGACTTGCCTTGGCCTTGCTCAGTTGACAGCTCTTGATCTTCAAATCCGGCGTCAACTCCCTCGAACGCGTGATCTAACAAGAGAGAAACCGAGACAAACAAAAAAATAAAATCAAATAAAATTCAAATGAACTCCAAAAATTCCCAAACCTGAACCAAAAGGTATAGCTCAATTTTAGATGAATTTAGGAAAAAGAATCGGGTCAATCGGAGTCCGGACGAGGAAGAACGGGCCTCTGGAAAAATCTAATTTGGGAAAAAGGCTGAAATTTGAAAAATGCACTATGTTGTGGACTCAGCTCATGGAATAACCGGTCTATGGTGATCCTGGCTCATGGAACAGTGCGGACAACTGGGCTGCTAGTGTGGCGGCTAGGGCTGAGGCGGCGGCCACATGGTGACACGTGTGCAATCTTGGCTGACGTGGCATGCTGACGAGGTAGGGTGACGTGGCATGCTGACGTGGCATCTGGGTGGCCTCGGTTGCTGACGTGGCTGACAGGTGGCGCTGACGTGGCGTGCCACGTCGGATTTAGGGCTGATGTGGCCCAGCATGCGGGCTAGCTGGCGTGGCTTCGGTCTACGGTCCACGCTGACTGAGGGGACCCACATGGCGGCGGCTCGGTGCACGGCGGACCAGGTGCACGGGAAGACGAAGCGGCACGGCACGGGCGAGGCGAACGGGCGGTAGGGTGAGGCGACTGGGCGGCGGGGCTCACCGGCGACGGCAACGACTGCGGCGACGGCGGCGGAGACGACGGACGATGGCAAACGGCGACTACGGCAGCGGGGACGGCGAACGGCAGCGAAGACGAGCTGGCCGGCAACCCTCGGCGAAGATGACCAACGCGGCGGCAGCTAGTGGCGACGGATGCGGCGGCTACGGGACGACAAGAACCTCGGGGGTCAGGCCCCTTTTATACCCGGTCCCCGAGGATGGCCGGCTCGTGCACGGCTCGGAGTCCCCAGCGGATATGGCAAGCGGCGGTGGTGTTTTCAAAGGACACGGCGGCGGTGGCGTCCCGATCGGAGATGGGGACAGAGTCCGGGTCGGAGACAACCCTGACAGGTGGGCCCCACTTGTCGGTGGCGCGGAGCGGCGGTCGGCCGGGATCGGTTGCGGCCGAGGTGTGCGGAGCGGATGGGTGACACGTGTCGCCATCCTGCGGAGAGGCGCGGCCACGGATGCGTGCCGCGTGGCGAGGGGGCGGGGCAGGCCGACCGGGCGGGCCGAGCCGAAGGCGGTTGGACCGGGCCGGCTTGAGGAATTCGGTCCACCGGCCGATTAAAGTTTTTAATGGAATTTTTCTTTTTCATAAATCCAGTTAAATCATTTTGAGCTCTAGAAAATAGCAAATAAATCCAGAAAATTCCCAGAAAATTCCATAAAAATTCTTGAGACCCAGGGAACTCAAATAAAATATTTTTGGCAAATGTTAATATTTAACTTAATCATATTAAATCCTTTTAATTAATAAAAATTCTAATTAAGCTTTAATTAATTCCAGAAAAATACCAATGGTGAATTTTATTTTAAAACCTCAAAAATGGCTCTGAAAATCTGGATGTTACATACTTACTCTTCCAAATATTGATAATTATGTCAATTGATTAACTATTAGCAAGAAATAATCATTGTATTATATATAAGCATCAGTGTTACAAAGACATATTAGATAAGCACTCCACAGGAGTGGAGGTGAGACCCTGTATGAAAAAGGACAGAGCGAGAGTCCGAGTTGCAAAGACTAACTTCGGTAGGCACTCCATAGGGCTAGAGGTGTGGCCATCTATGAAAAAGGATAGAGCAAAGGTATGTCATCGACAGATGAACACTCAGCTATATTGGTATATGCAAAAGAGAAGTTGGGTCTTGTGTATTGCATTCATTTAAAAAAGATATGTGTATGGAACTTGTTGATAGCAAGCATGTGATGATGAGATAGCGGTGAATTAACATGATATGTTAAAATGATGCTTATCTTATTTATTATTCTACTTTATACTTACTAAGTCATAGATTTACCCTTTATTATTTTTTTAGGTGATTGTTGAAGGCGACATGTATGGAAAGTAGTACATAGATATTTGCATTTTATAGCTATTCACTTCACCTAGTAATATATCATTTTTTATTATAAATAATTTAATATATTTAAAATAATTAGATGCTTACTGGTTTTTACTTCGTATAACTTACCTAAAGTCTACGGGGAAGAGGGTTCTAGTGCCAACGACAATCTTCACCAAAGAGGGCGCAATTGTTCTGCTTCGGAGACGGCGCCCAATTCAACCTCGGCAACCACGGAATCGTTTACGAGTGCCGAATAGTCGAGTATATTGCCTGGCGTTTCGACCGAGGAACAACTCCATTGTGGGCAACAGGCAGCAGCTCTCCATGGTACATTCATCTTTTGCTTGTTTTTTAGACGTCTCTTCTGCACTACAATATTAGAACTGTGCGTGCTGCACTCCTGACCGTCTAAGTTTATTAAATAATAGCCCATGTAAGTTTTCTGAAGCTCCCTACACCTAGCAAGAATGCTAGCCCACAAAGTCAGCCTTTGTACGGCAGCATCCCCATAGGTGTAATTTGATCCATCGCGTATTAGCAAGTAGGTGTTGATGGTAGTTTATTTATTTATTGTTGATGCGCTTTTATTGGTCCATGTTCTGGGCACTTTATTTATTTTTTGTGAGACTGCGGTTTATGCTCTATGTGTTCCTTCGCGCCGATGAAAAAAGTTTGCACACGCATACTTGGACCTCACGTCCAAGAACGCTCGAGCATTTAGTTATGATTGTCTTAAGGTCTATGATGTCTTAAGGTCTATGATGTCCAAGAACGCTCGAGCATATCAAATTTTCAATATACTCAACATACACCATGATTGTCTTAAGGTCTATGATGTGTATATCTGTGAGGTGGTGATGCAACAAATGGCTCTTGGTTCTTGTTTCATTTCCCTTCCTACTGGTCTCCTCCTAGTTCTAATTGATTTCATCTATAGTTTCTAGTTTTTTATGCTCTCAGGTGCCTTCTTCCTTGATGTTTCCTACTGCTGCTTCCTTAGCTTCAACCTGCAGCAAGATGTATTACTTTGCTGCAGCAGAATAGAAGCTAGCTAGGCAGTGGGATCCAAGAGGGAAGAATTCACCTAAGTCCTATGGCTTATGCTTGATGGTTTCCCCCTGCTTCTAGTGGTTCCCTGCTCCACGGTCAGGAGCTCTGAACAGCATTAGACTGGGGATAAGGGAAGAAAAGAGCTATAGCTGCAGAGGGATGAACTCGATCACCTGGAGCTGGTTGCCAACCTTTCGCTACTGATCCCTGATTCCCTTTGTAGAGTGTTGTTGCATTGGGCTAATCGGCACAATTTGATTTTTTTATGAGATAAAATTCTGGTAAATTTGTGGCTTTGTCACCATGATGAACACTTGGCATTAGCGGTTAAAATGGTCGTAACATGGTTACGAGTTGGTACGAGTACGATTCTAGACGCGTGGATTGCTTTTCTCCGTTGAGACCGGCCGTTTGGGTCTTGTAGTGTACATATCCAATAGATTAAATCATATTCCATCTACAAACTATTTGGTTGTTTATATAGATCCGTGCCGTAAGTTGCACTAGTGGGAAGAATTAAACGGCCAAGATTATCTTTTTTATTTGATTAACGTGAGAATTTCTAGCTTTTTTTCTTTTATCTGATTAATGGAAGAATTTCTAGCCTTTTACTTTCTAAGATTAAGGAGAGAGCATTTGGAGGAGTGTCCAATTAGTAGAGAAATTGCATGGGTGACTAATTTCACTGCATCCCAAATTTCTACAGAGACGTTTTCTGGTAACAGGATTCCAATTTTTCGACATGACCGATGGACGGCCGGCGACTCGGCGGAGCGGACTCCCATCGACTACGAAGCCCATAGTGCGGCTCGCACTAAGGCCCATATTTTTAAATTTTTAGTTTCTATTTTTAGCTTTTTTATAGTGACTAACTTTTAAATAGATTGTCTTTTTAAGATGAGCTCTAGTAGTTAATTATAGTACATACTGTATCGTCTTTATTTATATTGGCAAAAACCATATGTAATCTTTTGTACAAACAGTCTAAAACCACAAGCCACATCTAAAAACTACAAGCTTCAGTTAAAATGAATAGACCCTAGTTCTCTTTTCCGGCAGTCCAATATAACAGTATCATCGTCTCCTCCAGGTGCAAAAATCCGAGTTCACGGGGGCGACGATCTGAACCTCAGCTCCGTCGAATTCGTCGTCACCTTTGGCTTCGGCACATCGGCCAAAGTCACAAGTTTTAATCTTAGACACGGGGAGTGACATAACATGGATCGGCTGTAAGTGCGACGGTTATAAAAATGCACGCGGCACAAATTTTGGACGCTACTACACTCCGGCCATGCGTTCTCTGGAAGTTCCGTTTGGACACCTAACTATAGGGCATGTTCTTTTCGGTTTTTAAAAGTTGCTTTTCGATTTTTCTACAGTAATTAGTTTTTAAATGAAATATCTTTTTAAAATAGGGTCTACTAGTTAATTATATTATATACTATACCGATTTCATTTATATCGGTAAAAATTGCACATGAGTTTCTGTTAATCTGTAATCTCTCACATGAACAGCTCAAAAGCCACAAGTCGTAACCAAAAACCATAATCTTAAACAAAAAAGAATAGGCCCCTAGCTACGCGACTCATTTCTGTAAAGCCCCATGTGCCAAAAAAAAAAGTTGTGCGTTTCTTGCGCGCGGAGTGAGCCTGAGCATGTGTTTTTTTCGTGCACTCCCTGCACGCTTAGACCTGCGAAGGCCCACCTGCCAACGCACTGTCTCACTTCTTTTCTAGGCCATGACTCATAGTTACTAAAGCAATTTCACTCAATGTTTTTCTATAGTAAATGTAAGAGCAATTTAAAAGTAAGTTGGTGCAAATTTAGAGAGCAAGATGGTGCATATTTAGGAGTAAATCTATACAGACAATGCGTAAATTCATTATCAAATTAGAGAACAATACGAGAGAAAATCTATGTTGATTTGAGGAGTAGATTATTACAAACTTAGGATCAAATCCGTACAAATATGTTTAATTTGAAAATCAATATCAAAGAGCAATACACGAGTAGATTAGTACAAGTTTGGTAGTAAACAAATACAAATGTGTGTAGATTCAAGATCAAATATAAAAGAAATTAGGGACCAAAACTATGTTGATTTGAAGGAGCAGATGAGTACAAATATAAATGTGTGTATATTCTAGATCAAATGTAAGAGCGATTTGAAAGAAAATCAATGCAAATGCAGGAGCAAATTGGTGCAAAAGTTTTGCAAACTCAATAACAAATTGGTGTGAATACGGGAGCAAAATCAGTATAAAATTACTACAAATGGAAATATGATTTTTTTGTTTAAAAAACATGCTGCGCCTGCTCTCCGCTTAAGCTAAAAATCCAATGCAGCATGTACCAAACTATTTGTTACTATTTAGAAGTTTGCAAAAACCAAAATTCAATTCCTTTTAGAAGGATGCTGAAAAGCAATTTCATTCATTGCAGAGACCACCAAAAAGTTCATTCCTAACAGAAACGAAGATGCTTCGGGAGAGAGAAAATTACCGGGACAGGGACTTTCGAATTAATTTATGAAACGGCCGGTGTGGCTCCTAAGATTCAAAATGTAGTGCATCGCAAAAACCACTAGTGTGTGTGCCACTCGACCAATGCTACACAACAAAAAAGGGAGAAACCACGTCGCTTTTCTGTCTCGCTACACGCCAACGTCCCATGATAAGACTGCTTCAATTGGACGGCTCCGACGGGTGTGCATGCCACTTGAACATCGCGTGCACGTGTGGAAATAGGACATTTCCAATAAACTTATCCCGTCCGTTACACAGACGGGTCGTCCTCCACAGGCATCCTCTACGACGACACCCTGACGATAAGCTTTTCGTTCATAGTCTACAGCTTCACCTTTGGGTGCACCATGAATGAGATCCGCGTCGATCAGTTTGGCGGCAAGACGAACGGGGTTCGCGCAGGGTCCAATGTCTCTGCTCACACAAGGCTCTTCCTTGACCAACGAAAGATTCTCATATCGCCTGCCGTCCCGGACTAGCGAGAGGGGATTGCTCAGCATCGGCAGGACAAGGGAGACAGTTTACACAAATGCATTTCGATGGTGAATGCCCTTTTACTTCGTAGAGCTCACCGAGATCTACGTCTGTCGGAAGAAGAGGGTTCCAGTGCTGGTGTCTACCTTCACCAAAAAGGGCACAATTGTCAACTCCGGTGCAATGCACTCTTTATAATCCCCAGGAGGCTTTCGTCGAGTTAACCCGCATGTTTCGCCAGAGATGCAGCAGTACCCACCGGCAGGCAAGAACATTACTACGCCCAACTGCTATGGGTGTTGAAAATGTGGACAATATTTTAATTCCAAGTTTTACTAGGAGACAAATACAATAAACTAGTGATGCAAAACTCACAACTAACAGCAGATTACTCATTATACTAAAGAATATACACAAGTAAATCATAGTATTAAAGTCGAACTAATGCGTGAACGACTTATAATTAGGCTTGATGAAGAATAGGAAGCAGCGCAGGCTTGATGGAATGCAGAACGTAGATGATGCAGTGAAGTGAGCGGTCGAGCAGATGCGTTAGCCAGAAACCTTATTGCCGCCCCATGAAGGTACTCTTTACGGCAACAGTTCGGGGATAGCCGCTCTCCCTCCTTCCAGGTGCACGCCGAGAAGAAAGGTCGAAGAGGTTCAGACAGCACAGCTCAATAGCACAAGCTCGCAGAGAAGAAAGTAGTGGAAGAATGGTGTCTCATCAAATCACAAATTAAGAAGTGTAAACTCATTAGTAACTGTCTCATCAAATCACATTATGATATTTATTTAAGCAATATTAGATGGACTTGGTCTGCCAAATACCACGCCACGCGATTTTCACGCGAAAATGCGCGAATACGCTCGTGCGTGTGCGTGATTAGCCAAATCCTTCCTCATGCCATCTCTATCCATATTTAAGGAGTGGTGAGACTTCACCTTATAAATTGGTCTCCTTCGTCTTGCTTTAGCAATATGGTACTAAACTATGCATGCTTTCGAATTAAGTAAATGGGTCATGCTCATATGGGCCAACTTCTAACAATGGGTACCGTTCGGTTGGACTGAAATAAGCTGGTTTATGGTTGAAATTGTACGTAGCTGGCTGAAATTATATTGAAGCTGATTGTGGCTTATTTGGCGTAACTAAATTTAAAAAATTTTAAAATAGAAAAACAGGTTAGCTTATCATGGTCAATGCAAACGAATATGGGAAAAAAGAACCAACAAAAAAGCTTAAAAAATCAAAAAACTAGTGAAAGATGAAATTTAAAAATAATAAAAAATAAATCAGAAGTTTAAGCTGAAATGATCAGGCGATGATGTCACTGGCGTACAAGGCACTATCTACATGCCATCGATCTCGTTCCGCTTCGGAGATGGCGCCCAATTCAACCTCGGCAACCACGCAATGGCTTACATCTACGCCTGCCGAATAGGCGAGTATACTCTCTAGGAAATCGTTTTTGATTTAGCACGTAAAAAATGGTTTTGGAGCCGTAGCAACCTGTTAATGGTTGATTACCTATATACCCATGAATACAGTATTATATATATGTATATATATGTATAAAGCTGTGCCTACCCACTCTCTTTCTACTTCTGTAACGCTCAGTATGTACAGCTTGTAACAAAGTGGCCATTCCATGCTGCTATGGCACATATAAATATAACAAAGCTATCGATGCCGGTGTTTATTAATTTTTCTGCTCTTATTTCCGTTTGCCTTTTCCATTTGTGTGAGTACTAGATTCTTAGGTGTTGTGGATGCACCTTCTCCTTGTGGTGTGCAAACAAGCAAAAGTTGTTGGGCTGAGAAAGGCAGGAGGATGGAGACGTTCGTTCATGGAATTGGTGGATTCGGTCATGAATGTTAGGAAATCTGGGTCTAAGCTGGAAACCTTGGTTTATAGTGGGCATCTCACCAGTAGACTATAAATAAGAAGCACTATTGGCAATTTTGTATATGCAATCAAAAAGAAAGCAATAAAAAAGACCAGGAGTACTTCTCTCTACCTCTTTGTGTTTTTAATCTACTATTTCATGTCTTCTATGATTGATCTTGTTTTACATAAAGTAGAGGAATCGATCGGACTGGTCGCCAGCAACGGTTCCTCAACACATTATCAGTATGAGTCGCTCCGGTGAATCGAAGGTAATAATCGAAGCACTAGTAGATTGAATTGCCTGTATCTAGATCACTCTAAATTCGCAGATTTCGTTTTCTAGATTATTTTTCTATAGTGCAAATCCGCTCTAATCTACCACGAGCAGACTTGAAGTCACTGGCACAATGTTGATCGGTAGATTATATCATAGAGTAGATGATGATTGCACTGTAGATTGAGAAAAAAAGAAGAAAAAAAAGAAAATTTGCGCACGGTCGGCCCTGTACGGCCGCTGTACGTGATAACGGCCATCGGCCCTCCTCCCCATGCGTCGCCGAGCGCGCCCGAAGTCGCCTCAGCCTCCGCGTGCGCCGCCAGCTCCACCCACGCCCGGAGTCGCCTTGGCCTCCGCGCACGCCGCCGGTTCCCTATGTGCACGTCGCCCTCGGCCCGCCGCCGCCGCCGCCGAGGAGGCCATGCCCGCTCCACGCGCCGCGCCGCCGCCCGACCCACGCGCGCGCGCCGAGCCGCCGCTCGGGCCGCTGCCACCGAAGAAGATGGGGTAGGGAAACCCTACCCCCTGTGCCTTACGCCGGTTAGGCGGGCCACTTAGGCCGAGTAGGCCAGTCGGCCGAAGAAAGCAAATGGGCGTAAGGCCTGGCCTGGGAGAGGCGTCAGTATATTTGCAGAAAAAGCCCCAAATTATGAAACTTATAGAAGAGCTCTCAAATTTTGCAGATGGGTCCCAAACTTTACAGAAAGGCCCTCACAATTCTAAAAATTACGAATAGGTCCTCCGATTTTCAGATGGGTCCCAAATTTTGCAGAAAACCCCTCGGAAAATTAGAAAATTACATGAAAATTTTCTCTGAACTGAAAATTTGCGTATAGGCCCTCGAAAATTGTTGAATTCACTAAAAATTCGTATTAGCAGTAAAATTTATAGAAAATGCATAGAAAATTCTGGAACATTACGAGGATCTTTTGTACCATTATGAAATTTATTTACATGAAGTAAATTTTATTCCATGCATGCTTACCAGCAGTAAACTCATTTATTTCTTTCATGCACATGTAGATGACTGACATCACGAATCAGGAGTTCGAGGAGTTGGTCCAGCATGACAAAACTATCTAACTTGGGCTTCCGATGTCGAGATAGTACATTGAGCCAAGAAGCTCCACGCTGCTATTGGGCTTCCTACCCTTGTGGAAAATGATCAGGCACTTCACTTACTCAGGCACCATCTCTGTCTCACTCTCAAGAATGAGTACATGGCAGAGAAGAGTGCGCTAGCACTCTGGACTACACTCAAGAAGCGGTTTGAGAGGCTAAAGTACACCATTCTTTCTCAGGTAGAGCAAGAATGGATCCGACTGAGGTTTGCTGACTTCAAGACGGTCGGGGAGTATAATTCTACCTTGCACAGGATTTGTACCAATCTTCAACTTTGTGGCAAGCAGATCATAGATGAGTAGAAAATTGAGAAGACCCTATCCACCTTCTACCCTAATGCAGTGCAATCCGCATGCAATTATCGTCAAGATGAAGTTCTCCGCAAGAACTATGTCACACAGCCACCTAGGAGCTCCGCTGGCCGTGAAGCCAACGCCGAGAGCTACAAGGTGTGAAAGCCCTTGATGAAGAGAAGGGGAAGGAAGGGTAAGGCTGCAGCCCAGAAAGGCAAGTCTGATGCTCCACGTGAGAATAAAGAAAGTAAGCCAAAGCAGGATGGCAAGACCTATGGCCAGCAGTACCAATCTTGCTTCAAGTGTGACAAGTGGGGGCATTGGTCACGGATCTGTAAAGAGCTACAGCATGTTATTGATGCCTTCCAAGCCCAGAAGAAGAAGGATGGCAAAGGGCAGCATGAAACCTACTTTGCATCTATTGAGGGGGAGAGTCCTGAGCAGCTGCCTGTGCTGGTGGAGGATGAGGCCTCCCGGTAGTAGCATCCCCTTTTGACCTAGCAGCAGCCACCGCCATGATTTCTCTCCAAGAGCATATCTCCCTCGAGAAAATAGCAGATGAAGTCTCTGATTTCTTAGTAGATTCAGTCTAATACATAGAATGCATTTAGACTTTAATTGCCATTTATTTTGTGTGAAAGGACAAGTTAGAACTTTCATGTATGGTACTTAAGCATTTTTATTTTCTCGTGATGGTTGGATGATATTTGAATAATTCATTCATTTATTCAGTTTATAATAGCATGATATGTTCTGATATTAAAGTATTTTATTTATGTGTTGATTGCCTTCTAATGCATATTAATAAAATATCTTATATTAGAACATGTGTGGCGCCCTATGGAGGAAGTGTACTTAGCCGATAGCGGCACAACGAATACCATCTTAAGAGAGACAATGTCTTTTAAGTCGATTCGTAAGAATACTGGCAGCCTTACAACAATCACTGGCAGCGATGCATGTATAATTGGTTCACGAAGAGCCACAATTATACTCCCAATGGGCACAACTTTGGTCATTCAAGAAGCCTTATTGTACCCAGAATCGACTAGAACTCTCCTAAGTTTCAAGGATATTCGCGCCAATGGTTTTCACGTTGAGATTGAAGAAGAGTACGGTAAGGAATATTTGCTCATTACGAAGTGCGAAGCAAATGGAAAAAGGGTATTAGAAAAACTTCCTTCAATAGAAACTAGGCTGTACTACACCAACATCAAGACACCTGCAGCCTATACTGCCCTGAAGACAGTATTTAGAAGCTCTGAACTTTCCTGTCTCTAGCATGACAGATTATGCCACCCAGGTCTTAGGATGATGAGAAATATAATCAAGAATTCCCAAGGGCATAATATTAATGTAAGGAATTTCCTGAACCATGAAGACTTTGTGTGCCCTACATGCACCACCGGGAAATTAATTACTAGACCTCCACTCTGAAAGTGAAGGATGAAGTCCCAGCATTCTGAACGCATCCAAGGAGACATTTGCAGTCCCATTCAACCACTTTCAGGGCCATTCAAATATTTCATGGTGCTCATCGATGCTTCCTTGAAATGGTCGCACGTTGGTTTATTGTCCATGAGAAACCATGCTTTCGCAAAGCTGATCTCGCAGATAATTCGAATTAGAAATATTTTCCCTGATCATCACATAAAGTCCATCAGAATTTACTTCAAAGGCATTTGATGATTATTGCATGGCGATGGGAATTACAGTTGAGCATTTTGCACCGCATGTCCATACCCAGAATGGTTTAGCAGAGGCATTAATCTAGAGAATTAAATTTATTTCCCGACTTGTTTTGCAGAATTGTAATTTGCCAGCTACATGTTGAGGACACGCAGTCCTACATGCAATGAATCTCATCAACTTTAAACCATCAGCCTACAACATCCATTCACCTATGCAACTAGCGCAAGGGTCAGCACTGACAATTTCTCATCTCCGGAGGTTCGGATGCAAGGTTTATGTACCTATACCCCCTCCATAGCGTACTACAAAGGGTCCTCTCCGTAAGACTGGGATATATGTTGGTTATGAGACTGCATCCATAATCAGGTATTTAGAACCCATGGCAAGAGATCTGCATACCGCCCGCTTCGCTGATTGCATATTTGATGAGGATAGTTTCCCAAAATTAGGGGGAGTAAATCAACCCCTTGATAAATATCGAGAAATTATGTGGCAAGCCACGGGAATCCATGCACATGAACCGCGCACTAGTGAAGCAAATAGAGAAGTCCAGAAGATCATTGATTTGCAAGCATTAGCAAATCAACAGCTGATCACTTTAATAATTTGAAGGGCGTGACCAAGTCGCATGTGCCTGCACGCAATGCACCAGAGAGGGTTGAAATACCAAAGAAAGGAGAAGGTATCCCCAATCCCGTCTAGAGGCCTTAGAATAAAAGGACGAGAACTCCGGCCCTTCGAATCCCAAGTAACCGGGGACGCTTGGTGAAGAAGGATAAGAAGGACTTGTCACAGCCGATCACTGAAGTTCTCCAAAACCAGAAGGGGAGTCAGTTGAGACCTGTCATTTGTATAACACCTTTAGTAAAGGTCATACCAGATCTGAACATCCCCATGGAAGAAGAAGTCGGCATGGATGAGTGCGCACACATCGGAGCCGAAAAACTAAAGGGACTTGCCACCGCAACTGGAAGAAGCGATGAGCAAGGAGAAGCTCCAGAAGAAGCAATTCATAAAGAAATAGCTATAAATTATGTGCACACGGGAGAGTCCATCAATAGGACAACAACCAATATTGATATCTACTTCACAAAAATATTACCATAATTATCGATCTTGATCCAGAGCCTGCATTGCTCGCTGAATGTAAGAAAATATCAGATTGGGAAGATTGAAAGAAGGCAATAGAAATTGAATTATTATCTCTGAACAAAAGAGAGGTGTTTGGGCCCGTATGCCGCACACCTCCCCATGTGCACCCTGTAGGGCATGAGTGGGTATTTGTTCGAAAGAGAAATGAAAGAAATGAAGTCGTAAGATATAGAGCAAGGCTGGTAGTACAAGGTTTTACTCAACGTCCAGGAGTTGATTATGAAGAAACCTACTCCCCAGTCATGAGTGGAATTACCTTTAGATATTTAATCTCAATGGCAGCGAACTTGAACCTAGAAATGAAATTGATAGATGTGGTAACTACATACCTTTATGGAAACTTGGATTCAGAGATTTATATGAAGGTATCCCCGTTCGGAACCAAGACAGAGCAAATAGAAATCTGTACAGTGTGAAGCTTAGGAAATCACTGTACGGAATGAAGCAATTAGGCAGGATGTGGTATAATCGCTTAAGCGACTTTCTGTGCAAGAAAGGCTACACGATCAATGAAGATTGTCCCTGTGTATTTATATGACGATCCCAGAATGGATTTTGTATAATCTCAGTGTACGTAGATGATCTGAATATCATCGGGACAATGGAAGACAAACAAGAAGCAAGTTCTTACCTAGAGTCAGAATTTGAAATGAAAGATTTGGGTAAAACCAAATACTGCTTAGGCCTGCAGCTCGAGCATGTCTCAGAAGGAATATTAGTACATTAGTCAGCCTACGCCCAGAATGTGTTAGAAAGGTTTGGCTTTGAGAAGGCATACCCATCCAAAGTACCGATGATCGGGTAGTCTTTACAGCAAAAAAAGATCCATATCGACCTAGGGAAGAGGGGGAGGAAGTCCTAAGACCGGAATTCCCATACTTAAGTGCAATAGGAGCACTTATGTATTTATCAAACTGCACTAGACCAGACATTGCATTTGCCATAAACCTGTTAGCAAGGCATAGTACAGAACCTACCAAAAGGCATTGGTAGGGAATAAAAGACATCTTCCGATACCGCCAAGGAAGCAAATACTTTGGATTATTCTACAGAAAGAATCAAGATTTGAACTTGATTGGCTATGCAGATGTTGGGTACCTGTTAGACCCGCATACAGCAAGGTCACAAATAGGCTATGTATTCCTGTGTGGTGGAACTGCAATTTCTTGGAAATTGTCGAAGCAAAGTCTTGTAACGACTTCGACAAACCACTCAGAAATTATAGTACTGCATGAAGCCACACGAGAATGCGCTTGGCTCCGACGAATGACTCACCACATCCAGCAGTCATGTGGGATGAATATTGTGCAAGCTCCCACAATTATCTATGAAGATAATGCAGCTTTCGTTGCACAAGTGCAGACGGGCTATGTGAAGAGTCATCTCACAAAGCATATCAACCCCAAGATCTTCTATGCTCATGAATTGCAAAAAATAGATGAGATTAAGGTACTACATACTGAGTCATGTGAGAATCTAGTAGATTTATTCACTAAGTCATTCCCTGCATCTAGTTTTGAATGATGCATACGAGGAATTGGAATGATGAGACTTAGAGAAGTGTAGAATTCAAAAGGAGAATTTTCTCAAGCATATTATTAAATCTTGATCATGAAGATCGAGTACCTAAAGAATAAGTCCTGAAGATTGAATGAACTTGGGTGGATTGTACTCTTTTCCCTTGATGAGTTTTCCTGAAGTTTCTCGGCCAAGGTTTTTAATGAGGCAATTCATGCAACGCAGCATAACATGTATCATTTATTCTTTCTCCAAATTTTTCCCACTGGGATTTTATGGAGTTTTAATGAGGCATGAATGTGTCAGATGAGTGCCCAAGGGAGAGTGTTAGGAAACCTGGGCCTGGGCTGGAAGCCTTGGCCCATGGTGGGCACCTCACCAGTAGACTATAAATAGGAAGCACTATTGGCAATTTTGTATATGCAATCAGAAATAAAGCAATAAAGAAAGACCAAGGCTTCTCTCTACCTCTCTGTATTTTCAATCTACTATTTTCTGTCTTTTGTGATTGATCTTGTTTTGCATAAAGCAGAGGAATCAATCGGACTGATCGCCAGCGACGGTTCCTCAACAGTGAAAACCCGATTTTCCGTTGCATGACAAATGCCTTGTGCAGGCTTTTACACTGACTGGCTTGTGCAGGCTAGTGGTCAAAAGCTGTCAGATAGGATAAGAATCTCTTGGCATTTTTGTTTATTCTTGTGAGATTGTGCAGTTTGTGTTCTATGTGTTCTATTCGTGTCATGGAAAAAGTTTGCCCTTTAGGTTGCGGCAGTCAAGGTCTGGTGGTGATGCGGAGGTGCAATGGGCGGGACTTGGTCCGTACTACTCCTCCTAGTGTTTGGTAGTACTAACAAGCTGCACTAATACTATGGCTCTAAGGCATCCTACTAAGCCTGCTATTAGTCTTTTCTTCCTTATTGTTCTTCTCTATGGTGTTAACACTATTCACCAAGATGTTAGATACTAGTCGAATGGTAGACCAACATCTAGGCAGGCTAAACGGACAAGGCAGAAGGGTGGTACCTAGGCACCGCCTAGGTGGGCTAGCGGATGCCTTGGGGAACAGAGGGTATTAATCTCTTTTACCATGTATAGAAACTAATTCAATTATGCAATCAACGCACTCGCTTATCAGTTAATCACTAATAATAATTTAGTTTTAAACTCTTTATAATTGTTAATAATGTTAAGTGACGGATGTTAATCCAGTCCAAATTTACCTTTTCATTCAGCTTATTTAATTTACACATGGAATTATATTGTCATTAATGACTTAGATTACAAACTTGTTATCTTTTTTTTGCTTCTATGTGATACATACAGTTCCATTATTGAGACATAGATATTCGGGATTATATCTCTCTTACTACCCTAAAAAAACAATACACATGAGTCTTTCCGGCCTTTCACAACCACTCAATTAGCATTCAAATGGATTAGGGAGAGGCGGACGGCCTTTGAGGAGAAACCTTTAAAATCACTCACAAGGATTCTATTAGTATGTATCATTTGCTATATAAAGGTTCATGCACATTAATCCTAGTAGTATGTGTCATTCGCTACATCAGTTCTGGCTCTGCTACTGGCAATGGTCACCTAGGCAAGGTGGCTAAGTCATTTGTTGTGCTGAGAAATCTGGAAAGGTAGAAGTGGCATCACAAGGAGGAGAGATGTTCCGTTCCACATAAGATTTTGCATTTTTGGCACAAATTTATGATTTTCTCTTGGTAAATTGGCGAATTCGGTCCACTGATTTTGCTTTACGGGTAAAACTAATGTGGAAGGACCATGTTTGTGTTAAATCACGAACAATTTATTGGAACAATTGGGTGTTTAGTGCTTCTTGGTTTTTTTAATGTGGAAACCCAATTTTTCATTGCATGACAGATGGCTTGTGTAGGCTTTTGCACTGACCAGCTTGTGCAAGCTAGTGGTTCTATCAGATGGGATAAAAATCTTTGCCACTTGTGCAGGCTTTTCTATAGGCCTTTTAGGGCAGCCATGAAATCTATCCTCTCATTGTGGTCATTGTGTTGACAATCAACATGGTCTGCAGGTAGTTGTAGAGTTGAGATCCATCTACCATGTTGAGTAGTGTATCTCCGCTCTTCACTCCTCTGCACATGCATAAGTCTTAAAGCATCAATCATGCTCTTCACTTCTATATGTATAAATCTTAAAAAGTAAGTAGTTTTAATTTACCCTTAACACTACTTTAATATTTATGTAATTCACTATTTAGAAGAGTATAGAATCACCACATGACAAAAGAGGAATGTTAAATCGAAATACTATTATAGAAAATGGTTAATGGAATACATATGCTATGATGGAGGATACAACACACACATGCTTAGTCATGTAGGAGCCAAATGAGTATGGCAGACAGGAGAGCGCCCGCGAGGAGGGGTATGTGAACTGATGCTGCCGAGGGCATGAAATCTAGGGCTAGTGGTGTAGCCACCGGTTGATGCTCAGGTGTAGCTGAGTGCATAGGCGGCCATGGTTCGAATTATTAAGATGAGGAAGGGGCAAAGATGGGTTATTGGTTGGCAATGGAGGTGCTTCCAGGTTAAGGCCTGATGGAGGTGGTGGTGGTGAGCTTACCGTGGCCCCTGATCGCTTCCCAACAGTGTTCGTGGCCATGGTGGCGGCCAAGAGGACGACAAGGAAGATAAATAGGTGGGAGAGCTCCATGGGTAATGAGGGGAAGGCAGCAAGAACAAGAGAGGTAGGTGTAGTAGTGAAGGGGATAAAGTCCTTAAATAGAGGAAAAGTACATTTCGGACATGGGAAAGGTACTTTTTATAGCCCTTACATTTCTACTTATTTCATTTTAGTCCAAACTTTTGCTCTAAAAACCCTTGAGACATATAAAATAGAATGAATCTTGTGATGTTCATCGGGGTTTGTGATACAAAAATATTTGGCAATATGTGTGTGCTTTCAATATTCAGGATTACTTTTACTTTTTACGACATGAATGAGGAATTATAATTTAATATATGAATAAGGAAGTATAATTTAATATATGAATGATGAATTATAATTTAAGTGTTTTGTTTTTTTTTACTAAGGTAAATCTAAATTGAAAGATTAGTGATATATGAAGTTGAAACAATTATGAAGAGAATGAAAGTTTTTTCATAATCAAAAGAAGAAACTAAATAGGTGATTCCGTGTTAAATTGGTGATTCCATTGACGAAAGTTTGTTCACTCACATGCTATGCTCACGTGCATGAGAATTCATATTTTTGGAAGGTGGTTCTCTCTCTCCATTTTAGCATGCTTCCCAACGACACAACATTTCCTATTAATAATCAATTTTTTTTATCTAAAAGTTTGTTGTTAAGCCTAAACTCTACACTATAGGAGCATTCTCTAGAAAGTTGTGGTAGAGCCTAGACACTAAACATATAGGAACATTTTCTAGAAGTGTTGGTTGGCTATACTTAATCTATTGTTGGATGCATATCGAACAGATAGGAGATAAATAAGATGATGTGTGGCACTCTCTTATCATATTCTTTGCACTCAACTTTAGAGTAGTTACACGACATCATGTGCAATCCAAATTGATACATAAATTGATCAGAAACAAAGTCAAAATAGAAAACACATTAAAAATAGTATCTTGTTAATAGATAGCGTGTTCTAAAAGCCCCAAAATATGCACAAATAGCAATCTTATGAATAAAATTAACTAGATCAGTGATACAAATCATGGCAGAGGTACTAAGAGGGTACAAGGGTGCGATCAGTAGAGCTAGTGCCCTAGCCCCCTCCCTCCCTCTATTCGATCCGCTACTGTCCATCATCGACCGACAACCCATCTCTGCCCCTCCTCATCTTAACCGTCTGGACCACAGCCTGCCTATGCACTCAGCTCTACCTGAGCATGAATTGATGCCAACCAACAACCTCGGATTTCATGCTAGCCTTCACAACAATCGAGATATGGATGGGTTTTACACAAACTTCCCTACTTGTGAGTGGATTTTGTAAAAAAAAAACCCCATATATAAATTTGATGTCCTACCACTATACCAAGGAAGATCTACCACTACTGCAATCAGTGTGCTAAGTGCCCAAAATGTTCACTTAATAGCTTAGTGTTTGATGTACTAGTGCTTGGTGAGGTTGGGCTTCTTCAACGCTTATGATCGATCCTTTGCATGTGAATATGTGAACCTACACCTTCTAACCATTTAGAATCAGCACAATCCAATACTGTGAATTGAGCAAGTGATTTGGAGTTTTAACCATCGCATGAATCCCACCTACTAGTCTGACTCAGCAAGTCTGACATGAAGATTATAAGTAACAAAGCACCGAATGTTAGTTACTAGAAAGATGCTAGCCCACAGTATAGCAATTTCATGGGATTTCATGAGGCTTCAAGTTTCATGTTTCATTGCGTTTTGCGTTTCATGTAAAAGTTTCAAAGAGGTTTCAACACATTCATGAGAAGTTTCATGCAAGTTTCAACACGTTTTCAAAGAAGTTTTAGCAAAAGTTTTGAAAAAAGTTTTAACAGGTTTGAAAAAGTTCCAAATTAGGTTTCAGTGCATTTCATGAAGAGTTTGAAAGGAGGTTTTAGGTTTTGAGCAGGTTTCAGCTTGTTTCATGAAAGATTCATGCAGATTTCAACACATTTCAAGAAGTTTTAAGAATAATTTGAAGCAAGTTTTAGCATGTTTCAAGAATTTTCAAAAAGTTTCAGAAAGGTTTCATGAGGTTTCGGCAAGGTTTCCCCAAAAAGTTTCAAAAATGGAACAAATTTCAAGCAAGATTCAATACCCTCCTCTGTCGAGGGCCCAGTTGCTACTGTTGTGTCCCACCTTTGTCCGTGCAACCTCTCCCTACCTCTGCATGCGACTATTGGGCCTTGGGCTCACATGTAGCGATGCCCTACATGGAGTACGTGTGCAGATGGGTGTGTCACTAAGCCGTCGCCATCCTTCGCCTCGCCATCGAGCTGCACTGCCGCTGGAATCGGTTGTCCTGAGCCATGCCACCCATCACTGAAACGCTCTTGTTGGGTGATTCACCAAGAGATGGGAGAGAGAGGGGGAGAAGGAGGTGGGTGGTTGCGTGCGGTTGCAGCGCCATGTGATACTAGCGAGAGATGTGGGTTGAGTGGATGAGGAAAACATACATGGATGTATGTCCTAGTTACTACCACTAGCACTTTGGATGATATGTAGCCTGGCTACCTAGGCAACGTTCAGTTTTCACATGTATCAATGCATGGCCTAATCGGCTAATAGAGTGCCACGGACATTCACAAATCAGCAATTCTATAGGTATATGGTTAGGGTGGGAAACGGTGACGGATAATCCGTTTTATCCGATAAGTCACCCAACCGTTAGGCGACTAGTCCATGTCACCCAACCGTTGGGTGACAATGCCCATACTCGCCCAACAGATGGGTGCCAAGTACCTAGTCACCCAACCGTTGGGTAATTTTAAATAATAATATAATTATTTTATTAATCCAATAGAAATAATTTGGGGGGGTGGGGGTAAATGACAATTGTTGTAGGTAATACATTTAGCAAATCTTATTTGTAAGTTGTATCTTTTTTGAAATAAAATGGCAGACAATGTTGGATGATCCGTTTGTGATTTTCATAGATTGTAAATGGTACAAAATCTATTACACTCGCAATAACATTTTACGATCGTCATATGTTGTTGTAGTGCAATAAATTTTCTGAAGAATTTTGTGGCGATTGAGGTAGCAACGATTAGTAAGTAGAAAGATAAGTAATATTGGGATGCAATAGAGAATTCATACACGGAGGAAGACAAAAACAAAATATGTACACAACAAAAAAATACACAAAGCCAGTGCTGGTACATGAGCAGGGGGAGGGTCAATGACACGCACCAGCCTTGTGCATGCCTACGAGTGTACCAGTGTAGGTACTCGTCGTACGTGCTGGGGTCATACGTGGTACCCTCCCACACGAAGTCCTCCAGTGCCTCCAGCCACTCTGCCACCCACAATGCCATCTTCGCAACCCAGCTCATCCTAGTACCACCCCTCCTATTGTGCCTGCAAAACGTACAACTACAATTAGAAGGCATCATAACAGAACTGATAAAAAATATAGGGACATGTGTTGTGTGTAACTCATGCGTGGGCCGAGTCAGGCACTCGATGCCGGACAGGGGCAGGAACAAACTGGTGAAGGCCAAACTTGCGCATCACCCTATGCACCGCGTAGTCCTCAACGAACACGCCGAAGATGAGCTTCTTCCGCATAAGCCAGTACACCTGGTCATGCAAGCATAGTGACAAGAGCTTGGCAGGGGCGCGGTCCACCATCTCCTAACTAGAGTACGGTTCCCAGTGAACATCATTAGTGGTGAGGCAGTCGAGGTGCTTGATGAAGTTGTCATACACACGGGTGACCTGCAGGTGTGCAAACTATGCCTACGAGCTAGAATAGTGATTACAAAGGATGACCCATAATACACATATAGTAAATATTTAGGAGAGTACGTACTCATCTACGGCACCAAAAGGACCCTGTGGTAGGCTGGTCCACGGTGCCCCTGTGGTACATGTCCTAATGGTACGGACTGCTGTCGAGCAGCATCGGCCGTTCGAGGGGGGAAGCGCTCGAATGACTACAGCTGCAATAGGAGGGGGCAGCCTATGAGGATAGGGATCATCCTCGTCCTATGGCAAATGTCGTACAAGCTGTAGTATGTCACGACAAGTACAACTGATTCCTAGCTATAGTGCATCTCATCCCCGTCAGCGATAGCCCTCGCATACCGCACGAGGTGGGCATCGACGGAGTCACCGTGGCTGCTGGTAAATAGTACTCAGCCAAATAGCCACAATAAGTATGCCTCATGGTGCCACAACACCTTGTACTCGTTGGCATCCAGGTCCACCCGCTCGACCTGTGCAAACACAAAAAAATAGTAAGCCCCGTCATATGTCAAATATAGCGCATCACTAAATAGGGAAAATAGATAGCATACATACCCAGAATTGCGAAAACGGGGGGGGGATGCTTCTGTCACGCTGCGAAGATGTAGTATGCTACTAATTATTCTAAAAATTAAGATATTTATTACAAAATTTGTACAATTTATAAGCAACTAACAAAATTAATTGTGCCTTCAAATGTACAACAGAATGATCTAAACGACAATACAATTATTAACAACTAAATTGATGTTACTTTCTAAACTATAAATTTAATAATTTTAGTTGCTATCCTACCATGTTTGAAAAATAAATATACAAAAAAAAACTGAAAACTCACCATCGTCGATGCGTAGATCCTTTCTCCTCTCCTCCCCCTCCCTCTCCTCCTCTTCTTCCCCTCCCTCTCCTTTCCTCCTCCTCTTCCTCTCTCTTCCCTCCTCCTCTCCTCCCTCCTGTCCTCTCTTCTTCTCCTCCTTCTCTTTCCTCCTCTGCCTCTCTTCTCCTCTCCTGTCTTCTCTTTCTCTTCTTTGCTTCTCCCCCTTGCTTTCTTTCTCTCGGGCGAAGGCGAAATGAGGCGCATCCCTCGGCTGGATACACGCAGCTTTGGGTTATACCCCCTAGTCGCCCAACGGTTGGGCAACAAAGGGCTTGTCACCCAACAGTTGGATGACTAGGGGCAATGTTGTGCAACGGTTAGGCGATAGGGACTAATCACCTAATGGTTGGATAATAGGGCTACGTGTCGCGCAACGGTTGGGCGACTACCCTAAGCAACCCAACTGTAGAGTTACATATGGTCAAACAATTAAAATAGGTATAATACTATAATTAGAATTAAAAATTAATTATTTAAAAAAATTCGCCCCTGCTCCATTGATCTTCAAGCTTAAGCATAAAGCTTCTAGTTTTAACTTCTTAATTTTATCTTTTTATGATTTTTCTTTTTTTTTCATACAATTTTTGTTTTATTCTTTTGCATTGTCCGTGATGATGTAATATTTTTGTCCTTTTTCTAAATTTAATTATACTGAAAATACTCACAGTAGCTACAGTATCAAAATAAGTCTGAAACTGTGTGAAATAGTGCTAAAGAGTGAATTACACTGCTTGTACACTACTACAGAAAATCCTATTACAGACGGTTCGGCGTCATCACGCAGCGGTTTTACAACCGCTCAATTTATGGGTCTGTGATAATCGAAGGTTATCACAGACGGTTTTCGAACCGTCTGTGGTGTAAATATCACAGATGGTTTTTAGTTAAAAACTGTATGTGATATCTAGCACAGACAGTTTTTAACTAAAAACCGTCTGTGCTATTCTCTTCTACCCCTAAATCTATTTCTGTTTATTGGCTAGCCTCAGGAAATGCTAGCCATGCTCTCTGAAACAAGCAGATCAACATGTACATGTATACATCCAATTCACATCTTAATTCATTTCACAAACATAAAACATCCATTTCGCAAATCAACTAATTGAAATGAGAACAAGCAAATACAGTATGAAACACAGTACACATTTTAAGATTAGAGTCTACCATTGTAAGAATAGACAGACAAACAACAAACAATAAAGAGGAGGAGAACACAACAAGAACAGAGAAAAGCAAAGATCCTCTATGCCTAGGCCTTCTCGCCCCTGATGTAGCCCGCGAGCTGGATGTCTTTGACGCCCACCATCGTTGGTGTTGATTGAGCACTGCCTTGTGCATCGTCTGCTTCGTGAGACTATTATGGTATGGGTTAAGGAGTAGGAGGAGAACAGCAAGGAGGAGGAGAACAGCAAAGAGAAGTAGAACAGCAAGGAGAAGGCGAACAACAAAGAGGAGAACATAAAGGAGCAAAGAGGAGGAGACTATTATTTATAGGGGAGGAAGAGGCGCGGGGACGGAGAGGCGTAGCTACGATCCGTGGGGTGAGGATTACTTGATTTCTATTGGCTAGGATTGGGTTGAGGAGGATCGACGAGCCCACAGATTATCACAGACGGTTCTATATATAGAACCGTCTGTGATGAATGAATATCACAGACGGTTCTATATATAGAACCGTCTCTGAATTAGAGTACAAAATTTTATATACCAATGCAATATAAACAACTAGTCTGAAAAGATAAAATGGCAAAGTTTTATATAGGTTATATATACTCATTTGAAAGGTTTCGATGAGATCTACAACTTTTCAGTTGAAGCAAAATCCAAATTCCGAAAGGAAGACCAAGAAAAAGGGCAAAACCAGAAACCAAAAACTTGCGACGCAGGTTTAGGTCCAAAGATAGCCGATTTTGGGGGTCTTGGAGGGCGACTAGCTCAAGCTGGTCATTTTTTAGATCGGGCTCGTCGTTAGCTTTCCAACGAGTACAAGAACGTCGAAAACGGACACCGTATGCAAAAGTTATGTCCGTTTTACTGAAGGTGTGTCAAAACTGAATCCTACTCTACTCGGACTCAGGCGGGAAATTATGAAATTTTGGGAAATTGTAAGGCGGGAAACATATCACAGACGATTTTTATTAAAAACCGTCTGTGATAATTCCAGATTATCACAGACGGTTTTTAATAAAAACCGTCTGTGATATTCCAGTATCACAGACGGTTTTATAATAAAAACCATCTGTGATATTCCAGATTATCATAGACGGTTTTTATTATAAAATCGTCTGTGATATTCCATATCACAGACAGTTCAGCGGTAAGAACCGTCTGTGATACTCCTTTTTCCCGCCACAAATACCACAGACGGCCTCCAAATTAAAACCGTCTGTAATAGTGTACATCACAGACGATTTCACAAAACCGTCTGTGATTTGGCGTCTAGTATTAGGATTTCTGTAGTAGTGGTACATACTAGAGGTCAAGTACAGTATAACTTGGTAATTTAAACTGCGTGACGGCCTCCCTAAATTTTGCCACATCGATGTACAATGTATATGCACAACCCGGGATGCGGGGGTGTGCGTGTCCATCCATCACTAGGTTAGAGGAATGGAAATCTCAGCCAATGGTTGAGAGGAAACACAGATGGGAACACGCCCCGTCCAGGTGGGATGTACACCAGATCTATAGAATTGATGAACATTAGATCTGTGTGCATATATATGAATCAAAGTCACTTTTGGCACTGTTATGCACCGTATTTACAAAAATAGCAGTATGTCAGGTGTATTAACAAAAATGTCATTTCTGCTATCCAGGGATGGGGCGGCAGTGCCGGCGAGGCGATGCGCAGCGCCACAGCCGCCGGCAGGCGCCTGCCACCCCCTCACTGGACGGCAGGCAGCCTACCGCCCAGGGAGCAGACGGCAGGCAAGCCTGCCGTCCAGCCAGCAGGCGACAAGTAATAGGCCGGCTATTTAACTGGCCTAATTACCTGCCTAATTTTTTGTTTAGTTTTTGTATGAATTTTTAAATATATCAAATGAGCTCAAAAAATTACAAAAATTTATCACTGCGTAATTTTTGGGGAATTTTATCCATTGTGAATATTGCTCAAAAATTCAAACAATTTCGATATTTTATGAGTTTTTACATATAGCAAACGAGATCCAAAAATTATGAAATTTTATATGAAACCTTCCGATGTAGTAATAGATATTATGTAATTTTTTTAGAATTTTATGCAGTCTGACTTAGCCACATTTGTTTGGATTAACTTAACCATGAATTTACGCATATTTCACGTTTTGTTTACAATTTGATACATTTCGAATTTGTACAATTAAAAGTAATTACAGTACAACAAAAAATGCATCACAGGATGCGATATAGCTCACTCATCTTAGCCACTACAATCTTCTCGCCGCGCTTGCCTGCTCGTACGTGGCCTTGTCTTTTATCGCGCACGAGCATGCCCCGTTGGGTATGTCAGTCAGTCCGGAGGTTGCGTATCTGGTCAGAGGAGGTTTGGAGACTGTTCTGTTGCTCAGTGGCCGACGGTGGTCCAGTAGGCTGGGTCCAGTAAGGGTCGAAGTCGTCTAGCTAAGACATGCCAAACTACCAGTCACCCACAATAATATCGTGTACGAAGGACTCTAGAAATCTCCCTTGTGGTGTGAACGAACTCTCGCACTGACCGTACAATGTGGCAGCGAAGCTGGAGGAGCTTTGCCCACTGAAGTGTCCAAACCCTAGGTATGCTGAGAACACTGAGTCATACCCTGCATACGCTGCAAGCCCTGGTGCCATGTACTGCTCTCTAGAAGAATCTGGGAGGCCCGTGTCATCATCAGTGGACTCGTTGTCACCCCCATGTTAAATTGGAGGCTGCAAGACGAAACGATATTAATCACAACAAATATTCCGTATGTACAATGCGAATCTTATATCTCTCGAATGTGCAGCGAAGATGAACGACGGGGAGTGGTAGTCTGTGTAGTTGGTGTGGATGGCAAAAGGGATGCATCTTGACGACAGACCTGCGGCGGGAGAATGCCATGATGTTAGTGGAACGTAAGGCGTAATAGGAAAAACATGTAGGTTCGTACGTAAGTTACCTCCTCAACGGTACGGCGCACGAATGATCAGCGGCTAGTACTACGATGCCATGCATACTTAGTATATTGCGATGGCCGACTGGACTCGCTAGGTCGCGATGACCTAGTGGGTGAGCATGGTGCCCCCACTGGGTGGCTCATGTGCACACTGTGATCCGAGGAACGGCCGCAGGTTAGGTTGTGCACTATTTTTTTTGGCGTGCTTTAGGATGAACTTCATAGTCTTCTGTAGGGCCGGTGGTGTCTCCGGACTACTAATGGCGGCCTCTGACGTGCTTGCGATGAGCTGTGCTCGCTCCAACTGAAGTGACATCTGAAACAGGTTCAATAACGAGCAGTACGAATTTATTGAATGGAACGATAAGATATTTGAGCTATCTTACGCTGTCATGCCCAATGTGTACGACGACTAACTGCAACTATGACTTCCAAAAGCTGCACATGTATCTAAGCTGTAGTTAGAGTTGATGATTTGTGTATATTGCCACTTGTATTGTATAATATTGAGGCAAATATATGCATCTAACCAAACCCCACGCATTGTGTAATTCACACATTCATTGCGATCTTCTTTGTCGGCCTACAAATAGTCCATCACGACAACCTGTTTGCAACAATGTATTTTACTACTTAACATAGGAGTTTGTGGGGTGGTTCATCTGCCTCCTCCGAACCCCTCAAAAACCTTTCTAAAAAATTTCTACACAAATACGAGCAAAACATAGTAGGATTTCGAGCCAAGTCCTCATCTTATCGAGTTTTTACTGAAATTGGCACAGTTTTATTTAATATTATTTTACATGTAGTTTAGAAGTATTTTTAGAAACGAGCTAACGAATCGAGCTATAGCAAAATCCAAATTAATGAATACAATTCAAGCAAAGTTTGAACCGAGCCAATAAGTTTTTTTGCCAATCGATCAGGGGCAACTCGGCAAGCGCCTACCAATCTATGCCAACTTGGCAGCGCCTAGGGCCACCCATCTACCGTGTCGCACTGCTCTATTCCACGCTGGTCCGGCCTACTGCACGGCTTGTCACCTGCCGAACTATCCTGGCGCAGTAAGTGACACATGTTGCCTACCACGTGTTTCGAGCTCGGGGAGGAGGCATTTTTTTTTTTGCAAAAACAAATGTTCATATGCTAGAATTAGAAAAAACGATGTTGCAATGCTAAATACGTGAACCATTGACAATTAATCACACCTTTTACATTTAGTACACCCATGATAGCATCTTGAAGGTTACGTGACAATGTTGCATGGTATCCACATGTTTGCTTAGGGTTACCTAATTCTGTGCTGCAGCTATTATATCCGTAAGCAGTACGTAACCGTATCTGACCTTATGATTTATGAGTTATAATTTTTTTCCTAAGAAATAAATAGGACTTTTTTTTTGCCGCTGTTTTGAAGCAACTTGTTAGGACAGTCTTTTGAAAGCGGTTTATCGACATTCAATTTATATCAGAACTAAAAACTATAAACCACAGTTAAAAACCACACACCCAGTATTGTTCATGTACTGCGGGTACGCTGATTTGCCTTTTGCTTGCTGTACCCTCCTGGGCTCCTGGCTCGTTTCAAGGTTCTTATATAGCGTTCTAGATCCTGGTATGTAGGATTGGATCTTAGTACTACGGGAGAATCATACCTCAAAATTTTATTATTTAGAGGATTATAAGATCCGGTCTACTATTTTATACGATATCAACTGATTTAGATCCAATGTAGGATTGAGATTGAAATGGTCCGGCACGGGCAGTATTCTAAAACAGGTCTACTAGGCCACATGCTATAGGTGAGAGGTCGAGTACTGGTTAATAATTTTTACAATCGTCGGGATGAGTCGAGATCCGGACGATCTTGATTCTTATTGTTATTTTCTTGTGGTTAATTTGCACTACAATGCAGTAGATTAAGATGTACAAAAAAAGATAATTTTCATAAAGATGATATATAGTTTTTTGCTGTGTAATGTATGCGATGTATGCGCACTGCCCTCTGCTGCCCGCCTGCTTCCACCGTTGATGCCTCACTGCTCGCTGGTAGGGGTGGAACGGATAATTCGTTTTATCCGATATTGTATCCGAGAAAACACGAATATGGTAAGCAAAATTCGTATTCGTATCCGTATTTGAGGGTATTCGTATTCATATTCATATTCAAGAATATTCATATCCGTATTCGAGACTATTCGATTCGTATTCGATCCGTTTCTAGAACCCATGAAAAATCCGTACAAATTTTGTGATTCAAAATTTGAATTTAGGCGGTTTAAAACCGGTAATCGGTCAAAATCCGGTGAAAAATTGGCAAAACCGCTAGGAATCCGTTTTATCCGATATTCGTATCCGAGAAACTCCGTATTCAAAAATATCCATATTCATATTAGAGAATATTTGTATCCGTATTCATATTCATATTCGTATTCGTTTTAAAATATGGATTCGTATTTGTATTTTAGACTATTCGACTGTATCCAATCCGTTTTCACCCCTACTCACTGGAATCTCCTGCTCACTCTTTCTCTGTAAATTTTCTTGTCTAATTACTCTATACACAAAGACGAAAGAGAAACAAAATCTGTATAATATTAATAGAATTCAACCCTGCGTACACCTAGCAAATGACATATTTCAATCACTCGGTATTTTTCACACACCTAGTAATGACATATTTCAACCACTGAGCATCTTTCACATTATTAATAACTACAATTATTTCTACAATGATGGTGGTGCAGTGGTAGTAGTACTAGAAGTAGTCGTAGATATTTATTTGTCTACAATGGCAGTGTAAACAATAAAATACAAAGTTATCTGGATTAGAAGGGAACAACTAGTAAGCGATCGGCCCCGCAATACTGGGCTTCAAGCTTAAGGTTAAGTTTCTAGCTTCTTAATTTTATTTTATTTTGGTTTTTTGACTTTTATTTTTTTGTTTTATTTATTTGTATTGTCCATGATGATATAACTTTTTTCTTTATATTTTTTAAATTTAATTAGGCAGAAAAATGTAACAGCAGCTACAGTACCAAAATAACCTCCAAACAATGTCAAACAATGAAAAAAAGCTTAAGCTTTAAACCCAATAAAACACAAATAGTATTTTTCTAACAAAGATGAGGACAAGTCATATGCTGCTGCTGGTCGTTCTTGGCCTCCTGATGCTATCCTTAGATACAAACATCTATAGATGTATGTACCTGAGGATAGCAACAAAAGGCCAAGAGCCAGCAACGGCAGCATATGGACATCACCTTTGTTAGTTTCATGTATGCTCATTTGAGCTTCTAGCTTAAGCTTATTTCACTGTTTAGCACTGTTTTGGGCTTATTTTGACACTATAGCTGCTGTGAGCTTTTTCAGTGTAATTAAATTTTAAAAAGATGATATCATCACAGACAATGCAAAGAAATAAAAGAAAAATTGTACGTAAAAAGCCATAAAAACCAAAAATCCATAAAAAGATGAAATTAAGAAGCTAAAAGCTAAAAGCTTGAAGCCCCAATGGAGCAGTGAAGCCACAGGAGGATGGTGGTACGTGGTGAGGTAGTACGTGGTGCCTATCTTATATCTCGATCTTGTGCAGAGCTAATGGATTGACAGTGATTTTATAGTGAATGTGAGATGTTTATCAACTTTGGCATCAATTTATAATACAACTATTGATTAGTTGTACCAAATTAAATGCAATTTTTTGAGGAAACAAATTAAATGCAATTAACCATGAGATATGCTTATCTTGTTTCATACAATTGCCTAGATGAGCATATCTGGTACACATTAATTAGCTATATATGTATACATATCTAATGTCCATCAATTCTATACATCTGGTATATCTCCCACCCTACCAACATTGGATGTGTCTAGGGGTGGAAAAAAACCTCGTTAGCTGAGCTAGTTGGTTTGATTAAAAATTACTCTGATTATACTTGTTAATCAGTTAAACATTTAAATAAGTCGATTTCAAATGAAATTGTATTTTGCTCTAGCTCGACTCATTAGATCGTGTTTACTTGCAAGCTAAAAATAAAAGTAATAAGTATGCTTTACCCCCTGAACTATCACATTTGTTTAATTTTCAGTCTCTAACTACGAAACTGGTTATCCAACACCCCTCAACTATCAAAACCGTT
Source organism: Dendrocalamus sinicus (assembly GCA_036346575.1). Taxonomy (NCBI): domain Eukaryota; kingdom Viridiplantae; phylum Streptophyta; class Magnoliopsida; order Poales; family Poaceae; genus Dendrocalamus; species Dendrocalamus sinicus. Next base: position 6,141,116 of record CM070671.1, on the reverse strand, counting down.
TATTTTACCCCTTTGAGACCAAAACCACCCTGGTTTTGTTAACGTGGGATCTACATGAGTGGGGGGAGGGTCAACGACACGCACCAACCTGGTTCGTGTCTACGAGTGTACCAGCGTATGCACTCGTCGTACATGCAGGGGTCATACGTGGTGCCCCCGCACGAAGTTCTCCAGTGCCTCCAGCCACTCCGCCACCCACAATGCCATCTTCGCAGCGCAGCTCGTCCCAGTACCACCCCTCCTATTGTGCCTGCAAAATGTACAACTGCAATTAGAAGGCATCATAACAGAACTGGTAAAGAATATAGGGATGTGTTGTGTGTAACTCATGCGTGGGCCGAGTTAGGCACCGATGCCAGATGGGGATAGGAACAAACTGGCGAAGGCCAAACTTGTGCATCACCCTGTGCACCACGTAGTCCTCGATGAACACGCCGAAGATGAGCTTCTTTTGCATAAGCCAGTACGCCTGGTCACGCAAGCATAGTAACAAGAGCTTGGCGGGGACGCGGTCCACCATCTCCTAACCAAAGTATGGCTCCCAGTGAACGGCATTAGTGGTGAGGCAGTCGGGGTGCTTGATGAAGTTGTCGTACACAAGGGTGACATGCAGGTGTGCAAACTGTGCCTACGAGCTAGAATAGTGGTTACAAAGGATGACCCGTAATACACATATAGTAAATATTAAGGACAATACATACTCATCTACGGCACCAAAGGGACCCTGCAGTAGGCTAGTCCATGGTGCCTTTGTGGTGCATGTCCTCGCGGTACGGATTGCTGTCGAGCAGCATCGGCCATTCGAGGGGGAAGCGCTCGAATGACTACAGCTGCAACAGGAGGGGGTAACCTATGAGGACAGGGATCGTCCTCATCCTACGGCAAGTGTCGTACAAGCGATAGTGCAACAGATTCCTAGCTATAGTGCCTTTGTCGTACGAGGCGGGCATCGACGGAGTCACCGTGGCTACTTGTAAACAGTACCCAGCCAAACAGCCACAGCAAGTATGCCTCATCATGCTACAACACCTTATACACCTTATACACGAAAAAAATAGCAAGCCCATCATATGTCAAATATAGCGCATCGCTAAAAAGGGAAAATAGATAGCATACATACCCAGAACTGCGAAAACCATCACATGGGGGGCCATGCTTCTGTCACACTGCGAAGATGTAGTACGCTTCCAGAAGAACTCCATCAAACCTGCCCAGCAAGTCGTCGCGCCAGTTTGCAGGCGTATTCGCCGAGGAGACAGCCTCTCCCACGATAGGCGGGGTGAGCAGCATTGTGACGTCCTGCAGAGTGGAGGCCATCTCCCCAAATTGGAGGTGGAAGGCGTGCATCTCGGGCTATCACCGGTCTAGCAGAGCTGTCAGCAATGACCAATCAAATGAGAACCGTTGCGACCACTCCGGGCCAGCCTGAACCTTCCTAGCTTCTTCGACTAGAGCGATGTCCTAGTCAGTGGCCTCCACCATCTGTGGGAGAGGTAGAATGCTAGCATCGCTCAGCCTACAAAGCGTGAAGAAGTACATAGCACAAACATCATAAAAAGACATGCTATAGCTTGTATACAAACCTGTCTCTCCAGCGTGGGTCTAGTTTCCAAGCCATCAAGGTGTGCGCGTATGGACCACCCCTAACTAGGTCTCTTCGTCCCTACCCTCAGGACGCGGGACACGATGACTCGTGCGGCGCTGCATGTCGATGTGCCAGTCCAGCAGGCCGAAAGACTAGTCCGAACCACTAAGGTGACGAGCGATATCTACAAATCAATTTGAAGTTAGCAATTACAACACTATTACTGGTTTAATTATTAATAGCATAGCTCCTGGGAATTCTTCAAATCATTCCTAGCCGATTTCATGTATGCCATTATGCCTATTTAATTTCTTATTGGTGCATATGCATTTATCTACCTATCTAAATAATTTTAGGTCTCGAGGTCATTGGACTAAATTCATCCCTCTTTGTACCTATTCTTTTTTCCGTAATTAACACATGCATGACGATTTACTTACAGATATAATAGAAAGTAAATCTTAAATAATAATTAAGTTAATTATACTAAGGCGTCCTTATGGGATGTTTGAATTTTATTTTCATTATTTGCTGATTTTTATGACTCAAATGCTATTTAAATCATCACGTACAATTTTAATCGCTATGCGTAATCTTAAATCATCGTGTACTATTTTAAATCAACGCGTGCTATTTAAATCATCATGAACAGTTTTAAATCTTCCGATGGCTATTAATTATTCTAAAAATTAAGAATACTTATTACATGATTTCTACAATTTATAAGCGGCTAACAAAATTAACTGGGCCTTCAAATGCACAACAGAGCGATCTAAACAACAATAAAATTATTAACAACTAAATTGAAGTTACTTTCTAAACTATAAATTTAATGATTTCAGTTGCTATCCTACCATATTTGAAAAATAAATATACAAAAAGATACAGAAAACTCACTGTCGTTGATGCGCAGATTCTTTTTCCTCTCCCCCCTCCCTCTCCTCTTCTTCCCCTTCCACTCTTTTCCTCCTTCTCTTCCTCTCTCTTCCCTCCTCTTCCTCCTCTCCTCCCTCCTGTCCTCTCTTCTTCTCCTCCTTTTCTTTCCTCCTTTCCGTCACTTCTCCTCTCCTTTCTTCTCTGCTTCTCCCCCTTGCTTTCTTTCTCTTGGGCGAAGGCGAAATGAGGCGCATCCCTTGGCTGCCCGTGCGCCGCTTCGGATTATACCCCCTAGTCGCCCAATGGTTGGACGACTTGAGGCTTGTCACCAAATGGTTGGATGACTAGAGGCATTGTCGCGCAACGATTGGGCGACAGGGACTAATCATCTAACAGTTGGGTGACAAGGCTACGTGTCACGCAATAGGTGGGCGACTAACCCAAGTTGCCCAACCGTAGAGCTACATATGGTCAAAACTACAAAAAAAGGTATAATACTATAATTTAGAATTAAATTATTTAAAAATTTGGCCCTGTTCCATTGATCTTCAAGCTTAAAGCTTCTAGTTTTAACTTCTTAATTTTGTCTTTTTACGATTTTTTTCTTTTTTATACAATTTTTTTTATTCTTTTGCATTATCTGTGATGACATAATTTTTTTTCTTTTTTTAAATTTAATTACGCTGAAAAAGCTCACAGCAGCTACATTGTCAAAATAAGTCCGAAACAGTGGTAAAGAGTGATTTACACTGCCTGTATGTACTAGAGGTCAAGTACAGTATAACTTGGTAATTTACACTGCTGAAGGCCTCCCTAAATTTTGCCACATGGATGTACAATGTATATGCACAGCCCGGGATGCGGGGGTGCGCGTGTCCAGCCATCACTAGGTTAGAGGAGTGGACCCACCAAAAAAATCTCAGCCAATGGTCGAGAAGACACTACTACAGAAATCATCATCACAGACGGTTCAAAAACGTCATCACAGACGGTTTTTTGAACCGTCTGAATTTATGGGTCAGTGATAATCGAAGGTTATCACAGACGGTTTGTGAGCCGTCTGTGATAAATACAATACAGACGGTTCTAAACTTAGAACAGTCAGTGATACTCACACATCACAGACGGTTCTAAGTTTAGAACCGTCTGTGATGTGTGAGTATCACAGACGGTTCTAAGTTTAGAACCGTCTGTGATGTGTCTGTGTCACAGACGATTTATACTACAAAGCAGTCTATTATAGTTCATTCTATACCTAATTTTTTTTCTATTTTTCAATTAGCCTCGGGAAATGTTAGCTATGCTTTTTGAAAACAAGTAAATACGATATCAAACATAGCAGAGAACATTTTATTTCCATTATAATCCACCATTACAACATCACAAGATTACAATCCACCATTACAACATCACAAGATTACAATCCACCATTATAACATCACAATATTACAATCTACTATTACAACATCACAAGATTACAATCCACCATTATAATAGCAGATAACATAGCAGAAAAAATCTACCAAAACTCAGAGAGAAAAAATCCACCATCAATGGAGAGAACAATGAAAGCAACATAGCAGAGAACAATCCACCATCACAAGCTCGGGTAGGCCTTCTTAGCAGCCGCCTCACTGTAAGCTCCCGGGCAACCCTAACTCCAACAAAGTAGCAACAATGGAGGCTACGATGGAAACCTAAACCCACAGAATCAAATACTAGAAGAAACAATGGAGGGAGGTAACTTAAGATGCATTTGAAGGGAGGGGGTGGATGGGTTCGGGTGAGTATTTATAGAGGAGGGAGAGCTACGATCCGTGGGGTGTGGGTTGGGCGGTTTCTATTGGCTGGAATTGGGTTGAGGAGGATTGACGGGCCCACTCTGACAAATTATCACAGACGGTTCTTGGTAAGAACCGTCTGTAAAAGTATATCAGAAATGCTCATCTAGGCAATTGTATGAGACAAAATAAGCATATCTCGTGGTTATTTGCATTTAACTTGGTACAACTCATCATCAGCTGTATTAGAAAAATTGTTGTCAAAAGTTGATAAACATCTCACGTTCACTATAAAACTATTGTCAATCCATTAGCTGGTGGCACCGCGTACAACCATCCTCCCGCGGCTTCTAAGTATTTTTATTTTTTCTAACAAAGACGAGAACAAGCCATACGCTGCTGCTGCTGATTCTTGGCCTTGTGCTGCTATCATTAGGTATTTCAATGTACACTTTCATATCACTGTGTCGTGCATGAAGAGCAACGAACTCAAATTAGCACTAACAATCCTGTCTTTTTAATTCTCCTGAGGATAAACAGATGCGGCGACCAACGAGATGGCAGGCATTGCCGCGGGCCCAAAATGCAGGTCGTTCTTCATCGGGGGTGGCAAGTGCGACCCCAACACATGCACCGCAGATTGTTTGCAACAGTTCGGTCCACGCGCGATTGGTGGGTGTGATCCCAAGTATGGTTGCGAATGCACACTATGGCTGGGTTTGACAGTGCTTTTGCTTTGTCTTTTATTTTTTTTTACTATAGTAATTAGATTTTAAATTATGTATTTTTTAAGACGGATCTAATAGTCGATTGTAGTATACACTATACTAACTTTAACTATATCGACCAAAATCGTATACGACTGTCTCTCTCTCTTTATAATCTTTTCTGCGAATAGTCAGGATTGAAAATTTTAAATCAAAAGGTATAAGATGTAGCCCAAAAACATTCACCCTATGTTTGGGAAGCTTCAAGGAACAGACGATTAAAGGATGTGATCAAAGTTATGTCTATTCGGTTGATGCTATTGTAATAGCAAGTAATAATGGCATCATTATTACCGGAAGTTAAAAATTGATACTAATGAATGAAGTGTATTTACTTCTTGATCTGTGAGGGATACTGCTCCGATCAACTTTTCACAAGCATTTTTGTACTATATACATTCTCCGTCTAAGTTTATAAGACATATTTTTAAATGGCATTATCCACAAATATAAGACATATTTCATATTCTAATATAAAATTAGTGTGATGCTCTCTTTATACTCCTAATAAATATATAACTTTATTTACTATTCTCTACATACATATATTAAATATACGACTTAGAGATTAGAGATAATAATTAGAGATAATCTAGCTATTTTTACTATTTTTTATCTATATATATTAATAGAAAACATGTCAAATAAATCTAGACGGAGGTACTACTTGTCCACGTACCAGAATATGGTCAAGTACTGGCTAAAGTGGGTAAGTTTACAAAAAGCAAGATGACGTGAAAGAAGATAACCAGCGCGGAATTCCTCAATTTTCGTGGCTTTCACATGCATGACAGTATGCAAACGGTTGTTACACGTTTTAACAGCCGAATGCACCTATATATGCACATATATTTAAAGAGTATTATTCACGTAAACAGTATCGATCCTTCATTCTGAAAATACATCGTTTCAGGCTCAAAGCCGGATGAGCAAGGTGGCCACTGTCAACCTCAGCCAACTAAGCAAGCGCTCGGCCTGTATGCAATCGGTTGTTGTCAAGTTGAGTATAGTGCCCATTGGTGACCTTTGCGAGCTAAACTTTAGGAAATGAACAGATGGAAATATATGTTGTTTTATGTTGATAGTTCCATCAACCGTAGAAAACTTCTAGAATAATCCAAATATTACTCCCAAAAAGTTTAGAAATATTAGGATTTTGATATATTGGGAGTTCGTAGGTATAGACTATTTTACAGTTATATGTATTAAGTTTCATACACCAATTAGTTAACTCAAAAACTTAAAATGGCAAGAAAATATAGACAAAAACATCAACAACCCCTCCCGTCTAGCCTCAACTAGACCTACAATATGGACCCAACAAGTGGCTCACAATTATCATTTTTAGTATTATGTTGATTTCAAGGGCCTACTGTGTAGACTTGACTTGGTGGCCCGTAATTATTATTTTTAATATTACGTTTGTTAGGTATTGAATTCAGAATCTCTGGGCTGTAATAACATATTATGTTTTATTTATCTATTACTTCACTAAAAACATAAATTGATAAGCAAAGTTAGACAGTACATTTCAATATTAATAGTATGAACAAGATATGGTGGCATCGAAAATCCTTACTAGCAGCGTAATCCATTGGAATCATGGGCGAACTTGCGGCTTAAAGTGATGAAACTAGTTTATTTCGATAGTTTCTCGGTACAAGAGTGCTGATCTACTCCTTATTGCGTGGCAAAGTAATTAGAAAGTGCTAAATTGCGATAAAAATAACTAGAGGACTAGTCTACTTCTAATATTTTGCTAATCTAGGGGCGTAATCTATGCAGCAAAAGAATGAGACAACAATAGATGCGCTTCAGTGCTGTGTCGGTTGTTCTTACGGATGGAAACGGATCAAATACAATCGAATAGTCTCAAATACGAATATGAATCCATATTTAAAAAAATATGAATTCAAATATTCTCAAATACGAATACGAATCGAATGTCGTAACGAATACGAATTGGAATTGAATATTTACTTAATTCGGTCAAATACAAATATCCTCCTACAACTTATGTAACAAATCTCGGTAGAGTAAATTTATGTAACATGATTACATGACTACGACGTCTACACTACATATCTACATAGGAAACGGATTGAATACAAATCGAATAGTCTCAAATACGAATACGAATGTTTTTTAATGCGAATACAAATATTCTTAAATACAGGTACAAATTAAATATTGTCGAATATGAATACGAATATTTTCAAATACGGATTTTACTTACCACACTCGTGTTTTCTCAGATACGAATGTCAGATAAAACGGATTATCCGTTATTGATTTTCACCCCTAGTTGTTCTCTTCTTACTCCTTATAACTTTGTATTTTATTGCTGACACTACCAGTGTGGACAAATAAATATCTACGACTGCTAGTACTACCACTGCACCACCACCATTTTAGAAATAAGAGTGTAGTTATTAATAATGTGAAAGATGCTGAGTGGATGAAATATGTTATTACTAGGTGTGTGAAAAATACCAAGTGATTATAAATGAAGCCACAGGAGGATGGTTGTACGTGGTGGGGTAGTACGCGCGCGGTGCCTACCTTCTACCTTGATATTGTGCAGAGCAAATGGATTGACAGTGATTTTATAGTGAATGTGAGATGTTTATCAACTTTGGCATCAATTTATAGTACAGCTGATGACAAGTTGTACCAAATTAAATGCAATTTTTTAGGAAACAAATTAAATGCAATTAACCACGAGATATGCTTATCTTGTTTCATAAATTGCCTAGATGAGCATATCTGGTACACATTAATTTGCTATATATGTATACATATCTAATGTCCATCAATTCTATAGATCTGGTGTTGTACATCCCACCTTGCGAACATTGGATGCGCCTATAGGTGGAAAAAAAGCTCGTTAGCTAGGCTAGTCGATTTTAAAAAATACTCCAATTACACTTGTTAATCAGTTAAACATTGAAATGAGTCGATTTCAAATGACATTGTATTTTGCTCTAGCTCGGCTCGTTAGATCGATTTTACTTCCAAGCTAAAAATAAAAGTAATAAGTCTACTTTACCCCTAAACTATCATATTTGTTTACTTTTCAACCTCTAACTATGAAGCCGGTTATCTAACACCCTTCAACTATCAAAACCATCTATTTTACCCCTTTGAGACCAAAACCACCCTAGTTTTGCTAAGGTTGGATCTACATGGACAAGTTTCAATAATATGGCATCCACATCAACCTCCATGTCATAGTCCGCATCATCCTTCCTCCTTTCCCATTCTCCCATCACTTCATCCTCTCTATTGATCTAGGCAGCAGCCATGGCAAGCGGTGACGGTGAGGTCCAACAAGGTCTCGAGTGCACCGCACCATCATTTCCATGGTCCACCATCCATTGCCTCCAAATTTCATGCGCCACCATCGTCCGATGAGGGAGGTGGTTGTCGCGTGCTTCTAGATTTGGAGTGTGAGGGTGAGGAGGCCCATGGGTGGTGTGTCGGCGATGGGGAGCATGAAGGCAATGGCGGCCAAAAGTAGGGAGGGGAAGGGCGAGGCGAGGCGATGGGGACTACAGATGCGGCGGGGGTTAGGAGTGGGGAGGATCTGAGGATGAGGACACGTCACTACTGATGGCGGCCTGGCGAAGGAGTGCAAGGGCGAACCGACTTCCACAAGGTGGGCAGAGGAGCCCATATCGGTGGTAGTGCTGAGGATGGTGGTCTTGTGGGCGGTGGTGGTGGCGTTGGCGGCCCATGGCACCAGCTGTTCAAAGAAGTACAGTGACACGTTGCTCCTTCCCTAACTCCCCAACCTTTGGCCTACTCCCTTAGCTCTACGCCCGCCTCCCAGATCCACACTTTCGCCTCCCTCTACCGCACACTGCATCCTGCTGGAAGCTACGTGCCATCTTGGGAAGGAGGAGGAGCATGAGCACGCAACGAGAAGGGCACTAGTGCTAGGGCTTGAGGCAGCAGTGGCCATGGCTTCAGAGCTTGCAAGCTTCTGGAGCTCGTTGCATGAGAGGGAGGGATGGGAGCAAGAAGAAGATGAAGATGTGAACCATAACACGGATGTTAACTGCGTGCCATGTTTGTAAAACTTGTGTACGTAGATGCCACATCAATGAAATCGAGGTGGTTTTAGTCTAGAGGGGTCAAATTGCTAGTATTAAGAGTTGAGGGTTGTAAAATATCTGATTTTGCAATTCAAGGTTGAAACTTAGACAATCGTAAGAGTTTAGGAGTAAAGTAGACTTATTTCAAAATAAAATGATGCTAAATCAATCTGTGTCAATTTATCCAACGTTAGGTTTTAGTAGAAACATCCATGATGGCTAACCATCAAGAAAAACCATTGAGGCTATTATTCCTGTCGGTTAGTCCCATTAGGGTATGCATTAGTTTGCTGTCTGGATGGCACACCATCAGGAAAAAGAAAATTACAAAAAAATACAATAAAATCACAGCACTTATATGAATCATCAATTCAACACTACATACACCATATGCACACACATCAATTTGTTCATATTCATTAGCATCGAAGATTCAAGCTTGCTATTCATCCTCAACTTTGGAGAAACCAACCTAGGTTGCAGTCGCTCCAGCTCCCACTCTAGCTCAGCTAGCCACAGTTGCTCCCGCTCTCACTCCAATTCACCTGGTGACTGTATCACCTACTGTGGCCATAGCCTCATGGAGGAGTCGCCCGGCCTACAACTAGGTCAGCTCATAGTGCTTGCTAGGAGTATGTTTTTGTTTGTAAGCACCACCCATGCTTTTTCGGTGATTTGACAACATGTAATGGCTTTTCACAGTGAGTGGATAGCATACACAGGCTTTCCCAGTGATTTGACAACACGTGCCAGTTTTTCGTAGCCTGTGGATAGAGCGCACCAGCTTTCCCAGTGATTTGACATCACGTATCAGCTTTTCGCAGTGAGTAGACAACATGAACCAATTTTTCTAGTGATTTGACAAAACATATCAGCTTTTTGCAGCTAGTGGGTAGCACACATGACTTTTTAAGTGATTGACAACACGTACCAGCTTTTCACACTAAGTGAACAGTGCGCACCAGTTTTTCCAATGATTTGACAAATGTACCAGCATTTTGTAGCCTATTGATAGCACACACCAGCTTTTGTAGTGATTTGAGACCACATACCAGCTTTTTGTAGCAAGTGAACAGTGCGCACCAACCGCCTATAAAATCCGGCCAGCCCCCACAACCGGACCCAAGACTCTGATCGAGCTAATCTCAAAACTAGGGGAAGAGGAGAGGGAGAAGAGAGGAGAGATATAGGACGTCACTGTGCCACTGGTAGGGATGTTGAACTATAGAGAGATGCTTTGCAAGAGAAAGTAGTTGACCAAGAAGAACGGATCATAACATGATAATTCTTGCAAGGATACACTCGTCCCACCGGAGTTTCCATGGCCACAAAGTGACTACGGTAATCTAGCACATATCAATCAGTCCATACACCTGGTAACCGCTGCTCAGGTGCATTACACGTGCAGCGAAATTCTCGTAAACATGTATTTGCTATTTTACATTGCATTTTCCATTTCACACATCTGTAATCCACTCTGTCCATGTCGGCAGACCACGGGGCACTGCTACTTCTTCCATTAGATAGACAGCTTGGATATGTATAACATGGTAGCAAAAATACATGCTCAACTACCTGGTGACGCCTAAGAGATTCACACGTTGAAACCTTACACCCTAGATAACAGTGCAAAAGACAAAGGGAAGACGCTGGTGGTCCCTGAAACCCATGCTAAATGCCAAGTTATTTCTGACTGGGATAAACCGACACAAGTTGCGCAAGCTGAGTACTAGTCCTGGGTCATGAGAACTAAAGCTCACAAAGGAGAGAAGGGAAAGACACCGATGAACCTAATGTGTACGATGACTAACTGCAACTATGACTTCCAAAAGTTATACATGTATCTAAGTTGTAGTTGGAGTTGATGATTTGTGCATATTGCCACTTGTATTGTATGAGTATTGAGGCATATATACGTATCTAACCAAACCCCACGCATTATGTAATTCACACATTCATTGCGAACTTCTTTGTCAGCCTACAAATAGTCCATTATGACAACTATTTGCAACAACGTATGTTTACTACTTAACATAGGGAGTTTGTGGTGGTCGTTCATCTGCCTCCTTCTAACCCCCAAAAACCTTTCTAAAAAATTTCTACACAAACACGAGCAAAACATAGTAGGATTTCGAGCCAAGTCCTTGTCTTATCGAGATTTTTACTAAAATTGGCACAGTTTTATTTAATATTATTTTACGTGTAGTTCAGAAGTCTTTTTAGAAACAAGCTAATGAGTCGAGCTAAAGAAAAATCCAAATTAACGAATACAATTGAAGCAATTTTGAACCGAGCCAATGAGTTTTTTGCCAATCGATCAGGGGCAACTCGGCAAGTGCCTACCAAGCTATGCCAACTTGGCAGTGCCTAGGGCCACCCACCTTCCATGCCGCGTCGCTCGCTTCCACGCTGGTCTGGCCTGCTACGTGGCTTACCTCCTGCCAAGCTATACTAGCGTAATAAGTGACACATATTGTCTACCACATGTTCCGAGCTCGGAGAGGAGGCTTTTTTTTTCAAAAACAGATGTTTAGATGCTAAAATTAAAAAAAAACGGTGTTGCAATGCTAAATACGTGAACCATTGACAAGTAATCATCCATGATAACATCTTGAATGTTACGTGACAATGTTGCGTGGTCTCCACATGTTAACTGTAGGCTTACCTAATTCTGTGGTGCAGCTATTATATTCGTAAGCAGTCAGCTTATAATTTATGATTTATATTTTTGTCCTAACAAATAAATAGGTTGATTTTTTCATCGCCGTTTTAAAGCAATTTGTCGGCACAATATTTTCAAATCGGTTTATCAAGTTCCATTCGTGTTAGGGCCAAAAACCATAAGTCACAGCTGAAAACCACACACCTAGTATCATTAATGTCCTAACAAACAAATAGGATAGTTTTTTTATGGCCATTTTAAAGCAATTTGTTCGTGATTTGCCTTTGCTTGCTGTACCCTCATGGGCTCCTGGCTCGTTTCAAGGTTCTTCTATAGCGTTCTAGATCCTGGTATGTAGGATTGGATCTTAGTACTACCGGAGAATCATACCTCGAAAAATTATTATTTAGAAGATTATAAGATCTGGTCTACTATTTTATACGATATCAACTGATTTAGATCCAATGTAGGATTGAGATTGAAATGGTCCAGCAAGCAGTATTCTAAAAGAGGTCTACTAGGCCACAAGCTATTGGTGAGAGGTCGAGTACCAGTTAATAATTTTTACAATCGTCGGGATGAGTCGAGATCCGGACGATCTTGATTCTTATTGTTAATTTCTTGTGGTTAATTTGCACTACAATGCAGTAGATTAAGATGTACAAAAAAAAAGAGATAATTTTCATAAAGATGATATTTAGTGTTTTGCTGTGCAATGTATGTGATGTATGCGCACTGCCCTCTGCTGCCCGCCTGCTTCCACCGTTGATGCCTCACTGCTCGCTGGGATCTCCTGCTCACTCTTTCTCTGTAGATTTTTTTTGTCTAATTACTCTATACACAAAGACGAAAGAGAAACAAAATCTATATAATATTAATAGAATTCAACCCTGCGTACAACTAGTAAATGACATATTTCAATCACTCGGTACTTTTCACACACCTAGTAATGAGATATTTCAACTACTGAGCATCTTTCACATTATTAATAACTACAACTATTTCTACAATGATGGTGGTGTAGTGGTAGCAGTACTAGAAGTAGTCGTAGATATTTATTTGTCTACAGTGGCAGTGTAAACAATAAAATACAAAGTTATTTGGAGTAGAAGAGAACAACCAGTAAACAATCGGCCCCGCAATACTGGGCTTCAAGTTCAAGTTTAAGTTTCTAGCTTCTTAATTTTATTTTATTTTAGTTTTTTGTATTTTATTTTTTTGTTTTATTCATTTGCATTGTCCATGATGATGTAACTTTTTTCTTTATATTTTTTAAATTTAATTAGGCTGAAAAAGATAACAGCAGCTACAGTACCAAAATAACCTCCAAACACTGAAAAAAGCTTAAGCTTTAAACCTGATAGAACACCAATAGTATTTTTCTAACAAAGATGAGGACAAGCCATACGATGCTGCTGGTGGTTCTTGGCCTCGTGGTGCTATCATCAGGTACGTACATCTATAGATGTACGTACCAGATGATAGCAACAAAAGGCCAAGAGCTAGCAGTGGCATCATATGGACATCATCTTTGTTAGTTTCAGGTATGCTCATTTGAGCTTCTAGCTTAAGCTTATTTTACTGTTTGACACTGTTTCGGGCTTATTTTGACACTATTGCTGCTGTGAGATTTTCAGCGTAATTAAATTAAAAAAGATGATGTCATCACGGACAAGGCAAAGAAATAAGAGAAAAATTGTACGCAAAAAAACTAAAAAAACCAAAAATTCTAAAAAAGACAAAATTAAGAAGCTTAAAGCTGAAAGCTTTAAGCTTAAGCTTGAAGCCCCAATGGAGCAGTGAAGCCACAGGAGGATGGTGGTACGTGGTGAGGTAGTACGTGGTGCCTACCTGCTATCTCGATCTTGTGCAGAGCTAATGGATTGACAATGATTTTATAGTGAATGTGAGATGTTTATCAACTTTGGCATCAATTTATAATACAGCTATTGATAAGTTGTACCAAATTAAATGCAATTTTGTTGAAGAAACAAATTAAATGCAGATATGCTTATCTTGTTTCATACAATTGCCTAGATGAGCATATCTGGTACATATTAATTTGTTATATATGTATACATATCTAATGTCCATTTTTGTATATCTGGTATACCTCCCACCTTGCCAACATTGGATGTGTCTAGGGTGGAAAAAAGCTCGTTAGCTAGGCTAGTTGGATCGATTCAAAATTACTCTGGTTAACTTGTTAATCGGTTAAACATTGAAATAAGTCGATTTCAAATCGATTTTTACAATCATCGGGATGGGTCGAGATCCAGACAATCTTGATTCTTATTGTTATTTTCTTGTGGTTAATTTGTACTACAATGCACTAGATTAGGATGTACAAAAAAAGATAATTTTCATAAAGATGATATTTAATTTTTTGCTGTGTAATGTATGTGATGTATACGCACTGCCCTCTGCTCGCTGGGATCTCCTGCTCACTCTTTCTCTGTAGATTTTTTTGTCTAATTACTCTATACACAAAGTCGAAAGAGAAACAAAATCTATATAATATTAACAGAATTCAACCCTGCGTATAAATGACCTATTTCAATCACTCGGTACTTTTCACACACCTAGTAATGACCTATTTCAATCACTCGGTACTTTTCACACACCTAGCACTGAGCATCTTTCACATTATTAATAACTACAATTATTTCTACAATGATGGTGGTGCAATGGTAGTAGTACTAGAAGTAGTCGTAGATATTTATTTGTCTACAGTGGCAGTGTAAACAATAAAATACAAAGTTATTTGGAGTAGAAGAGAACAACCAGTAAACGATCGGCCCCGCAATACTGGGCTTCAAGCTTAAGCTTAAGCTTCTAGCTTCCTAATTTTATATTTTTTTGTTTGTTGGTTTTTGTCTTTTATTTTTTGTTTTATTCCTTTGCATTGTCCATGATGTAACTTTTTCTTTTTTCTTTTTAAATTTAATTAGACTAAAAAAATCTAACAGCAGCTATAGTACCAAAATAAGTCCCAAACAATATCAAACAGTGAAAAAAGCTTAAGCTTTAAACGTGTTGGAGCACAAATAGTATTTTTTGCTAACAAAGATGAGGACAAGCCATACGCTGCTGCTGGTGGTTCTTTGCCTCGTGGTGCTATCATCATGTACGTACTAGATGATAGCAACAAAAGGCCAAGAACTAGCAGCGACAGCGTATGGACATCACCTTTGTTAGTTTCAGGTATGCTCATTTGAGCTTCTAGCTTAAGCTTATTTCATTGCTTCGCACTGTTTGACATTGTTTCGGGCTTATTTTGACACTATAGATGCTGTGAGTTTTTCAGCGTAATTAAATTAAAAAAGATGATGTCATCACGGACAATGCAAAGAAATAAGAGAAAAATTGTACGCAAAAAAGCTAAAAAATAAAAAACCTAAAAAGACAAAATAAAGAAGGTAAATGCTGAAAGCTTTAAGCTTAAGCTTGAAGCCCTAATGGAACAGTGAAGCCACAGGAGGATGGTGGTACGTGGTGACAAAAAAATTCCTCAAAACTTAGGTAAGTTCTATAGGACAACGATCATACCTGTGATGCTATATAGAGCAGAATGTTGGGCGACTAAAAGAAAACATATACAAAAAATGAGTAGCAGAGATGAGGATGCTACGGTGGATCTGTGGTCACACAAGGCAGGATCGCATCCACAATGATGATATACGTGATAGGGTGAGGGTAGCACCAATTGAAGATAAGCGTGTCCAAAATCACTTGAGATAGTTTGGACATCTCCAATAGAGGCCTCCTCAAGCATTGGTACATAGTGGAATTCTAAAAAGTACTAAAAACCTAAGAAGTGGCAGAGGTCGATCAACACTGACATTGGAGAAAGCAGTTAAAAGAGACTTGAGGGATTGAAATGTATCTAAAGAATTAGCTTTGGATAAGGGCGCATAGAAATTAGTTATCCATGAACTAGAACTATAAGAAAGTTTATGAGTGGAGTTTTAGGCTCTCGGATCAGATGGCAGGATGTAAGACTTAGTATTTTAGCATTATAGGTTTTATTTCAAAGCTCCTGTCTCTTTAACCTTGAGGAGATTTCATTCCTAGCCTACCCCTAACTTGTTTGGGACAACATATTTTGTTGTTGTTGTTGTTGTTGTTGTAATATTTCCATATCCATGATCCATGAATATGATCATGAATCAATACACATGCTGATCTATAAATCACAATTGTCCCACGTAACGATAAAAGATCAGAGATAATTTAGAATAACAACAAAATATGAATAAAGTATGCTAGGAACAAGTCACATACTTCTTGATCAATACAAAAGATATTTATTTAAGGGACAAACAATATATTATTTAAAAAATTATAAACATAGAAGTGATATAATTATCTCTATAATTGTCTATATGACATATTAGTAACATTTGCAACCATTTTTGGATTCTAAGCTGCATGCGCTGAGGCACTTTGTCACCCTATGAAGAACGGTTTGCATGTTGTGCCCAGAGCGTCTGCCATCACATTGGTCGCAGCATCTGCTTAATCCCCAGGAGAATTAAAGCAGGAGGATTATTAGTGGAAATTTCAGTTTGTTACTCTTCACGCACGAGACAATAGGTATAGAAGTGTTCTAGAGAAGTACGTACCTAATGATAGGAGTTTTTGGCAGATTTGATGCTGTTTGTAACTATATTTATAGAAATAACCGTATACACATTATATTGATAAAAATAGCACTTTTGCTGTCTGGTGGTCAGATGACAATGCCGGAGAGATGACGTGTGGGTGGGCCGCCAGCGGCAAGCGCCTGCCATCTGGCCACCACGGTGGCCAGCAAGTAATTAGTTGCATCATTTAATACCGGTTTAGCTATGCGTGCACCACTTCAAAAAATTTTAGAGATAGCAAATTGTCGCAAAAAATTACAAAATTTTTAGTGAAGCTTCCTGAGGTAGTACGCTACATTGTGCAACAATTTCATAATTTTTTTATTTCATTTGCTATCTCTAAAAATTCTTGAAGTGGCGTATAATTAAATGAGCGATTAAGCATTTATGCACCGCTCCAACACTTTTTAGATGTATTAAATGGTCGCGAAAAATTACAGATTTTTTAGTTAAGCTTCCTGAGGCAGCGTCATACGTTGTATAATTTTTTTGTAATTTTGCATGACTATTTATTACCTCTAAAAATTCTTGAAATGATATATAATTAATTGGACAATTAGACACTAATGACCGAGGCTAATGGCTTGCCGCCGGCTACTCTGCAGCAAACCATTAGTCCCGACCATTAGTGGCTAATCACTTAGATAATTATCTATCGTCCTACAAATTTTTAGAGCTAGAAAATAATCACCGCTGCCCGTGCCTATCTTGTGATTGCCGACCATCCCATCCTGTGGCCGCCGCCCCTATGCCCCCCGTGGATGCCGCTCCCGTCGCTGGTAGTCATTTCCTTCCTCCCCAAAATACAAGGGCTGCGTTGCAGCCAGATTGTGAAGGGGCAGAGCGAGGCGCCAAGGGAGGGGGAGGCAGTGTGCCGAGGCGATGGAGGACGGCGCTCGGATGGATGAGTGTCGCCGGAGCAGGGGCGGGCAGGGGTTGCGGATTAGCGACAACCCCTAACTACGCCACTCCACCTCCAGCGTCGCCTACCACTCGAGCGCACCACCCGCTGTCCTCTGCCGGCACCACCGCCTACGACCTCATTGTCCTCTAGCCGCGCCGGCTCCGCACCGCCGCCTACGACACCTTCTCCCTTCTGCGCCGTCCTCCATCCAGCACCGCCTGCTGTCAATCACCGCTGTCCTTCATCACTGCCTCCACCTCCCTCGGCGGTGCGGTACTGGAGAGGGGCTAGGCAGGGGTGCAGGGGTGGAGATGGGCCTCGGGCTGGTTGGGCAACGGCCTAAGGCCCAGAAAAAATAACAGTGCAAAATTTTAGTTAGTATACCCCAAAAAAATATTGCATAGTAATTGGGCCCGAGGCTTATTGGCCGGCCCGAGCAATGAGACCCATTCGTCGTGAGCATCCAGCCCAGCAGTGGCCCATCACGCATTCATGCCCCCGCGGCCCAATCACCACCGGCCTAACCTAACTGCGCGGAGGCGCCCCTCCCGTCTCGCCAGTCTCAGCCTCATGAGCCGCCTCCAGCCGCATCTACATCTCCACGTGCGACGCACCGCCCCCAGCCCCCCACCGCCGCCCGCAAGCCTGTGACGCCGACCCCCGCCTTGGCCCGCGGTGGCGCGGCACCGCCCCCGCCTTGGCACCTCCTCTCTGCCTTGGCCCGCGGCGGCGCGGCATGGCCCCCCTCCTCGGCGCCTCCTCTTCGCCGCGACACCGCCCCCGGCCCCCCGCCTCCTCTCCGCCGAGCCCGCCAGCCGTCACTTCCTCAGCGGATCTCCGCCTTAGCCAGCGGTGGCGTGGCACTGCCCCCCGCCTCAGTGCCTCCTCTCCGCGACTCCGCCGGCGCCTCCTCTCTGCGGCTCCGCCAGTCCGCCATGACGCTGGACCCACTGCTCACTGCCGTTCGCTGGTGCTGGCTTTCCTGGTGAGCTTCTGTGAATTGCGATTGATTGATTGATTGTTCATTGTTGATTTGTTGTCACTTGTGAGTAATTCAGTAATCAGTATGATTGTCACTTGTCACTATATCTGTATGACCGATTGTTCATCAGTTCATTGTTGTTTTGTTGTCACTTGTCACTGTATGACTGTCTGTTTGAGACTTTGAGTGATAGTGTGATTTGAAGTCTGTGATACATGATAGTGTTATTAGTTTAGTATGTTTATCAGACTAGCAGTCTATTAACTTGATGAATGGATGAATGATTGCATGATATGCTATATTGAGCGAGATGTATTTGCAAGCACCGATGATAACAAGATTTTACAACATTTTCAAAATATGAGGACGCGTAAGCAAAAACTACCTCGTGCTAGTGGTATGCTACATTCTTATTTCGTAATTTGCATTCAAAATAACATTGTGATCTTGTTTCCCTGATTTACATATGCAATTTTATCTTTGCAGGTTTAGGTTCTCGTACTATTGTTGATGAAGATATGATAGGCTCAAATGAACCAAATCTTTGTTAATTACGCAAAAATTCCCTCGTGCTAGTGGTATGTTACATTCTTCTTTCTGCTATGTTTTATCTATTTTGTCGTATCGTTCAACATGGAATTCAAATTTTGTACTTTTGTTATACCTCGGTACTGATAGTATTTGATATTAGTCATAGACTTATGTCTCTTTAGTTTTGGGCCCGAGGCTCCGATAAATCCTGGCTCCGCCACTGCAGGGGTGGCGAGGCGTCGTTGGAGCTTTGGCGGTTACGGAGAGGGTGACGGCTGAGGGAGGCTGCCATGCCCTGAGCTCGATGGCGTTGAGGTCGTGGTGATGACCCCGTCTGGATCCGAGCTGCCATGGTGCCAGCCCCTTCATCTCCTCCACCAGGAGAGCCAGATCTAGGCCCACCTTGTCTTTCACATCGACGCTGCTGGAAGGGAAGGGGAGGTGCGTCGTCTGAGGGGAAGGCACCGATGGGGGATTCAGGATTGGCGGTGAGTGCGGGGGCAAAATGCAAAAGCACACAGGTGGGATGGGGGAGCCGCCTGCCTCGACTAGGACACCAATTTCAGCTCAGACGTTTGAGATATCATATGTCCATATGCCCAACAATTGGCTCTTGTGCACCAGATGGTTCTCCAATTTATATAATACAATTGCTGGTGAGTTGTGCCAAATTAAATACAATTAACCACGAGATATGCTTATCTTGTCCCATCCAATTGCCTAGATAAGCATATCTGGTGTACATTATTTTCCTATATTTGTATACATATCTTGTGCCCATCAATTCTAAAGATCTTGGTGTACATCTCACCTTATCAACATTGGATGCATCTAAGGATAAGACTAACCGAGTCAATTTTGGGCACGACGTGACCCAACATGGCGGCTTCGCACAAGATATGACTCAACCAAGTAGCTTTCTGCTGTGACGTGACCCAAGTTGCTAGCTTTGCGTCAAACGTGACCGAATGACCCAATAGATTAGTCATATTACTCCAGAAGTACATACTATCCATATTACTAGAATAACCAAGTGCTCAATAACATACTATCTAGAATAACCAATAGAGTAGTCATTATATCCAAGTACAACTTCTAAAATAACCAACAGACCAATATTTTATGGAGCTTGTATGTAAAGCACTAGGAGATGTTGGAAAACTTTGGAATGTTAGTTTGAAATATCATGAATACATCATGTGTAAGTACTTATTGGACGAAGAGAGACAGTGTAAGTACGCATATGTAAAGCATGATGTGATCCAACGAGGTAGCTTTGCCCTATGACGTGATCTAACAATGCTGCTTTGCGCAGCAACGTGATGCAAGGCTATAGTACGGTTCCTTACCGGCCCTGCTACATCGCGGATGCCAAATTTGCTTCAATCGAATTATGCTCCAACCACGTTTGCCGATCTGCATCACTACTTAAGTACTACCCCAACGAGGTATTCCTGCATCACGACTATAACAATACCATGCTCAAATGGAGAACCAGTGGGTTCAGATCCGTAGGCTCGCAACGGCTATTGCAGCATATGACAAAAAAAGGGAGTGTGTCAGAATGACACCTTCCCGCAATGATGCCCCCATAGAAACATCCCCTACCTCAATATTCCAACCAAGCACTTGCTGCAAGAACCACCCGAGGGGGAGACGCCGCCCCTCGATTGGTGCAAAGACAGATGCAAGCTTTCAAGTCCAAGCAGTGGCTCAGCCTTGACACACGCTACTAGGTTGTGCAAACTACGCATGGGAGTATCCCAATTGCCATTGGGACACCAGTCGCTACTGGCGGCCGATAAGGACTTGCTACAACCCATTCCCATAATATTTCTCTCCGCAAGTGCACACTAACATCCTCTTCCATCTACCCTAGTCTTCGAATTTGCTATGTACCTACCGCAGTTGGATCGACCGAGAGATCCACCTGCAGACTAGTGGTGTCTTGACTATGAGGAGTGGGATGCCAAGACCCAGTGTGAGAGAATGGAGGAGCTCTGCAATGATGAAGAGCACAGTGATCATATCTGGTGGAGATGCAGGCTCATCTCAAGGCATGCAGGCGTACAGAGCGCGAGGTTCGCGAGGAGTACAACGCCGACCTCGCAAGGAATGATAATTGGCCGTGATCCACATAGTAGTTCGAGGCATTATGTAGCAACCCACTGCTGGTTATATTGTTTCTTTATGCACATACATATATTCTGGTATTGGTTGGATGCTTCCGTCATAATATACTGTAGTAGTATCGATGTTTACTTAAGCAATTACCAGAAGCATTATGCCATCTATCCACATCGTATGCGCATCAGTTCAAGGATTCTAATATATTACATATTCCTTGTTTCCCAACTTATCTTTAGTCAGAACATTTCATCACTCTTATACCTTCTTGTGTATTCGCACTGTACAACAGGATTTGTATGCATTACATTTTTTCATCCAAGAATTCTAAACCGTGACAACAAAATTGATACTCAAACTCTACTATATTTATTTACAAATTAAGACCTCAAACACTAACTTCTTTGCCATATGACATACAATGAACTATCTAAAATATTCCTAACTATCATATATCACTACTTTATAGTCTAACAACACCATCAACAGATGTTGTTCAATATCACATCCAAATGAAAAATACATTATTTGCACTGGGCTTCAGTCATCGAACTGTAGCAAAAAAATCGTTTTGCCTAACCCATTCTATCCTTTCTTTAGGACTAGTTTGGCGTTGCCGTGCTGTCATTTCTTTTCTTACATTCAGAAAGGTACACATCTAAAAGGACAAAATTTCCACTTATGCAATGCTTCCAAGAATTCTAACTTATGCAAAGTAATCCTAGGTTGCTGAAAGAAAAAGAAACAAATGACTGTCCCTGTCTATTTGCTATTACAACGGTGTACTACATTCAAAAGTAGATACATCGACACTTAACACTTATACAAGCACAAGATTAGTCGATCAATAACATGGCTTGAACTGCATTTTGTTGCAGTTATTGAACGAAAGCTGGGCGATCATGGGCTGCACGGCACTCGCAAGACTTACAGATAGAAACCGGTCACCAAATTGTCGGGAATCTGAACATCGAATCGGAAGCATCAAATGACTTCAACTAACTTGGAAGTTCCTCGTCCGATAACAACAAAAGTTAAAGAGAGTAGCAAAAGGATTGCTAAATAATATCTGCAGCAAGTGAATGAGATATTAAATCATCTCAACCATCGATTTTAGCCAAAAATAATCCTGCACATTAATGGACAGCATGCGTAACAATTTCATATCTAGTTTTGTATAGCACGAAAAGTGATAAACCATGGCTCTGTTTAATTTAGCTTTTTTCGGATGACTTTTCGCTTTTAGCATTTGATTAAAATAAATACTATAGTTACTGTTAACTTTTCTAAGGCATTTAATTAAAAAATAAAGAAAAATAAAAAATATTGTAATAGCTCCGTAGACAATTCAAAACAAAGCTGTGATAAAAAGCCAATGAGTTGTAAATAACTTTTGGCTTTTGAAACGGAAAAAAATTAAGGGCTAGTTATCGCGCGTCGTGGTTTAGTTGCGACCAAAAAGAGAGTTATCAATTGGTACAGCTAGCTCACAGATGCTTTCTCTGCACCTGTGATTGGTGATTTGGCTGAACCGTCGTATGAAAGACTCCGCCATTACTCGGTCGATGACCCCTATTGTGGGTTAGAAAATTTTTGGCAGTGTCTTGGAATCAAGTTACACACTTACACAAAACGTGTGGAGGTTTTTTCCTCCGTTGGCTTATGAATGAAGTTACACACTTACAAAAACGTGTGGAGATTTTTTTTCCTCCGTTGGTTTACTCCATATATTCGGAACTCTCGGATTGACCGGCTTGATTGTTGATTTGTGATCCAAATTCTATACATCAATTAGGCTAGTTTCTGGACGGAGCGTAGCGGAGGCCCGTCGCCGGAGGCTTAGGGCCGGAGCGAAGTCCCCCCGCGGTATGGATCCTAGTCGAATTAGGGTTTTCATGATATATATATATATTTCCTGTAAGCCGCCGTTTGGGATATGAGATTAGAGTTGTAATCCCCGGCGTTGTAAACTCACCCCGATATAGTGAAGATTGTTGCTGGCTGGCGCTCGTGGTTTTTTCCCTCTCGCATTGGGAGGGTTTTCCACGTTAAAATCTCGTGTGTCTCTGTGATTGATCTTGTTTACTTCGTCGTTCCTCCGCCGTCTCGTGTAACATTGATGTCCTGTTCATTTCGGTTTGAGCTTCTGAATTCTGGCTTATTTTTCACTATTTATAAATTTCGTCTTTTTCTAAACTTTGGCTTTTTTCTGAGCTTTTTTACCGATTCTTTTTTCTGTATTCATTTGCGTTGTCCGTGATGAGCTTTTTTAAATTTAATTACGCCAAATAAGCCACCTTCAGCTACAGTGTAATTTTAGCCAGCTACAATGCAACTTCAATTGTAAGCCACTATTTTTCAGCCCAACCGAGGCGGGCCCAAGTAGTCTAAGAGCGGAGAGACATCCGGAACATACTTGCAACGATTCCATTCTTTTCTAGACTTGTAGGAAATGTGCAAAATGCGAACATGCTGACTATTCGCTTGAGCGATTGAATGAGATAGAACGGATTGGATTTGTGCCACTTTCTTTGCAAGCAAAGTATCAAGTTACTAATAATGAAATGATATATCTCCGCGCTAGATGTGCCCCATATTTTGATGATATAAAACTACACGAGTGTATTCATCGTCAAAAGTGTTAGTATAGTATATATGGACTGTATAAACAGACAAAAGAAGTAGTTATCAAAAATGTACCTTAGCACTAACAAAATGCCGGATCCAGATTTAAGCCAATACAGAATTCTCTATAAAACCACTGCACTATTATTTAAATCAGTAGATAGTGCTTATAGATATATAACTGAATCATTTCATACATAACGAAAACCATATCATACATTAATATTACATATCAAAGTTCAAATAGACCGCATCAAGTCAAGTTTTCAATAAAGACTGATCAGACCAAATGAATACATCTACCGTATATCAAAGCGGGGGGACTCCCTAGCCTCTCACCTGTGCCACGTGTGCGTGGTGCGCTCTTTGGCTGACGCGTGGTCGTGTGGGTGCATGCCGTGCGTGCGAGCTGGCTGCGCTCGTTGCGAATTGGTAGCGATGCGCGGGTTTGGTCTGCGCTCGGTCGTTGTGTCCTCTTCCGCGCCAGGCAAACAGCGAGGCAAATAGCGCTGCTGCAAGCTTCTAGGCGAAGGGCGAGGTGGCGTCGTTTTTACGGTTTAGGGATGGATTAGCGTATGATGATTGGGCCCCGCTTTTTCGGTTTCTGTTGTGGTCGATTTATCCCTGGTGCAGGTTGTTTTGCTCTTGTTTTTATTGTCATCGTACGCACGGGTCGCGGATTTTGTGTGTGAGTTTTTCGTTTTGCTTTTGGTTTGGGGTGGTGCGTCCGTTTGTTCTTGGTTTTTGTTTCCTTCTTGCGCTCTCCGCCGGTGTTCTTCGTGTGCTGAGTGGTGGGCGATCCGGTTGGTGCTTTTCGTCAGCGCGGTGTTCTTCGTTTGCTAGGTGGTGGCCGATTCGGTTGGTGCATTTCGTCAGCTCTTTTTTTTACATGGTTTTGTTTCTTGGTTTTTGTTTTGTTTTGCCGCTTTTTGTTGGTGCTCTTGTTTCGTATTCGTTGTTTTCTTGCTGACAGTTTTCAGCCTGTTCTTTCATTTTCGTTGTTGCTAAAAGTTTTGCTTTGTGATGTTTGTAGTCCGCTCTTTGGATCTACGTCTTCTGTTGCTGTTTGTTTCCGATAGTTATGTTTTGCTTTTTGGGTTTGTTCCTGCTGAAAGTTTCCAGCATGTTCTTTCGTTTTTGTTTCTACTAAAGGTTTTGCTTTCTGATGGGATTTACGTCTTCTGTTGCTGTTTGTTTCCGATAGTTATGTTTTGCTTTTTGGGTTTGCGATTCGTATTGTTGTCTTGCCGTATATGTTGGTCTATTTTGTTTTTGTGACAACATTGCCTATATCTTGGCAGATACGTTTTGCCGCTTTTTGTTGGTGCTCTTGTTTCGTATTCGTTGTTTTCCTATTGAAAGTTTACAGCCTGTTCTTTCCTCTTCATTCCTCTTAAAGGTTTTGCTTTCTGGTGTTTGTAATTCGCTCTTTGGATTTACGTCTTTTGTTGCTATTTGTTTCCCATAGTTATGTTTTGCTTTTTGGGTTTGCGGTTCGTATTGTCGTGTGGGTACGGAGTGGTCGAAAGAATCGATCGGCTTGGAGCAGTCGAAGAAACCAGTCAGAGTTGTCGTAGCTGGTGAGGATGTCGTAACCGACCAGGGTGATCATAACATTGATGGTGGTCAGAAGGCCAGGAGTGGTCGAAGACTATAATGTGGTCGAGAACAAGGGTGGTTAAAGGATAGAACATAGTCGAAGGAGACTGCGGTCATAAGCAATTGCAGTTTGAGCGACCATAGTCAAAAACAGCTATGGTCATGAGCAACTGCGGTTGTGGGTGACCGTGGTTGAAAAGGTCTTAGTGGTCGAAAGGAATGCTAAAAGTGGTCGTAACTGACCAGAGTGGTCGAAACTCTGTAGTGGTCATTTTCAACAGACAAGAAGTTCACCGAAGATAGCTGGTCAGTGGTTAACGATGGCAGAAGACGACGGCGGTAGAGTGCTTCGGTGAGGGAATAGCTTTGGCGGTGGTCTTGGACGATGAAGTGGTCGATGACTTAGATAGTAAAGTGGTCAATGATTGCGAGGGGCGGAGACCATGAGTGGCTCATGTGGTTGACGGTGCATGGGCAAGAAATATGAAGAACTAAGGTGAGCACTGCTTCACCATGTGGAACATGTCCTATGCTCGACTTGGTCGGAGAGCGATCGAGGAAGGCCAGCAAGGTGTGAGGTGGCTGAAACGGCATGGTTCATGGTGACGAACCTCCACAGTGAGTTATTGAGCAAACCAAAGGATGGAATACGTAAAAGAGGTAGAGGTGATGGTGCAGTACCAAAGAATTGAAGAACGGTTTGCTGGAGATGATGATTCGACGATGGAAGTTGAAAATGGCCAGCGACGAAGAACGTTCGATTCCCGGTGATTGGCTGCGAGAAAATTAAATAAAAATGGTAGATGAGTTGGTAGGATGCTAAGACAAGAGATGACGTGAGCAAAATTTGAAAACCTTCACTGGAGTGATGAATGTCCAACTCGACTGCGATGACCGACGTTCGTGAAAACGAGAAATTCATTGTCATCGGAGCTCTGAAGGTTATGAGATTTTGAAGGAATGAAAAGGGGTAGAAGAGGTGTTGGTGTGCCAATTTATAGCCTCTCATGATTCGAATCGCTGGGAACACAAGAAATTTTGGGCGACAGTTTTTGGTTTCATAAACTAATGGATAAAATGGCAATGAAAGCACTAATGGAATGTGGTAACTAAAACATTGACTCCGGCGTTGAATGCGCGGTGTTGATGGGCTTGTATTGCTCCAGACAAATTTGAATTGGATGCTTGGGTGGAAAGATATGGCAAAACACTATTTTTGGTTTACTGCTCGAACGGACTCGGATGGAGGTTGAAGATGATGAACAGTGTTCACATGCACTGTAGTAGGAGTAGAACCCGAGAGGAGAGAAAAGAAAGAAAAGAGAGGAAAGGAAAAGAAAAGAAAAGAATAGGTCAAGAAAAATTAGATTAGACCCAGAAAAATAAAGAAGACATTTTTCTAGAGATTTGGATTTTTGGAGATTGAATTTGAATTCAAATTCAAATTCGGAATTTTAGGTTGGAATTGGAATTTGATATTTTCTTCCAGTGTTACCAATAATCCAAATACTTGTACAATAATTAATTTCAAATTAATTTTTAAAGAAAGCAAATTTTGGGATGTTACACAGATATATCACTAAATCATTTCACACATAACGAGAGTCATACCATACATTAATATTGCAGATCAAAGTTCAAATAGACCGCATCAGTCGAGTTTACAATAAAGTCCGATCAGACCAAATGGATACATTATGTAAAGTGGAAGCCAAAACGATAGTAAAAGAGGAGGGCACAAGCCAAGCAAGAGGTATGTGAGAGGATTAGAGGCAAAATTATTCTTTAGCACTAGATTCTTGTATAGGGCAAGGATCTGAATGTCATAGAAAGTTCGAGAGGGTTGTGAGAGAACGACAATTTCTTGTACTCTTTTGAGGTTGTACTTAAGAAATTTGCGGTCGCCTTCGCTAAATCTTCCCTCATCATGATTATTACCGGATGGCATGTTTAACAATTTCATATCTAGCTTTGTATAACAAGGTAAACCATAGCACCATGTAATTCTTTTTCTGATGACTTTTAGCTTTTCGCATTTGTTTGAAATAAATACTTTTGCCAGTGTTAGCTTTTTCTAATACATCAGTTAAAAAATAAAAAGAAGAAAATGAAAAACACCATTATATATTCGCCCGTGTTAAAAAACTAATGAGTTATAAATGATTTTTGGCTTTTGAAAGTTAAAACCGAGAGGCCAATAGCCATTGAAACGGGATGAAAAACTTAAGGGCTTGTGGTCACGCGTCGCAGTTTAGTTGCGATAAAAAAAAAAGAGTATCCGTTGGTACGGCTAGCTCACAATGCTATCGCTGTACTGCGATGGTGATTTCGCTGAACTGTCATTACTCGGTCGATGACCCCTATTGTGGGTTAGAAAATTTTTGGCGATCATGGGCAGCACGGCACTCGCAAGACTAATAGATAGAAACTGGTCACCGAATCTGAGCATCGAATCGGAAGCATCAAATGACTTCATCTATCTTGAAAGTTCCTCGTCCGATAACAACAAAAGTTAAAAGAGAGTAGCAAAAGGACTGCTGGGCCTGTTCTTTTTACGTGGAGCTTATGACTTTTGGCTGTAGCTTGTGATTTTTTAGCTGTTTATGCGAGAAGTTACAGAGTAACAAACTCATGTGCAGTTTTTGCCGATATAAATGAAGTTAGTAAAATATGTACTACGATTAACTAGTAAACCCTATCTTAAAAAGGTACTCTATTTAAAAGCCAGTTAATGTAGAAAAATCGAAAAACAGCTTTTAAAAGTTAAAAGAACAGGGCCAATATCTGCAGCAAGTGAATGAGATATTAAATCATCTCAACTATCGATTTTAGCCAAAGGTAATCCTGCACATTAATGGACGGCATGTGTAACAATTTCATATCTAGTTTTGTATAGCACGAAAAGTGAAAAACCATAGCTCCATTTAATTTGGTTTTTTGATGACTTTTCGCTTTTAGCATTTGATTAAAATAAATATTTGACGATAGACTCCGCCATTATCGATCGATGACCCCTATTTTGGGTTAGAAAATTTTTGGCAGTGTCTTGGAATCAAGTTACACACTTACACAAAACCTGCGGAGGTTTTTTCCTCCGTTGGTTTACTTCATATATTCGGAAAGAGAAGCACTCTCGGATTGACCGACTTGAGTAGTCAGGACTCAGGAGTGGAGAGACGTCCGGTACATACTTGCAACGATTCCATTCTTTTCTAGACTTGTAGGAAATGTGCAAACCGCGAACATGCTGACTATTCGCGTGAGCGATTGAATGAGATAGAACGGATTGGATTTGTGCCACTTTCTTTAATTTGCAAGCAGAGTATCAAGTTACTAATAATGAAATGATATATCTCCGCACTAGATGTGCCCCCATATTTTGATGATATAAAACTACACGAGTGTATTTGATGGGGATGGGGTTCCCGATCTTCCGTCAGGTGATGATAACTCTCGTTTTGGTGGAACGCGACACACCGATCCGGCTTCAGATCCAACAGACCCGAACCCTGCAACCTTAGCACCACGACTCCTCTGGTTATCAACCGTGTCATTAATCTGGTTGACCTCGCCAAGAAGGCTAATCCCTGCCTGCGAAACGAAGAACACAAGCAAGAACCCGAAAGAATGCAGCTCAAAGAAGTGACAATCTGCAGATGTATGATTAAGATCACGACAGTGGGGTTTCACGACCGAAGATGGCGACTGTTCGATGATAGATTGATCTAAAGCAAAACCCAAACCCTAATGGTGGGGGTGGCAGCTGGATATAAGGTCTAAGGGTCATCACACCCCCTGGACGCGCCCCCAAATGGGCTCTAAGACGATACACGGCCCAACGGACCAAAAGACGGTGACGCAACACCCTGGCAGATTCTGGATGCTGACTTGTTTCGACGATTCCCGTTGACTCCGGTGGAATTTGGACCTCAAACCAAAGCCATTGGTTAGCTTATGAAATTATCTTTCCATGCATATGTGGGTCATCGAAAACGGAGTCCGTATGTGTCCTGGGCGTCCGTTTTACTGCAGGCTGGTCCTGAAGGCCGAGGCAGACTCGAACTCGAGTTGGACTGGTCCTCCGGCTTGACTTGGACGTCCTTGCTGGTCTTCTCCGCCTCCACACCTCTCTCCATGTACTTCATGACCCTCTCCAATGTTCCTAAGCAAGATAACATCATTAGGTAGCAATCTATTCTCAAAACTATGAAAAGGATCCCTTAAGAACGAGCTCACCTCTAGATTTAATTGTCGCATGCGAGCTCGGGTCATTGGACCTTGCATAATGGTTGGAGGATCAGCGGTTGCATCCGAAGGAGTGATGTCCTCATCAGTATTCATCGTCAAAAGTGTTAATATAGTATACATGTACTGTATAAACAGACAAAAAAAGTTATTATCACGAATGTACCTTATCATTAACAAAATGCTGGATTCAGATTTAAGCCAATACGGAACCATTGTACTATTATTTGGATCAGTAAATAGTACTCACAGATATATCGCTAAATCGTTTCACATATAACGAGAACCATACCATACATTAATATTACAGATCAAAGTTTAAATAGACCGTATCAAGTCAAGTTTACAATAAGTACCAATTAGGCTAAATAGATACATTACATAAAGTGAAAGCGGAAACTATAGCAAAAGGAGATGGCACTTCTTGCCACAGGCAAAAGACTGACTAGCACTATTGCAGAAAAGGTTATCATATAAGGTTCAAAAATATCATCACAGATGGTTTCATGAGGTGTATGACTTTATGGGTCAGTAATGATATGAGGTAATCACCGACGGTTTTCGAACCATCTGTAATACATACTATCACAGGCGGTTATTAACTTATAACTGTATGTGATAGTTGACTATCACAGACGGTTTATAGTAGAATCGTCTGTGATATCTGATGAATCACATATGGTTTTAACTACAAGCCGTCTATGACCGTCTATGATTCATCAGATATCGCAGACGGTTTTTACTACAAACTGTCTATGATAATCAACTATCACATACGATTATGAGTTAATAACCATCTGTGATATTCTTTTGTATTTCTAAATTTATTTCTGTTTGTTGGCTAGCCTAAAAAATTACTAGCCATGCCTTCTGAAATAAGCAGAAACACAAGAAGTACATGTATACATCCAATTCACATTCATTTCAGAAATAAGAACATCCATTTCATGAATCAATTAATTAAAATAAAATAAATTAACCATGCATGAACAAATACACATGTACCATTAAGTTCAATCTTATTCCAAACAAGTTCACTGTACATTGTGGAATTCTCCATCTTCTATTATGACCTAAGACATCAAGAAGTACGCACACTTTCCTCAAATATTTTGGAGCTCGGTCTGTTCCAACGCAATTGTAGTGGTAGTCGCAACCTATTGATAGGAAGATCAATGTTGTGCATACATATAAATTGATAAGTATGAAATAATTATTGCAAGATTGACAAATATGAGGATCATTGGTCTTCGCAGAACCGAGGGGTAGTTCCATGTTGTGGCAAATATAGTATCTACAGGCGTTGCCCTGCAACTGCTGGTGGCACTGCAAAAATAGAATTTGTTAGTTTAAGAGGCATTACTATGAAGTGTTATATAGGATTAATGTATACTAGCAAATACCGGAAAATCTAGATCTTGTCTCAAGGCGTTGATCCCTCCCTTAGATTTCCGTACAGTACCAACGTATGACACGAACGACCTACGTCATTCGAAAAAGTTAGCCTTAGTCATTGCGAAGGAAGGAAATACTACAATAGAGTTATCTATGGAGGAAATGTATTTACCTGTCGATTAATTGTTGGACAACTATGAAATCAGTTTTGGTCTTCTTTAGGGAATCAAGGTATATTACCTTATTCCATTTTGGTATAATTACAATTAGAATCCAATGAAACCTATATGGGTATGTCGTTATGGTCATTAAATCTAAGTTCGTGTTGCTTATTAAGTACTCTTCACTCACATGGTTTGTAGTGTACATCTAGCTTCGGTCCTATATTATGCATATAACAATTTAGTATTAAATATTAAATTAATTAATTAGTATACTAGCTATATATGATCTAAAATAGCTATATGTAGTAAGAATAATTAATTAAATTGAATTAAGTAGAAATAGAGTATGAATTGGCTAAACCCTAAACCATGCTAGATGTAAATAATATTCTCTCTACATCAAGCTAAATATAAACCATCTTCAATTCTCCCTTTATCAAAATTTAGATCTAAAATATAATACAATTAGGAACAAATTACTAACCATAGATAGTCAAGAACAAATGGATATACAATCACTCTTGCAAGTCCGTAGTCTCCTTTCACCAAATGGTCTCAAAGCTCCAACTCCTAAAAGCAACAGCCTATGAGAGCAGATCTGGAATTTAAGACATATCTGTGAGGGTCGACGGGTCTGCAATTAATAAGTGAAATTATCACAGACGATTTTTAACACAAATTATCTGTGATGACTTAATTATCACAGATGGTTTTTAATACAAATTGTTTATAAAGTATCACAGACTGTTTAAAGACAAAACCATTTGTTGTATTTGGTAATATCACAGACGGTTCTTGTTAATAACCATCTATGATACTTCACAGATAATGTTCACCATGAACCATCTATGATATTACCTCTTCACAAATGGTTTTTAGCGCTGGCAGCAACACAAACGTTCTCTAAACCAAAACCATCTGTGATTGTGTTTAATACTGACGATTTTGGTCAACTGTTTAAGATGGGATGTCTAGTGTTAGCCTTTTTGTAGTAGTATGGGGTAAGAGTCTAGACTACTAGAGACTATCCTAATCTCCTCCATCTTCTTCTCTACTTGCTCCTGGAGCATCATAGTACACGTAGTGACTTTGATTTGTAGATTCTAAGGTATTCAGTGACCAAGGGTGAGCACAACAACAGTGCTCTTTGAGCCAAAACACAGGATGTGGTAGTATACATGCAAGGTTCAACAAAGTTAGGCTTGCATTCTTTTATTTGCTAAACACATTAATTGAAATTACCATTAAGTAAAAATTTCTATGACTTAGCATTTTAACTAAATCAAGTTTTTATTAAAGAGAGTAGAAGTGTGCAATATTAATAATGATGTAGGTATCATCCACCTGTTACATGATTCTATCCATTGTATGCTGGTTTTTGATACTAGAGTTACATCCATCCATGATCATCGCTAGATTACATCTATTCAGGGTAAACCAAAATTAGGGTTACATCCACCCGACGAGTTTTCATCCCACCCACAAAGTTCTAGAAATAGATAATAATTAGGGTAAGTTCCCATGCCCCTCTTAACCATGGGAATGACTATGTGAACAGTTTACACTCTGTAGAGATAGTACACTTTACCCATAAGAGATCATTAACTTATTATGTTTCATACATTTTCTTGGGTATGTGATCAAAAAGATCACCACAAGGCCTTTACAATGCATCACCCCGTGTAAGTTACACCTGCTAATGTTTCATCTTAGTGAGGTTACGTTTACCACACCAGGACTCTCTTACACCACACAATGGCTTAAATCCAGTGACACGACTCATGTCCACGGCGGCTTAAATCCAGTGACACAACCCTTGGATCACTCCAGTAATGCAACCCGCACTGGTGGATGCAAATTAGTTAACTAGGTCATACCCATTATAAACTTATGGTTGTGTTATTTTATATTAGGAGGTCATCATAAGATTCAGTCCTTAGAGTCATCTAGGCGGTGCTACCACAAACCACAAATTTTTTGCTACATCCTCACCAACCCTCTTACCATCTGCTCAGATAAATAAAGCAAGTTTTAGGGATTTGAGAAGCATAAAACTAAGTTATCTCAATATACTAGCCATTTCCCTCTAATAGTTGCCCAAAACTAATTTCCTGATTAAAAAATGATGAGAGGGTAATTTAATACACTGATACATAATCAAGACTAAGCATAACGCTTAAGTACAACTTATAGCTAGTATGGTTATCATTAGTTTTTTAGGGTGACAATGATCATATGATTCAAATGTCCAAAGGATGGTGTAATAATAATACGAGGTTGAATATGCATGTATCTATAACCTTAAGCGAACATACATTTGCACAACAATTAAAGCATGCAATTTGATAATTTAAACAAATATAATTTGCATGAGAAAGTAGGTTCAATTTGATCAAAACATTAACTCACCAAGCTTACAAGTAGGTTGGTCTTGAAAGTCTTTATTCGCTGGAACTGTGGCTCTTCTGTGTCCTCGTACTCTACTTGAACAATTGCAACAGAAAGCAAATAAATATGTGAACAAACAAATAAATTCAAAAACTCTAAATTGAAATATTCCATTACCATTAGATAGATCTTGAATTTAGATAAATTTAGAAACAAGTTTTATTAAATTTAGAGTTAAAATGAGTGAGAACAAGCTCTTTAAAATTTAAATTAGGATTACATCCAAAAATCAAAAGAGGAGAGAGAGTACCACTAAAATTAAATTGATTTTCCAATTATGTCTTAACTGAAAAATGTCATAGAGGCTAACAGGTAGGACCCTTGGTTTTAATTAAATTTTCAATTAAATTTCTAAAGAAAAAGGCTTGAGGCTCTGATAGGTGGGACTAATCACTGTTGAAATGGGGCCCATTTGTTAGGGGCTCTTAGATATTTAACCTGTCTAAACAGGATTTTAAATGGATGGGGGCCCACATGTCATAGGGTTAAGGGTTAACTTAATGAAATGGGCCATCAGTCAGTGAGGGATTAACTTATTTAATCACCAAGCATTAACACTAAATAAGAATTTAAACTAATCCTAATGCGCTACACTGGTTCTTCCTTCCTGCCGAGCGGGGCAAAGTTTGTCGGAAGCGAGAGGAGCCACGGCGGCGAGAGGGGAGATCAAAATGGTTTGCTCAACTCAAACCGCACCTCTAGGTGAGGCAACGAGGCTCAATTTGGTGCACAGAGTGGCCGACTACGAGCTAAGTGGCGGCAAGGCACGAGCACATGGCACCATGGCGACCGGCGGCACCAAAAGTGAATTAAATGCTAGGGTAGCATCTAGGGGCTAGGAAGGATTCACCGGAGGTGAAGACAGAGCTCAAGGAGGGGTGAATGAGTTGGTGATGTGATCCTGGTCAACGGTGTGGAGGTCGATGAGGGCAGCTTGCTGGAGATGATGAAAAGGGTTGGTGATGGTCTAGACAGCGTCAATGCTTCCTTGTGATGTTCTAGGCACGCCAAATTGGATGGAGGCATGGGGAATTGGCGACGGCGTTGGTGGCAGGGATTTGTTTGGATTTGAGGAAGAAAGAGGGTAGGGATCTCTCGGTGGCAATTGGAGCGGAGGGGGGGGCAATTGGGGAAAGATGAGGCCATCCAAAGGCTTTAAAGCCAAACCAGAGGAGGGTAGCCATTGGGCGGCGTTATGGCGGGTGAAAACTGAGGGTGGCGACATCAGCACTCGATGCAGTGCAAAGTAAGGAGGTGGAGCCAGCGTGCGGCACAGAGAGTGATTAAGGCGAGGGGAGGAGGGTGCAATAATCAAGTATGGAGATTTGGGCACACGGCGTACACACGGCTTGGGAGCAGCGGGAACGGGCGTGGCGGTGTGTGTAGAAGGGAGAAGAAGGAGAGGGAAGAGGGAAGGAGGGTCTAGGAGAGGTCAGCGCTGAGCTAGCAAGCACTGGTGAGCATGATGGTGCACAGTGAAAGGGAGTAGCACACTGCTATAGCACAGGGACATGCGTGGGTGTGTACGGTGCAACGCTCATGAGCACAGAGCACGCACAATGTAGCTAGCGCATGTCCGATGCACGCATAGGGTAGGGGAGGACCTGGCATGGGCCAGAAGGGCCAGGCTAGAGGCTATGGGCCAGGGAAAACAGGTTGGGCTCGTCCCAAGGAAGATTTGGGCTCCAAGAATTTTGAAAACTAGTTTGAATTTGAGTTTAAACTTTGATTTGAATTCAAATTTGAATTTTATTCGAGCACTTCCAATCTCCCAAAAATGGGATGTTACAAAGTATCCAAGAAATGAAAGTCACACAAGTACATGTAAACTAGGTGCTATTGTGTGCATGAGCTAGCGCTAGCTCGTCATCTACCTTACCCTTCTGACTAAGGCCCCCTCCCTACTACCCTCCATCCCTTCCCTCCTCAATAGAAAATTGAAAAATGAGAGATCATCAAACTTCCAAACAAAAAAGGTACCTCTAAATTCATAGATTCGAAAAGTTTTAATTCGAGTTCTAAACTTTCAATTTTCAACTTCAAACTTCAACTTACAAATTGAAAAATTACACAAACTTTCAAATTCCAACTTTCACTTTCAAATTGAAAATATACACAAACATGCCACTTTCAAAACTCCCATTTGAGGCTAAAAAACACATTCAAACCCAAGCTTTCTAGCCTGCAAAACATTCAATTGATACAACAAAAATCTTCCAAAATCAAGAACTTTCCTTTCGCTTGCGCTGTCTGTGGCCTCAGATCTATCCACTGCGCCTCATTGCTACTTCCCTCTCCTCCCACAACTCTGGCCACTGTACCACCCCTGCTCCTCCAATCTCCTTCAAACCTTATCCACCTCTCGCCCAAATCCGGCCACCACCACCAACCCCCTCAT
This sequence comes from Dendrocalamus sinicus, assembly GCA_036346575.1. Classification (NCBI taxonomy): domain Eukaryota; kingdom Viridiplantae; phylum Streptophyta; class Magnoliopsida; order Poales; family Poaceae; genus Dendrocalamus; species Dendrocalamus sinicus. The sequence goes on along the minus strand of CM070671.1, from coordinate 6,105,284 downwards.
GTGTGGCAGCTTCACTATTGGTTAGGTTTAGCATCGAGCATGCCACGGAGTGGGAGGGCAATGGCAGGGGCGATCCAACTGCATGTGCGTAGGAGGGGTTAGGCCCAAGCCTACCCTCTGCCATAGTGTTGGTACCACCCCTCCCCCCTCCTTTCCCACTGGCGGATCCATGGGTGCTACATTATGCTCCAACTAAACAGAGGGTAGGAATTGAGGAAGAACTGATGAAGTGAAGAAGCTAGTTTTGGGCATTTGTCAAAGCCCACAAGGCCTAAGTGAGGTCCCATATCCACCCCAGTTGCCCGCCCCACGTTCCCAACTGGTAGGCCAAATCGATTGAAGGTGAAGCAAAACACAAGAGGAGAAATTTCATGGTGCACACCTAAGCAACCGAAGACTCAAGGCGAGGAGAAACCCTAGCTCCTAAGAGGCAGCCGACAGTAGGCTAGCAACTGCACAGTGTGACAAGGAGGGGAGGTGTTAAGGGGGTGTCGGGCTCGGGGTGTGGCCTGAGCACTGGTGCAATAGCCTAGGGTGGCAATGCGACGAGTCGGCCAACCAGGGACAGAGAAGCGGGGAAGACGGCGAGCTATGGCCCTGCAGGGAAGCTAGGCGGCTGCACAACTATTTGACACCCGGTGGTCGGGGAGGGGAAGGACTAGAGGAGCTGAGGAGGTGACTAGCCAGGGAACTACAGGTGTAGATTTGGCCGTTTGAGGAAGCCTACAACAAGCAGCCAAGAAGGAAGCACAATTTGTTTGTAGATTTGCTATAATGGAGAAACAAACTTTGTACAACTATTTCACAAGTAATTTAAGTAGTACTCCTCAATTGATGAGAGCACAACTCAATTTAGCTTAGTCCTTTAAACCCACCCTTCATATTCTTCATGGTGGCATCATTCTAACTTCGCCACCAGAAGAATAAGGAGGATAGTTTGCGTAGGATATTATAAAGTACAAAGGTGGATAGTTTGCGTAGGATATTATAAAGAAGGGGTGGAGCATGAGTATAGGAATTTTTTGGTAGATGTTTAAGTGATGGTGGATGTTGTGGAGGTATACTCTGGCAAATTTTCTTTACTTATCCTCTGTGCAGCTAATTAAAATTCTACTGTCCATTATCTTGGGTGTAGCTAAAATGGAATTAAGAAAGGGTGGCCACTTTCTGATATCGTTTTTACTTAATGTTACTTTTTTTTCTTTTAGTTTGCTTGCATGGCAAATTAACCTAGTGGTCTTGGACTCAAGGCCCCGCTCGTTTCAGTGATAGCTTCTGGTTTCTGCTTTTACTTCACTATTCCTTAACTTCATCTTTTTCTAGTTTTTTTGGCTTTTTTTTTTAATTTTTTTGGCTTTTCTTTTTTCCGTATTCCTTCACATTGTTCGTGATGGGCTAACCTGTTTTTTTTTTCATTTTTATATTTTTTAAATTTAATTACGCCCAATAAGCTACCTTAGCTACAGTGACAAATAAGCCAACTACAGTGAAAAAATTTTATGAATAGAGCTTTTTTTCCAACTTAGCTAACATTTTGGTTGTTACTTGATGTCATAGTTGTGGCATCGCTACTCTATAATTTACTCTATAATTTACCAATGTACGTATCTCCTTTGATTTTTCACAATCCACAGCTATTGTTCAATTGTGCACCTGCTTCTTGCCCTATTTAGTAGGATGGACTTTTGAGTTTATGGTGAGCTTCTGTGCTAAGGTCACACTATTTAATCATAACAATGCACACATGCTTCATTGTTGAAACACTGTTTATAAGATGTTAAAAGTTTGAAAACAATTTACTCACAATAAAGCAATTATGTTTTAATCTGTCCAAAGATCTTTTTTCTCTTGCTTTCTTTGTGCGGTTTGACATGATATTTTGACTCTATGAGCCTTCAGAGAGTTAGCAAATCAAACAAATTCACCATCTTTTTTGTAAGCTCTTATCATAGTCAAGGTTAGTACTTGTATGATTTTTCATGAATTATTTCCCTACTTGATATCCATTCCTTTTGTGGAAGTTCAGATTGCAATGTATAGAGCATATATTTTAAGGTAATGGTGACTTGTGAGCAAATAGCAAGGATTATGATATTATTGTTGTATAGAACAAGATCAATAGTCATGCATAGATTGGATTGCCTCCACTGCAGGTAGTAATTATTGTGAGCTTGCGGTTGTTATGCACTCATCCACACTGAAGCTAATGAGACAACATATTACCAAAGTTATCAATATGGTTCTGTTCTGATCAGTATGGGCCCATATATACCGTATGGGTCACTAAACTGGTACAAAGTACCCCTAAGTTTTGTACCGATCTAAATACCGGTCAATACCAGCTCAATACCGGTCAATACGGGTCATACCAGTTTTAATACCGGTCGGTACCGGTGAAATTGATAATATCATCTATTGAACTATATATTATATTTGATAATATTACTACGTATCATTACTATTATAAAAGAACGAGTTAGTGGTTGTACGTCCATTCTCCTCCAACAGCTCTATTCACTTAATTTCTCACTATTCTCCACTTTTCAACTGATTAGAGCAACTATCTTCTATAACACGATTATCTATTTATTCAATGAGTTCCGTTGCAACGCATGGGTACATAACTAGTTTGGAATGATATTACAGATAACATTTGGTGTGCATATAATTAAATAAATATATACTTATAAATATATATTCGTAATGTATCATTTCAAGAATCAAACGGAAATGATCTTTGAAATGGTATTGATAAGTATGCATATTACTCTTTGAGGCTCTGAAGTGTGGATGACAGACGCACAGGTCGTCAAGAACTATAGCTGCATCATTTCATTCTTTTTAAATAAAATAAAAAATAAATACATCATTTTTTTCCGAAACCAACGGCGCGCTTGGCCGCGGCTCACACATTCACGCCCCGTACAGTTGGCCTTGGACGTCAATAAATTAAACTATCTCACATCAGTTGGCCTTTCAGCGTCCGAGCGTTCGGACAGCCTGCTTCGTTTCAACGCATGCGCGTTGAATAGCTTTTTAGTTGAACTATGACCAGAGTGTCACAACAAGGACCTTCCTTATTTATACGCTATACTGCCTTCCGTGCAACTTACCTAGCGTAAACCTGTGGGTTCCAGACTTAATTTCAGCACCAGATCAGGGGAGGAGATGGGTCTCCTCGATGCAATAGTACCTGTGCTCCTAGTTGCTTTACTAGCGACGCGACCATCTGCGGCCCTCACGTCTGCTGCCACGCTCTCTCACTGCCCGAAGAGATGCGGCAACATGAGCATCCACTATCCCTTCGGCATCGGATCCGGCTGCTTCCGGCAGGCGGACTTCAGCCTCACCTGCAACGACACCACCCAGCCGCCAAAGCTCTTCTTGAGCGACGGCGCAACCGAGGTTGTTGACGGCGGCAAGGGTAACATGGTAGGATCGTCGGATTGGCTTGACGTAACCATTTTCCATACCATACCTCTGGTGCCTGATGTTCCTGCTTACAACTTTTCGTGGAAACTTAGGGCCTGTTTGGTTGGTGCCTAAACTTGCCATGCCTAAGCTTAGGCAATATGTGGCTGCCACAGAAAGTGTGGTTAACAAAATCGAAGTCACACTTGTGGCAAAGTTTGGCAAGAAACTAAGTCTATGACGTGTGGGGTCGGGTGCTAAGAAAGTGTGGCATGCCACAGTTGCGTCAGTGAACCAAACAGCTACCTAAAAACTGTGGCACGCCTAACTTGTGGCTAGGCAACTTCTGGTCATGAACCAAACAGACCCTTAGTTCTTTCACTATCTTTGACGCTTCTCTAAACATTACTGGGTGTGAGTTCGATACATATATTTTCGATCATGACACTAATAATTTCACAAGGCGTTGTACGAACAATTGCCCCCACGAAGAGATCACAGAGACGATGGCTAGACAGTACTGTAATGGTACTGGATGCTGCTATGTTGAAGTTGGATATGATGTTCGTGACTTGGAGCTCCGATTTGTCCGCCACAGCGATGGTACACTCCAAGCGCTCTCATCTGGTCCAAGCTCCTTACGGGACAGAATCAATATAACTACAACCTCCGCCATGCTCTTATGGGGTATAACGGATCAACCGACATGCGCTAGCGCAAAGGACAATAACACAAACTACGCATGTGCGAGCATCGATAGCCAATGCATAGACTACTTCGAGGATCACGGTTACCACTGTCAATGCAACAGTGGTTATGTAGGCAATCCATATGTACCTGATGGCTGCACACGTGACGAAGGTGATTTACCCCATCCCGAAACCATGCATATTTAATGGGTTTATTTATTCTTCCATTATTTGTTTCATTCTCTTTTTTAAGGACTTGTTTGGAACATGAGAAAATTTTCTATTTCCTCAAAAATTGAAATATTTTACGTGGAAATCTTTTGTTCCAAAAAGGGCCCAAATTGAATTCCCTGCCGTTTCGTGATCTGTCCTGTGATGCAATTAAAACTGGTTGGTTGTATTTTTCATGTTCAAGGCTTCCTTTAATAAATATTGTAATAATCAATGTTTTCAAACAATAATTTGTATTGTAGATATGTTCTTCTACATGAATAGTACAACTATTATGCTCTACTATCCCTTGTTATTTTTTATGGCCTCATATTAGATTTGATATAGCGAGATATGTCAAGCATGCATGGTAGGATCAGAAAAGTAGAGTATATTATAGTATATAACATTTGACTATTTTTAGAGCAAAATTAGTCCGATTTTGAGGCGTTAGATGGAGATCCAATGCCCCAGATCATTTGTTTTGGAGGGGGGCTTGTATGGGTGGATCCATTGGATGGAGATCCAACGCCTCAGATCATTTTTTTGGATGGGGGCTTGTATGGGTGGATCCGTTGGATGGAGATCCAACATTCCAGATTATTTTTTTGGAGGGGGTTGTATGGGGGGATCTATTGGATTAAGATCCAACGTCTCAAAATCTGACTAATTTTGCCCTTAAAACAGTTGAATGTTCTATAGCACTTCTTTATATTATAACCTCGTAGAGAGAACTGAATTATTAACAGCAACGGAACAATCAAAACAAGACAAAAAAATAACTTAGATCTAATCCACTCTTGTGCCCCTAATTGCTTCTGTCACTTTCAATGAGATTGGCTATTGCTTTATTCTTTGGGTTCAGTTGCTACGGCCACACCCTTCGGCAGTTTGGCTATATATAGCTAGCTCTTCACCTATCCTTTCCTGAAGGGAACTAAGAATCCGTATGCTAGTAGGATTAGTATAGGAATCGTTGGCCTCACAACTTCATGTCATAAAACGATTTGAGACCAAGTACAACAAGAGGCATTCGCTAGCAATAACTTAGGTTTTTTAGATCAATTTAATTTTATTATTTAATTAGCTAGTGTGACGTGCTACAGAATCTGCAATAATTCTGACTGCAATTTTAACAGAAGATATGCAGTAGTAAAATAATGTAAATTGACACTAAATCTTAAATATCACAACTATAGAAAGGCTAATACTAGATGCCAAATCACAGACGGTTTTGTGAAACCGTCTGTGATGTACACTATTACAGACGGTTTTAATTTGGAGGTCGTCGTAGTATTTGTGGCGAGAAAAGGAGTTTCACTGAGCGGTTCTTACCGCTGAACCATCTGTGATCTCGGAATATCACGAGACGGTTTTATAATAAAACCGTCGTGATACTCAAATTATCACGACGGTTTTTATTATAAAACGCTCGTGATATCGGAATATCACGACGGTTTTATTATAAAACCGTGCAGGATATCGAATATCACAGATGGTTTTATAACAAAAACCGTCTGTGATATTCAAGATTATCACAGACGGTTTTATAATAAAAACCATCTATGATACGTTTCCCGCCTTGCAATCCCTCAAAATTTCGTATTTTCCCACTTAAGTCCAAGTATGATTCAGTTTTGAGACACCTTCAGTAAAACAGGTATAACTTTTGCGTACGGTGTCCGTTTTCGATGTTCTTGTGGTCGTTGGAAAGCTAACGACGAGCCCGATCTAAAAAAATGACTAGCTTTTGCTAGTCATCCTCCAAGACCCCAAAAATCGGCCATCTTTGGACCTAAACCTGCGTTGCAAGTTTTTAGTTTCTGTTTTTGCCCTTTTTCTTGGTCTTCCTTTCGGAATTTGGATTTTGCTTCAACTGAAAAGTTGTAGATCTCATCGAAACCTTTCAAATGAGTATATATAAGCTATATGAAACTTTGTTATTTTATCTTTTCAGACTAGTTGTTTATATTGTATCGGTATATAAAATTTTGTGCTCTAATTCACATCTATGATATTCATTCATCACAGACGGTTCTATATATAGAACCATCTGTGATAATCTAACCGCTGGGCCCGTCGATCCTCCTCAACCCAATCCTAGCCAATAGAAATCCACTAATCCTCACCCCACGGATCGTAGCTCCGCCTTTCTGTCCCCGCGCCAAAAAATTTTGAACTCCCGCCTCTCCCTCCCTCTCCCTCCCCTATAAATATAACCAAAACCCAGCCTCCTTGCTGGTCTCCTCTTCCTTGGTCTCCTCTTCCTTGCTGTTATCCTCCTCCGTGCTGTTCTCCGCTTCCTTGTTGTCCTCCTCCTTGCAGACGACGCACAAGTCTACGGGAGGCAAGACACCGCAGAAGCAACTAGCTCGTGCCCACCGTGCAGACGCTCAATCAACGCCAGTGATGGTGGGTGTCAAAGACATCCAGCTCATGCGTTGCATCAGGGGCGAGAAGCCATAGATGATCTTTGCTTTTTCTCTGTTCTTGTTGTGTAACATGCTCGTTGTTTTGGGATATTGTAATGGTAGACTCTAATTTTAATAAAAATGGATGTTTTATGTTTGTGAAATGAATTGAGATGTGAATTGGATGTATACATGTACATGTTGATCTGCTTATTTCAGAGGGCATGGCTAGCATTTCCTGAGGCTAGCCAATAAACAGAAATAGGTTTAGGAGTAGAAGGGAATATCACAGATGGTTTTTAGTTAAGAACCATTTGTGATATGTAAATATCACAGACGGTTCTTAACTAAAAACCGTCTGTGATAACTATATATCACAGATGATTTTTAACTAAAAACCGTCTATGATTATAACTATCACGAGCGGTTTTAACTAAAACCGTGCGTGATTATAACTATCACGCAGCGGTTTTAGTTAAAACCGTCGTGATATTTGCACCACGAGCGGTTCAAAATCGCCTCGTGATGACCTCGTATTATCACTGACCCATAAATTCAGACGGTTCACAAAACCGTCTGTGATGACATTTTTGAACCGTCTGTGATGACCTTTTCTGTAGTAGTGTATGTTTGAATCATATGGTACAATACGATAAAAAAATTTAACTTGCAACTCAAAAGAATTCCTAGATTATTCTTTTAGAGACTAGAATAATCAATTGTTAATGTTAATTCCATTTTTGGCAACAAATGGCTACATGACAGCCCATGTGGTTGGCATTTGCCACAATATAAGTTTGTGTTGATTTGCCGGTAACATGAGTGTCCACTAGCAAAGGAACACGATTTTTATAGTGTGTTTGGGCAGCAAATGAACATAGTTTTGTTGGTGTTTTTGGGTAGCGGCATGATTTCATTTTTTTTTTCTTGAATGGAACGGGGCGGGGCGGGGGGGGGGTCCCGAACAGGAAACACCCTTAGGCAACTCAAATTTCAAAACCCTTAGCCAACGTCGAAAGCCGGCCTGCTGCTGATCACCGGAATGCACCACCACCAAGAAACTTGGCTTTCCGACTTTGCATTAAGCATTTGTGATGGACATCTCTAATCTTCATCTAATCGACGCATTGAAAACGTCCCCGCATGCCACTCTGTCGATGCCCTCCTAGGAGAGAAAGCCTTGGAGGAGGGAGGACCATACCAAAGGGATCGAGGGAGGACAGGCAGGGGCGGATTCAAGAAAAAAGATCATCGGGTATATTATGAACTCACATCACTAACTTGTAGCTTATAATAAGGAGTTACATGCTTATAATACTAAAGGGTTATATGAGCTGACCAAAAGGGCATCGGTGTCGCTTGAACCTGGCAAATACATGAGAGGATCCAAGTGCAGTGTCATATGGCCAATAACACCACATTTATTTGCATCGTAGATCAGTTACATTTGGCGAGAACCATGCTTAAGATTTGTATTGTGATCCTAGTTAATTATTTCAGAATAACTTTGATAATAAGATTCTACCTTGTGAAGCTCGTTGTAATGCTCAAATTGTTTCATTCAAGTCTACGTGTTTCTACTACTATAATAATTGGATTATTACTTTTACAACATGGCTGAAAGAACTTCAAAAGAGTCAAATTACTAGAGAAGTTCACGAATTTTGTTTACTAAATGCAGGATATAGTCCAATTCAACTAAAGGCAAATTGCTCCCAGTATTGTGGGAACATCAGTGTTCCATTTCCTTTCGGCCTAGAGGAAGGCTGCTCCGCGAGGAAGCTATTTCAACTCAACTGCACAAACGCGACATCTTCTATGCTCCAATTCGATGATGACCACATCGTGACATATATAAATCTCGTCGAGGGGCTCGTAGGCATCAGATTTACATCATATTTCGAAGAGGTGCAACTTAGAATGACCGTACCAGAAGAACCCAATCTCTATGCTGGTTTTGCGGAATCAGAAGTGTCTGTGCACTGGGCTGCTGCCAACCTAACATGTCAAGAGGCCCAGAAGAACCGCTCTCAATATGCATGTGTTAGTATGAACAACACATGCTTAGGCGTCAACTCCAGGCAAGGTTATATTGGATATCGATGCAAATGCTCAACTGGTTTTCAGGGAAATCCATATATCACTAATGGCTGCAAAGGTACACTCTCCCCTTCTCCAACTCCCCAGTACGATAACAATGCCCTTCTATGAAATCAAAAAACCAAGTAGCATAAATTTTCAAGCATTTATTGCTTTAGACATTTGCAATGCCCCAGAATAAATTTCCTTTACACTTTAGAATTTTTTGAGGATATTTTCCATTTGAGAATTGATATGTAAATGTGATACCTTTTTAATGAGACAAAGGTAGGAGCTCTGCCTCATTTCATTAACCGAGAGAAGGGAATACAAACAAAAGCAGAGGACACATAATAAACACCGAATGTAAATGTGATACTCAATGTAGTCCTTTGAGTCTGCACCACCTGCAGCCCCCTCTCTGGGCAACAGGATGCCTCCATGGTCCTAAAGTGCCTCCACTGCCTTTCCAGACATCTGAATTAACATATTTGATTCTTCCCTTACACCCGCGATTAAGATGGGAATCTTTGTTTTTATTTTTCTTCAATTCATAATTCAGCCTGTATGATAGATTCTCATGTTATACTCCCTCCTTCATAAATGCATGACATTTTAGGAATTGCTCACTCTCCAATTTCGTTTATCATTGACTTTTATTTGGAATAATTATATGTAAGAAAATTCTTATAAAATTACTAGGTAAATGCATGTGCTTTGCTATGGATAAAAAATCATATTATCCCAGCATGTTGAGTCAACATTGTTGGGATCGACCTGCACAACCCACGTGGTCAGTTCCATCTCTGCACTCGGCTACATCATGCCTCCGCGCCCTGTAAAGCTCTTTTTCTGTTAGAGAACATTTAGGGTGGTAAAATTTATTTTTTTTGGTTTTTCCTGTTTTTGTTAGAGATTTTTAGGATGTACAAGAGGGAGTTGGGAGGTGCAGATGAACCACCACCAACAACAACTCTTTTTAAATAGTAAAGATAATATTTTAGAAATATCTTATAAAATTATAATATATTGGTACAATTTAATATGGCCAATTTAGATATAGCTATGTATACCAGTGATCAAAAAAACATTTATGATACCATAATGAAAAAAAAACAATTATGATACCATTTGAAATTTTGACACAAATCATCATCACTTCATATTAGCAATGACGTTCACTTTTTATACGCTGCTTACTCAATTTACTATGATTTGTGGTTCCAGATATTAACGAGTGCAACACACCAGATATTTGCAAAGGGGTATGTCACAATGTTGTAGGGAGCTACTATTGCACCATGTGCCCGGATAAGGTGTACAGCTTTGGAGTGGTACTTGTGGAGCTGCTCCTTAGGAAGAAACCTATTTTTACAAGTGAGACGGGGTTGAAGCAAAACTTGGCCAAGTATTTTCTTTGGGAAACAAAGGTGACGCCGATTACAGATATAATGGTTGCTCAAGTTCTTGATGAAGCAACCGAGGAAGAGATTAAAGATGTTGCCTCGCTTGCAGAGCTGTGCTTAAGACTTCGAGGTGAAGAAAGACCTACTATGAAGCAAGTAGAGATGACATTACAGTTTTTACGAACCAAAAGGCTAAACTCATGCCATGCCGTTCTAGCAAATAAGTAAGAGATGGAACCCTTGATGACGACAAATGCCAAAACTAATCCTAAGTCTTTATGTGTTGAATTTTTCGGCAAGGAAGCTACTTTAGGATCCCAAGGGACTATCTCATTTTCCACTCTACCACGCTAAATCTGTTCAGTTTTCAATGTTGGTTGTTATTGTATTATCCCATGGATGGGTGCTGCACACCTACATTCATGTTGCCTCCCTTGACAAACATAGTACTGTACATTCTATAATGCACTTAGTAATATATAATTGGGTTGTTAAAACAAGGTATATATTGTGTAAAGAATCTTGTAATGCCACCTACATGCTATAGGATGGACAGGACCCCTCGACTCCTCGGGGATGAGATGTTCAAATATGTAATACGTTAACGTGCCTGATAATTTTATCAATGAGCTTGCAGACTTGCACATCTATCTGATTTCCAACAAACACGTTCGTGGCGGGGACAAATCCCGATGGATGGTCACTTGCTATCCTCTTGGCAAGTGGTGACACACGAATGAAGCATGGTGCCACAAGCAGCTCAATGATGGCGATGAAAGGGATACGACAGCATGGGATCTCATCAGAGGCTCCATGGATCTGCCTCGTGCGCGATGGGTCAGAAACTTGCCGTGTATGGAGGCAGTGGTGGACCACGGTGACCTCATCGAAATTGATGGAGATGACAGATTTAGCAGGAGGCGCTTCTCTGGTCTGAAGCTCGATTGGGGACGAGATGATGGATTGGGGAGGAGTTTTTGGAAAACCATGTGAAAGCATGGGCTAAAATTCAAAAATGGTGCAAGTGGGATGTGTTGCCCTTACCTTCAATCTTGGTCGCCAAAGTTTCATCCGATGGCCACGAATTGGTTGGTGAACTTGTTCACAAAATATGCCTTGTGCATTTGATATGATGGCATGAAGATGATGAGTGGGGGTGGCCTTTGAATCTAAGGGTCTATTCTTTTTATGGCTTATAGCTGTGACTTATGACTTATGGTTGAAATTTTTGAATTTTAGGCTATTCACGAGAGAGACTACGGAAAGAGATACTCGCTTGTGATTTTGGCTTGTACAGATGTTGAGCTTTTAACGTGTACTACAATTAACTTTAGACCCTGTCTTGAAAAAACACTCCGCTTGAAAGTTAGGTACTATGGCAAAAGTCAAAAGCCGCTTTCAAAAGCTGCAAAGAACAGGCCCGTAGATCTAAAAGTCAATTGTAGTATACACAATACTCAGTTTAGCTATACCGACCAAAATCACATGCACTGTTTTTCTCTTCGTACTGTTTCTTGTGAACAGCCAGAATTCAAAGACTATAAGCCAAAAATTATGAGCTACAGCCCAAAAGAATTCACCATAATGAAGATGATGAGTGGGGGTGGCCTTTGAATCTATGACGAAAAGGCTTATGATAAACATGAAAATTGAAAGGTTTTTCACCTTTGTGGTGTGCGGAAAGTGGTTCAACCATTCAAGAGTGTTGTGTTGGGGTGAAAATTAATAACACAACAACCACATTTTTTTAGCTGTTACAAGTTCTTAGAGTATGTACATCCCTTAGCAACTAGGTGCTAAGCTAGACACATCATCTCTCTCTCCCTCTCCATAATACTATTATTAGCTACTTTTACTCTAACTCTTAGTACTAACTATACGTGCTAAAGTCTCAGCTTTTTATGAAATAGCACCTACTGCCAAGGTTCTAATTGATCTTTTTTTTTTGAATTGATGCTCTCCCCATCCACAAATGTATGTTATTTTTGACTTTTTTAGTCTCTAATGCAAGACTTTGACTATAATTTACTACCATAATATGCTAGTAAAATAATATATATATATATATATATATATATATATATACATATATTATAAAAGTATTTTTCAAGATAAATCTAATGATATTATTTTCATATAGTTAATCTATATACTTTAACATATATTAATGGTCAAAACTTGAAAAGCTTGATCACATGGAACCCACAGCGACCTACATTTGTGGATAAAGGGAGTACAATTTACAATTTGTTTGTAGATTTGCTATAATGAAGAAATAAACTTTGCATAATTATTTTACAAGTAATTTAAGTAGTACTCTCTAACTGATGAAAGCACAATTCAATTTAGATTAGTCCTTTGGACCCACCCTCCGTATTCTTCCTGGTGGCATCATCCTGGCTTTGCCATCAGGAAGAATAAGGAGTAGGTCCTCCGAGCGTTCCAACAGCCCATTTCGTTTCAATGCACACGTGTTGAATAGCCTTTTCGTTGTGAACTATAACCAGACTGTCACACAAGAAGAAGGAAAACCTTCCTTATTTGTGTGCTATACTGCCTTCCGCACAACTTACCCAGCGTAAACCTCAAACAAAAATCCTATGAGTTTCGGACTCAAATTTCAGCACTAGTGGGGAGGTGGGTCACCTTGATGCAATAGTAGCTGTGCTCCATGTTGCTTTACTAAATTAGATATTAAAACACATTGAAAAATTTTCTAATTCAATTGTTGCAAAAATCGAAATAGAGCATTCTAATATTTTTAACATTGGCCCACAAATATTTTAAAGATTATATAATTGAAACCCAAAAATCTAAATCACAAAATTTAGTACCTATTTGATCGGCTGATCATTACTTCGTTAGCTATGAAGATTATTGAACACTTGAACTTTGAAAGCATGGAGCTAGGACGAGACGACAAGTGGATGACCTCACCTAATGTCGTGACTGTTGTTCATACTGCATGTAGCATACATACACCGAGATTTACTCAATTTGCATGCACGTGCAGTAAGATTAACATAGGGAGAAATCTAATCATGCCATCAGATGCACACAGACATAGGTGAGAAGTGGCTGGCATGCTTCCAGACAAAAGTAGCTCCAGCGCTAGGCCCAACACCACTGCAAACGAAAGATTACGTGCGTGATGTGCCGCATGGGGAATAGAGGGATGTAGGTTAAGCATCATTTGGACCTAGCGTTGGCTACTTGGATGGCTTGGGGCTGGTGCTGGCTTGGACCTTGGGCTTGTGTTGGCTTGGGGCTAGACCGGCTAGTGGCCCACGCTCAATTGGTTCAAGTAGCCTATGTTGTTTTTGTTCTCTTTTCACAACTGGTTGATATGCTATGTTGAAACAACTTCAACTTCATGTATTTTTTAGGAGCATCTTGCTTTGTCAACGTCCTGCGTGTTTTTCTTTTCTTTTCTCTCCCTATTTGTCTATGTGTTTAAGTACTCTTTCTTTTAGATAGATGTAATCTTTGATATGTGGGGGGCACTAATTTTTGGTATGTGGGGGCACACAAAGCGTAACTTGGGCTCTAAGCAACAAAAATTAAAATTGGCCCAACAGCCTAAGCCCCCTTATTGCTAACGTGCATCCGCCCCTGCTGGCCCACAAATATTTTAAAGATCATAGAATTGAATCTCACCTATTGCCGTGACCATTGGCCATACTGCATACAACATACATACACTAAGATTTACTCCATTTGCCTGCGCGTGTAGTGAGATTAACACAACGAGAAATTTAACTATGCCATCTGACGCATGTAGGCACAGGCAAGAAGCGGCCGGCGTGCTCCCAAATGATGGTAGCTTCGGCGTTGGGCCTATCACCACTGCAAACGAAAGGTTGCGTTGCGTGAAGGGTGTGCCAAGTGGGGAATAGGGGGATGTAGGTTAAGTGTCGTTTGGACCTGGCATTGGCTACCTCGTTGGTTTGGGGCGGGTGCTGGCTTGGGCATTGGGCTAGCGTTGGCTTAGGGCTGGATTGGCTTGTGGCGCACGCTCGACTGGTTCAAGTAGCCTGTGTTATTTTGTTTTCTTTTCATAGTTGGTTGATATGTTGTGTTGTAATAACTTCAACTTACACATATTTTTAGGAGTGTTTTGTTTTGTCAACATCATGCATGTTTTACTTTTCTTTACTCCCCCTATTTGTCAACATTTTAAGTATTTTTTCTTTTAGATAGATGTAATCATTGATATGTATGGACACTAATTTTTGGTACGTGAAAGCACATATTATATAAACTTAGATTTTAAACAACAAAAATTAAAATCAGCTTCGGGCTGTACCCTCTATTGCTAATGTGCATCTGCCCGTGATGCTCCCATGGGGTATAATGGATCAATCGACACGCGCTAGCGCAAAGGACAATAAAACAAGCTACGCGTGTGTGAGCACCCATAGCCAATGAAATAGACAGCACCTTGTTCGTGGATCTTGGTTACCTCTGTCATTGCAACAGTGGTTATGTAGGCAATCCATATGTACTTGATGACTGCACACGCGACGAAGGTGATTTACCCCATCCCGAAACCATGTATATTTAATGGGTTTATTTATTCTTCCATCATTTATTGTATTGTTTTTTAACGATTTATTTGGAACATAAGAATATTTCTATTTCCTCAAAAACTAAAATATTTTATGTGAAAATCCTTTGTTTCAAACAGGACCTAAGTATTCCTGTATGACTATTTACACAAACCATCATATATATATATATTATTGACATTTGTAGTTATTCTCTATAGTGATTTTTTTAATCTTAGAGCTTTCTTTATCTTTGTACCTTGTCAATAGACGGATCATAAAAAAAATAATGGGGCATCATGTAGTCCACTTCAATAGAAATTACCCTGCCGTTTCATGATCTGTCCTGTGATGCAATTAAAACTGGTTAGTTGTATTTTTCATGTTCAAGGCTTTCTTTAATAAATACTGTAATAATGAATGTTTTCAAACAATCATTCGTATTCTAGATATGTTCTTTTACATGAATAGTATAACTATTATGCTCTAATATCCCTTGTTATTTTTATGGCCTCATATTAGATATGATATTGTGAGATATGTCACAAGCATACATGGTAGGAAGAGCAGAGTATGTTATAGCCTCGTAGATAGAACTGATTATTAACAGCAACAAAACAATAAAATAAAGTAAAT
Organism: Dendrocalamus sinicus; assembly: GCA_036346575.1. Taxonomy (NCBI): domain Eukaryota; kingdom Viridiplantae; phylum Streptophyta; class Magnoliopsida; order Poales; family Poaceae; genus Dendrocalamus; species Dendrocalamus sinicus. The sequence continues at coordinate 6,089,895 of CM070671.1, read as the reverse complement.
TGACACTAAATGTTAAATATGTTTGTTGGGATAGTGGCCCCCACCTTTGCACACTCGCCCTGCTGGGTCAAAAGGCCCATTAAGCATATGAAAGGGCACTTGTACCCTTAGCATTGTGAGCCCTGCTAAGGGCATTTTTGCAACCTGGTCTTAAGGGCATGTATATATAACCCCATACAAGAAATGGGAAGAACACAGTCAATTGAAAGCCATTCACCCTTGTCCTAACGTAAGCCATTCTCTGGATAGTCCTCTTGTTTACGATTTTTCCCATAGCAATAACAGTTAGCACCGTCTGTGAGGGATGATCAAGGAGCAAGCTCCAAGTTCATGGGAGACATGGCACCAAAGAAAGCAGTGAAGGTGTCTAAGAGGAAGAGGACTACGGTGGCGGTAACTGGCGAGGCCAGCACGCAAGGGCCCGTGGTTGAGGGCCCCCTGCCCCCATGGCAGCGACGGCTTGGTGCTACCAGTAGCAACGCGGGGAGCTCTGCGATCGAAGGGCGCAACGACGATAGCCCCCGGTAGCTCTGTCGATGCCCGTGCCGACATGTTAGTTGACCCCGACACTCGCACCAGCACACCCGTCGACCCCGACATCCGTATGGGCATTTTTGGTGACCTCGATGCCTGTGTCGACATGTCTACCAACCTCGACACCCACACTAGTGAGTCCGTCGACCTTGATGTCTGTGCCGACATGTTTGTTGACCCTAGCACCAACGCCAGTGCGCTCATTGACCCCAAAGTCCGTGCTGACATGTCTGTCAACACCAGCACCCGTGCCGGTGCCCCGTCGACCCCGACGTCCGCGCTGGCCCATCTGTCAGTCATGGCACCCGCACTGCCACATCAACGACTCTGGAGCTCATGCACTCATCGCCAATGACCATGCCATGTGTGCCGCCATGCCCCTCGACCCCGTCACTCTTCACTCTAGCACACAACAATTCGAGTTCACCTTAGCGGCGGTCCTCGGAACATTGTAGCACGAGCTAGTAGACCTGTGAACTACCATGTGAGGGATGCAACAGGCTTGAAGTCAGCAAACGCCGATGACAACAACACCGGAGGTCACCGTGAAAAGGGTGGACAACCGTGAGGCCTATGTGGGTGCTCGCAGCACCCTCCGATGAGTAGACCTAGAGTCCCCCTTATCCGTTAGACTGCAGTGATGTGCATGGCTAGAGGACTTCAAGATGCCCAAAGTGGAGTTGTATAAGGGTGATATGGATCCTCGTGAATTGCTGCACATTTATGAAATGGCCATCGAGGTTGCATGGGCGATGATTCGACGAAGGCAAAGGGACTATCACTTGCACTTCAAGGCATAGCACTCTCCGGGTTCTTTACCATCACGCTAGGCTCCATCTACACGGGGGAGAAGATCTGGGACTGGATGCATAGCAACTGTCAAGGAAAGTATATCGAGCAGGTGGACGCTAACCAGCTCTTCACGATCAAGCAAAAGCCATCAAAGAAGCTACGAGAATACTTCAGGCACTTCGTGAAGATCCACTGCCAAGTCAAAGATGTTAATGAGACTATCATCATCAACGCAGTGATAAGAGGTCTCCGTAATGGGCCCTTGGTTGAGTATAATGTGCACAAGCCCATCACAATGGTGGCCAAGCTTTTCGACAAGATGGAAGAGTATGGCAGAGCTGAAGAGGACACGCAATGTTGAATTGGTGATAGCTCCGTGGTGAAGCCCATACCTGGGATCCCGAAAGAGGGCTCTGGCCACAAGCAATGAAAGGGACAATGGTCCAAGTACATCCTTGACATTAAGGGTGGCGAAGATGGAAGCATCACCCCAGTAGGACGTGATTGGAAAGGACACAGTTGAGGAAGGGGTCGAGGCCGCGATGATGAATGACAGCACGGGCTATGATTCAAGGTCCATGGGCAAGGGGAACATCTCACTCGAGACTGCCCCACTATCACAATGCTCTGCGAAAACATCTCTAGGGATAGTGGCGCAGGCGTCGATAGTGGCGCATGTACAGTAGCCTTCAGATAGAGCGTGTGCATGTCTATCTATGGATATCGAACACAGCAAATGCACACATTTAAAGCCTTTGTCCCTACAGCTGACTTTATTGACCCTCGTCCGAAGGGTAGAGGACGGAGCACACGCATGCCTAACCACAATGTGCGTGTCTATCTCAGGATATCGGACACAGCAAGTGAGTTCATTTCAAGCCTTTTTCCCTACCGCCAACTTTTTCGATGCTCATTCAAAGGGTAGGGGATGGAGCGCGCGTGTTCTGATGCTTTGTCATACCATCGACTTAGTCGATGCTCGTTCGAAGGGAGGGGACATAGCATGCGTATTCTGACGCTTTGTCCTACCTCCAACTTCGTCGATGCTCATCCAAAGGGTGGGGAATGGAGCATACGTATTATGACACTTCATCCTAACACTGACTTCGTTAACACCTGTTCAAAGAGTGGGGGATGAAGCACGTGTATTCTAAGGCTTTGTCCTACCGCCGACTTTATTGATGCTCGTCCCAAGGGTAGGGGACGAAGCACTCACGTTCTAACATTTTGTCCTACCACCGACTTCATCGTCGCTCGTCCGAAGGGTGTGGGACGGAGCCGTGCATTCTAACACTTCATCCTATCGTTGACTTTGTCGACGCTCATTCGATGGGTGGGGGACAGAGAGCGCGTGCACCTAACCACGTTGTGCGTGTTGAACTCTTCGTCCTACAGCCAACTACTTTGATGCACATATGACTACGTTGCATAGTCAATAAGAACAAACCGCAGGACAATAGCCATAATTAACATCGCATCCATTTCAAAATAGTAAGTACAACGAACAAGGGCACTAAGCAACACCACTGTGTTCTAGCCCTCATCCGAGCTCTCTATTTTTATATACTCCATACGAAGGACACATGACTATACAACTCGTCCTACCTAGAAATGCAGAGACTCCTCCGCCACCCCCAATGCCCAAGTAGGCGGTAGAGAAGATGCTCGGGCACGAGGAGATGGTCTTCATCAAGAACCTATTCACCAAATAACATGGAGAAAATAAGAATAGGCCACGACACCAATGATCCATGTTGTCCATTATAGGTAGAGCAAGTACATGGCCTGGAGATAGCCGGTACCCAATACAAAAGTTTGGCCACCTGCCCAACGCACACACACTATCCGACGGGCCCATGTAAACAAGGGGGCATGGCATCACACCTACTGGTCAACGGAGTGGCCGCCATAGGCAAGATCATCGTCTTCGGTTCATCGGGGGACTTCGCCGAGCCAGGTTCTAAGGTCCATTATCGCGCCCAGAGTCCACTTCAGTGCAATCTTCACCGCAATATCGCTAATGTATCCGCAAATATGTTCGCAGAAGGCATGGGCGGAATGGCGCATCACCCATAGTGCCTTAAACATCGTTGTACTCTTTGGAGGGAGGTCGAGGTAGGGGTCCACCAACTCGCTCATGTGTCCATAGCCCCAAAGGTGAATTTGGACAAATAATATTTGTGCCATGGAAAATGAGCAATGGTCACCATATGCATGAGCGGTGTTGAGTGCAAGAGATGATGCTTTGCCAATCCTTTGGATGCTGTATAGGAGATCTTCTGGTCCGTACGCCTGAGGGGGCACCACCACTGCGAGGTCCTATAAGCTCGCCTCTAGTGCTTCCATGGACCCCCATGCTAACACGGAGGCCTCTCCGAGAATGCGATCCCTATCGAATAGTTCCGATTACGCACATGCCTTCTCCTACTCCAACGTAGCAATCTGCTGTAGTAGGCCATCACGCTCCTTCATCGCATCGGACTGAGCCTTCTTGACTAGGGCATGGGTGTCCACGATGGCCCTCGCGCTTTGGTCTTGAGGAAGCAGATGCACTCCGCAGAGTCTGCCACAGTCTTCCTCACCAGTAAG